>JBCNJP010000008.1:36226874-36488115 GCA_039602395.1 Deinandra increscens subsp. villosa | reverse complement strand
TTTGCATCCTTTTCTCCAACAAATTCATTGATGCATCCAGCTTTAGTACCTTTGGAAGCATTAACAGAACCAACAAACTTCCCCTAAACATCATATTTTTCGATAAAGTAAGTCATACCCGGTCGGTTCTTCAACACGAGCAGCGGCAGCTGTACTTTGATCAACAGAGTCATTAGCTTAACCTTTTCATTCATCAACATGTCTTTCGCTGCAAAAAATAAACACAAAACAGACATATAATGATTGGTTTCTGGGTTTGTAGGTGAATAACCATATCTAACCAAAACCCTAACATAGATTACAGTTTTCACATGGTTTCCATAAGCATACGAAGAACCCCTTTAAAACTTCCCCTTAACCCAAGAACTCTTGTTACTTCTCCTCAGCTGATGCCTATTTTCATCCTTTCTTACCTTAATAAAGGGGCAATTTTTTTTTTGGGGGGGGGGGGGGGAGGGGGTAGGGGGGGGAGGGGGAGAGATACATTCATGCACATAACACATAGAAACCTTTAAATTAATCTTGCCATAGTTATAAAATTATTGATAAAAACTTCAAAAATCACAAAATAAAAATAAAAACTAAACAAATATGTACCAAGTGACAAACGACAATGTAATGAGGGATCATACCATCATTGATCAGACGAAGAAACATTTTTTAGCATCCTTTACTCAGACATGTCTAAGTGATTGCCAATATACTGATCCACTTTTAACTCATGTTCCTTGCCTTATATTCAGGATGTTTGTCAATATAATCATGTTTTAGGTTTGTTTATCATGAACATTAAATGGGTCCCACACATATCCTAGGTAAAAACTTATGCAGTCTATCAAAAATAGAGTTTGCCTACCACATATATTAATAACTCTATCCAAAAGTCTGGAACCTTGCTGGAAATTTAGGAGATTTAGTTGAGAAGAGAAAACAGTAGATCTTTTAGAGAGATGGTATAATATACAAGTCAACTGATTTCCCAGGTGGCGTGTCAATCAGGTTGCAACCCAACATGTGACACGTACTTCTCGTCTGTGACATGAGGTTCTCGAGAGTTTTGGACACTTGAGGGTCTCTTTTATTTGCTCTTAGGCATCTTTTTTGTGTAATTAGTTTTATATAGTGATCTACAAGCACATCGGTCAAGACACATCCATGTCTATGCTTACACAAAACAGATGAGAGTCTGACTAATGGCTTTGACATCCCCAGGTCTTTGCTCACACAAAACCAAGGGGATGCTGAGCTTTTTAGCACAATTTCAGACTCTTGGAATCAAGCATGTGTATGGGGAAGTCACACATGTAGTCCAATAGAACATGAAGCAACCCCTAGTGATGTTCCCCATTAAATGACACGTTATCTTTAAGTGAGTGACACATACCTTTTGTAGCTTGGAACAGAGCCTACCGACACATCACTTTAGAGCTTGTCCTTTCAGTTCATCCTTATATGTGTCAGCCATCTCCAAACGGAATTTTATATCACTTCCCACCTTCTCAACAAAAACAAGACAAACTAATCAATAAGCAACTCTTTCTATGCTTTTAATTTTTTTTTCAATTATGAATTTTTTAAGCGGCCAAGCTTACCTTCAAAGTTTATCAAATTGAAAGTATCAACAAACGTATAAAATCGGGTTTTTCAGTCAGTGACATACCTCACGTCTTCAACAATTAAACAACCAATTTAAGTAGTACCTTTCTTGCTGATGTTGCCTCAATCTCCTCCCGTAAAATAACATACCCTCCGTTAAAATTCTTCAAATCGAACAATAGAGAGATGTCTCATGTGATATGCTAGGAATAATCATTATTAACAGAAAAAAGTTTAATGAAAGTCCTCATGGACTATTCCTGCACAAGTCGAGAGATTAGTTAGCCAATGTTACCCAGACAATCGTTGTTCTGGGTGTACCTGAAGAATCAATGACTCAAACTTCTTTCAAACACATCCCCTTTGTGAAATCAGGAATTAGAGGTGTAGCTGCCTTTGTTTTTGTTTTCCAAAGTTCAGGTGATTGAAAAATTGTTTTAGTCATTTTTGGAGTAGTAACTTTAGGTATTTCAACAGTTTCTATTTAGGAATCGTTTTAAAAACTGTTTGAGTTACCTTAGAAATGGTAACTTTAGGTTTTTCAACCTTTTGTTCGTTTGGTTTCCTCACCTTCTTATTAAAGTTTATCATAATTTGGAAAATTTAATTTTTTATTCAAAAGCTTTTGTTTTTCTTTGGCAGCACCCCAGTGATTATTAGAAGGTTTAACCTTAAGATTAACCGTTTTCATTACCTTAGGTGGTTGCACATTCATTGGCTTAGAATGACAATAGTTTTGAGATTAAAGCTTCTGATTCTCTGGATACTAAGGCACATAAGGGCAATGTAGGCGATTCCTAGCAATGTGACCAGGAATGCCAGAGTTCAAAAGGGTAAATTCTTTGGGTATAAGTCATACGTAAAGCCATTTGATTTGTTTGGCTATAATGGAAAAGCACTGAAGTGTGTCTGCATATTTGGGAAGAACGTAGATCCAGAATTGTTAGATCGGCCTGACATGGATGAGTAGCCATTGAAACTTGTCTGCTTAGTTGAGAAATGAGCAAATCCAGTACTTGTAGCTTTTGAAATATCTGAATGATTTAATGTGGAAACACCAATATTGTAGTTGCATGAGCACACTAATGAAATCGGAGATTTAGTAACTCTCTTCAGCTTATCTTCCTTATTTATGCATGGAACTGAGTTTAGAGTCTTTATGATCACTTTGGGCCTTTCAATTTTAATAGCACCCAATGATGTGGTAGGGAATGCCCCCAAGCCTTTAATATTTAAGGAAAACGTTAACTGCTTTTTCCCTTAATTTTGAGCAAACATAGACCCGGATGTCATAAACACCTTCCCTTCAGGCCTTGTAGTCATCACAACCTTCTTGCGCTTAACCTCAACAATTTCCTTGAAGTAAACCCTCTCAATATGAGGACAAGGAGTGAGCTTTTCCTCGTTAGTCTTCTTTTGCAGTCTATCACCATTCTTTAAGACATCAGTCTTCTTTAACTCACCAACATGAATTTTCAACTCATCCTGTTTCTCATCATTCACTCCATTGGAACCTGAACCTGAACACTTAGCAAACTCATCAGAAACGTTCAAACAATTGACTCATTCAGTCTTTGTTCAGCCTGATCGGTAGTTTAGATTGACCGAGTTCCTTTACCATACTGCAGCTTTGTTGCATTTAAACGTTCTTCTTCTGTGTATGGCCTGCTCATAAATTCATTGCTGATAGGTGAAGGAGTTCCAATATAGCCAAGACCCTTTGTATTTTTTTTCTTTGAGCTATCAATACACTCAAATGTAGCCTTCCGACCATCTTCAAACTTTTGTTGTGTGAATTTATTTTGATCATATGTGACTTGAAGTTCGTCATATTTTCTCTCAATCTCATCTAATTTTTGTTTCAGTTCTTTAAATTCAATATTGGCATAATAAAAAAGGCATGCCTTTTGACTTACCTTTCTTTAAGATTAGTTATGTCTTTTCTTTGAGCTTCAATATTTTCTTTATACGTCTTCTCATCTCTTAAAGCGCAACATTTTTCATACTTAGCATTTTCAAAATCTCTTCTCAAGTTATCATGTTTATCTATGTAGAATGAAATAGTTGTCACACCCCAACCGACGGTGGAATATGTTGGGATGCGATGATTGTCTAAATGCACACAACACTAATTAATGTTGCGATATTCTTAATCACCCATTTCATAATAATTAAGCAAAACATAGCGCATACATCAATTTAACATAGTAATCCAAAGGAGATAACATAATCAAAACATAACGAGTCTTTATTTTATTTAGGTCTCATCTAAGGCCCATGCAACCTAACATTGTCACCAAACTTGATCAAACCATATTACCTGCAACATGTTCAACATACAAGTCAACTACAAGTGGTTAGTGAGTAAACATAGGTTTAATATACCTTCATTGATTTAAAGCATGCGATCCTTGAGTTATGATAATTCAATAGTACAATATGTGGGCAATGAAATAAAGCATGTATTTGAGCGTAATCCAACCCTGACTATAATGTTTCCAATCACCCAACGCCAATACCGGTCAAGTCAGGTGGGCGGTCAAGCCAACAGATCTATCATTGTTACCCCAACCTTTTTAGTGTTAATAATTACACTTAGAGGACGTTCAATCAGTCAATCAACAACAATAGTTCACACAAGTTTAGCATACTAGAATCACACATAATGATCATAGAATACGCATGTATTTTTAGAATAATAAATATTGTTCTTGAGTTTAAATAATCAAACATGTTGCACCCAAAACTATAAAAGGAAAAGGGGCTATGAATACTCACATGATAGTAAAGTTGAGATGCGAGAATAATCAGCGATAGCAAAATACGGTCAAACACGGAGATCACCTTGACTACCGAATGAGATGGGGGGAGAACAAATATATTAATAAGTTAATAAACAACTAAACTTTATGACTCGAAACGACACGATGGACACCATCGACTCGACGACTCATTGGTGAGTGGTTATGGCGATACGTACGCTCATGATTTACAATGAATGTCAAATCTAAAACTAAGGTATGTGATGGCAAATAATTATTGTCATAATAATTCACTTTGCGACATCCCTAAAAATATATATTTTCATAAAATTCAAATAGGGTAAAAATAATCATCATGATAACTCTAACATGCCTAAACATATATTAGTCATGAATAACATTATAATGCTAGATTTCCACATGGTTTCATCATACATCAAATATATATTTTTGTAAAAATTAATTATTTCCAAGTTAATCCTAATTTAACTTGTCATCATGCAAGATTTCATTACAAATTCATTTATGACATCAAGCATTATACAAGCATGCAAACTTTAACATGACCAACCATAGATCTAACATCAAATGGCAATTTTTTTTACTCTAACCCTAGATCTAGTGTCAAGATAGCATCATCATGAAGATTAAAGCACAAAACTACACCTATTATCAAGATTTATCAAGATCTATTATCAAGACTAAAGTTTTGTACATGTGAACCCTAATTCGATCATGGAGATTGCTAGATCTAACATTAGCAGGCATGCATGCCATAGATCTAGACCTAATATCACATGAAGTTACAAACTTGATCATAAATTCATAGATCTATCGTTTAGCAAAATGCATGGTGTAGATCTAACCCTAATAAAACATAAAGGTACAATCTTGGTCATTAAATCAATAGATCTAGTGATTAACAACATGCATGGTATATATCTAACCCTAATACATCATAAAGACACAATCTTGATCATGAAATCAATAGACCTAGTGATTGGCAACATGCATGGTGAAGATGTAACTCTATTACATCATAAAGATACAATCTTGAACATGAATCAATAGATCTAGTGATTAGCAACATGCAAGGTGAAGATCTAACCATAAATCCAATCTTGATCAAATAATCCATAGATCTATCAATATACATCATGCATGGCACAAAACCAACCTAAAGTCATCAAAAAGTTCAGATCTTGATCATGCAAGGTCATGGGACAAGAAAGAGAAATCACAAGAATCGAAAGAGGATGATGAAAAAAGGCTTCGAATCCTCTAAAAATTTAGCTCCAAATACCAAGGTTTAATGAATAAGATGAAGATTAGTGGTTTTCAGCCGTTTTTGCTTATTTATGGTAGAGGAATGAGGAGCCTGGAGGCTAATAATGCTTAAATAGGGGAAAATTAGGGTTCTGCTAAAAATGTTGTTCCTAGCATATCACCAAGATTAAGGGTATGGTCTTGGCGATACGTCACTAAGCTCCTATACGGAAATTTAGTTTGTCGCCTTGATTTGCGTGCTTAGTTCTTCATTTTTTGATATTTTTGAGTCCCGTTTTAGGAAAACCACACCATACACATTCCCATCATGTTAACCACATTTAATCCACTCAAAACGAATATGAATACGTCACATAACTCATAACAATGACTACATAAATTCACATAACACGTTTTTGGTCGGTTTTGTCGTACGTATCACTTTTAGGCTAATCACCAATGTTTCGTGAATTGACTTAGTGTGTGATGCCGGATGATAAGATTTGTGATCATTAGACTCATAGATATGATAAGTTAGACATACGATACTCAAAAACTTGATCTCCTGGTTATAATCGAAATTGCGCTGGATTTACCAAACTTCCATCGTTTGCGTTCTAAACCTCAAACTTTCACACATCTTCACTTGTATTTACTTGTGTGTATAACTTGTATTACACAAAGGTCTCATACATGTTTAGGTTCCTCGAGTTACTTGGTTAAACATAAATAACGAGGTGTTTGCAATAAAATCTGAATTAGAGATAAATTGAGCTTTAATTTGATCAACGAACATGATAATAGATACAATCACACAAAATTAAGAATATAACATCATAATCAAACATAGACCTTCATTGATTATAAGCACCAAATTATCAAATACAGTAATGGATCGAAACAGATAATGGGTTTACCGGAAATGTTATAGTGTCCCCTACTTTTGGGAATTTCATCCCGAAATTATACTCGAGAAGACTAAACAAACATATGCGGATATTTGGCCTTCATTTGGTCTTCTCACTCCCAAGTAAACTCCGGTCCACTCTTAGACTCCCAATGAACCTTTATGATCGAAATCCGACTTCGCTTGAGTTGTTTGATTTCACAATCCATGATTTCAACGAGTTTCTCGATGAAGTGCATAGACTCGTCGATCTGAACATCCTCAAGTGGAACATGGAGTTCTCATCAGCCAGAGACTTACGAAGATTTGACACATGGAATGCAGGGTGGCTATTAGCAAGCTCAGGAGGAAGATCGAGATGGTAAGCCACTTTCCTAATCCCTTTCGAGAATTTTGAACGGTCCGACAAAACGAGGTGCTAGATTCCCTTTCTTCCCAAACCAAACGATTCCCTTCCAAGGTGATATCTTTAGGAGAACAAGGTCACCGACGTTGAATTCAAGGGGCTTTCGTCGCCTATCAGCATAGCTTTTCTAACGACTCATAGCAGCTAGTAAATGATCACGGATCTGAGATACTTTATCAGTCATTTCTTGAATCAGTTTGGGACTGGTTGTTTGTGCTTCACCAACCTCGCTCCAACATATAGGTGACCGACATCTTCTGTCACACCCCAACTGACAGCGGAATATGTCGGGGCGTGATGATTGTCCAGATGCTCAATGACACTAATTTAAAGTTCGAATACTTAGATATGTCTTTTATTGAATAATAGGAAATGTCTTACAAAAAAACCAAACCAAACAAACGAAACAAAACAAAAAATCTAAACAAACATTTAAATGACAAATTTAGGCCATTATCTAAGTCCAGCACCCTAGCGTGATCAATCAAAAAGCTCAAGTCTGATTTCCTGCAACATGTATAAAGTAAAAATTCAACTACAAAGTAGTTGGTGAGTAAACATAGGTTTATATACATATAAGATTAAAAAATGTGATTACGTGTCAAGTGATATGTTCATATTCTATGTTCAACGTGTAATATGAGTGATGTGTAACCAATCCTTTGACGAAATAGGGAGCAATCACCCATCGAAAATTAGTTCATTTCCGACATTATGGGTGAGTCGTCAACCAATAGCTATTATTGTTACCATAGGCTCGGGGCCGTTAATGAAACATATGCGATTAATGATTAATGATTAATGACTAACGAATACCAACAATCCATCCACACAAGTTTCACACACATAGAATTCACACATTGAGCACATGAAATCGCATAATTGTTTAAAGAATAATACGTTTAATGATTTAAATATAAATACATGTTACACCACAAATAATAAAATATAAAAATAGGCTATGAATACTCAGGGATTAGTAGTGCGAGCGTTGAGAAAATAGCACCAAAGAAAGTAGAATCGCAAATTCCGAGGTTACCCTAGTCAAATGAATAGACTAAATGAATAGAAGAATCGAGATGATTAAAGTCCATGTTTCTATATAATTGGGGAATTAAATTGATTTACATGATTTGGGTTTAAATCGTAAATTTGTAGAAAATCACTCCTAAAGTTTTATGTGTTAACTTTGGAATAAAATAAACTTAGGTTCTTAATTTACTAATTCATAAACCATAGGGTCAGAATTGAAAATATCACAAGTTTGCCTAAATGACAAAATCTACCCTATAGTTTTCGTAATTACAACAACCCTAAAGTTTACAAAATTGCATATTTAACTAAGATTATGATTTCAAACCTAATCTAACATGATTATGGACTATCCGGATTAAAATACCACGATTAAATCGTTACCAAATTCCCCGGATAAAAATTTATGCAAGAAAAGTCTTGATTAAACGGGTCAATTGTTAAAGCTTTGATTTTTATGCCCAAAATCTAGTTTTGTTGAATTAGGAACATCATAATATTATTAATAAATTATCTAGGATGAGTAGAAACCAGTGGAACATCGATTAATTTGATTTATTAGAAATTCCCCAATTATGTATTAAGAACACAAAGTTGACTTTGCATACGAAGACTTAATAGCAAAAACGAACAGAGGGTTATTGAAGAGAATGATAAAACAAGAAACTTCGTAGAAGAAACTTACCTCAGAATGACGAAGGAAGGTGGTGAATTCGACGAGTCAAAGTACGACCCGTTGACTTTTAAAAACAAGAACCAGAGCTTAATTGCAGAAATTGAAACTTGGTAAAGGTTGAATGGTGGTTGTAGAGAAGTATTAAGGAGGTATTTATAGTGAAGAGGTCTTATGGAAGTCGAATTGATGTGGATTATGATTATCTAACTTTGAAAATTTAAAACAAAAAATTTGAGGTGTTTGATTCGATCTAAAAAATGTTTGAAAGTTCCAGAGGATTAGTAAATTGGTTATAAGTGATAATGATTGATTATTGGTAGTTAATCTGGATTAAAATCATGTCTTGGATGAGTTTTTGTGCAAAAACATCAAGCAGAATCGTGATTGAAGAATTCAGGTCGCGTCAGGTTGTGCTTATATATCGTTGGAACCAACTGTTGTCACTAAAGATCTTTTGCCACAGTGGCCGGGGCGCTGAACATATATGCTACTGGTTGCAGGTTCGATCCTGCCGCCCATTACTGTTTTTCTTTTTCTGTTCCTTCTACTTTCTATCTTTTTTTTCTTTTTGATCGTACAAGCTCCTTTTAACTCGGAATCTTTTTAAATTTTAACCACAACCATAAAATATATGTAATAACATGATGAACCATAATAATATGATTTTTGAGTTTCTTGAGTGGTCCGGTTAATACCGAAATTTTGCGAAAATGATAATTCCAGTATTTGTGTTTTTGAACCTCAAATTTTCGCAGAACCTCAAATTTTCGCAAAGCCTCACTCGTGTCCTCTTGTGTGAGTGACTAGTATTATCCACAAGCTTAACACATGTTTGAATTGTTTGAATTCTCTCGGTTTAGCATAAATAACGAAAATGACTGAATTTGCGATTCGAAATGCAATGTAACTGAAATATCGAAATGACTTACGATTAACACAACAAATGACATATCCAAACACAATTATATGATAAATGAGATGAAATGAAACATCTTTCTTTATTGATTATCAATAACGATTTGAATTTAGGTCGAGTACAAATATTTAAAAAACAAAAGGTTACATTTTCGACCATAAAGAGCTTCAAAAGGCGCTATACCAATGCTGGAACGATGACTGTTGTTATATGAGAACTCAATCAATGGTAAATGAGCATCCCAATTAGCACCAGAATCAAGAAACAAGAGCGCAACATATCCTCGAGAGTCTATATGGTGCGCTCAGACTGACCAGCAGTTTGAGGATGGTAGGAAGTGCTGAGATCTAAACAAGTTCCCAAGGCAGATTGAAGAGATTGCCCAAAATGAGAGATGATCCGACCATCATGATAAAAAATGATACTCAGAGGGATACCACGACGAAAAAAAATCTCGTTGACGTAGGTTTGAGCCAACCTATCGACTCGATATTCTTTACGGATGGCGAGGAAATGAACGAATTTGGTCAAACGATCAACGATGACCCAAATGCTATCGTTAGTGTGGAAGTACACGGGAGCTTCGTGATAAGGACCGTCACAATGTTCTTCTACTTCCAAACAAGGATTTCCGGTTGTTCAAGCAAACAAGATGGTCGCTGGTGCTCAGCCTTGACTTTCGAGCGGGTAAGACACTTAGCCACAAAGAGCGCGATGTCTTGCTTCATGTCGGGCCACCAATAGAGCTTAAGAAGATCCATGTACATTTTATCTATACCATGATTAATGGAGTAACGAGACTTGTGAGTGTCATTCATGATAAATGCTCGAAGATCGTCTTGGTCAGGAATCCAGAGACGATCTATGAAATAAAGTAGACCATCAGATTTAGTTTCGAGCTGAATTTTAACGCCACAAGATAGTTCCTCGTGCCGGTTACCATATGTGATTGAGGTGCACTGGGCTACAAGAATGCAGGCTTTGAGATCAGAAATATGATGAGAACCCTGAAAAAGAATAGGCTTATCATGCTCCTTAAGACTATGCGCGTCAGCCACGACATTTGCTTTCCCCGGGTGGTAGCGAATCTCGCAGTCGTAGTTGTTTATAAGATCAATCCAACGAAGCTGGTGCATGTCAAGTTTTTTCTGACTGAAAATATGCTGGAGGCTTTTATGATCGGTATAGATTACTCATTTTGTTTCGTAGAGGTAGTGTCTCCAAATTTTCAAGGCAAACACGACAACACCAAGCTTGAGATCGTGCATTGTGTAATTCATATCATGTATCTTGAGTTTCCTTGATGTGTATGCAATCACCTTTCCTGTTTGCATGAGAATGCAACAGATGCCTTGATTCGAGGCATCACAATATACCACAAAATCATCGTTTCCGTCAGGAAGTGTCAATATGGGAGCATCACACAACTTTTTCTTAAGCGTTTGAAATGAATCTTCTTGAGTGGGACCCTACTCAAAGGGTCTAATTTATGAGTTAAGCTAGTGAGTGGTACAACGATTCAAGAGACATTTGAGATGGAATGCTAGCCCGCTAATCCGAGGAGCGAGTGAACATCGGTAGGTGTAGTAGGGATACACCAACTTTTAAAGGCTTCAATTTTAGCAGGATCAACATGGATGCCTTTGTCATTGATGATGTGCCCTAAAAATTGAACTTTTTTTAGCCGAAATTCACACTTAGAGAAATTGGCGTAAAATTGCTCTTTCTTCAGGAGTTCCAGTATCAGACGCATGTGAGTTTCATGATCGGATCTTGACTTGCAATAAACCAGGATATCGTCAATGAAGACAATGACAAATTTATAGAGATAAGGCTTACAAATGCGATTCATGAGATCCATGAACACGTCAGGAACATTTGTCAACCCGATGGCATAACAGTGAATTGAGAGTGACCATAAAGAGTGTGGAAAGCGGTTTTATGGAGATCGTTGCCTGTGACACAAAGCTGATGATAACCGGAAGGAAGACCAATCTTTGAGAAACAGGAGGTTCCTTGAAGCTAATTAAAGAGGTCGTCAATCCGAGGCAAGGGATACCGATTTTTGATGGTGAGCTTGTTAAACTCACGATAGTCGATACACACACTGAGTGAACCGTCCTTCTTTTTGACGAAAGAATGGGTGTTCCTCCATTTCCAAGGGTGCGAGGCGATAGTTATCTAAAAGTGAGGAACCACATCGAATGAAATAGTTATCGAAAAGTTCCTGGAATTTCTTGGACAATTCCTCCATTTCCAAGGGTGCGAGGCAATAAGGTGACTTAGCAACATGAGTAGCACCTGGAATAAGATTAATAAGGAAGTCAACTTGACGAATGGGAGGAAGACTTGTTATATCATTAGGAAAGATTTCAGGAAAATCTCGCACGATCGGGATATCTTAGATTCCCCTTTCTTTTTCTCAAACTTCCATGACGCAAGCCAGATATGTCCAATACTCCTTGCGTAAGTACTTCTAGGCCTTTATGCAAGACATAAGTTTTAGTCTACTTGATGGTTTATCACCATGAATAATCAGAAACTAGCTATCTGACGAGGAATGCGAAGAACTTTATCAAAACAGATGAGTTCAGCACAATGACGGGACAACTGGTCCATATCAACGATGATATCAAAGCTTCCGAGATGCATAAGAATAAGATCAATTGGAAAGATATAGTCCTCGGAGTTCAAATTGCAATCAAGAATCACAGAATCAAGGGCAATCAGCTTTCCATTCGTGATCTCAACAAAAAAGGGATAATCATGTGCAGTGTGGGGTGAGGCAAGTAAAGGTTCAAACTCTATTGATACAAAGCTACGATCGGCACCAGAATCGTATAAAATAGATGCATAACGATTATTAACAAGAAACGTACCATTGACCACCTCCTGATTTTGCCTGAGCTTGATAAGATTTGACCAATAAAATTAATGACGACCGAGTTGATCAATAGAAATCATTTACAAGATAGTGAAAACCAATCGCAAACTGTAACATCCCAAATCCGGGGTGAATATTTTAATCAAAATACTTGTCAGTCGAAGTATTAAATCACCATTTCATTGGTAGATTTAAAAATGATGAATGATTATATTAAACAAGTTACTCTGATTCGAGTCGGTTGCATTATTTTTCCAAATTAGTTTTGGGGGTTATAAAAGTCAAAAGTTAAGTAGATATATGAAACTTTGGCCTAAAATTTTGGCGGCACTTAAAAAGAAGGGGTTTATGTGACAATTAATAATAGTTGATGTAAGTGCAGGGACTAGAAGTGTCAAATTCAAAATTTGACATAAAGGGAGAGGGGAAGTCGATGACCAGACAAAAAAAAAAGAACACTAGGATGTTCTTGAGGAAATAGCGACCTCTACCCCCAAATCCATGGAAATATTGAAGGTGAAGTCCAAAATTTGAGTCTTGGATGACTTAAGATTAGGTTAGTTGGATGATTTGGAGCTTGGATGGTCAATGATACTTCAGGGAAGGTAAACTAACTCATTTCTACTCTAAAATTCATAACCCACTTTTGGGGTTATGAGTAAAGTTTGTTAAAACATCAAACTGGTGGTTTTGTAGTGTTAGTTGATCATGACTATAACTATCTTAATGATAGTTGTGATGAAATTCCATGATTATGATATTATGTAAAATTCTAGCATGGTTAGTGATGTTGAAAGATGCTACATGAAGCATGTAGTTATAATGGTTAAATTTGGATGAAATAAATGAACTTTCACTAGATCAAATGAAAAGTTTGATTAGTAATGAAGCAAATTAGACGATGAGTTAAAAGTATGTATAAATGGGTATGCATACCAAGTGTCTGATGAAATTCTTAAGTGGATTTTAGTATTTAAATTCATGTTTAATTGTTGTGTAAACACTATCAAGAAACATGATAGTTGATGATAATTAAATGAGTATGAGTAGTATTGATATGTGTGTTTAACAAGTAGAATTGTTGCATCAAAAGTGGAGGAATTCTAGGTTATGCTTAACAAGCATAACTCATGTAGTATTTTGTGAATAACTAGTGATACATGTATTATAACAACAACAACAACCGTACCTATTAAAGTCCCACTAAAAGCACAAAGACTAATAATAGGGTCTAGGGAGGGTGGGATGTAGGTAGCCTTACCTCCACCACAAAGACTAATATTATGTATGTGCTAAATCTTGTTAAAGGTGGTGGTTATCATGTGTATACACTAGGGGGTTAGAATCCTATTTTATATGCATGAATATGTGATTAATTGAGTGATTGAGTTTTTGGACAAGTTTGACTTTTAACAAGTCAAACGCCTAAAAATGAAGAAATTGACTTATGTATAAATTGACCCATAGTATATATTATCCATGTTTTTAAATGACTAGCTAGTCATCTTATGAATGTAGAACATGGTAATGTTGAGTTTTGATAAGCTAGGTGGGAAGCTTAGGGATAAATGGGTCAAACGGAGAAAATGGCAACAAAAACTCAAGTCAACTTTTAGGTAAGTTTATCTTACACCCTAAGTATTGAAAGTTATGTTATAAACATATTAAGGTGTTTCTCGTAACCAAATGATGCAATATGACATGGAAAAGAAGTGGTTATGGAATAGTAACTACAAGTGGAAGATTACTTGTATGTTGAAGTTAAACAAGTAGGCCTATTGGCATTAATAAGTTTATTAAAAACATAAGTCGTGGTAAAATAAATTCTAAAAGTTATGTTGTAGTGAACGATGATTAGTTGTTGGTAACCATCCATTACGAGTGGTTAATGATGTTTGATATGTTGTTTTGTGAGTGGAATTATGCAAACTATAGGTTGACAAGGTTTACGCAATCGACATCAATACGCGATGTTGTTTGTATAAAAGGGGAGTGAAGGTATGAACTTATTGTCTCTGCGTTTTGAGGATATGCATAGTGAAGGTATGTGTGGAATTGTTTTAGCTTTGAAGCTTTCATAGTTGTTATCACTAGCATTATTGTTCTATGGTTGTTATGCTAGTTAGATACCCGTAATGGGAGTTTCATTTGTTTCATAGAAAGATGAAATAATGAGATTTCGGAGTATGGAAGTATGCTTAATTAGAAAAAGGGGGAATAGCATATATCCCCGTACTTTGGAAAATAATTGCATATTTCCCCAAAATACAAGTTTTTAATGCATGATGTACAATGCTCTTTAAGCATGATTTGGGAAAATATGCAATTTCTTAAGTTTACAGGGGGAGATATGCAAATGCCCCCGAGTTGGAAACTTGAGAATTTGCTAGAATCAATTGAAATGGTTATTGTTTTTATCCAAAATGATGGATTAATACGCTTTAAGGAGTGGATGCAGGTTGTTTAGAAGGCACGGGCATAACCCGAACCTTACAGGTGATAAAGGAACCAAAAATCTTGGCTAAGGATGCAAGAAAACTGGAAAAAATTGGCTAAGTATAGAACTGGAAAAATGGGCAGCATGTGGCGATACGTCAGGGTGCCCAGTCCCCAATGTGTTGTTGTTTCGTGTTGTTCTCGATTTCCCTTGTTATTTATTGTTGCTTATTAACATAATAACTAATCGTTGTGGTGTTTATGATAGGAAAACCTCATAGGTAGGAAATGGATGAAGGTCATAATACAGTGGAGAACCGAACACGTGGAGATGGTTATGTTGAGGACTAGATTTTCAAGTACACAATTTTTGGGTCTTTGGTGTGCGTGTCGTGTATATAAAAGTATAGCAATTTTAGTGACACATTTTTGTGCATAAGCTTTTAAATTTATAAAACCTGATTAACTACGACTGCTATTTCACCACATAACACGGGCAAGTGCACCCATCGCGGAGCAGTATAATAGTGGTAAGTTGACCGAGGGTCACTCAAGGACATAAGGAAAAGGAGGGATTTTGATATATAATCTTTTGTTAACAACCAACTGGATTTAAATATATAAGTGAGGGTTAATTAAACTAACAAAATAAAAGAAGAAAATAAAATAAATAAAACGGGTTTTTAAGTTTTAATCAATCAGAGGTTAATATCACTTGGGGGAACTTACCAGTGGTTGGCTTGGTAGAATGGATTTAGGCGTTTGCCTTAAGATTGTTACTTGTCAGGCGAGGAGGGCCGCTTTTCAGCCTGAAACCCTATCTCACGTTCCTCTCGTCTCACCATAAGGATCGTGAGAGGATCGCTCTGAAAGTAACAAACAAAGTGAGCGTAAATGCCATATAGTTGTAGGGCCTAATGGGTCGTCAACACCATTACACTCGAATACGTTGTCATGAACCAACAGGGGAACAACCCACGCATCAGATTAATTTATTATGAAAAACATCTTTATAAGGGACTAAGGTCTGATTCCTCCATGCACCGCTTTCGCGCAAACATGGGCGATGTGAGACCAGTCAGATATCTGTGTCGGTAATCCGACCCGTTTTTTATAAATTTAAATAATTTCATTTATTATCAATTAGCAATAAGCGTTTGGGGAATATTTGTCTTATTTTACCTTTGACAATTCAAACTAATAAAAATGATTTTAAATAAACTACAAAACTTTTAGCATGTAATAAGTGTGATTAAATGATTTTAAATTATTGTTTTCTTTATTATACATTGCATGTGTATGATTATATAAATGCTTTCTATAAACATATTATATTATAAGTTATGTGTAGTATTAAATCATTAATGACATTTTGTAAAAATAATGCCTTATGAATACCTGTTATCATACATTTATAAAAATGATATTTTTTGAATAAGTGTGGACTAAAGGTGGTGTAGCAAATTTGGTTACTAAAGATAAGCTGAAGGCTATAAGATATACAAATTATAAACTTAAAGGGGGTAGTATGAGCATTTCTCAAAGTGCATGGTTTATTTGGTCATTAGACAAAACTTAATTAAGTAGAATCAGAAGTTATAAAAACATTTGTCGTCTCCATCTTAATTCCGTATTCAATCGTCTTTAATCGTCATTCAATCGTCGTTCTTCATCGGTTAATATTAGAAGACATAAATAACCCCAATAATTCCATAAATCAAACGACAATGTTTCCATTTCCAAGCTTCTAAGTAAGATCTTAACCCATTCTCTTAAATCACCATGAACCACTGGAATACCACAAGAAAACCGATATGAACACCACCTCCGATCGTGTTACTCCAGTTTCGTCACTATCGTCACCTCGGTTACACCGCCTGCTCGTCATGTAAAGTTGTTGCTCAGTCGACCAATGCTAGAACAACCGGAGAACCGTAATGCCACTACCCAAAGGAAAACACCACCGTCATCATCATTCGAGATTCCAGTGTTCGTTTTAATCGTAGGTACAACTGCTAACTCGATTTTGTTTCGGTAATCCTATACTCTTGTTTGTTATTAAGAGGTCGTTATTTTCATTAATGGCTTCCGACGGGATTCGGGTTGCATGGGAAGATGACACTCGATGCTACTGTTTATATAATTTTTTTATCAATCAAAAAGCAAAGTTTTGATTGCCTAGTGGTTTGTTTTGTGGTTTCAGACACGAAGGTCGCATGTTTGAACCTTGCGGCTTATTGTTTCCTTTTTAAATTTTGATTTTCATGGATTGCTATTTTGATTGGTATAAAATGTTTTCAATCAGAACAAAATCAACAAGATCTTCATTGTCCTAGTGGTTCGGGTGTTTGTTTTGTCACGGGTTCAAATCTACAATTTAGTGTTTTTGTAGTATTATTTTCTTTTCTATATGTGATCATTTCATCCCTTTTAGCATGTGGTTGACCCCGAACGATACTAAACGTGTTTCAAGCCCTGTAACCGTTGAACCTTTTTATTATTGACTAAACTCCGTATTATTGTATTTTTAAGAGTAATTCAAATATTTTATCCAATTATTTCTTCGCTAAAAGTTATTCAAAAATAGTTTAAATATACATTTATATATATATATATATATATATATATATAGATATAGGTTGATGCCGACCAAATATTATTAATCGGGATTTTTACTGTTTTGGGATTTAACGTTTAGACATATTATGTATCGCTTTTAATGAAAGTATATATATATAAATATATATATATATATATATATATAATATTTAATTGTACATTTTTTTTTCAGAAAAGAAACATCAAAGTGCATTAAAATGGTTTTTCTAATCATTGTATATTCATTACTTGGAATAAATATTTTTTCCGAATAATCAAACTAATCATCGTGTCATTTAATGGCTTAGGTTTTGGCACGAACTTCAAGTCTATTGACTTAGTTGTCAAATCACCGTCATATAGTGTAACACCCCGTCCGACGACGAAATTTACGTCAGGGCGCTAAGATTGTTCAGATGCTCACAACTCTATTAAAGATGTTATATATTTAATCATGCCATTTTCATTTTTCAACCAAACATAGCCAAACATAACATGCAACAAGACATGAAGTTCATACAACTCATAAAAGTTCTAATTTTATTTAAAAGGTCTACTAAGTCCCATGCACAATCCTATGGCGTCGATAATAACATCAAACAGCAAAACCTACAACATGTAGAAAATATGGTCAACTACAAGAGTTGGTGAGTAATCATAGGTTTGAATATATATATATATATATATATATATATATATAATTTGAATAAAAGCGATTCATGCGTCAAGTGTAAGTATCTAAATCATGATCAACATGTAAAAGTGATGTGCACCAAACCTAGACAAGTAAGAGAGCAATCACCCGGCGCCACACGCAAGGCAGGCCAGGTGGGTTGTCAGTCAATAGATCTATAATTGTTGCCATGGCTCGATGGTTAATGGTACACATGTGATTACAGACTAGCGACTAGCGATTAGAGAATACCACAACAAATAATCTACAAGTATCACATAATCAGAGAATCACACATAGAGCACATAGAATCGCATGTTTGATTAATAAAGCGTTTAGAGATTTTTGAATATTGGTACATGTTTCACTCCAAAACATTAAAATGAAAGAGGGGTTATGAATACTCACCTCACAGGTAAATCGAGACGAAAGACAAGCGATGGCGATGCAAAATCACGTCCGGGAATCACCTTGACGATAGATCGATGCGAATCCCAAAACAAAAAAAATTAACAAGGTCCGACTCACAACTCTATGGTGGTTTACTCAAGTGATAATGTACGGTTTCAATTTGGGTGCATTCCTAGTCTAATCGGTGAGGTCAAAGGGACTTAATTTGCCTAATTTTATGGAAGTCAAACATGGTCAAACATGGTCAAACTTGGTCAAACATAAGCTAATATGGTCAAATATGGTCAAACATAGTCATACATGATCATATATAAAATTCCAGATTAAACTAACATCAAACATGGTGAAAATTAGGCTAACCGACAAATCTGGTCATGTTTAGCACATAATTGAGGTCATAGGCTTAGATTTGGTCGTAATGACATTTAAAACAGTAAATACATCATATTTCATCATGCAAATACTAACTTGGTCAACAAGGAACCTAGATCTAACATCAAACATGGTGAAAATTAGCATAACCGACGAATCTAGTCATAAAAAGTCATAGTTATCACATAATCGGGTAACGGGCTTAGATATGGTCTTAATGACATTTAAAACAGTAAATAAATCCTATTTTATCACAGAAATACTAACTTGGCCAACAAGGAACCTAGATCTAACATGGGTTTCATGGATCTAGTCATAATAGTCACAAATTCTCAATTTTGATGCACAAATGAGGATCTATCTCTAATCATCTTATAATTTTTAGATCTAGACACCTATTATCATAAATTTACAGCCTTGACATAGATATAATCATGAAAAATAGAGATCTAATCATTTTGAGCCCAAAGAGTACCATTTTGATGAGCAAATCACAAATCTAGTATTTATTTAGCAAGTAGCACATAGATCTAGTTTAGATGTAACAAAAATGTATCATCTTGATGATATAATATATGAATATTGTCCTATAGGAGCATTCATGACCAGGTCTAACCATGAACCAACATAAAAATGGAGTTTTGATCCAAACAAACCTAGATCTATAAAGTAACACATGTATAACCATGAATCTAAGCCAAAAACATCATAAAGTTCCAATATTGGACTCAAAACTCAATAGATCTAGATGGAGAAGGGTTCTAGATATTAGACCTAGTCAAAGAAGGTTGAAATATTAGATCTTGGTGAAAAGAGATGAGGAAAACCACTTACCGAAAAACCGACTCGTTCTTCACTTGATTTCACCAAAAATGAGCCTCAAACCTCTAAGATCATGATCCTCTCTCTCTAGCCTTTTCAGGGTTTTTAGGAGGTGAAATATGGAGGCTATAAGGAGAATAAGAGCTTAAATATGTGAGTTTTTAAGGTAAAATCCCATAATCACGTTTTTTAAAGGTTCGTGAGTGTCTAGTGTATAGTTTTCGCTCTAATTTCTTTGTTCTAGCTCCGATTTGACCCTCGTTTTTTCCTATATTCCTCATTTTAAACCCTATATTATATTAACCACATTTAGTCCAATCAAATTGATATAAAATATGCTTCATAATGATTAACGGTTGAAAAAAAAATCACACAAACTGCATTTTTGGTCGGTTTTACCGTACGCATCACTTTTAAGCAATCACATACGATTTGTGACTCGAGAAAGTGTGCGATGACTCGTGACATCATATGTAATCATAAGAATCATAGATATGTTACATTTGATATAAGATACACAAAAACGTGATCTCCCGGTTAAAAACATAATCACGTGAGATATACCGAACTTTCACCGATTTTTTTGTAGACCTTGAATTTTCGCATCTCTTCATTTGTACTTACTTGCGTGCGTAACTAGTATAGCCCACAAGTATCCTACAAGCTTCGATTGATCGATTTCCTGGTTGCACATAATTATCGGTTCATTCGCGTGAAATCCGAAATAGAGATAAATCGAGTACCAAATCAATCAATGAACGTATCAGTGAACCCAATACCATGAAATGAGACATAAAACATCATAAAAACATAACTCTTCATTTTATTATCGATCACGGGTACGAATACATAGAATCGGGTCGGATCTAACAATTCGGTAAACCCAAAATGTTACAGTCTTCCCTACTTTTAAGAATTTCGTCCCGAAATTAGAAACTACACAAGCAAGTTAGGCAAACAACTAGGGATATTTTGCTTTCATCTGGTCCTCACGCTCCCAAATGAACTCCGGTCCATGCATGGACTCCTAACGAACCTTAACAATCGGAATTTGGCTGCATTTGAGTTTCTTGATTTCACGGTCCATGATCTCAACGGGTATCTCAACAAAGTGCAAAGACCCATCAATCCGAATTTCCTCAAGTGGGACTTGAAGATTCTTGTCTGCCAAACATTTGTGATGGTTCGAAACGTGGAATGTAGGGGAGACATTAGTCATCTCAGGGGGGAGATCAAGTATATAAGCCATTTTACGAACTTTCTCAAGAATCTTGAATGAACCGACATACCGAGGTGCTAGTTTTCGCTTTTTACCAAATCTGAAGACGCCTTTCCATGGAGATTCTTTTAGAAGGACAAGGTTACCTTTTTCAAATTCGAGGGGTCTACGTCATCTATCAGCATAATTCTTCTGATGACTCCTAGCAGCGAGCAAATGATCACGAATCTGAGAGACTTTTTATCGGTCGTTTCCTGAATCAGCTCAGGACCGGTGATTTGAGATTCACCGACCTCGGACCAATAAATAGGAGAATGGTGTGCTCAGACTGACCATCAGTTTGAGGATGGTAGGCGGGCTGAAATCTAGTTGAGTCCCCAAAGAAGCATGAAGATATTGCTAGAAATGCGACATAAAACGACTATCACAATCCGAGATAATACTAAAAGGAGTGCCATGGCGGCACACAATCTCCTTAAGAAAGATTTGAGCCAATATTGGGGCTCCATCGGTCTCCTGGATCAGGAGAAAATGAGCAGATTTAGTTAGGCGATCAACAATAACCCAAATGGTATCACATCCCTTGGAAGTTCGCGGGAGTTTCTTAATGAAGTCCATCACGTTGGTCTCCCACTTCCAAACAGGAATCAATGGCTGCCCAAGTAGACTGGCAGGTCACTGGTGCTCGGCCTTGACTTTGGAACAAGTAAGGCACTTCGCCACATAAAGCGCTATTGCCTTCTTCATACCGGGCCACCAATAGAGCTTACAGAGATCAAGATACATCTTATCAGATCCAGGATGAATGGAATAATGAGAGTTATGCGCCTCGTTCATGATAATCGCCCGAAGATCGTTTCGATCGGGAATCTAGAGACGATCCAAGAAATAAAGAAGACCATAGGACTTGGTCTCAAATTGAAGCTCAGCACTACAAGATAGTTCATTATGCAAATTTCCCTCATCGACAGATGCCCACTGAGCTGCCAGAATAGGAGCGTTGAGATGGGTCATATGATGAGAAATCTGAAATAAAACAAGCTTGAGATGCTCTTTTTGACTTAAGGCATCGGCCACGGCATTCGCCTTCCCAGGATGATAAAAAATCTCACAGTCGTAGTCGTTTAAGAGCTCGATCCAACGACGCTGGCACATATTGAGATCTTTCTAATTGAAAATATGCTGAAGGCTTTTGTGATCAGTATAGATCACACACTTAGTACCATACAGGTAATGCCTCTAAATTTTAGAGCAAACACAACCGCACCAAGCTCGAGATCATGCGTCGTGTAATTCTTTTTGTGCTTCTTAAGCTGCCTTGATCTATATGCGATTACTTTTCCTCGTTGCATGAGAACGCAACAAAGGCCTTGATGAGATGCGTCACAATACACCACAAAATTGTCCGTCCCATCAGGAAGTGTGAGAATGGGAGCTTCACACAACATCTGCTTAAGTTTCTAAAAAGCGCTTTCCTGAGCAGGACCCCACTCGAATGGTTGACTTTTCTGAGTCAAAGCAGTGAGAGGCACAACAGTGCGAGAAAAATTAGCAATGAAACGCCGATAATAGCCCGCTAACCCCAAAAACGAGCGGACTTCGGTTGGTGAAGTAGGGGTGCACCAACTCTTAACGGCCTCGATCTTAGCAGGATCGACATGAATACCCTTATCATTTATGATATGCCCCAAAAATTGAACCTCATTTAGACAGAATTCGCATTTAGAGAATTTGGCATATAACTGTTCTTTCTTCAGAAGCTCCAAAATAAGACGTAGGTGGGTTTCGTGTTCTTCTTTAGACTTGGAATAGATCAGAATATCATCGATGAATAAAATCACAAATTTATCAAGTAGGGTTTACAAACGCGATTCATGAGGTCCATGAATATAGCAGGAGCGTTTGTGAAACCAAAGGGCATCACGGTGAACTCAAAATGGCCATAACGGGTGCGAAAGGCGGTTTTATGAACGTCCTCCTCCGCGACCCGAAGCTGATGATAACCGGAATGAAGATCGATCTTTGAAAAACAAGAAGCACCCTGAAGCTGATCGAAGAGGTCATCAATACGAGGAAATGGATAACGATTCTTGATCGTGAGTTTATTAAGCTCACAATAATCAATGCACATGCGAAGAGAGCCATCCTTTTTCTTAACAAACAGAATAGGTGCTCCCCATGAATGATGAACTCGGGCGAATGAACCCTTTATCAGAAAGCTCTTGAAGTTGTTTGGCCAACTCTTGCATTTCTAAGGGTGCGAGGCGATAAGGCGACTTCACAACAGGAGTGGCACCCAGAATAAGATCAATACTGAAGTCCACTTGGCGAACGAGAGGAAGACCCGCTATATCATCCGGAAACACTTCAGGAAAATCTCGCACGACCAGGATTTCTTCGATTCCCCTTTCTTTATCTCGAACCTCCATAATATGTGCCAGGAATGCCGGATAATCCTTGCGTAAGTACTTCTGGGCTTTGGTGCACGACATTAGCTTAAGCCCACCACATGGTTTATCGTCGTGGATCAATAAAACTAACCATCCGATCGAGGAATGCGAATGATTTTATCGAAAAAAAACAAGCTCGGCACGATTTTTAGATAACCAATTAATGCCGATGATGACATAAAAGCTCCCAAGAGGCATAGGAATGAGGTCGATAGAGAAATTATGACCCTTGAAGTCCAACCTGCATTCACAAATTACTGAATCGAGGTCGAGCGGTTTTCCGTCCGTGAGTCCAAAAGATAGAGGATGATCAAGTGCAACACAAGAAGAAGCAAGCAAAGGCTCAAACTCTAATGATACAAAGCTACGGTCCGCACCAGAATCAAACAATATAGATGCATAACGATTATTGATAAGGAACGTACCATTGACCACCTCCTGGTTTGCCTGAGCCTGATTAGCATTGACCAACCAACTTAGTGTTAATGGTAATAAATGATAGAGATCAATAAGATAGAGGAAATTAATCAAACTCGAACCTGATTTGCATTTATGTTAAAGGCACGAGCAGGGGCACCACGGGCAGCATTAGCAAAAGGTTGATTCACCAAGCAAGGGCGGGGCATGCATTGCGAAGGTGGGTAGTGGATCCATAATTGTAGCAAGCCCTAACTTGAACTTGGACATTTGGGGCTTGGGCTATCATGTGCTGAGCAGGGTATTTGTTGATACATGGTCCTTGATCGTCATGTGAAGTATCGAATACAAGAAGGATTCACACAAGATTGCTGAGGTCCGAACTCAGGCCGAACCTGAAGTTCGAACATGGCCGAACCTTGGGCCGAACCTGAGGTTCAGACCAGCGTATTTCTCTAGTATAAATATTTGAGTCTTGTATTGTATTCAGTAACGATCCAAGCTACCGTGTTATATTCTCTGAGTGTACTCTGTGGTGTTCTCTGTGGTTAATACAAGTCTTTTGTATTTACTCTTTGTGTTTCATCTCGTATTACATTGATTCCATTACGACTAAGTAGAAGATCCGCTCGCTCACGCACTTTCAAGTGGTATCAGAGCATTAGGTTTGCTCTACTAGTCGGAAATCAGTGTTTTTCGGAGTTTTGAGTTCAAATTCACGTTTTGGCAAAAATGTCAATCATTTTTTAGTTCGTTTGATCGTCTCGAGTGTGCTTTTCGTCAAAAATCTATTTCTAGATTGTTTCTATCGAGTTTGCTTGAATTCCAGTCGAAAACTTCAGTCAAAAACGTTGAAAATCGAGAAAATGAGATCGAATGAAATCTGTCTCGTTTGAGGTTCGGACAAGCTCGGAGTAACCGCTCCGAACTCGAGGTTCGGACGAAGTTCGGTCTTTATCTAGGTTCGGTGAGAGATCGGTCTAGGTTCGGAGAGAGTTCGGTGGTCTTTCGAAGCAAGTTCGGAGTTCCTTTTGTTTTGTTCTTCCGAAGGTCTGGTTCGGAGAGAGTTCGGCGTTGTCAAGTTCGGACTAAGTTCGGAGGCAGCTCGGAGGAGGTTCGGACGAGGTTCGGAGTGAACAGTAACCTGTTTTTCAAAAATGTCCGATTTTCAAGCGTTCGCGGCTATTCAAAACTCGGTTCAGGCAACTATGCAAACAATGATTAACTATGATAATGAAATTGGAACAAGTTAGAAAGTTCCCAAATTACTCAAATTGGAAGATTATCATAGTTGGGTGACACGATTTGAAGCGTTTGTTTCCGCAAATGATATCGATATGTGGTTATCGTATTCTGAACAATATACATATCCTAAGGGTGAGGATGGGGAACCAATTCTTCAAAGAAAGCTTTCTGGTGAACAAAAGAAAGCATATCAAGCTGAGAAAAAGGCTTATGGCACTTTAACAATGGCATTGCCTACTGATTTACTACATCAGTTTTCAAGCAATTATACCGCAAAGAGTTTGTGGGATGCTCTAGAAAAGAGATGTGAAGGTAATGACCAGTATAAGAAAAGTCGACAAAAGGTGTTGAAAAAGGAATTTGATAGCTTCAAGCATTATCAAAATGAATCAATTCCAAATCTAATTGCAAGATTTGCACATTTAATGAGTGAAATGAAGTTGGTGAATCTTACAAAAGACAAAGCAGATAGGAAAGAAAAGATTATGGAAGCTCTACCAGAGAAGTGGGAAAATTATGTGATGATGATTACTAATGATAAGGATTATCCAAGGTTGTCTTTTAATGATCTGATTCAAAGAATCCAAGCTCGGGATATGGAGTTGAAAGTAAACAAGTCTCTTCCTGAACAAATTCAGAATCCTGCAGTGTATTATGGTAACAATGATTCAACTTTGAATCCTGGGAAATCTAATATTCTTAGTTCTGCACCTCCTACAACATTTCTGGCAGGTAAATCTGAAACTCCAAGTTATTCATCTGCTGGTTGTACTGTGTCAATTCCTAGTTCTTCGACTCAAAGTGCATTGTCTATTCAAACTGTCGATGATTATAATGCGTTGATGTCTGCATTGGTATCTTCATACTTTGGTGTTATCACTGGTGCTGTGAGTAATGCTGAGTTAGCAAATGAAGATTACGATCAGATTGATTATGATCATTTGGAGGAAATGGATCTGAATTGGCAATATGCTATGTTGGTTCGTAGAACGAAGAAATTTTTCAATAGAACTGGTAAGAAGAGACTAAATCAGGAAGGAAAGATTGGATTGGACAAATCTAAGGTGAAATGTTATAAGTGTTCCGTTTATGGTCACTTTGCTCGAGAATGTCCAAGTTCTACAGAAAGTAAATTGAAGACTGGTCAGCATGCACATTTAGTTTTTCATCCTTCAGATAAAGCTGAAAAGGTTGATCAGAAATCTGCTACTCTTGCTCATGATTGGACTGGTACATTTATGCATCCAGATGGATTTGCCTGGAATGCAGATTCAGAAGTTAAAAAGAATCATACTCCAATCTCAATTGCTTTAACCGTTCAACATGTTGATGATGAAAGTTTTTTAATAGAATTTGATACTTCTTCAAGTATATCTTTGGTTCAAGAAGAATTACAGGTCTTCTGAGAATTCAAAAGATGACGAATTTAAATGTTATAAATGTGAGAAGTTGCTCAAGGAAATTGCAAGTTTTGAACAATATCGCCAAATCTCAACTGAAGAAATTGTGGTGTTAAAGAATGAGTTGGAGGATTTTCAAAAGAAATATTATGAGTTGGTTCATAGTCATGAAGATGTTTTGAAGGAAAAGGCTCAATTGGCTGAAGAGTGTGAGAAAGCCAATGCTGAAGCGTTAGACGCAGCTCAAGATTTTGAGAATCTGTTTGAGAAAAGTTATCTGGTTCAGCAAAAATATGAAGAGGCTACTGCTCTTATTGCAAAAACTGTTGTTACTGTTGAGAAGCTTCAAAACAAGATTTCTACGCTTCAAGATGAAAATGTTCTTTACAGAGACAAGAATGAAGTTTTAACAAAAGATGTTGAGATCTACAAGCAAAAGAGAGAAAATGTGCTTGAAGAATTATATGCTGAATGTGAGATCAGGAAGTTACAAACTTATGAGTATGATGATCTCAATGCAAAATTCATTAAGTCACAAAAAGAGGTGTTTGACGGTCAACAGAAAATTAATGACTTGAAATTGGAGATTTTGGAGTTGAAAAGACAAGTTAAAAATTGCAATTTGTCACCGACATTGCTAAATTTCTTATACAAGCAGGATCAGAGTTCAGAGAAGTCTAAGGAAGAAAATATTCACTTGGTACCTCAACCAGTGGATTTGATTGAAGTTACTTCTACTCAGATTGATCCCAACAATGAATTGCATGACTATTCAAAATTTGTCACTCCACCCAAGAAGAATAAGTCCAAGTCTAAAAAGAAGGAGAACTCTTTGGGTGAAGCTCCAAAGTTTATTTCAAATTCTGTATTGCTGGAAAATGAGAAAGTGTTTGATAAGGTTGCTTCGAGTTCTTCATCTGCAACCGAAGAAGAAAAAGTTTTGATTGTAAAGAACAAGCTGAAGGATATCAAAGCCAAATTTACTAGTGATGCTAAGTTAAGAGAAGCTTCAGGTTCTTCTTCAAGTTCTTCAAAGGTTTCAGGTTACAAACACAAAGGTTTGGGTTTTGTTGTGAAGGAAGCTTTAGTTGCAACGAAGAAACCGGTGAAAGCAGATAAAGTTCCTAAAGCAAAGGTTACAAAGAAATCACCATCTCAGAAAGAATCTTCTTATTATTCTGGAAGATCTTCATCTTCAAGGAGTCTATCTCCTAAGTATGATTCTTCTGATGGTTTCTTTGATAATTTTCATTCTGAACATTCATCTGATCCTCAAAAATCAAAACCTTTTTCAAATAACTTTAGAGAAAGACTTTGTTATGTATGTCGTCAACCGGGACATTTAGCTGCTGCTTGTCCAACGACTACATATATCCACAAAACAGCAAAATATGTGGATACCAAAGGTCAAATTTTTGATGAACCATGGTCCCCAAAGGTTAAATCAACTCGTAAATCGTCTTGGTCTAAGTCAAGTACGTCGGTTGAATCTGATTCAGGTTCTGATAAAAAATTAAAACTTTTACAAATTTGGAAACCAAAAGGTGTTTCCAAGGCCATCAAGGACTTTGTGGAAGACACCGGGCGACCCGACGCTGTTGATTCGGGTCGATCCCAACGCAACTAATGTTTTATTTGGTGTCACGCAGGTGTTTTAGGAAGATCTTTCGGTGATTGGAAAATTGTTGATTGTGAAATATCTGTTTTTAATTAAATTGCATTTCAAAGTCAATTTTGTTTTCAAAAGCCTAACTGCTAGTATTCATGTTGGTTGATCAATTTGTTTTCTTGTTTTTCACTCCGTCTCATTTTGAGGGGGAGTGTGTTGTTTTTCAAATCGTAAAAATGAAACCCTATAAATGGAGTTGTCATTTTTAGGGGGGAGAATTTTGAAAAAGACAAAAACATTGAAAAATGCAAAAAGTCAAAAACATTGAAAAATGAGAAATTGTATCCGACATGATTGGGAAATGATGGTACATTGGCTTACGTATCTGACTCATGGATAGAGTAGATGAAAGGGCCATAAGATCATTGTTTGATATGCTTGGTAGGCTCGGCAAATCAGAAAGTATTCAGATGTGATATACACTAAATACTAATGCTTGACCATGTGGATAACATCTTGATGCATATTTCATGACACAAAAAGAAAAATAAGTGTGAAATTCAAAATGAGAAGTCACTGTGTATACATGTGTTCATTTTACAAAGATTTAAACTTGTTTGATTTTCTTTATTTTGTCAAACGATCGGACTTTCTCTGCGTATCGAAAGATCGACCTGATCGTTGTTCGTTTGACATTCTGCTTTATTTTCTTTGGTGTTTCGTATAACTCATCGGACTTTCTCTGCGTGTGCGGAAGTACCGACCTGATTGTTGTTGGGTTATACAATTTCAACTTGTCTTATTTTCTTATTTTGTTAAATCCGAGGCCTTATCTGCGTATCGAAAGATCGACCTTAAGGTAGACGATTTAACGTTCTTATTTCTTTTTGCATGGAACACAGTTGACAATATCATGAAAATATTATGCATTGTGAAAAATCACAAGTGCTGTCACACAAAAGGAAAAAGAAAAGAAAAGCTGAAAATGTATGTTTATGTCTGATAGTGTGGGATACACTGGTCAAAGCAAATCTAATCAATGCCTTAACATATCCAGATGTTATGAGTATGATTCTGCCTGAGTTTAAGTTGGACAAATTATACCGGCAATCAACATGACTTATGTGCTTTGATTAATTGAAATTGAAGTGCAGTTCAGTGCGTTATGTTCAATATGATCCCATATAATGATCTTTCTCATATCAAAAATAGTGTTTGTTTCTGTATTACAATTTACTTTTCTTATCAGAAAATACCAAAAAGATTTTAGGTGTGTTTTGATATAAAATTTCTAAAAGCCAAAAAGATTTTGTTTCTAATTTGTTTTCGATTGATCAACACGAATTACAAAATCAAATTTTCAAAATCAAACTATCTTGGAGTCTCGAAGAGACATTTTGCACCAAGATTATTTATGTTGGCAGGTTTCAAAGTGGGAAGAGAACATCACAACTTCAAGTCTTTCTGAAGTTTGTTGATAAATAGATTACACACGATGCAATATCAAGTATTCAAGATTGAACTCATTGTCAAGATCGAGGAAGAGTTTGATTGAAGATACAAGATACAAGTTTGAATAGAGAAGATGATACTACACATGCCGAGGGGGAGTTTGTTGATACATGGTCCTTGATCGTCATGTGAAGTATCGAATACAAGAAGGATTCACACAAGATTGCTGAGGTCCGAACTCAGGCCGAACCTGAAGTTCGGACATGGCCGAACCTTGGGCCGAACCTGAGGTTCGGGCCAGCGTATTTCTCTAGTATAAATATTTGAGTCTTGTATTGTATTCAGTAACAATCCAAACTTCCGTGTTATATTCTTTGAGTGTACTCTGTGGTGTTCACTGTGGTTAATACAAGTCTTTTGTATTTACTCTTTGTATTTCATCTCGTATTACATTGATTCCATTACGACTAAGTAGAAGATCCACTCGCTCACGCACTTTCAGTATTGGAACATAGGTTGGGCCATCATAGGTTGGGCTCGGATGGGCTGACGACAGACATTCATGAGATGCCCAAATCACCCACAATTAGTGAAACGCCTACAAGGGTTGGTAGCTGGGTGATGATAATGTTAGGTTACGACAGTGGTATTCGGGTTCCCGGTAACGTCAAAAATTTTTGAATTAAATAATTATTTATGTCAAATAATTATTAAATCAATTACCGAGTAAATATGTAAATTCAAATAAATTGAATTAACTATTAATTTAATACGCAGCGGAAACAAATTAATTTACAAAACCGATTACCAGTTTATTAACGTAACCTATAAAAAACAGGAAATGACAATCACTAAACGCGCAAACACCGTTCGCGTTAAAACAAGAACGCGATACATATATAATAAATAATAAAATAAATCTAAACTAACAACGAGTTTAGATATACCTGAGCGGTGATTCAAACAGACGCTTGAGACACCAAAAGTCAACGGGTGACGCTAGGGTTTCGTAGGTTTCAACTCGGTGAGCGAATCGAACAATCCTCGTAGGTTACAGGATTCACGAAGCGGCGACTCGGGCACCGAGAGAATCCCGTAGGTCGGATATGGCGCGATTAGGGTATCACGGACGATGAGCGAACGGGCCATGTGATGGCGGTTCGCAGTTGCGGGTGTCGGCGGGTGAACCGGCGACAGCGTGGAGGCGACCGGCGGAGGATGACAGCGGCTAGAGCGACAAACGGCGGAACGGTAGCAGGTGGCAGCGGCTCTCAGCTTCCTTTGCAACAGATTATTCATGAGGAGAAACTACGACAATATTGTAATCAAGGATTAGGGTTCTCGCGAATAAACGGACGGATCGCCGAAGAGGAGTGGCGGCGGCGGAGGCTTTGGCCTTTGGCCAAAATCGCGAGGGAGAGGGAGAGAGGAGGGAGGCCGAAAAAATTTAGTCTGTGGATTAGGGTTTCGCGCCTCCTTAATCAGATATAAATATCTGATTAATTTTCCGTTTAGTCCCTCGTCTTCTAATCCTTAATCGAACCTTTTAATTTTTCGCGACTAACTTTAATCGTGTTAAAGTATTTGTCGCTTGCCGAGACTTAACGAATATTAGATAAATAATTGATTCGTTAACTGTCGTCTAAGATGTAAATAATGTTTAACGTCTTTGTCGCTAATTTAATCATAACGATTAATTAGAAAATAATTAGTTAATTAATTTATTAAACCAGTTAATAAATAAATAATTAGTTCTTCTGCGAATTTTCCGGTTATTCAGGTAAGCAGACTTTAAAACCCGTTGCCTTCGGTGTAACTCTTACGGGTCTTGACCAAGTCGGGTTCTTGATTTAGTCGGGTTAGGACACTTGAATCCAACAGTCTCCCACTTGGACTGAATCGCGACTACAATCTAAGAAACAGTCAAAGGTGCTCTAGCTACACATGGTTGTTCCAACCAGTCATGACACTTAAAGTCAAATAGCCAAGCCATATCAACAAACTCGTGATATAGTTTAGACTTATGGTATTTGTAAATTCATTAGATCATTTCTGTATGAGACATCAATTGTACAAGAGACATGGATTTATTCATTCTCTTCCGCGTTCAATCATTTTATTTCTCGTTCTATACGTTCGAAGTGATCAAATCAAACACACAGTAAGTTTGGGTAAGGCCTTACACTTAACACTTGGAACTAACGAGAGGGCACGATGTCTAGCTGTTGCATTATCAATAGAAGAGTACATAATTCCGTATTAACTACATACAATTCCCACTAAGCTTTAGATCCATTCCCAAAAGTAACCGTTATGGCTGGCAGTTACGCGACAGCGTTAAGCTACAATCAGAGAATGTCCTTTCACAAACGGGAGGTCGCTTATGTATCTCAGGTCGAAGGATACTGTTGAGTATACCATTGATCAAACTTATCTTATGACTAAATTTATTAAGACAATTTGATACGAGTTACGTCCCGACGTCATTCTGTAATGAGGCCTTGTGAGTTTGGATCGTCAACAGTTTGAGTCCAAAGTCAGAATAGTCTTGCTTCAGGCTTTGCTCCCACAATGTCTGATCGACTACAGACTTTAGAATATTAACTGAATATTCATGGATAGTAAAACGTATAAAACTCGAACACGTTGTGCAGAATTCAAACTCTTCGTCTAACAGTTTAAAGGAGGTCGAGTGATTTGGTGCAAACATTAATGTTCGACACCCAACACTAAATTCGATCATCGATCTGGTGCTGAATTCTCGTACTATGCTATAGCATCATTTCACTGATTTAGCCTGATCATTGAATTTATGAATTCGCTACCATGTCCTAGAGTTTCGTTTTAGGATTGCCTTTGTAAGTTGTTTCTTAAGCTTCAATGTTTATCTTGAACAGTGAGACTTCCTAAGTGAATCGAACTTGTGATAATATAGTGCCCCTAGTAAGCACATGTATGATGGTGTTATCACTTGAGCATGTTAATCGACTATTTGCAGAATCGAATTAACCCTTTGAATGTTTTATTGCATTCCTAGTTCAGATTCAATTAAGGTGGCTATTAATGTTCAACGAGTATAATCAATATTCTATTAATGAACATGTACTTCCTTTCATCAGTGTTTGACAGTGATGATGTGAATTTCTATCTTATGTCGTTGTGTAATCCTTTACTGCGACATTTCATGCAATATCTAAGTGTTGGATTCCTTTCATATCATATTTAGTATGATTCGAATCGTTTCAAGAGATTGATCTTATCTGTAGTTGCTCAGCCACGACGCGATCAATACTTAATTTTAATCTCGAAACTTTAAATTAATTGAGGCATCATTTAAAATATAATCTAGTAAATTTAAATGATCTTCAAATCGGTATTTGATCGTTATTTCGGTAAGGATCAATGGCGATGCTCCCACTTGCTTTAGGCAGACTGACAGTCCCATTATTATCTTTCTTTCAAATGGTTTGGATATTAACTTGCACGAAGAAATCATGGCAATTAAATTTCGTTTTCAAGAACGAAATTATTAGCTTTCGTAGCTGCAGTACGGAGATCGAACGCTTAATATCTAGATTTTATGACTTACTCATAAATTCGAAGACGATTGTCAAAGTCATTTAAGAGTTTGATAGCATGTAGATGCTTTCATCTAGATTGTTTGAAATTGTCTCGTGATGATCGAGATAATGATCTATTCTATCGGACTCTCGAGTCCGACGTTAGAGGGTGTTATCTTATTCAAGTAAGGTTAACATTCAAACTCTAACCGGAATGTTAACATGTTTCGCTAAGCAAAAATCCATTATTGGTGAAACATTTGTTTGTCTGGCTCGTCTCGTATAAGTGCGAGAGTCATTTTACATAGTCCTGTGATTTATTAGAACAACGTTTCTTTAGATATTTAAAGATCTAACTATGGACATGTAATCACTAAATTCTTATCTTCACAAGATTCTGGTCTTGAGATTGGAAGTTAGTTATGCAAGTGATATGTGAAGGTGCATTTTGGTCATAAGATACTAAGGGCTATTGTTGTGACAAGTCATTAGTCTTGTGTTTACCACTTTCAAATTGAAACTATAATTCCTTGCACCAAAACACTTAGTGTATTGCTGGATTTAAACACACGTGAGTACAACGAGTGTAGTCTAAGATTTCCAAGGTATATGCAGGTATGCACATGTGTAACTAATCGTACTATGCACCAGAAATGGTGTAACCATTCTACAATGTCATAATCATCAAGTGATTACTTTTGTAGTAATTTAGCTGGTGATTCAAACTTATATGAACAAACGTCTGCTTAAGGCAGAGGATTGATATGTTCACATGGTTAAGATCGAAACGACGATCTTTAATCAGTTCGACTTGATTTAATATTCTTGACGTTGGTGTTTCTAAGTTATAAGACTTTATAAACTACTGTTATGTCGTAACGAGTACGATAAACGCTCAAGGCTTTATAACTTTGATGGGATATGAAAAATGAATTTGTTCATTCTTGATTAAAATTAAGTGCACCAAATACATGTTGTGATATATATTTTCTTTTAGGATTTTGAATTTAATCTAACAAAAGGTTGAATCAAACTCAAAATAGATTAAAAACCGGTCATGCATATTTCGAAAATCAAGTATAGTCAAAAGCATGTCATAGTCAAAATCCACAGAAAGCGATTGTTCATCTTGGAAAATATCCAGGGAAACCAAAACAAAACAAGTTGTTTTAAAACCACCAAGAATTGTTTTAAACTGAAAACTTTAGACATGAGCTTTATTTGGGTGCGAATCTCGCAGGGTAGCTCAATGTCATCTTCGTCTGCTTTCTTCAGTTTCATGCACCTACAAAATGTAAAATATGTCAAGCATATATTTTGCAGAAATTAGTGAAGCATCATACAACATAAACTTATGTGTATACCTGAGGGATTACCTTGCTGGGCTTTCCCATTCTTCACTTTGGCAAGATACTCTGGGCAGTTTCTTTTAAAAGTGCCCCATCTTGTTGCATGCAAATCACTGGCGCTGATCTGGGGGCGGTACCTTGGATGCTTTCGACTTGCCCTTTTGGGAGCTTCCAGACGCTCTAGGAACAACTTCCTTACCATTCTTCTTGTTTCCACGCCTTCCTTTCTTCACCTCTAGCTTCTTGACGCCTTCTGATCGGATTGCGAGTACATCGGGTGCCTTGCCGTTAACAAAGTTAACCTCGATAGTTTTGAGCATGCCATGAAGCTCAGTCACTGTCTCTACCATGCTGTGCATGTTAAAGTTCACCCTAAAAGGGGTGAAGGCACTGGACATGGGCGATGATGGGAGCGCCTTTAGCCATGCGACAGTTAATAAGTGTCACAACAGTGTCGTAGCGCTCCTACCGGGTCTTGGTTTCAAACATGCCCCTCAGATCACCGATCATCTTAAAAGCCGTCATGTCGACCATGTTCTTCTGAATATCAGAAGTCATAGCGGCTAGCATAAGACATGCGACATTTTTGGCATTTTGTCGCAATGTGTTATGGGCATTATGCGCTGGAGCAATGTCAGCCTCAGGTTGCTCGAGAACCTTAGCCTCTAACACATTCTCCATGATTAGCCATCTTTAGGACGATTCTTAGATTCCTTTCCCAATCAAGGAAGTTGGCGCCATCAAGCTTCTCTTTCTCAAGAAGAGACTTAAGATGGAAAATCTCTTGGTTTGCGCGATTTGCGTTAGACATCTGAAACAACAGGCAAATTTAGTGTTTCAATAAATGATTCGTATTCAAGGATGGCAAGCTAATCCTGAACAGAAAATGGGAACTCAGTTAGTTAGAAAATTTCTGCAGAAATCGTAAAGTGCTTTCAGAATTTCTAAGTAACCAAACGGACAACGATTATCACTTGTGAAAAACTATCACAACTCCTGTTATGGGGCTTTCGCGAACGGATCAACGAAATATGTTTAGCCCTATATATGCCCATTTTGTCTACAGGCCGACCAGAGGTACGGTGTTGAAATACTCCAATACCAAAAGTGGGTGTAAAGAAAATGGTAGTTGTCCTAAGTGGTCAGTGTGTGCGTACGGTGTTGAAATACTCCAATACGCTCACCTTGGAAGATACCCAGAACACCACGTGCGGTGTTGAAATACTCCAACACGGATGCATCGGTAAATATATTCCAAGTTAGACTTGACTTAGGATGGCATAGACTACTGGTTTCAGGCTTACCAGATAGGATAATTAAGTCAAATTTAATTAATCAGCGTTTTGACGAAATTATGAACCCTATCTCACTCGGGACGATCATTTTAATATCCTAAGTATTAATAATCTATGTGTCACGAGGTGATAACCAATTATTACCATGTTCGATTCATTTATCGAAAAATCCGAATTTGATGTAGAATTAAATTGGTTATTAAATATTATGAAGTCGTAATTAAACTCAGGACTTATCATTTACTTGATCGAAAAATTAGTTTTATACCGGTAAAACTAGGTTTGGATTTTAGTTGGTGCGTTAATCAGAATTAAGACAAGCAACCAAAGACACGCAAACACACGTGCACATATTAGGCCATGCATAGGTTTTCGATATTGCCCGAGCCTATGACAATATCGAGGAAGGTCGAGGGACTTAAAATAAACCAACCACAAGGTAGAAAAAAACTTCCTGATTGATATAGTCGCTCCCACTTGCTTCAACAAGCTTCTGCGTGTCATGACAAATCTCGGTCTTGTTTTAGGTCTTAGCCATTTTTGAAAATCCCTAGAAGGGGTAATCTCCAAACGGGGTTGTCGCATCTAAAGCGTGTCGTTCGTCCAGGCGAAGGTGACAAATTAAAATAAACTAATCTATTTAAAGCTAATTACAACTTTGAACCCAATTAAAAGTGGGCCAATCCAAAACAAACAAATGGGCCTAGTGGGCCAAACCAAGAACTTTCATGACAAACGAAAAACAAGGTCGAGCCGCATATGTGCGAATGATAATTCAATCAATTTTATCGAATCTAATTATGTTTAATGGATTTAAATAGACTAAACATATCTAAATGGCGATTCAATTAAATTTGCGACTTCTGGGTTAAAAACCCCAGTTCGAGAAATGCACCGGTTTAAAACCGACCGGTTAGGGTTTGCGTGTGGCATGGCTCTGATACCAGTGTTGGGATACGACAGTGGTATTCGGGTTCCCGATAATGACAAAAATTTTCAAATTAAATAATTATTTATGTCAAAAAATTATTAAATCAATTACCGAGTAAATATGTAAATTAAAATAAATTAAATTAACTATAAATTTAATACGCAACGGCAACAAATTATTTTACAAAACCGATTATCAGTTTATTAACACAACCTATAAATAACAAAAATGAACAATCACCAAACGCGCAAACACCATTCGTGTTAAAACAAGAACGCGATACATATATAATAAATAATAAAATAAATCTAAACTAACAACGAGTTTAGATATACCTGAGCGATGATTCAAACAGACGCTTGAGACACCGAAAGTCAACAGGTGACGCTAGGGTTTCGTAGGTTTCAACTCGGTGAGCGAATCGAACAATCCTCGTAGGTTACAGAATTCATGACGCGGTGACTCGGGCACCGAGAGAATCCCGTAGGTCAGATATGGCGCGATTAGGGTTTCGCGGATGACGTGCGACCGAGCCGTGTGACGACGGTTCGCGGGTGTTGGCAGGTGAACCGGCGATAGCGAGGAGGCGGTCGGCGGAGGACGGTGGCGGCTGGAGCGACGGACAACGGAACGACAACGGGTGGCGGCGGCTCGTCTAGAAGCTGCGGTGGTGGCAACTTGTTAGGCGGCGGCGGCTAACAACGGTTTGGCGGTGGCGTCGGACTCAGGGAGGCAGCGTGGCGGCGGCTCTCGGCTTCCTTTGCAATAGCTTGTCCGTGAGGGGAAACTACGACAAGATCGTAATCAAGGATTAGGGTTCTCGCGAATAAACGGACGGATCACCGGAAAGGAGTGGTGGCAGCGGAGGCTTTGGCCTTTGGCCGAAATCGCGAGGGAGAGGGAGAGAGGATGGAGGCCGAAAAATTTAGTCTGTGGATTAGGGTTTCACGCCTCCTTAATCAGATATATGTATCTCATTAATTTTCCGTTTAGTCCCTCGTCTTAAACTAATCCTTAATCGAACCTTTTAATTTTTCGCGACTAACTTTAAACGTGTTAAAGTATTTGTCGCTTGCCGAGACTTAACGAATATTAGATAAATAATTGATTCGTTAACTGTCGTCTAAGATGTAAATAATGTATAACGTCTTTGTCGCTAATTTAATCATAACAACTAATTAGAAATAATTAATTAATTAATTTATTAAACCAGTTAATAAATAAATAATAAATTCTTCTACGAATTTTCCGATTATTCAGGTAAGTGGACTTTAAAACCCGTTGCCTACGGTGTAACTCTTACGGGTCTTGACCGGGTCGGGTTCTTGATTTAGTCGGGTCAAGACACCTGAATCCAACAGATAATTGCAAATGTTGCACAACGGGTGAGGGCCAGTATACGGCTTTTTGGCAGGTGGCCCACCAGGAATCCATTGGGCCACAGGAGCAGCAAGTGCAGCAGGTGCTGCAGGAGTAGCAGTAACAGCAAAGTTTCGGCCCTTACGTTTCTTTTTGTTTAATTTCCCAGCAGATAACTCGACATTGGACTCTTTTTCCGCCGTTGGCTTGACCTCTTCATTACCCGACCCTTTCTTTGGACCCGTCCTTTTTAGAGTACCCGCTTTGACATGATTATCGGTCAAACGAGCGGCGAGGCGAACAACGCTGTCAAGTGTCACAGGATTGTTTGCCCAGATAGAATCCTGTATCTGTTCAGGTAACCCACAAGCATAAGCTTCAATAGCCCGGATTTCAGGAGTGACAATTTCAGGCACCAAGATTTTCAGTTCATAGAAGCAGTCAGTATACTCCTGATTTTCCCCACTATATTGCTTCAGTGCCTGAAATTTATCCATAAGTTTCTTCAGTTCACTGCAAGGGCAGTATTTTTCCATCATGATTTCCATGAGTTCATCCCAGGACAAGGCTAGGGCTTCGTTAGACCCACGGATCCTCTTTTCACCATTTCACCAAGTAAGGGCTTTTTCAATCAAGGTGCTGATGGCACAAGTGACTTTCAGCTCATCACGACAATCATTGTTAATGACAGTATTTTCCATCCCCTCAAACCATTGAAGTAAACCAATAGGGCCCTCGATGACCTTGAATTCAGGAGGGTTACATGAATTGACGTGCTTGAAGGTACAAGCAGAAACAACAGTAGCATTGACAGGGTTGGCATTTAGGCCTTGCTGGATCTGAACCATGATGTTGAGGAGGACCTTGGCCATTTGTTTCGCGATAAACGAGGCCATTTTCCAGCCACTGTCCCCCTTACGGCGCCCTTTGAAATGGATTGACATTCTGAGAAGGAAAGAAAATAGGGATTAGGAAACAATTTCAATAATGTGATCGATAATCAACTTTTTAGAGTTCATGATGTTTTAAATGCAAATACATGTGTGTTAGTGAATCATATTGTGGTGTGACTCGGATTAACATAGTTCCCAAATTCATTTTAAACATAAATGCGCGAAAATCACAAAATGGATCAATTAAGACAAATCATATCGGAGTGGTTCTTACCTCCCGATTGAGAGTTAACAACTGTGACTAATCAGTTTCAGGTCCTAGTGGTAAAGACATGCTTTGGCCTAATAGGTTTCAACGCTCTAGTCGGGGCGTTCCAGGTGAGTATCCGGGCCCATTGGTTGATTGGGTTTATGCGCAACACTTTTCTAGACAGAGACCCCGACTACTGGCGTATCCACCCTTCCAGTTACTACATGTTTACCACCAAAACCCTAGTTCTGACGAGAGTTGAAAATCAAGAAAACACATTTTTCCTAAATGGTACGTAAGGCACCATTTTCTAAGGAAGAGGCTCGGAAGCCTTAGTGATTTGTGTATGTGTGTGTTGACCAACGAGACTCGAGGCATTGATTGAAAATAGGCACAATTAAGAGCATACAATGGACAATTAATTTTAACTAAGCATGCAAGGCATGAGATTCTCATGTAGGACGCCTAAGGCAATAGTCTAGGTCAACCCGTTTCTAATAACCTAGATCGCTATAGCCGTGGATCTGATACCAATCTGTAACACCCTGACCGATGGTGGAATTTACGTCGGGGGGGGGGGGGGGGCTAAGATTGTCCAGATGCTAACAACTCTAATAAAGCTGTTATATATTTAATCATGCTATTTTCATACATCAACCAAACATAGTCAAACATAACATGCAACAAGACATGAAGTTCATACAACTCATAAAAGATCTAATTTTAATTAAAAGATCTACTAAGTCCCATGCACAATCCTATGGCGTCAATAATAACATCAAACAACAGCACCTGCAACATGTAGATAATATGGTTAACTACAAGAGTTGGTGAGTAATCAGAGGTTTGAATATCTATATAATTTCATTAAAAGCGATTCATGCGTCAAGTGTAAATATCTAAATCATGATCAACATGTAAAAGTGATGTGCATCAAACCTAGACAAGTATGTGAGCAATCACCCGGCACCACACGCGAGGCAGACCAAGTGGGTTGTCAGCCAATAGATCTATCATTGTTGTCACGGATCGATGGTTAATGGTATACATGCGATTAGAGACTAGAGACTAGCGTTTAGAGAATACCACAACAAATAATCCACAAGTATCACATAATCAGAGAATCACACATAGAGCACATAGAATCGCATGTTTGATTAATAAAGCGTTTAGAGATTTTTGAATATCGGTACATGTTGCAGCCCAAACCATTAAAATGAAAGAGAGGCTATGAATACTCACCTCACAGGTGAATCGAGACGAAAGATAACTGATAGTGATGCGAAATCACGTCCGGCGATCACCTTGATGATAGACCGATGCGAATTTTAAAATAAAAAATATAAATAAAATAATTAACAAGGTCCGACTCACAACTCGATGGTGGTTTACTCAAGTGATAATGTACGGTCTTAATTTGGGTCCATTCCTAGTCTAATTGGTGAGGTCAAACGGGCTTAATTTGCCTAATTTTATGGAAGTCAAACATGGTCAAACTTGGTCAAACATAGTCAAAATTGGTCAAACATAAGTTAATATGGTGAAATGTGGTCAAACATAGTCATACATGATCATATATGAAATTCCAAATTAAACTAACATTAAAAATGGTGAAAATTAGGCTAACCGATAAATCTGGTCATGTTTAGCACATAATTGAGGTCATAGGCTTAGATCTGGTCGTAATGACATTTAAAACAGTAAATACATCATATTTCATCATGCAAATACTAACTTCATCAACAAGGAACCTAGATCTAACATCAAACATGGTGAAAATTAGCATAATCGACGAATCTAGTCATAAAAAGTCATAGTTATCACATAATCCGGTAACGGGCTTAGATCCGGTCTTAATGACATTTAAAACATTAAATACATGATATTTTATCATACAAATACTAACTTGGCCAACAAAGGAACCTAGATCTAACATGGGTTTAATGGATCTAGTCATAATAGTCACAAAAACTCAATTTTGATGCACAAATGAGGATCTATCTCTAATCATCATATAATTTTTAGATCTAGACACCTACTATCATAATTTTACAGCCTTGACATAGATCTAATCATGAAAAATAGAGATCTAATCATTTTGAGCACAAAAAGTACCATTTTGATGAGCAAATCACAAATCTAGTATTTATTTAGTAAGTAGCACATAGATCTAGTTTAGATCTAACAAAAAAGTACCATCTTGATGATATAATACATGAATATTGTCCTATAGGAGCATTCATGACCAGGTCTAACCATGAACCAACATAAAATGGAGTTTTGATCCAAACAAACCTAGATCTACAACATATGCACATGTATAACCATGAATCGACCAAGTGTGTGATGACTCGCCACATCATATGTAATCATAAGACTCATAAATATTATAAATTTGATATAAGATACTCAAAAACGTGATCTCCTAGTTAAAAACATAATCGCGCAGGATTTACCGAACTTTCACAGATTTTGTTTTAGTCCTTGAATTCTCGCATCTCTTCACTTGTACTTACTTGCGTGCGTAACTAGCATATCCCACAAGTATCCTAAAAGCTCCGATTGCTCGATTTCCCGGTTGAACATAATTATCGGTTCATTCGCATAAAATTCAAAATAGAGATAAATCGAGTACCAAATCAATCAATGAACGTATCAATGAACCCAATACCATGAAATGAGACATAAAACATTATAAAAACATACCTCTTCATTTTATTATCGATCACGGGTACGTATACATAAAATCGGGTCAGATCTAACAATTCGGAAAACCCGAAATGTTACATATACGTCGTGTCATTAAAACGTTAGACACACTCTTACGACTGTATGCTTATTCGGTGATTATTAAGGATTATCGGATCTACAATGTTTAACTTGCCAAGCAATCTAAGGTGAGTTCATAGCCCCCTTTTTTTTAAATATTCCGAACCATTATGGGGTGGAAAACATGCATAAACATGTTTATTTATCATTACTTTATTTTCAAGTAAATCATATTACTTATCATGCTTATCATCATGAGTCATTACGAAACTTTAATCATTCAAATATTCATCTTTTTTATGCAAAGTTAAATACTGTTGAATACATTTACTTGTATCTATATGTGTTATAGGCGTAAATATATACTTTGTCATGCGTGTTATTGTATGCTATTAGGGAAACTTTATTCTTAAGGCTCCGGAGCATCAAACGTGAGGATCCTTGCGAAGCACTGAACATGATGACGTTGAGGTTCTTGTGAGGGACTTATCGCGGTCACAACCGACCCAAACTGACCCATGCACACCCCTAGTGAACACATAACTCATTTTACCAACACACCAAAGACTAGTTTACTCCCACGCGAGCGTAAGTTTTTAGCCAATAATGGCTATAAAGATTTGCTTAACAGAAAGTGAGTAGCTCATAGACAAACTTTAAACAAAATCTAATTACGTTAATATTCTTACAAACTTGATTAACAAATACTCAAAACGCCAAGTGGCTCAAAAGAAAAACAAAAACTATACTAGAGAAGAGAGGGGGAAGATGAGCAAGTGAAATGGGAAGATTTTGGGGGGGGGGGGGGAGGGGTTCTAGGCAAAGTCGATACTTGGGTACGGGTCGTGCCTAGCAGGTAATAGGGGTACATGCCATGTTGGGTCAGTGGCATGGACCATGTCTGTCAGGTAGCAGGGGCATGGGTCGTGCTGGGTTAGGGGCACGGGCCGTGCTTGTCAGGGGGAGCATCTTGCATAAAAAAGTAAACTTCTAGAAGATTGAGCTATGCATGGGTTGTGCCTCAAGTGCGACACGGGCCATGACTGGTTTGAAACATGTCGATTGACCTCAAAATCTTCTCCCTCTCATCGAGATACTCGAAATTCACTATTTGTAGACCCCGTAACTTAATTCCTAGACCGAGATATGCTTCCGTGAAGTTTTATGCGGTTTCTCACCACACCTTTGTCTTCTAGTAGTTGTGCTCCGAGCTGTGGCTGAGTTTGAGGGTTACCACACTTTCTTGACTCAAGAGAGAGGTTTATGAGGACATCTTTTTCCATTCTGCAAAGGAAGCCCGGGTCTTGGCTCAAAATCACGAAGTCTTCGGTGTTTCTTCATTTTTCACCATAAATGACTTCTTTTGTTATTTTATCCTGGATGAGACCGAAAAACAAAAAAGGAAACAATATCATACTAGTTTGTTAATGGTAAGTCAGTTTTAACCCAAAATGTGAGGAATATTTGATTTATAAATATGTATAATTTGGCGCATATCAGTCTTGTACATGACACACAAAGTTGATATCGAGTCTTCAGGTTGGATTATACGTAGGAAGTGTTAAAGGATGGATCACTTGCCATGCTAGTGATAAAATCATAACTTAAATATTCAAATGTTGGGTTGTATTAATTTAAGTGGATTATACCAAGTGTGGGTGCTCGTTGTTTTTAACTAATCTATTGGGCTTGTTATGTTGATGGGATTACTCATTAGAATGAGTAATCAAGTCTTGATTTTAAAATTCAAGTTGTATCAAACCTTGTTAGAAAGTCGAGTATGACTGAGTTGGTTTTAAAATCAATAGTTGTGGCTCAACCCATTTAAGTTATGGTTCTGAAATAAAAATGGGACCTAATTTCCATTGCGAACTTTTCTGATTAGGTGTTTTTGTTCAAGGGTGTTACATAAACCTAATTAGCATTGATGTCGAACGCTCGAGCTGGAGCATCACTGTTAGCATTGTTGATAGAAAGATGAGAATCCGCGAGAGTAGGTCATGCATTACGAAGGTGAGTGGTGGATCCATAGTGGTAACAAGCTCGATCCTGCACCTGAACATTTGGATCTTGAGTAATTAAAGGTTGAGTAGGATGTTGGCCATTGGCTGGGCCATCATTAGCTAGGCTTGACTGGGCTGACGACAAGCATGGGTGAGATGACCAAAACGCCCATAATTGGTGCATTGCCAGCAAGGGGCATAAGCAGAGTGATGATGGGTGCACTGGGTACAAAGAGGGTAAGTCCCCGTGTAGGGTTTCTTAGCAGGTGGTGCAACTGGAGCCTATTGAGCAACGGGAGGTGCAGGGATGACAGCTGCTGCAGGATTGGAAGGAGTGGCTATCATAACAAAGTTTTTAGCCTTTTTGTCACACCGCCAATTTCCACTAATGGATTTTTACCGTGTGGGGAGTGATCCAAACCAGGACCCAAGTCATTAGTTACATCAAACATAAATTAGGGTTGAAAATGTAAATATATTTCCAAAGTGGAAAATACCAAAACCAGAGTTTTAAAATCAAGCGTAAGCATATAAAAGTAATGTTAGGCAAAACAAGCGCCCATTAAGTAAGCAACCATTTTAAGTCTAAGTTTGAAAAGATTAAAGACAAGTTCCCAAAATAAAAGGTTTTAGCCAACGTACGTGCCCAAAATGAGATACTCCTAGCGACCTGCAAAGCATGCACAAGAAGCATGTGTCAACTAATGTTGGTGAGTTAACATAAGCACATATGTATACCTAATATAAATATGCGGTACGAATACAACAGTCTCTATTCGTAGATTTGTGTGTATAATACAGGTACAATCCATATCGTAGGTAGCGAGCCTAAGTTCATGTCACTAAAACGTTCGCAACCGAATCTAACTGAAAAGTGTAGGATTTCATCCTTACGCGTATTTGCCTTACCCATGTCTACTCGATCATGGTAAGTTTAGGCTGACATTATCCTCAATCCGACCGCCAGTTGGGTGGTGCATCTCGTGCACGCTGAGTGGGGTTTGTCAGACCCCAGTAGTACTACCCAATATCCCCTCGCTATTTTGTACCAACGGATCGATATAGTAAGGACTTGAAATATAAAGCATTTTACATGAACATGTGATATATAGTGTATTTCTACTTTAATCATACATCAAAAGTTGTCATGTTATCACCCTAACCCGGGTGTAACGTGTTTGCGTGTGTTATCGTCCAAACCCGGACGTAATGTAAGAGGTTGTGTAACTCACCTTAGGGTGCGCTGCTACAATTTAGCAAGACTTCAGGTCTTGCGTAACTACTGAGCACCTATTTATTTTACGTACGTAAGTGTGTGTCCGCACATGAGTAACATATCCTAGACGATGGTTCATTTGACAAGTAGGTACATATGTGACGTAGGCGATAAATCTCCATACGTGATAAAAATCGTTTAATCAAATCGAGTTGGTGATGACGTTTAACCGAAATTACAAAAGACAACCAAAATGCGGATAAAAGATAAATATTATATCTTTATGGAAACCGAGTCGTTAAAACGTATTTTGTGTATTATATATATATATATACATATATACCGTGCCAAAAAATTTCAAGAGTTTTTATCGAAAATATTTAAAATTTACGCGTGTATATGAGTACATGAAAACGCTAGAGCGTTGGATCGGCTTAGTTCGATATCAATTGTGTAAACGAGAATGTAAACAAACGGTGTAAATTTCAATACTCAATCTCTCATTAACGATAAACACGATTACAAGAGAATCAGAGTATCAGAACACACACTCTCAAAAGTTCGCTCAACAACAACAACTAGTTACAAATAACAAAGCTACACCTATTTATAGACTCTCGGCCGTCCGAACTCCTAAGACTGTCTGAACCTCAGGTTTAACCAAGGATCGACCGGGGTTCGGCCAGAGTTCGGCCGGCAGCAAACAAGTGTAATATTCATGTCTTTAAAACTTTGTCTATTCAGCTCGTTGCCACATAATGTATCAGCAAACTCCCCCTTGGCAACAGCTGGACCGTTCTTTATTAGCCTTGAACATCAGCAGCCTCATCTCTTTTCCTTACCAACTCATGATTATTCCCGGCATAAATGTTAAAAGCAAAACAAATCCTTAGCACCTCTCTAGAACTTCAGCGCCTGCTCCATGTAATCAGGATGATACAGAATTGGATTGTGATAAAGCACATCTATATCAGCCTTTGAAAGATTGATCAGCCACATTGGATCGAAGATCTTCAGAACTCTGTTATTTTCCTTCAACACAATCACAGCTTCACCTATTTTCTCGTTATAATACCACCGTCTCAAATCCTTGACGAAATCAAGCTCCATCTTCATAAGCGGAATCTTTTTCATCACATCTGGCTTCTTCTTAAAAATCAGGATTATCAGCTTCTTACCAGTTCTCGCATGAATCCTTGTTCGAGATCGACGCCTTTTGGGTTTCTGAGGATCCAAAAATTCAAATCCTTCATGGCATTCTTTCTCAATGAGATTCTTGAAATATAAACCCTTCAAATCAGTGCCATAATTGCACAAAGGCTTTCGGGTCAATTCACGAACATCCCAAACTGGAAGACTGTTAAAATCACTGGCACATTTGAAATACTGGATTCCGTGGTGGCGTTTAATCCCGTAGCACTTCAAACTGTCAGAATACATCCAGCTGATAATATCACCTGAAGCTTGACCCTTAAACTTGACATACGATCTTTGTTTGATTAGCTTTGGAGGAGGAACATAGTTGGCATGAAACGTTTTCATGTATTCATCAAATGCCCAACGCTATTTCTGTTCCGTCGCCTCCTTAACCACCGGGTCTTCAGGTTTTTCTGCTTCTTTCTTCTTTATTCTTTCTTCAGCCTCAGCACTTTTGTCCTTAGGAAACACTTCAAGATCATCACCAGACTGATTGTTGTTGAAGTTGGAGTATAAGTCTGGATATTCTTCTTCTGTAATATCTTCTATCTCAACTTCCTCCTCAAATATATCTTCAACATCTTCATCAGATTCTTTGTTAGATGAATCATATTTCCTTGGTGCTGATTCAGAAACTTTTCTCAATTCTTCATCGTTCAGATCAAATACCGCTTGCAATTGTTCGGTCGTCAAATCACCAACAAACTCACCCTCTTCTAGCGTCTGCAACATCTGCCCAAATTCACCTAGACTCGTTGCCGCTTTGTTTGATGGAATTGAGGTGATCGGCATTGCTTCTCTAGAATCTTTCTCCCCCTGGGAAATAGATGTCCCAGCACCCAAACCAGTGGTTCAAACTTTTGGTATTCTTGCTTTTTAGGTTGAGAGCATTCCCGAGCGAAGTGTCCGAAGTTTGAGCAATTATAACACCTCACCTTTGACTTGTCAAAACCAATTCTTCCTCCAGAATTCAGGTCTTTTCTACTAGTCTTTTTCAAAACTCTCTTCACCCTTCTTGCAAGCATGGCAAATTGCCAATTAATATCCATCAATTCCAAGTCATCTAGATCAACCTGATCATAATCCTCCTCAGTCAGTTCTGCATTACTTACCTTCCCAGTTATAAGCCCATAATATGATGATACCAACGCAGATACAAGAGCCATATAGTCTTCGGTCGTTGTAACCGACATGGCCATTTTACTAGTATTCATCAGATTACTTGCTGGAACCGAGACGTTACACCCTCCAGAACTATAATTGTGATCATAACTATTCGAACCCATTCCATTTCCTGAGTTAGATACATATCCAAGTAAATTTCCAGCTACGAAGGCCATAGCTGGTGCAGAACTTGTCATCTTACCCGATTTACCCGAAATTGTTGCCGCGTTTGAACCATAGTACACATCAGGATTCTGGACTTCTGCAGGTGTTGTATTAACATTTTTCATCTCTAAGTCTCGTGCTTGAAACTTACCCAGTAGTTTCACAAATGTCAATTCTGGATAATCTGTATCATTCATAATCATCAACACATAGGATTCCCACTTTGATGGCAAACCTTCAAGTAATTTTTCCTTAAGCTCCTCATCGTCCTTCTTGATTTGAACGTTAACCATTTCAGACAACAAATGGCAATATCTTGAAATTAAATCCGGAACGCTTTCACCATCAAAACGTTTGAAATTATCAAACTCCTTGTTCAGAACTTTCTTTTTACTCTTCTTGTATTGTTTGTTGCCTTCACACCGTTCTTTTATTGTCGTCCACAATACATGAGAATGTTTACAACTCTTAAACTGGTGTAGCAACTCCTTAGGAAGTGCTTGAGTTATGGGCACATTGTTTTGTCCAACAGGATACACGTATGGTGCATCCAATGCAATCCATAAGTCCGGATCAGTCGTTCCAATGTAAGCTTCGAACCTTTTCTTCCAATTTGCATAATCTTCAAACTTAAGAAGTTTGGGAACTTTCTAGGTCATCCCAATTTCATTGTCGTAGTTTGTTGGGAATTCCCGAGTTCGACGAGTTCGAGATTTGGTGTGATGAAACTCAACGTACCACTTACCGTTTGACCGTTTGCACAACATGCGGTGAAGTTCATGACTCGAGACTCTCATTAACCGAAGACTTGGCATTAGTGACTTTATTATTTATTGTTGTATTATTTATGTCACTTCTAGTTGTGTTATTTACTAGTTTGCCCTTGGTCTTAGTTAGGTTAATATATATGTCTTTCTCATGTGAAAGACAAGCATGAGTGAATGTATGAGTGAGAGAGCTTAGACATGATACTTTGAAGTTGTGTGGGTTCATGAACTCTTGTTCATGAACCCATAGCATGTGTGGGATAGGTAAACATGTAATCATTCGACTCCATATATGATTTCACTTATCTTCATCTTGTTTATCACTACTTCTATATTTTATCCTCATCATCATCATCACATCTCAAACACCCAAGTAGAAGATCCGGTCCGTAATGTTCTTCCGGGTGTTTATATTTGTTCTACAAAGACGAAGCTCACAAAGTCACCGATCCGCTTCCGCTGTGCCATCGGGGTTTGGCTTGGCTCACCGACCCCGGTTTCTACAATTGGTATCAGAGCCATGGTCGAGAAAACGCAACCGAACGGTTGGTTTTTTTCAAACTTTGTGTCCATATTGCTTGTTTTTGTAACAAATAAAGATGTTTTATCTTAAAATATTTTGGGTTTTGTGTTTGAATCTTTAACACAAAAGTGAGTTTATGATGAGTTCACATAACTCAAAACTCCACCAAGTTTCGGTTGTCTCAAGTAAATTCACAAGTCTATCTCTAATTCTAATTATTTAATATATATTCAAATATTAGTAGGTGTTAGCACATGACTTCTGCGCATGCTTTTTGTCACTAAAACATTTTTTTTATGCAATTGGAAAGTCAAACTCTTGTTGTCAGCTACTTTATCTATGGCTCACGCAACCAAACACTGTTCCATCTACCATCACCATACCACTCAAAAGCATTTCTTGTACTACACATTTTTGTCCCATCCCTTGAACCACTCTCTCTCTCCACTGTACACTTACTGTACAATATACATACTCTCTTTCCTACCACACGCAATCAACATGGCACTCTCTCTCATCGAAATTATGTGAGTTGTCATGTGAGTTGCAGGGTTTTAGTGAAGAAGAAGATCAACGATGGTTGAGATATGAGTTTTTAGATGAAGATGAGAGATGGTACCATTGGTTCGTTTTTAGGGTTTGGCAAAGAAGACAATGCTTCCAGGTCCACGACGGGGACGAAAGAAACGTCGTTAAATATGGTGATATATAGCTTGTGAATCTGGGTTGATATTCGATGTTGTTCGAAGATGGTTGCTGGCCACATATCGTATCTAGTCAGAGGCCACTGTTATGATACGGATAAAGACAAGAAGTACACTACTATCTCTCTCTCTTAGACGTGAACCAACCGGAAAAACGCTACAGTCCGAGAACTAAAGTTCCGAGGGAACTCAGATAGTTCCGGAGGAACTCTTGGCTAGCGATTTCGTTCCGAGGTAAGTCAGTTCCGGAGGAACCTAAATGTTCCGGAGTAACTGCAGAGTTCCGAGGGAACTCAAACTCAGTTCCGGAGTAACTCGAATTTGTCCAGAGGAACACTTGGTCGCTGGTTCCGTTTCTGTTCACTGAGTTTGCTTTAAGTGATTAGTCCGGAACTTCCTCCGGAACTCCATACTTAGTCCGGAACTCAAAAAGTTCCGAGGGAACCTTGTTTTTCCGGAGTAACTCGATTTTTACGGGTTAACCTCTCACCGGAAGAAACCTGCTCATCCTTTCTGCTTGTCTTCAGGTCGGCCGGAGAATGGCTAAGGTAGCCGCTGGCGAAGGAGGCTACTGTTGCATCTGTTTGTGTTGTTTGTAGGGCACAAAGGAGAAATTCTCTTTATTTGGCAGGTTAAGAGAAAAGGAGCTGGGCCAGCTATTTCTCCACGTTTGGGCTAATGATTAATAAATCAGATTGGGCCTATATATTTCGAATGGGCTGCTGATTCCTAATACAGAATTGGGCCTGCTGTTTTTATTCTATTCACTTGGGCCAGATCAGATTTAGGGACAGATTTGAGCAGAAAATTAGTGAGCTACTGTTTCATTGATGGAAATTACTACAAGTCTAACGGGGTGTAAACCGTTAAATCCATCGCAACAAATTGGTGTACAACCAAGGTACACTTGTAGAATCAAACTTAATTTTCTTTTTGATACTTGCTTCATTATAAGCAGACGTGTTTAGAAGCCGGTTCAAAATTGAAGAAAGTATGCTAGTTTGAAAATTTTTCTACATTGAAGATATTTGTTTGCGAAAGTTGGATTAAGTTCTAACTTTTGAAGAGTCCTTGAGCCATCGTTGTTATGGTAAAAACAAAGGCAAAGTTAGAGCTTGTGACTTGTTGAGGTAATTTATTTGAAGTGGTACTATCTTTGAAGTGAAGCATCGGTTTGGTATTCTTGGCAAGTATTTTCAAGACGGTTGAATTATGGGATTAATTCTCTAATTTTTCTTTGATCCTTTATCTTGTTGACCTTTAACTACACTGAGGATGATGGTGGCATCCTTAAACATAGTGTGCATGTTATTTGTGGTAAACACCCTAACGGGCCTTTTATTGCTTTGGGGCTAGAAGAAGAACAATTCTTTATCTTAGGGGGAGCTTCACAAAGGAGAATGGTTAAATGAAAGACTTGAAACCGTATGAAGATTTTCTTGAAGTCAAGTTGCAAAAATACAAGAGAACCGATTGTCACAAGAGTTGAGTTGTTTATCCGTTTGTTCATCAACCAAATAGGGGGAGATTGTTGGGAATTCCCGAGTTCGACGAGTTCGAGATTTGGTGTGATGAAACTCAACGTACCACTTACCGTTTGACCGTTTGCACAACATGCGGTGAAGTTCATGACTCGAGACTCTCATTAACCGAAGACTTGGCATTAGTGACTTTATTATTTATTGTTGTATTATTTATGTCACTTCTAGTTGTGTTATTTACTAGTTTGCCCTTGGTCTTAGTTAGGTTAATATATATGTCTTTCTCATGTGAAAGACAAGCATGAGTGAATGTATGAGTGAGAGAGCTTAGACATGATACTTTGAAGTTGTGTGGGTTCATGAACTCTTGTTCATGAACCCATAGCATGTGTGGGATAGGTAAACATGTAATCATTCGACTCCATATATGATTTCACTTATCTTCATCTTGTTTATCACTACTTCTATATTTTATCCTCATCATCATCATCACATCTCAAACACCCAAGTAGAAGATCCGGTCCGTAATGTTCTTCCGGGTGTTTATATTTGTTCTACAAAGACGAAGCTCACAAAGTCACCGATCCGCTTCCGCTGTGCCATCGGGGTTTGGCTTGGCTCACCGACCCCGGTTTCTACATAGTTCAATCAAGTCTGCATCTGAGTCTGAATCGCAGCAAACGCTTGATAGTTCGACATCTTGAAAATTTCAAGTTTCTGATTTTTCCGAACGTGCTCCGAACCTTCACCGAACCCAATTACACAGTCCGAACGTCCTCCAAACTTGTCACCGAACTCAGTTTTTCTGAAACAAAAACACAACCTCCGAACTCTCACCGATAGACCTCCGATCTATGTCCGAACTCTCACCGAAGCTCAAATCTCACTGAACTCCCTCCGAGAGACCTCCGAACTCTCAACGAACAAGAAAACTGACCGAATTTCACTCGAACTTGGAAATCGGAGCGGTTACGCCGAACTGGAGGTTCGGCCAAACGAGAAATCTTCAAAAATTTTTGAATCTCACATAAAACTCAAACAAACGAGCCCAGAACACTCAGATGAAGGAAAATTGACAGAAACAAGGAATTGTGACGTAAATCATGATGTTTTTAATGAAATTTTTCTGAGATGAAGATGAAAAAACGAACTTTGAATCACACAATTGAATCAAATCGAACCAAACGATACCAGAAAGCTCTGATACCACTTGAAAACGCTGATACGAATCGATTCTGTGGTAGATAATATCGAGACGGAAGTTTTGTCATATATCGTATTGAATGATTACATAAACCGAAGGAGTATATAAACGTTTAAGCTCCAGGGAAGGTTGGACAGAACCTCCCCTCTCAACCACATAGACACTGACAAAAACTTACAAAGAAATATAAAGACAAAACTATTTATACTTCTTCATTCTGTCCGAACTGGGCACCTCCAAACCCTGTCCGAACTCCCTCCGAACTTGGAGTTCGGCCAAGGTTCGGCCAACTCCGAACCTGGAGTTCGGCTGGGTTTCGGACCTCAGTTCATGTCTCCGACAAATCAGTCTGTTTGACAATTCGAACAGTAATGGGCACACAAGGTTCATGCATCAACACATACACACATTTATTTTCGTAAATCTTGTTATACTTGAATTAACGTCATCTCTGACTACTTTCGAACAAATGATTTCTATCACGTATTGAAATTGTCACCTACGTAATACTTGAAATTACTTGATATAATACCGTCGTCTAGGCTATGTTACTCATGTGCGGACACACATCTACGTATGTAAAATCGATAGGTGCTCGGTAGTTACACAAGACTCGGAGTCTTACTAAATTGTAGCAGCGCACCCTAAGGTGAGTTACACAACCTTTACGTTACGTCCGGGTTTAGACGATAACACACGCAAACACGTTACACCCGGGTTAGGGTGATAACATGACAACTATTATGTATGATTAAAGTAGAAATCCAATATATATCACATGTTCATGTAAAATGCTTTATCTTTGAAAGTACTTACTTATCGAACCGTTAATAGCAAATAGCGAGGGGATATTGGGTAGTACTACTGGGGTCTGAAAAACCCCCCTCAGCGGGCACGAGATGCACCACCCGACTAGTGGTCGGACTGAGGATAATGTCAGCCTAACTTACCGTGATCGAGTAGACACGGGGAAGGCAAACCACGTAAGGATTATTCCTACAACTAATTGGTCAGCTTTGGTTGCGAACGTTTTAGTGACATGAACTTAGGCACGCTACCTACAATATATGTTGTACTTGTAATATACATACTTATATACGAATAAAGACTGTTGTATTCGTACTGCATAGTTATACTAGTTATACTTATGTGCTTATGTGAACTCACCAACATTAGTTGACGCTTGTTCTTATGCATACTTTGCAGGACGCTAGGAGAATCAGATTTTTGGGCATGTACGTGGGTTAAAACCTTTTATTTTGGGAATTCGTCTTTACCCTTTTCAAACTAAACTTAAACTGGTTGTTTACTTAATGGGCGCTTGTTTTGCGCGACACTACTCTTATATGCTTCCGCTGGATTTTCAAACTCTGGTTTTGGATATTTTCCACTTTGGAAATATATTTACATTTTGAACCCTTAATTTATGTTTGATGTAACTAATGACTCGGGCCCTGGTCTGGTTCACACCCCACACAGTAAAACTCCGTTAGTGGAAATCGGGGGTGTGACATTCTTTATCATGAGTAATCATCATTACATAATTTTCCCATTTTTCAGGTAATGCCTCTAGTAACTTCTTTTTCAAATCAGCTTTTTCCTTTTGATGCCAACTAAAGTCAGTTCACTCAGCAAATGTGAAAACCTAGTAATGAGCTTTGAAATATCTTCATTTGGATAATGCTTGAAATTGTCGAACTCTTTCTTCAGAACCTTTTGCTTACTTTTCCTAAACTGATCATTACCCTCACATCGTTTATGTATTGCATCCCACAATTCTTTTGATGTAGTATATGCAGAAAACTGATGTAACAGATCTTTGGGTAATGTCATGGTTAATGTCAGCTTGATAAGCTTTCTTTTGTTCAGTAGTCAGACTTCTTTGTAAAATTGGCCTTCCAGTAGTACCAGTTGGATATTCATATTGATCAGAATAATCCAACCAAAGATCAACATCATTCATACCAACGTATGCTTCGAATCGTTTTACCTAACTATGATAATCTTTCAATTTAAGAAACTTAGGAACTCTAGGAACGTTTTGAAATCAGTTTCGACATCGAAACACTCGGATATGGGAAAATTTGATGAAAAATGACTCAATACCCACTTTCTCTCTCTAGAAAACTCAAAAAACACAAAATTCGATCAGCAAATAGAACCAGATAACTCTGATACCACTTAAAAATGCGTGGAGCGACCGGATCATTTGCTACTCTAGTGATATCGAGATAGAGACGAGATCAAACATAAATACAATTGAGATTTGTATTGATAAAGCTTGAAAGCATACACACCGAAACACACACACAGAAATGTAGAGATATGACCAAGATTTTTTTCAAGTTAACCAAGTCAACCTATTTATAGGTAACTTAAACGGTCGAGCGTACCATCCGCCGTACCATTGGTACGGGCATACCATTTGGTACAACGGACCAACTGGTACGTTTCCTCTTAGACTCTTACACACGCTCTTTACATAGATACAATACATGAGACACATCGTAGCATAGGAATATGCTCTAACAAACTGTGATCATAAATTTAAACATTTGGTAACACACATAATTAGTGTGACTAATCGACTTAAAGAGTATAATGCTTCAAATAATTGTATGTCTCTAAAAAACACAATACTCACACATAAAAAAAATAAACAATCATCATATGTTGCAAATGGTCACATGGTTTTTTTCCATTTACCATGACAAACACATATAAATGGTCACAAACTAGATTTGAAAAGGTGACACTAAAGGTTACTTAATAGTCTCATCTAATAAAATGAATGAACAATCACCATATGTTACTTCTCGTCACATGTTTTCTTAATTTACCATGACAATAATCTATAACTTGTCACACACCCAAATTGAAATACGACAACTTGTTAGTTATAATCACATGTTGTTTACAATTCTCATGACCATTAGTTATCATTAGTGACACATGGAATTTGGAACTGTGATCGTAAACTTTAACATATGGTGACACACATAATTACTGTGACTAAGTAACATAAGCTACAGTCACACAAAACAATTGTTTAATGTCATTATGTTTTACATTTAGCTACATGTGTTTTATATCACTGAATGTGCTCCATTATAGAGTCACATAAACAATAAAGATATGTGACCATAATGCTATCTATAGTCTCATATAAGCAGTATAGAATTAATCACACACAATGTGTTGTGACCAAATGGTGACTTGTTGTCACGTTACTTTAAACTGTGACTAATCTTTTTCGCATATGATATGTTTAGTGTCACTCAAGGATCAGATCATCAAAGCAATGGTGACACAACGCTCTAAAAACATCCGTAACAGTCTCATAATTTTTGACACGTACATACGGTCACACAACGCTAAAAAAGTGTCACACAATTCTGACGGGCGTGTGTCACCGTTGCCCGTTTTTGTACTAGTGACAGTCGACCATCACACTCCCAAGATGTCCGGTAAGTCTTTATGGATCCATGATTTCTGATCTTGTAGAGAATCCCAAATGTTAATAACCTGTTATCTTTGTTGCAGTTCCCAAATCCGGCTCCTCGTTCTCCCTCAAGGACCTTGACTCCATGCTCACAGTGAAAGAAGGAAAAGTCAGAGCCTCTTGCCGTCTCCAAGCCGCCTGCCAGCCGGCCCAAATTCTCCGCTTCTAAGAAAAGGAAGGGCACTGAAGCCGTGGTGTACCTGGACAGCTTTAACGGCCCGGCTCCTACCGAGGTGAGCAACAAGCTGCTCTCCATGTAAACAATGATGAACCTAGTAAGAAGCTCGAACATTTTATTAGTTTCATACATGTTGCTGCTGCTTCTTAGGATTCCCACTTTTCTGTGCAGGGCATTGAGAAGCTCAGGACCTATGCCATGGAAATGGAGCAGAAGCTGGCCGAAGCCAAGGACAATATAAAGACCCAAGCCGAAAGTGCCAAAGGCAAAACCTGCTACTATGAGCAGAAACTCACTGAGCAGCATCTAGCCTTTGATGCTGAGAAGGTCGTTGATGCCGAAGTCGCTAGGCTTTCAGTCGCCCGAAGTGTCCTGGAGTGCAGAATTAAGATGGCGGGGGAAGTTGAGGAGGCTGGTGTCAAGGTTCATGGCTGGGATGCTAAGGCTTGGAGGTCGATTCTGGAGTCCCTAGGAGGAGGTGATTGTTGATACCACTTGTTGATACCTAATCTGTGCGTCATGTGAAGTATCTGAACGAGACGATGTGATGATCAAAGACAAGTTCATGCTGCTCGCCGAACTAGGTCCGAACCTGAGGTTCAGACTAGGCGAACTTGGAGTTTAGCGGAGGTTCGGCCCAGACGTGTATAAATAGGAACTTGTGCTTTGAATGTTGCAACGATGAGAGACTAGTGGAGAGAGACCAGATCTTAACTATGTGTTTTTGAGAGTTCTTCTCTAGAGAGCTTCATTGAGAGTTTGTAATTGAGTCTTTGTTGATTTCAATAAAACAAACTATTATTTACATCTCGTTTTTATCTCGTTCTCACTCTACGATCAAGCAAACCACTAGTAAGATCCGTCTTATGGTTTTTTAATTGGAATCAGAGCAAATCCAGGTTGCTCTATTGCGTTTGCTTTGATCGTGTTCGTTTTCTTGATAAACCCGAGTGTTCTTCATTAAAAAAACGAGTCAATCATTGAACATTTCGAGTGCAATTCAGTACGGAAACATTTTTGTGACTCATAACTGCTCAAAGTTTCGTTTATTACCAAAAACTTTATTTTGGTCGAGTTCTTGAGTCTACCAAATAACTGTCGTCCAAATAACCGCTCTGAACCTTAAGTTCGTGAGGAGTTCGGAGAGAGTTCGGGTAGAGTTTGGTGGAAGTTCGTGCATTCAATTCGGATAGAGTTCATCTAAGGTTCGGCGAAGGTCAACTGAATTCAAGTTCGGAAATAGTTCGGAAGGAGTTCGGACAAAACTTGAGAACCGTTAAGAGTTACGAAACCCAATAACAGTCAAAACGACCGTCTCGGAAAGATCTATACTTTTACTAGCCTAATGGCCAGTACCCTCCGTTTTGATACCCAAAATCCACTTGGAAGATCTTCATTTTCAAGTTTGAAGTTTTGATATCGAATTTCACAATTTCCAAAATGTATGAAATTGAGGTGTTCATTGAACTTCATCGTCAGAATGTGCCAAAGTTGATAAATCTTGAAGATTTTGATAAAATTTTGTGGTTACCGATTACGAATGTATTTAAGTACCTAACTTATGGTGGTGATTTTAAAGAGATGAGAGATTTTTCAAGTGAAGAAAGAAAATCGTATGATCAAAATGAAATGACGGTTGCACTTTTTTTGGTAGCTTTGCCTATAACTCTTAAAAGTCAAACCAGGAAGTATCGAAAAGCAAAACTGATATGGGATTTTGTAAAGACACAGTGTGAAGAACATATGTCTAAAATTTTACAGAAAACAGTTGATCAAGATTTGAAGTTTAAAGGTAAAATTGAAGAGTTAGAGAATAAGGTAGGAAAGTTGACTGAAGAGAATATTTTTCTGACAAAAGAAGTGGAGAAATGGAAACGTAAAGTTTGTGATGATTAGCTGCCGAAATTCAAAGAGATGTGTCTGTATCATGTGCGAATTATTCGGAATTTGCTCGTATTAAGGAAGAATGGTTGAAAGAGAATAATATGTTGATTGAAGAATGCAATAAAGAAAAAGCTAATGAAAAGGAAGTCATTAAAGACTTTGATGCGTTATTTGCAAAAGGTTCTCCTCTTCAACAAAAATATGAAAACATTCATAAAATTTATGTCGAAGGTGCTGATAGAATAATTCACCTTCAGGAGGAACTCACAAAGTTGCGTGATCAAGAAGGTGAGGTTCAAAGTCAAAATAAGATTTTGAAACAATATGTTGTCTATTATAAGAAACATGTAGAGAAAGTTACTGCCGAAGTTCTGGAAGAATGTCACTTTAGAGAATGTCATAAAATTTATCATAACAGATCGTCGGACAAGTACATTGCTTCACAGAAAGAGTTGATGGAAGCTAATACGAAAATAGCTGAACAAAAGATATAGATTTTTAATTTGCAAAGGAAATTAAAAAATTGCAATAATTCACCGACTTTCCTGAATTATTTGTATAAGCTGGAGAAGATTCAGAAGAATGGTAAAGATGCAAGTCTTCATCAAGTTCCTGCTCCTGTGAATATTGAAATGTCTGTTCCAGTTATACCATCTGGTTTTGAACAGCATGATTATTCAAAATCTGCTGATACCAGTTCAGGAAAGAAAACCACGTCAACATCTAAGAAGCATAAAAAGGTGATTGATTATTGCAAAGGGTTGAAATTTGCTTCAAAATCTACATTTCTTGAAAAAGAAAAGGTGTTTAATGAAAATACAGGAAATGTGAAGTACCAAAGTTTTCTGAGATTGTGATTGATGATTCTTTGATTTCCGGGAAGAATGATTTGAAAGGTATCAAATCTGAATTTACAAAATTTGCCAAACAAGGTCATGAGATACCAACTTCTGTTCAAGATAAATTCAAGCAAAAGAATGGTAGTTTGGGGATTGAAGAAAAAGAAATGCCGGTTAAGGATTTCAACAAGAAGGAATTCAACGTAAAGAAGGTAAAGAAGCAGAAGTTGTTTTCAGATAAGAAGTCACAATGTTGGAAGAAGAAGGTGTCTTCACCAGATGAAAAGCTTTCTTCTGAAGAGTCTTCCTGTATATCTAATGCTACACCACAAGGTGGTAACAATTCAGATTCATTTTATTCTACTACATCGAACATATATGTTTTATCATAAAGATAAATTCTTTGGTTATGGAGATGATTCTGGTTTTTATGATTCTCCAAAATGTTTTCCAAAATTCCAAAAACCAAAGAAACCTTAACCTGTGTTTTCCAAAGTTTATGATGAATGTCTGACTGATAAGTTTGGAAAACCACTTTCAATCAATCCAACTGGTAAAAGACTTTATTATGTTTGTCGTAAGAAGGGTCATTATGAAAATAATTGTCCTACGAAAACTAACAATTTATCATCAAATGGCAAACATACAATATATGTTGATCTTGATGGCATTGTTTTTAGTGAACCAATACCCAACACTAACTTTTTCTGTAAAAAGGAGCTTACTTCGGAAAAGTTAGGTAGTAGTTCTGATTGTCATTCATCAGTTGACAATAGTTCACTAGAAATCATAAAACCAAAACAGGAATGGAGACCGAAAGATGTCTCGGCGGCCAACACAGTTTTGTAGAAGACACTGGATGACCTACCACCGTTGTGGATGAGGGTCGGGGTCTTAAGAACTTACTATTTTCCAGTGTTTGTAGGTATTTCAAGAAGACCTATTAGTAATCGCGAGATTGTTGACAGTGAGATACTTGTGGTTTTAAGTTCAAATGCATCGTTCTTATCTTTGTAAAGTTGATTTTCAAAAATATCATTTTTCAAAAAAATGTGTCAAGTGTTGATCGATCATTTTCATTTTTGTTTTTCATTTTCTTTCGTTCATATCTTTAGTGGGAGAAAATTTGAAAATTCAAAAAATAGTGTTTGTTAGAATTTTATGGGGAGAAATTTGGAAAATATAAAAAAAATGAAAAATTGAGAAATTGATCCGACAAAAGCGAGAAATGATAGTACATCAGCATATACGTTTATCTTCCATGGATAGATTAAGTCTAAAGGTGTATTTGCATAATCTGTGAATGTGCATGACTAATCTGATATCTGCAAGTAAGATATAAACATAAAGCTTGCCTGATGATCTTTGGTTATTTGCTTCTTGATGATTGCTATGTAATGATTCTGACAAAAATAGAATAAAGAGATATCCTGATGAATGCATGCTTTTATTTTGAAAGATTTAAACTTGCTTGATTTTCTTTATTTTGTTAAACGATCAAAATTTCTCTGCGTATCGAAAGATCGATCTGATCGTTGTTCGTTTGACATTCTGCTTTATTTTCTTTGGTGTTTTCGTATAATTCATCAGACTTTCTCTGCGTATACGGAAGTATCGACCTGATCGTTGTTGAATTATACAATTTCAACTTGTTTTGCTTTCTTATTTTCTCAAATACTTGGGCTTTCTCTGCGTTTTCACATGACCGACCGGAAATCTAGGTATTTGAGGTTCTGCTTTATTTTTGCATGACTCATCAAGGATCATTAAATCTCTAGAAAATTTGCTTATATATGATAAACATCATTATTTGCTAGTATTTCTGATAGAGTGAAGGCCGAGTTATCAGTGCATGATAATATTACCTTAAGCATATCTGAAAACGATAAAAATGATTGGTGCATGCTGAAATAAACATAAATGTTGTATTTGCGATTAGCTTGGCTTGCATGCTGATTAAGATCGAAATTCAAGTGTGCTAGATGCGTTATGTCTGATATGATCTTTCGTGATGATCTTTCTCGCAAAAGACAAAAATAGTGTTTGTTTCTGTATTGCGTTTACATTTCATTTGATAAAATATCAAAAAGATTTTTGGTGTGTTTTAGTATAAAATTCATAAAAGCCAAAAAGATTTTACTTCTTATTTGTTTTTGATTGATCGGCACAAGATACGAAAAACATTTTCAAATATATATCTTGGATTCTCAAAGAGAAGTTTTGCGCCAAGATTATTTATGTTGGCCAGGTACTCAAAGGAAAAGAGATAATCACAACTTCAAGTCTTCTGAAGCTGTTGATAAGGAAGAAAGAAACTATGCATCGTCAAATATTCAAGATCAAGCTATCATCAAGTTGAGCGGGAGTTTGTTCGAAGAATATGTTTTAACTGGTGGACAGATACTACACATGACGAGGGGAAGTTTGTTGATACCACTTATTGATACCTAATCTGTGCGTCATGTGAAGTATCTGAACGAGACGATGTGATGATCAAAGACAAGTCCATTCTGCTCGCCGAACTAGATCCGAACCTGAGGTTCAGACCAGGCGAACTTGGAGTTCAGCGGAGGTACGGCCTAGACGTGTATAAATAGGGACTTGTGCTTTGAATGTTGCAACGGTGAGAGACTAGTGGAGAGAGACTAGATCTTAACTATGTGTTTTCTAGAGTGTTTCTCTAGAGAGCTTCATTGAGAGTTTGTAATTGAGTCTTTGTTGATTTCAATAAAACAAACTATTATTTACATCTCGTTCTCACTCTATGATCAAGCAAACCTCTAGTAAGATCCGTGTTACGGTTTTTCAGTGATGGCAAAGCGGTTGAGACTGGGAAGGATGGGAATGAAGGTTGCTCCTCTAAGGCGACACTGGGATCCCTAGAGGCGATGAAAAGAACGTATGTTTTGACACTCTGAGAGGGTGAGAATCTTGGTGAAGGTGGGAAGGTGACGGGCGATGAAGATAAAGCAACAGTCTGAGCCCAGTTTTTTAGTTTGAATGGTGGTGATCTAAAAAAAATTTACTTTTGTGGTTTCCTGTTCCAAACAAACAATGGTAGGGATCCGGGTGGAGGGAACTTGTAGTTTATAAGATGAATCTCGGATTCCTAAAATGAACAATGACCTCTGAGCTTCCCAAGCGAACGGATCCTGAGGTTTTCAGGACGAAACTTGGGGAGCTCAACCTTAACCCCCTTTTGTTTATAATATGTTATAACTCTTGACTTATTATGGTGTACTACGATTTCCAATTTTGTTTGTGAAAATTATTTCAAGTAACTTAACTTGTAGAAATCTCATAGGTGTAACTTCTACTTGCAAAATAATTTGCAATATTTAGAAGTTGCGAAAAACCAAAAAAGTATAAGGTCATAGGTCATAGCTCAACAATGTATAAATTATAAATACTAAGTACCTGACCAATAGGTTTTACCTTAGACAATTTCCAAGTTAGTTCACTACCTTTTCTTGACATTCCTGCCGGCATCCCAATTGGGATCTTTATGAGAATCTATTCCGGTATCCTGGCAGGTAGCCTAGGGACAATACCTGAGGGGTTCCTGAACTTAAAATAAGTTAGGAAGTTTAGTTAAACTGGGGATAAACCCCGGATACTTGGGACTAAGCCAATTATGGGGACAAGCCCTAAAAACTTGGGATAAAGCCAATTCTGGGGACAAGCCCTAAAAACATCGGACAAAGCCAACTTGAGTGACATGTAAATGCCAAAACCTTTATTAACACGTAAGTGCTAAAAACATTGAGAATCCGCCCAGCAGCCTACAGTGGCAAGATTGTCAGCCACCACTTAGGATGGACTAGTCCGGCTATCTTGAGAATACTGGTGGACAACGTGCGCTCCTTGCGAGAGTCGTACGCTACTGGCGATTACCCAAACGTAGGAGAGGAGATAGCCTCTCAAACCTTAGAAGGTATGCAGGATACCTTAAGCGAAGGAGAGGTGGCCAGGAACTTAATCAGGATTCTCAGAATATGCAAAACACTCATTACTTGGTGAGGGGTGGGTGTTAGTTTAGCTAACACCACTCTGATGCTTAAGTTAGTATAATATTGTAGAATAAAAATAAATTGAAATTGGAACAGTGGACATACCTCTTTATGTTAAGGTGATGAGGATCCTTGGGAATCCCAATAGGATTCTCACGTGAAATAAGCCTTAAGATGAGTAGTGTTCCAAGCCCTTAGCAAGGGTTCTCTTTCCATGTTCACCAAATGATATGCCCCTTTTCCTTCTTCAATTTCTATTAAGTATGGGCCTTCCCACTTAGGTGCCAACTTCCCATCGGCAGGATTTGTTGTGTTTTGGAATGCCTTTCTAAGAACTATATCTCCTACTTGGAATCTTCTGAGCCTGGTATTCTTATTGTAAGACTTGGCCACTCTTTGCTGGTAGGACGCCATCCGGATTCTGGCCAAGTCTCTGAGCTCTTTAACTGTTTCGAGTTCCTGAAGCAGATTCTGATTGTTATTTTCCAGGATCCTGGCAGCTGATCCTTGCTGTAGGTATCACCATCTATGTAGGGATCATGAACTCAGTTCCAAATACTAAGGAGAATGGAGTTTGACCTGTTGCATTCTTGGGTGTTGTTCTATCTGCCCAGAGTAAAAATGGCAGCTCGTCAACCCACTTGCTTGTCTTGGAACCCAAATTTTTCTTGAGGTTGTTGATGATAATCTTGTTGCTGGATTCCGCTTGACCATTGGCCTGAGGGTCAACAGGTGTTGAAGTGATCATCTTGATTCCCCAACTTGCACAAAAGTTGGTAGTTCTCTTGCCAATAAACTGGGAGCCATTGTCACAAGTAATTTCCACCGGAATCCCAAATCTTGTAATGATGTTCCTCTTGATGAAGGATATCACCTCCTTCTCCCTTACTTGAACATATGCTTCTGTTTCAGTCCACTTGGAGAAATAATCAGTCGCTGCGAGCATAAACACCTTCACTCCAGGAGCCTTGGGCAGCTTTCCCACAATATCAATTCCCCACTTCATAAATGGCTAAGGTGACATTATAGAATCTAGATGCTCAGCTGGTTAAGGCAGAATTTTATCGTGCATTTAGTAGGCATCACATTTCTGGGAGAAGCTCATGGCATCCTTCTTCATTGTGGGCCAATAATAACCAAATCTGAGAATCTTGGAGAAGAGTGCTCTGCCCCCAGTGTGGTTTCCACAATCTCTTCCATCAACGTCTTCGAGCACATCTAGAGCTTCTGACTTTTCCAAGCATCTCAAGTAGACACCTATAAAGATATTTTCTCTATAGTATATTATTGAAGATAAGATAGGGTACTACCTTGGCGCGAAAATCTCTAGGATTTTCACCCTTAGGAATCTCCCCATCTTGTAAATACTTTCTGATCGGGTGAGTCCAGGATTCCTGAACATGTTTGGGATCCCCAACATCTATGTCTTTATTACTATCAACTGGGTGAGCTTCCTGTTTATCTATTGCAGGAGTCAAGATGTGTGTTATTGGGGTCCTGATATTCTCCGGTATCCTGAGCGATAAAGCTAGATTTACGAAAGCATCGGCTTCGGAGTTGTCTTCTTTGGGAACCTATGCTATATCAAACTTCTCGAAACATAAAGACAATTTTTAACGATATCAAGGTATTTAATTAAATTTTCTCCTCTCACTGCACAAGATCCATTAAATTGGTTAGTCAATAAGAGAGAATCGATGAACACTTGAATGCACTGGATTCCCATATCCCTGGCTAGTTTTAATCCAGCAATCAAAGCCTCGTATTCAGCTTTGTTGTTGGTAGCCTAAAACTCACAAGATATGGATAGTGGTATTATGTCCCGTGGTGGCGGATTATCAGGACGCCCATGTTGGATATTGTTTGTCTAGACCCGACAATTTCTAAGAACCTGACCCGGTTGTGGCCTGTAAGAGTTACACCAAGGGCAACAAGAACCGAACACGCTTAATTAATAAACGTTTTTCTACGAAAACAGAATTGATTTAATATTGTTATTTATATATTGATATACATAATAATTTAATCATTTCAAATAATTATTAATTTATTAATAATAAAAGCAGAAAATATAACTATTAATTGTTAACACTACGTCAAAATGCACCTTTGGCCACGGAAAAAAACCGTGACCAAAGGTGTTTGGTCACGTTTTTTTTTTCATTCCAATCGACACCAAAGGTCCCGTCACCTTATGTACCCTACGGCCACGTTACAATATTAGTGGCTGAAGCCACCTATAAGCGTGGCTAAAGGGTACCAATATTTATTGTTGTAATCAAACAATTCTTCTGGAAAGCTTGGCCAAAGGGTCCCAACGGCCACATGTGTTTGTTTAACGTGGCCTTTGGTATTATATGGTCACATATATTTGTGTTTTAGCCACATACATTATAAAAATACGTGGCCAAAGGGTTGCTGAAATCATACATTTGTCACAATACGCATGGCTAAAGGGTGGCAACGGCCACATTAAAATATCAAAAGCGTGGCCTTTGGTATTATATGGTCACGTATATTTGTGTTTTAGCCACATATGTTATAAAAACGTGGCCAAATGGGTTGCTGAAATTTTAATTTTTGTCCCAATACGCATGGCCAAAGGGTGGCAACCGCCACGTTAAAATATGAATAGCATGGCCTTTGGTATTATATGGTCACGAATATTTGTGTTTTAGCCACATATGATATGAAAAAACGTGGCCAAATGGGTTGCTGAAATCATACATTTTGTCCCAATACGCGTGGCCAAAGGGTGGCAACGGCCACACTAAAATATAAAAAGCGTGGCCTTTGGTATTATATGGTCACGTATATTTGTGTTTTAGCCACATATATTTGGAAAAAAAAGTGGCCAAAGGGTAGTTGAAATCAGAAATTTTTTCCCAATACGCATGGCCAAATGGTGGCAATGGCCACGTTAAGATGTCAAGTACTAAAGACACACCACACAAACACACACACACACACACACACACATATATATATATATATATATATATATATATATATCTTTTAATGTGTTGTAATATATACATTATCGGTTATATATATATATATATATATATATATATATATATATGTGTAGGGTTAGGTTCAAATGAGAACTTTTTGTTTTAAGAACTTTTGAGAACTAAATCTCCATCACTAATTTCAGTTGGGGACCACTACAATTCATGGGAGGGGGGTATATGTAAATATAACTAGTGGTTTAAAATGGTTCTCAAAAGTTCTCTCAACCAATTAGTTCTCAAATGATCCTCTCCCTATATATGTATGTATATATATATATATATATATATATATATATATATATATATATATATATATATAGGGTGAGATTCATTGTAGACACTTTCGCATGTGAAATAGCTATTTTTCATATGTGTTCACATGTGAAATTTTCTGAATAATGAGAAAAACGAAAACTAATCACACCTTATTGGGACTCATTGGTCCTAGACAAAACTTATTGGTTACATACACACCTTATTAGGCCATCATTGGTCCTAAACACAACTTATTTGTTACATACACACCTTATTAGGGCATCATTGGTCCTAAACATGCTTATTGGTTACATACACACCTTATTGGGACTCATTGGTCCCAACTGACCCTCGTTTCCCCTAAACACACCTTATTGGGACATCATTGGTTCCAACTGACCCTCGTTTCCCCTAAACACACCTTATTGGGACTCATTGGTCCCAACTGACCCTCGTTTCCCCTAAACATACCTTATTGGGACATCACATGGTCCTAAACACAACTTATTGGTTACATACACATCTTATTGGGCCATCATTGGTCCTAAACATGCTTATTAGTTACATAAACACCTTATTAGGACTCATTGGTCCCAACTGACCCTCGTTTCCCCTAAACACACCTTATTGGGACATCATTGGCCCTAAACACAACTTATTGGTTACATACATACCTTATTGGGCCATCATTGGTCCTAAACATGTTTATTGGTTACATACACACCTTATTGGGACTCATTGGTCCCAACTGACCCTCATTTCCCCTAAACACACCTTATTAGGACATCATTAGTCCCAATTCGTTTCCCCTAAACACACCTTATTGGGACTCATTGGTCCTAACTGACCCACGTTTCCCCTAAACACACCTTATTGGGCCATCATTGGTCCTAAACACACCTTATTGGGCCATCATTGGTCCTAAACACAACTTATTGGTTACATACACACCTTATTGGGCCATCATTGGTCCTAAACATGCTTATTGGTTACATACACACCTTATTGGGACTTATTGGTCCCAACTGACCCTTGTTTCCCCTAAACACACCTTATTGGGACATCATTGGTTCCAACTGACCCTCGTTTCCCCTAAACACACCTTATTGGGACTCATTGGTCCTAACTGACCCTCGTTTCCCCTAAACACACCTTATTGGGCCATCATTGGTCCTAAACACAACTTATTGGTTACATGCACACCTTATTAGGGCATCATTGGTCCTAAACATGCTTATTGGTTACATACACACCAATTGGGCCATCATTGGTTCTAAACACAACTTATTGTTTACTTACACACCTTATTGGGACTCATTGGTCCTAAACACATCAAATTGACCCATTTGACCCCAAATTGACCAATTATTTAATTTTTATCTTAATTCTTTAAGATATAATTTATTTAGAATTATAATTCCCCAAAATTTAAGGTTTTTGTAGATCCGTTCTGTTTTTTGTGTTTAGGGTTTTTATTTAACGAAATGGAGATTGTGCGAACAGATTACATTTTTTTACCTAAAATTATGCATCAGTTGTTGATCGGATTGCAATTGTTGATCGTCTCTGTTTTTGAGGATTGGGGTTTTTGTTCAACGAAATGGAGATTGTGCGAACAGATTACCGTTTTTACCTAAAATTATGCACCAGTTGTTGATCGGATTGCAATTGTTGATCGTCTCTGTTTTCGAGGATTAGGGTTTTTGTTTAACGGAATGGAGATTGTGCGAACATATTACCTTTTTACCTAAAATTTTGCATCAGTTGTTGATCGGATTGCAATTGTTGATCGTCTCTGTTTTCGAGGATTAGGGTTTTTGTTTAACATATTGATTTCATAAACAAAAATAGACAAACAAGTATATAACAAAAACTGGATTTCATACTACTGATTCCAATTCCATACACAAAATTTTTTCCAAATTTACATGTTATTCTCGATGCGTCATGTTTCCAACTTCGAGCAACAAGAAGTCCTTCTCCAATTGATCCAGCTCTCCCTTAGGGCAGAAATCTTCGAGGACTAACTTTTTCAAGTCGTCCCACTTCATCGCAGCGATAGCTGCACTCCCTTCAGTCTGCCTAACCATTCCCCACCAGTGCAATGCTTCAGATACAAACGAGTGAGCGGCGTACTTCACTGCTTGATCTTCTCTGCACCCACTGATCTCAATAACTGCTTCCATCTCATGAATCCATTCGAAGGTAGCTATTGCGTCCTTCTTGCCATCATACGAAGGGGGTTTGCAACCACAGAATGTATTGATTAGAATAGGTTGTTAATTCTCCCAAAAGGTGTAAGGGTGTTCATAAAAAATCATCTTGTGATTTTCAAATCTCTAGTGAAGTTCAATCTTGGATCAATCAAGTGTGCTCATCTCTTTCGGTTTGTGTTTTATTGTTTTGTATTATTCTTTACTTATATAATTCGATTGTTTCTTGAATCACCAATCAAACCAGATTCCGCACGGTATTGATTGGATTAGATATCGCGTGAGGACTTTTCTGATCCTTACAATTGGTATCAAAGCCAAGAAATATTGTTTCGAGGCTCTCGCAATATCGGATTCAAGGTTTTTTGGACTAACGGTTTGAGTTTTGTATGTGATTTTCAGTTTCATTAGCTCGAAACAGGAGGTGCTTGTGCGATTTTGTGAAGGTTTTGATCACATCATAAGAAAGAATCTCAAGAATTATATGCTATTCGATTGAAACTGCGGCTCTGTCCCTGTTTCGATTGAAAAGTATAGCTTTTCGATCCGACTTGATACTTTTCGATTGACTTTTCGATCGAGAAGTACTTTTCGATCGCACCTTTTCGATCAGTGTCTGTGGCTTTGTCCCGTTCCGACCTGATAAAAAAGTGTACTTTTTGATCCGTCTACACTTTTCGATCGAGCGAAAACTTTGCCCGATCAAAAAGCTGACTTTTCGACCAAGACTCTACGATCCTGTTCCCTTGATCAAAAACCCCTACCCGATTTAATACCCTATCCGACCGAAAACCTCTTTTCGACTAAACCTTCCTTTGACCGAAAACCACTTTTTGATTCACCCTTCCGATCCAAAACCCCTTGTCGACCGTAAACCCCTTTTCGATAAAAAAACCCTTTTCGATCATAAACCCCATTTCAACCATTTACCATTGTTTCTTTCCTTTCGCAATGGCTTTTAATATGTCAGGCTTATCCAGCGCTACTCTGGAAATGGATGCCAAGATTGGTAACTTCACCACTGAGTGAGCTAATGTCAACAATAAGAGCCTATGAGGAAAAGAAACTGAAAAGGGCTAGAAAGCTTGGAAATGGAGCTTTGATGAATTAAGTCAATAAAGCCTTCATATCACAACCAGTCTCCTGTCAAAGCAGTGCAATCACTAATCAGACGACTTTTGTGTCTCAAGCCCCAGGAGCCAGCTCATCTAGTTCATCCAACTTGATTTCTTTAGATGTCAACAATCTAACCAAAGATCTTAGCTTTGCTCTTGGTGTAGGTATCATGAGTTGCTATCAGGGGCTTGTCGCAGGCTCCTTACTCCCCACTGATTTGCACCAGATGATGTAAATCAAGTTAATCTTGAAGATTTGGAGCATATGGATATCTCTTATCAAATGGGGAAGTGTGCTTTACGCGCAAAGCAGTTCATGGCAAAGACTGGCAAGAGAGGTTGGAATGGAGGTAAAGGGATCAAGCTTACCTTCAACAACGCAAACCTAAGGTGCTACAACTGCAACGAGTATGGACACTATGCTAGAGAATGCACAAAGCCAAAGGTGGAGAGGGACGGTAAAGCAGCTAAAGAAAGGACGGAAGGAAAGAAGAAGGATGCTGTGAACAATGACATGGCATTGGTGGTTCAACATACACCAGGATATGATTGGACTACTCAAATAGAAGATCTGAGCCTGAGTCTTGCGCATGTGGCCCTCCTTGCTGAAGAAGAAGCTGAAAAGGAAGCAGCCAAATCTAGTCATCATGCCTTCATGATTAACATCATACCAAGTTCTAAAGCCAGCTCTAGCAATCATGAGGTATGTTTAAATTCTAAATGTCAGGCTATTCTAAAAGATAAGGCTAGAAATTTAGGGAGAAACTTGAGGCCATTAAATTAGACGTTACAAGCCCAGAAAGTCGGTTGAGCGATAAAAGCACCTACCTTAAGATTGCTAACTCTAAAGTTGAAAATTTAACCAAAGAGGTAGAGGAACTCAGAGCCAAACTAGGAGCATCTCAAACTAAAATCGAGCGTACGGATAAAACTTTTTCTAAAATGTTGGAAGCTAGTTCCTTGTTTTATAACACTAGTGCTAGAATGAGGCATGTTAAAGGCCATTCAGGTTTAGGTCTTGGCACTGATGAAAAGGATGAAAATTCTACACACACTGTTCCTATGCCTTTGATGCATGAAATGATTTCTCAGCATAAAATTTCTCAAACCACTTTAGAAGTTAAGGCTGAAATTGATAGGAAACTTGCTTCATGTCCTATTAAAATCTCTGCTCCTGTTTCTAACACTACTGACAATTCTACCTGTTGTGCAGATAAAGATAATAAAGAAGCATGGGTAACGGATCAAAAGGAGTGTCCTATGAGTTCAAAGACCTCAAGTTATAATCCGTTTTATAAAAACTTTGACTGGGAAAAACTTGAAAGTTCTATGATTGAGTCTGTGTCAAAATCTTAAGAAAGGTAAGGGACCACAGGTTGCTGGTCCCAAACCCTCAAATGATGATATGGTTGGTGTGAATAATTATGATGCTAAGAATGATGGTGTTGGCCAAAATGTGCAGAAAGTACGGGACACCAAAACCCATGACTTTGTCCCGTACCCAGAAGTTGTTTCTGTGTATGACTAGTATAGACCGATACAGCGGGAGTACATTTTGATTACCAAGCCTAAAGGTCGAACCCATTGGACTCATAAAAAAATTTCTAAACCCTCTTGGCAATCCACTAAGCGAAACCAATCACGGACTCCCGCGTATCCCAAGAAGCAATCTTGCCATGTGTGTGGAAAGCCTCGACACCTGGGAAGAAATTGTTTGCACAGACGTTATGAGCCCTATTAACCTAAGATAGTATTTCAGAACCATATCCCATAGGCTCAAACTCATGTTGATTCAAAACACAGGTCTGCGCCTTCAAATCCTAGGGTGCAGAAAATTGTACCTCAACAACAAAAGGTACAGAAGGTGAATCGACAACCCAAGTTACCTAAAGAACCACCTAAAACTGATTTTAAAGCAACTAAAGTGTGTCATGTTTTTTAAAAAATCAGTAAATTTTTCAGAGTCTTCCAGTTTTCCTAGATGTGCATGGGTTCTAAAATTTGTTGGCTCTTCAAAATCAGTGAAAATTCCAAAGCAGCCCAGTTCATCTGAACCAACCAGGTTTACAAAGTCAGTTGGTTATCCACAACCGAGTACTTGGAATGATGAGGAAAGTTGGAATGTGCGAAAGGTGGTAAACCTAGCGTTCAAACCTACAAGAGTGTACAAGAAACACTCCAAACATTTTCAAGAAATTAAATTTCAAAATAAAAATTTAGTAAAAGTCCACCAAAGGTTCCTCAGGTACATGGGAAGGAGAATCACCCAACCAGGAATGTCAATAACAAAGACATTCATGTAAAAAACAAAGACGCAGCAAAGCCCACAACCAGTCGAACCAAGAGCAACCCAACTTCATCCAGACCTATTAAGGGCTTGGTACCTAAAACTAATTGATCTCCTTTGAATGAAGGAACATCCAAGGAGGACTGTTAACAACCTTTGGTATGTTGACAGTGGTTCTTCCGGGCATATGACGGGCGATATATCTCTGTTACAAGACTTAGAAAAATCTGATGGTGGATATGTGCCGTTTGCCGGAGGAGTTGGAGGTTACATCAGTCAGAAAGGCACAGTCTGAAATGGATGTCTCAGTTTTCATGACATCAATTATGTAGAGCAATTGAAGCACGGTCTATTAAGTGTGTCATAAATTTATGATCGGGAGTATCCAGTACTTTTCAACAACAAAGAATGCTTAATTCTAAAACCTGGATACTCTGTCACACCCCTGATTTCCACTAACGGAGTTTTACCGTGTGGGATGTGAACCAGACCAGGACCCGAGTCATTAGTTACATCAAACATAGTTTAGGGTTCAAAATTTAAATATATTTTCAAAGTGGAAAATATCCAAAACCAGAGTTTTAAAATCCAGCGGAAGCATATCAAAGTAACGTTGCGCAAAACAAGCGCCCATTATGTAAACAACCAGTTAAATCTAAGTTTGAAAAGGTTATAGTCAAATTCCCAAAAAGAAAGGTTTTAGCCAACGTACGTGCCCAAAATCCGATACTCCTAGCGTCCTGCAAAGCATGCACAACAAGCATGTGTCAACTAATGTTGGTGAGTTCACATAAGCACAAAAGTATAACTAGTATAGATATGAAGTACGAATACAACAGTCTTTATTCATATGTAAGCATGTATATTAAAGTACAATGCATATCATAGGTAGCGAGCCTAAGTTCATGTCACTAAAACGTTCACAACCGAAGCTGACCAATTAGTTGTAGAAATAATTCCTTACGTGTTTTGCCTTCCCCGTGTCTACTCGATCACGGTAAGTTAGGCTGACATTGTCCTCAGTTCGACTGCCAGTTGGGTGGTGCATCTCGTGCCCGCTGAGTGGGGTTTGTCAGACCCCAGTAGTACTACCCAATATACCATCGCTATATGCTATTAACGGTTCGATAAGTAAGGACTTGAAAGATAAAGCATTTTACGTGAACATGTGATATATACTGGATTTCTACTTTAATCATACATAAAAGTTGTTGTGTTATGACCCTAACCCGGGTGTAACGTGTTTGCGTGTGTTATCGTCCAAAACCGGACGTAACGTAAAAGGTTGTGTATCTCACTTAAGGGTGCGCTGCTATAATTTAGTAAGACTCCGAGTCTTGTGTAGTTACCGAGCACCTATCGATTTTACATACGTAAGTGTGTGTCCGCACATGTGTAACATAGCCTAGACGACGGTTCATTAGACAAGTATGTCCATATGTGAAGTAGGTGATAAATATCCAAATGTGATAAAAATCGTTTGTTCGAATCGAGTTAGTGACGACGTTTAACCGAAATCACAAAAGAAAATAAAAAATACGAATAAAATATAATCTTTTACAAACCCTGAATAGTGGAAATGCATGCTTATGCGTATAGGTAGATGTATTTATAGATATTAAATATGTGTATATATATTTTTGTTTATAAACCCGAGCACAAGAAATGTTTATATCACGAATTGAGACCAAATAATATCCGTATATGTATATATTTATACTATTATATAAAGCATATCGATAAAAAAGGTATTTTGGTAACTATCACCATCTTAAAACTAAGACGCATTCCATTTTCAATACATTGTCATCTTCGGTCCGCTCATCCCCTCTCCTTCTTTCCCATTCCGGTGAGAAAACGCAGCATCGTTCCATTGCTTTTCGTCGCTTACCTAAATGAAGCCCTAATTTAAAAAATTTCTGAAACACAGAGCTTGCAGACCCCCCAATTCAGAGATAGCAATAAACTAAATCGTCTTTATGGTCTTGAAAGAGAAAAGTTTCTTCCCTTTATTTCATCTACGCACCTCTTTCATCGTTGCTCAAAGAAGCACTCATTCAAATTGGATCTGAAACGCATAACTTGCAGAATCGGAATTTTGGGAAAAAAATTTCAAAAAGGGTTTTTAAAATTTTGGATACATTACGCATTCTCTCATAAGAAGCATCAGAATAGACATCTGCCCCATCTCCTCTCTTCTCGCGCATTAGAAGCACGCACCACCTCCACCGGCCGGTAAGTTTCCGATCTCATATCTTCGAATAATATTTGCTTCTCCCAAACTTGTTTCAGTGTATAGGCTTTTGATAGTTTGCCCGATTGTGATTTTCTGGTTAATTTAGGGTTGTTTGTGTGTTAATCATGTATGGATTTTTTCAGGTTGTTCGGATTCTGATTTTAGGTTGTTTATGATTTTCTCAGGTTGTTCATGATCTGTGCATATGGAAGATATACCATTCAGTTAATAACTGATTTATATTTTATCGGAGCTTCTTTATGTTCTTAGTTGATTAATAGCTTCTTTATGTTTTATCGGAGCTTCTTATTTGTAGGTTATCAAGGATGTTAATATTTATCTAGACTTTGATAGTAAATCCACCTCGGTTTGCTGTCATCTTTAATCTGTTATCTTGGAAGATGGTTGGTTTTCATGGCTTTGAAATCATGAATGGTGTTGTAAATTTAAACCTTTAGGAATCATGAATAGCAGTGCTCTTTCATAGTCCTGGTGTATATTTCACAAACAATTAAATTATATAACTAATATTTATTGCCAAGGAGATGGTCAACCGGGAAGGGCTTGGGATTCTCCAAAGGAAGCCTTAAGTTCAAATCCCTTGTTTTTAAGTAAATATAAAAACTTGACTTTAGTCTGGAGATGATTATGTGATCGAAGAGGCTAGGAAATTGGATATCTCATAATTAGCATCTCACTTTTATATTCGAGGCCGAACTTCTCCCACGACAGAAGCATCCTCTACTTGTTTTTATGCAAGCTATGTCTCTCGCATAAAGTTTTCACTAATGCTCCTAATATGATTGATATGAATTATGATTGCGTACGTCTTTTTGCCTACCTAATGATATGGTTAATCTTCTGTATTTATTGGGATAAACTAATTATTATATTTTGTACGGAACACTTCGTCATTGGATTTCAAAACAAGATGCCAAAGGATTGAGAGCAACCTCAAAAGACATACTAGCCTATATTGAGGTTATTGTTCTATATGCATGACACGTAATTTTAATATCTTTATAATTTAATTTCATGTTTAAGTTTCTCAAAAGCTATCAAACTTTATCAAACACCCTTAAAACAATTACTTAATTGGTTCTACTTATTCAAAATGATAGACATCCAGGTACCCTTAATGCATATGATGATGGAATACAATACTGTGCAGCAGCAACAACAATAAATGACTAAAAACTATATTGTTTTCAGTAGAACTGTCACTATTGGTCACATTTTATACCATCTAAAGGATTGTGCAGGTATGCTAGCAAAAATCATGGACTGCAATATTAATGGAAATAGATTCTTTATTATACTGATTATTAATATCTCCACACTTTATTTAGGTGGCAGTTTTTTCATGGGTACACTCTCCTGGTTATAAATGTCTGGATACATATAGCAGTCACGAACCAAGCAGCCCCCGAGGTACTCATGTAAAGTTCTTTATCACTTTGTCCAGTTTTGTAGCTCAAGTATGGTATATGAGCTGAGTTGATTTGTATGTTTATATTAATGGCACTTTAGCATTAGCTCTGCATTTTAGTCAAACCGGATTTAGTAAATTAAAAGTGTATTTTTGTCGAGTTGCATTTTAGTATAAATTGATATTTGGTCAAACTTCAACATGTATTTTTGTTTCATTATATTGTGTATGCTCACTAATGCAATAATATGGCCTTTTGAGCCATCAAACTAACTGTAAGTTAAATACTACTTCAAATCATTCGTTTTTATAGTGTTCTAAAACCATATTGTTTTATCCCTTGTGTGTTTTTTGAAACCATATAATGTTTAGGCATGGTTATGGGATTTTAAAGAAATTTCTTGTGTTTGTAATGTGAATGATGCTTATAGTTATGGGATTTACGGAGTTTTTTTGTTTGTTTTTTGGTATTTACTGTTTTGGTTTGTGAGGACTTGAGGGAGTTGTTGATTTGATATAGATGTATGATACTAATCAATTGAAACGGGTCGGGTTTTGATTCAGTGTGTGTGTGTTTCATCTATTTTTTATTTGCATTTGCATCTGTTATTCGCCGCTGCATTCGCTTGTTCATGTTTTTGGTTTTGGTGTTTCTAGGCATTGTCAATGACACTTGTACCAAAACCACAAAATCGTTAGGGTGTTTAACCATTCACACATGGTGTTTAACCATTCACATTTTGTGTTTATATCATAATCTGAATTCAACCACTTGAAACTCTTGTAGCCTTTTATTGGTTAATTAGTTGTTGCAATCTTTTGTTGATTTCAGAATGTGTTTTCTGACGCGTTTAACGGGTCGAGTTGCATATTGCATATCTTTGCTATCGGGTCATGGGTCGGATTGTGGTCAGACTAGACTTTCAAGCAGTTTAAAGGTCTCATATATTGGTGGCTGCAGCAACATGATGGTGGTGGAGGAATGCGAGTTATATTGACTTCAGAATTACAACTCATTATGTATGAATGTCCATGTACGTATGCTTATATTGACTTTTGCTTGACTTTGTATGTTTAAGAAAAGCAACAGGCGCATATGGATTGTGAAAGAGTTGCTGAAATGTTATAGGTCCATTCTTACATCCACGGGTTCCTACAACGATCTTGATCGTGTAGTGGGGAACGACTTCATAATCACTCAATTCTTTTGATGGTATTTAATATTGTTCACCTATGCTTCTAATTTGTTAACTCACCTATTGGTGGATATTCAAGTTACATTAATTATCGTTTACATTTGGGTAAAACCGTATGAGCATTTCATCAATGTTTGATAGCTCGGTGGGCGGCCGCACTACTTTGATCTCTTCGGTGCTAGGTTCGTTACCTAACTATTATATTTCTATTTTTCGTTTGCCTAGAGGGGTGAGGGACATTCTTGAGGGTATTCGGGCTAAATTTTTTTGGGGTGGGATTGATTCGTTGAGAAAATTACATTGGGTTAAATGGGATTCTATCTTGGTGGACTAGGATCGGGGTGGGTTGGGCATTGGGAGTATTGAGGCTCTTAACCGAGCTTTACTTCTCAAATGGAAGTGGCGTTTTATTTCTAAAAGCAACCATTTTTGGGTTAAGGTGGTCTCTTCTATTCACAAAGGGGGGAGGGGGGGGGGGGGGATTGATCTAACACTTAAAGCTTCAGGTGGCAACGGGGTTTGGAACAAAATTTGCAGGAATTTTGAAGATCTTCACACTAGAGACATCATTCCAGCGGCTTCTTTCACTCGACATATCGGCAGCGGCAATGAGACGTCCTTTTGGTCTGACGTCTGGATCGGCAACACCACTTTATCTTCCAGGTTTCCTAGACTTTTTGCTCTTGAAAATCACAAGGAGTGCAAAGTCTCGGACCGTATTGTTGGCAACATTCGTACTTGGAGTTGGAGACGAGAGATTAGGGGTGGCATTGAGTCACTCCAACGCGACCAGCTTGTTTCGGCTTTAGAGACCTTTTCGGTTAACACGGGTAGGGATATTTGGGGTTGGGATTTTGAGGGCAGCAAAGAGTTCGTGGTTAGTCATGTCCGTAAACATATTGAAAAAGCTTCTATTTCGGGTTCTACTTTGAAGACTAGATGGAACAAATCCATCCCCAAGAAAGTTAATATTTTTATTTGGAGACTTCTGCTTGATCGTCTACCGGTTCGGAAAAATCTTCTTGAAAAGGAGATTCCAATCGATCATTACCACTGCATTTTTTGTGACAATTGGTTGGAATCCTCCTTGCATTTATTTGGTTCGTGTTCTAAGATTAAAGGCATTTGGAATAGAGTTCGTGTTTGGCTCGACATTGATGCTCCAGATTTATCTTCTCCTTCGGCTATTTTCTCATGGATTGACAGCTCAAATCTCACGAAGATTCGGAAAACTCTCTTAGGTGCTGTTTGTTTTTTCAGAGGTAAAATGTCTGCAGTCTGCGGACCACATCTGTAGACATCTGTAGAAGAAGAGGTGGACCAAACCTCTGCAGTCTGTAAGAAGAAGACTGTTTGTTTTTTTAAATTCTGCAGACTGTTAAAATAAACTAAAATTAGATAAATCGATTTTTTAAACTTAAAATAGTTTTTCAATATTCTCATTTAACTAATAGTTATACAACATTGAAATAATATTCATAAAACCATACTTTGCATTAGTTTGTCAACATTTTCATCTCGTAATCGAGTCATATATTCCCGATCCAATGCATTACCATGTGCTTCAACCTCGTCTTCATCGGCATCAACGTGCACATGACCATTGTTGTTTCTCTACAAATTTTTTTTCTTTTTTCAAACAACAAAACTTTCATAAAAAAACCAGCTAGCCAGAGACTAGCAAAACGTACACAAAGGTAAAAAAAAAAAAAACCATACAAATACATGGAGCAACAACAAAAAAAAAGGAAATAAAAGGATGAAATCCAAATCCCTCATTCTAGAAATCTAGTTTACCCCACAGCCAATTGAATGCATCTAGCAATACAGCAACCCAACTTTAAAAAAAACCCAAATCTCTCTTGAAATCCCTGCTGTCACGACTTTCATTTTCAAACACACAGTTCCTCGATCTTTATCGCCAATACTCCAACATCCAGACCAACATAGCCACCAAAAACCAGAAATCAAGATCGAGATCGAGAGGAAGATTACCTGCAGGATTCGATGGCCGGTGGAGTGTAAGGAGGCGAGCGTCGGACGGTAGGCGTAGGGGAGAAGGGGAGCAACGGCCGGCGGCACCGGCGAAGGCGGCGGCTGTCGATGGGGACGGCGGCGACGGTGGAGCTTATGCCGGCGGTTCTCCTGGTGTGGTTGCCGTTCATTGAAATTGAAAAGCATGGATAGGTTTTTTTTTTTAAGTGTTTTGTATTTGATGAAGAGAAATAACCTAGAAGAGGTTAGAAGTGGCAAATCCAAGTCTGCCCCAAGAAGAGGACGGGCAGAGGTTTTTTAATGAAAGATCTGCGAGAAATCAAACACTCTTCAGAACCAAATGTCTGCCCGTAGTCTGCGCGGCGCAGACAAAAGAGGTTAGAAGATATTTTTTCAAAAAAACAAACAACACCTTAGATGGTATCGTCGGCGTGATGTTTTGGGTTGTGTGGAAAACAAGGAACGAGGTGATTCACAACAGAAATGATCTTTCTCCTCATCCTATTTTTGATAATATTGTTCAGTTTTCTCATTCTTTTATGTCTATTAGAAACAAAAAACTTTACATGTCTAGGTTTAGATGGATGGAAAATCCCATCTTATATGTGTAATTCTTGTTTTTGCGTGTTTGGTTAGGTTTTTCTAACCAGCATGCTCTTTCTTTGTTAATATATTCGTCCTCTTTGCTGTTTAAAAAAAAAAATAGAGGTTGTTGTTATCACTAAAGCTATATTTTGGATAATTTCAAGTTAAGAGGGTAGGAAGAAGATATATTAAGGTGTGCGATGTTACATAGAGGTGTACAAAACCGGTTTTTTTCTAAATCGGTTCGGGTTGTAAACCGAAACCGGTTTAGTCAACTTTGGTCAGAATCGGTTTGGTCAAAATCGGTTCGGGTTACAAACCGGTTTGAAGCAACAAAACCCCAAACCTATAGAACTGAATCAGTTCAGTTTGAAACCGGTTTGGGTTGAACCGGTTTGTAAAAAAAGCGTTTTTTTAATTCTCTCAAATAATCAACTAAACAAAACTTAAGTCTTAAAATAAGAGAAAAAAGTTGGCTAAAAATACACTACTAAAATTCCAAAGCTTAAAAAAGCTTGAACACCAAAGGCTACAAGTATTAGTAGAACTAAAAATGCAATACTTCTATTTCTATTGGATTGAGTTCTGTTAGCAAAAGGAAATTTTCTTTCTAACATATATAAAATGTTCAACGGCTAATTCAATTAATTGCAATGTAATTAAAAGTTGACATCCTCATTTAAGGCTGACTGAGAAATCTCCTTTAAAATGCAACAGCTATTTCAATTAAGATCTATCTAATTACGGCTAATAGCATTTAAGAGATTAGTGGTTAACTGAAATTACAAAAAGGAGATGGGTTCTAAAGCGGTTCCAAACCGATTTCTAAATCGGTTCCAAACCGGTTTCAAATCGGTTTCAAAGACAACCCGGTTTGGAACCGGTTCGCTAGATGAGAATGCCAAATCGATGAGGAACCGCCAGTTTATACTCGAACCGAACCGGTTTTCTTAAAACCGGTTTTCATCCCGAACCGGTTTCGGTTTTTATACCGGTTCGGTTTGCAAACCGGTTTTTTTGTACACCTATGTCATGAGTCTTTTAAATTGTCGCCGCTGCTGAACTCGCTTGTACCGAATTATAAATTGTCTTGGCACCGCATCGTGCTAACAATAACGAATATCACGTTGAAAACTGTCATAGGCGCCGAGCGCGCAAACATAAAATGAATAACGCGCTATAAATTGTCGCCGCCGCTGCAACGCGTAGGTATATCCCTAGTGTATATATATATATATATATATATATATATATATATATATATATATATTCGTAAACATAGGAGTTGATAAAACGTTTGTTTTATTTTTATTTATTATTTTTTTCTCAAATACGTTTATTTATATATTTTCTCAAATAGGTATTCCTTATGATTTTATTATCAAATAATCAATATTTTATATAATAACCAAATTATATAAACTAACGAGAGAAAACGGAGGTAACGATGTTTACGAGGTTTTCTATGGGTCCAAAATCATAAGAGGAAATGAAGATTATTCACAAGGTTTTTTTAAATTCTTTAAAAAAAACAAAATAGTGAAAATGGTGGTCATGGACTCGAACCCATGACCTGATGTTTAGAAATGCTGCGCCTTGGCCACTGGGCTAAGGGCTTGGTTTGTAAACAAACTGGAAAATAATGATTTTATACATTCAGTAGTACAGAACTGGTTCATGAAGCATAACAGAAAAATAAAATGCAGTGGGTGGAATTAGAACCCACGACCCCCTAGGACCCAAACACACGCCCTTACCATTGCGCTGCACCCTCCTTCTGTTTCCAAATCGCGCAAAAAATATACATATTCAGAAACCTTCGCGAGTCCATCTTCTTCCCCATAATTCCGGTGCCCGGAGTTTTATTCCGGTCATCGGAAAATCGCGAAACCCGGAATTAAACCAAGAAAATCATGCGACTAACAAATGGAAACGGTTACCTTGAATCGGAAACGGGAAAAGACGAGTTTTTGAAGCCGAAATAGAACCCGTATCTTGAACGCGAACACTGAGCACCGTAACGAAACTCGAATATGACTTCTCCTAGTTGCTCAACGACGAAAGGGGATCTCAAAGGGTGTTAAATGGTGTTGATTCGGTGGGTGTTTTGGCCGGAAATTCGAGTTCATCGAAAAAAGTAAAAACGAGAGAAAAAGGGAGAGGACGATCGAGAAGAGTTGTGTGATTGCAAATAAACGGACTACAGTAGTAATGTGATTCTTGAAATCAAGAGGAACTTGAATGAGGGATTGATGAGTCTAATCGAAACTGTCGGTGATGATGATGGTCGGACTCTAAATCGACTCTCTCTTCATTGCTCGTAAATGTCATTTAATTGACTATTGGCAAATGACACAACCAGCCCCCCTCTATTTACAATGATAACACAAAATTTTGATACTTGCTAATCCTTCCCCTTGTAACTTTAGTTAACTAATTTAAGTTTAGAAATGGCAACATAGGTCCCTCTAAGTTACACAAGATAATGACATCTAATGGAGTTAACGGAAGGAATGTAAGCAATGATCGAACGAGTATATATATCAATACATATCTAACGTTTTACGTTTATATATAAAAATATAAACCTTAGATCGCCACATAAAGTCACATTTATAATTCCATAACTATATATTTTAAATTCCTATATAATTATAGTGACACTTCGTGTAATTTGCGTAACACATCGTCACATAAAATCATAAAGTATAATGTGTATATATATACTTATATACCACATAAAATTATAGATACAATTGTCACATAAAATGACAAAACGTTTTCATGAAATCATAAAATATAGTTTTTATAAAATTATAAATTATATGTATTCAAGTGGGTCAATCGACGTCTAGACTCAGGTGTAGTGCTCGAGTAATTATTCTAGTTAACTGAGGTAACGGACGTTAACGGACATTATTGAAATATAACACAAGTTGTTAACGGGGTTAACCTGGGAAATTACCGGTTGTCACATCATCCCCTTGCTGAAGAATTTTCATCCCGAAAATTTGCCTTAAGTCGTTATGGTTTCTGTGGAAGGAAAAGAAAAATTTTAGGGTTGCTACATCATCCCCTTGTTAAGGAAATTTTGTCCCAAAATTTAACTCATACCTTAATTACACAGACGCACTTTTCGATCGGTGTTGGGACTTTTCGATCGGGCCGAGAGGCTTTTCGATCAGGCCGAGAGGCTTTTCGATCAGTCCCAAGCCCTTTTCGATCGGGGATCTCGGTAATACCTGGGTTTCTGATTGAGTTAAGGGCTTTTCGATCGAAGACTTATGCTTCTCGATCGAAGCTTAGGCTTTTCGATCGGAGCATAAGCTTTTCGATCAAGGCTTATACTTTTAGATCAAGGTCTTCCGATAAAAAATACTTTTCGATCAGTAACAGAGGCTTTTTGCTCTGGATCATCGGTAATCAGTAGCTATTCGATGGGATGGATGCTTTTCGATCAAAAACTAAGTTTTTTGATCGAAAAGGTACCTAATGATGAATTTTCCCATGGATTCGTCCTGTTTTAAGCCGTTATGCTGCCCGTTTTTCGAGAAATTTCAAAACCCTAAAACTTTAAGGGTTGGATTATGTCTTTGTGGTATCTAATGGATATTTGCTTGTTTTGGTTTATCTTTTATGTGATTGTAGGGACTTAGAGTTCGTGAAGGATCACAAGATTGTGGCATATCTACTTGATTCACCAGCTGACTACAAAGAGAAGTACAAATCATTGATAGAAGGTTCAAAGAAGTGTTGTTTGCATTATGCCCTGAGTCCTAATCCAATTATTTTCAAGAAGATGCAGCAAAAATTCTAGAAGACTGCTATTATCTCAAAGGATGACAAACAGATACTTGCTGAGATTCAGAATACAAGGGTGATGTTGACTGAAGAAAACTTCCGATAAGCACTGAGATTGAAAGATGAAGCATCGGATCCAATTGCATTGGATAAAGAGATTGTGACCCAGTGTTTGAAAGAGATGGGTTACACAGCTAAGTCTCCACCAACCATGAAAGCCCTTCTCCCACCTTACTAGAGAATGCTGGCACATTGTCCGCAAAAAAAATTGTCATTGCAAAGAAGAGCTCTATGGATCATCTAAATCAAATGCACACCCATGCCATGGTGTCACTTGTGAGAGGGTTAAAGTTCAACTGGTCAAGAATGATTTTTGAAGACATCAAGGCCGTTGTCAAGAGAGACAAGAAGTTTGCTATAATTCCAAGATTTATTCAGCTTGTCTTGGATACCAGATATCTGAGTCTGAGGAAGTCGAGTGATACCCATGATTCAAACCCAATGGGGATAGACATTTTTCCCATGATAAATCCTAAGAAGAAGCTGACTGATAAAGTCCCCTTTGGGAATAAGTTTGGGGAATTTGCTGAGATTGCTAGAGATGAGGTCCCACCTCAGAGAAATTCTGAAATTGAAGAAGAACACAATCTGCCCTCTTCAGAGTGCCCTGTCACTGAACTGTCTGATAGTGATGAGTGGGCAGATGATTTTGACATTGAATATGTATAGATAGAACTCTACAATTTGATGATCATGATGGCAATATCAATTATGACACGTATCTTGATGACATAGAAGTAGAAGAAGAAGAGACTGAGATCATTGAAGAACAACTGACTAGAAAACGGAAAGCTACAGAAGATCCTCCCCTTAGTACTTCTGTTACAGAAGATATGACTGAACAGATAAAGGTTGCTACACAACACCTCACTGAAGCTCTAAATGACCCAAGGAGGAGACGATTAGACCCAAGAGTGTCTCTTACTACTAGTATTGGAGTCGGTTAATCATCTTCCTTCACACAACCCACAACCCAAGTTAAAGGGAAAGTAGTAGAGACAGTTGAGTATAGGCTTGAAAGAGAGCTCAGATATGAGATAGCTGTGCTCAAAGCGCAGAATGAAGCCCAGAATGAAGTGATTGTTAAGCTGATTGATATACAAAAGGTACAAAATACAGAGCTGCAAGATCAGAAAAAGATTAACAGAGAATTCTCAGTGCAAATTAAAGAAGTACATAAGCTGGTGAGACAGCTCAGCTTTGCAGGTAGAAGTGGTACAAGTAAGTCCCAATCAAAGAAAGATGATAAAGGAGACCCTGGAAGTAAAGGAGCTAGTTCAAGAGCAGGTGGTTCCTCACATGAACCGGTTTCTGATTTTGAAGCTGATATTCCCGATGAACCTGCATCAAGTTCCATTCTTCTTGAAGATGCTGATAAGGAGAATGATACAAGAGACCGGGACTACATGACTGTGCCTGCTGCTGAATTTGATGGAGGATGGGAAGCCAAGACCTTTGCATAATCTTCTAAGAGGTATTTAATTCAACTTGGTGACCATTATCATGACAATAGAGGAGTTACTTGGGAACCAAAGTCATGGATGTTTGATGGTGAGAAGCACATGTTTGTGGTTAGAAGAAGAGGGTCGTGTCCATTTGTAGAACACATGAACGGTATTGCTAATGCATAACGATCATCAATTCGGTAAACACAAAGGTAAATAACACTTCTTTATTGCTCAACCTTTAGAGAGAGAAAGTAAACAGGTTTCACCTTACAAAAACACACAGTTTAGAACTCAAACCTCACAACCACTCTCCTCTAAACGAGAAAAACCTTTTTATACTAATTCTGTCCAGCAGACCAACTAACCAGCGTACCAGATGGTCCGGGTGTACCATCTGGTCCGCCCCTGGTCCGCTGAGACCAGTTTACACAAAACATAATAATTACAAGATCTAGCACTAGACACTATATATGCTTCTACAAACTCCCCCTTGTCTTGTGCTAGTCTTCAGAAGCTCTTGATCAAGTCTCTTTCCAGTGCTGTCTTCGATTATGCCCCGCGTGAATCCCAAACGTAAAACATACTCTGATCACCCTTTGAAATTGTAAGGCGTGTTCAGCATGCTCAGCCTTATACAAAATGTTGCTGTGATAGAGTTTGTCAATGTCATTCTTGGATAAGTTGATTAACCACATCGGGTCGTACAGTCTGACTACCTTGTTTTCTTCTTCCACTACTATCACTGCTTCACCAGTATTCTCATCGTAATACCACCATCTCAATGATTTGATAAAGTCTTGTTCAAGTTTCTTTAACGGAATCTTCTTCAATTGAACTGGCTTCTTGTATATCACTACAATCATTGGCTTTCCAGTTTTTGGATTGATATCAGTTGAAGACTTCACAAACTTCGGTCTTTGAGGAATTAAAAACTGAAATTTTCCTTGACATTCTTCAATCAATTTATCCTTGAAGACTCTAGCCAATGTATCATCACCATAATTCAGGAATGGACATCTAGATAGATCCCTCACATCACAAACTGGCAATGTATTGAATCTGGTTGCATGCTTCAGATAAATGATCCCAAACTCCTTCTTGATTGCATAGCATTTAAGCTGAGAATCATACATCCAACTTATTATTCTGCCAGAAGCTTCTCTACCTTTTCTTTCAAAGAATTTCTTTTGATCAACATCTTTTGTAGATGATTTCACCGGCATCTTCTTCGCCCTTTGCTCTTTCAACCACGCATCAAATAACATCTTTTTCTCTTGTTCTTCAGATAAGTTTTCAGATTCGGTTGATGCTGGCTGTTCAGATTGATTTTCAGACTCTTTCTTTTTCAATTCTTCATCAATCTTTTCTTCATCATCTTCACCAAAGAAGTTGAAACCTCCCGACTGATCATTATCAGTAAAATTTCCATAAACCTTCGGATCAGTAGTATATTCTTCAGCAGTGATATCTTCTAATTCTACTTGCTCTTCTTCATAATCAACATGTTCCTCTGAATCTTCTTCGTTATACGGATCAGCAAATGGAACATTATCTACATCTTCCACATTTAGAGCAAAAATTGCAGCAAGCTGCTCTTTTGTATACGGATTCACAAACTCCCCTTCTCCTAACTCAACTCTTGTAATTGGAGTCGCATCATAAACATGATCATCAGGCTCCCCCTGAGATGTGGTAGATGGACCAGCAGCAGCAGATGAACCAGCTGCCCCAGTACCCGATCCAGTACCACCCACACCTCCTTCAGAATCAGGATCATCATTCAAATATTTCAAAATATCATCATCTTTACATCCTTCATCAGTATTTGGCTTCTCCCCCCTGAGCAGGTAAAGCTTTGAGCAAGAGATTTAACTGCTCACCCAGGGAAATAGATAATTGTTGTAGCTTTGCAATATCACGAGCCTTTTCTTCATCTCTAGACTTTAAACTGGCAATCTCACGGTCTTTAGATTGATCCCGAGACACCAATTCCGCCACTAGATTCTTTAAACCAAGAATTTCATCTGCCTGCTGACAATTCGTTGATTCTAATTCATCAAGTCGAGTCTGATGAATCGCCAGCTTCAGATCAGCATAAGAGATAGTTGATCGAGTAGCAGCAGCAGTAGACGAAGCAGTAGCAGAAGTAGAAGCAGTAGTAGACGGTCTTCTGATGAGTAACTTCTTTGCAGGTAGAACAGAAGAACTTTGAACATTCACACTTTGTGTCGTTGGTTGCATGGGAACCGAAGACTGAGACTGAACTTTTTGTTTCTTAGCAGGTGGACTCTGACCAAATTTTCTTGCGTCAGCCAGAAATGAGCCTTGTTGCACAGCAGGTCTCTTAGCCATATGTTTGACCTCTCCCGAATAAATTACTTTAGCTTTGCCTTTATCTACTGGCTTTGACTTTGCAACAGGTTCCTCCGTCACAGGAGTATATAATGGATCATCATTGGTATCCTCAACCTGCTTGGTTCTAGACTCATATAGAGAAGTATCTTGATTCTGAGACTTCAAATAGGCAATGTGAGCCTTAGAACCTCTCTTCACTGGAATTTCTCTGGTATTATGTAAAATTGTGACATAATCACCAGAGTCTGAGTCAGTTTCAGAAGAACTCTCAATAACATCATCACCCTTAGACATAGCAGCATCATCAATCATCTCATCGTTTTGAAGATTAACCGCTTCAGGTTCAACGATATTCTCATGAACAACAGGCTCAGGTTGTTGTTGCTGGACAGGTACATGGTCTTGATTAACCGGAACATTATGATTCTCTTCTTCATCTTCTGCTATTTCAACAGGAAAACCTTTGTCATCATATTCCAACTCATCATCAGAACTATCAGGATGTTTGGCAGCTCCATCAGCCGGAGCTACATAATCTGGATTTACAAGATGACCAATCAAACGTTTAACCGGTGGAGCAGCTTTGTTTCCTTTACGCTTGTAGTATATAGGAATCTTCCCAACAGCAACTCTGTTCATATGTTTCATATCAATAATTGCAGCAGCATTCTTTGGAAAATTTGGATGTAAATCATTCAGGATCATTTGTATAAACCTTGGATACATAATACTTCGCACTTGTTTCACCAAGATATTCTCCCTCATGTAATTAAAAATCCATCCAGAGAAGTTGAATTCTCGATTTAACACCAAAGCACAGAAAAATGATAACACTCTCAGATCAAATTCTTCCTGACCCCTTGTTCGATTCCCAAAACACTTAATGATTACATGCATCAAATACTTATACGGAGGACTCAGATTGGCTTTGAGATACCACGGAACATATAATTGACCATCATATTTAATTCTTTTGAGTAAAGCTATCAAATCAGCTTCATGAAACTCTGTTGGATAATCAGCTTGATCGTTCAATCTCAAAACTCTTCGCACATCAGCTTCAGATATAATCACATCTGTCTCAAAAATTCTTGCACGAATTACTGATGGATCCACTGAACAATCCACTTGTGCTGAATTCCAAAACATCACCAGCAAATCTTTATATGGAGGACACACATGAGTTGCAGCAAATAATATCCTTGATCGTCTAATGAAATCAAAGATATTAAGAAATTGAGGCTTCCATTTTTCTGCTGCATCTAGAAATGCACAAACATTGTGTTCACCAATTGATTTGAAATCTGCCATTTCTGTACACATCATCAGAACAAAACATCATTAAAATCATTCAATATAATCATAATTCTCAATGACTAACTCTGATTTTATGTGAAATGCTCAAACGAATAACTTTTTGAAAAACTTGATTAGCGGACCAAACAGCGGATCAATTTTGGTCATCCGGATCATCTGGTCCGGCGGATCAGAAATTTGTTGACCGCGGATCAGATATGGTCTTACGGATCATCTGATCCGGTGGATCAGAAATGTTGACTGCGGATCAGATTTGGTCAAACGGATCAGATTGCGGACCAGAATTGTTGCGGATCATCTGGTCCGCTGCGGACCATTTGATCCGGTGGACGAACAGACACCGAAAGGTCTTTTTCAATTTTGATGCATTCATGAGTGTTTGTTATGAAATCGAACAATAAGGTTTTGATCTATATAAGTTTTCGAGCCTGTACATGTGCTCAAAGTGCATTAAAAGCAAATAAAACCAGTGAAAACATCCAAGTCAGTTTTTCTTTAAAAACCGTAGACACAAAACTGTAACAATCTAACATTCTAGACCACTATTTTACAAATCAAGACCATCCACAGATGCGCAATTTGAATACCTACCTGTTGCAACAAGAATCACGAGCTATCGTTCTGTATATACACAAAGAAATCCAAGAAAAACTTGTACGGAGGTCTAGGGTTTTTTTCAGAGGTGAAAGTAACTGGTCCGCGGATTATGAAGAAGCCGGACCAGAAATTGATACTTATACCTCAAAATGATCCGCCCGGCGTACCATATGGTCCGCCGGATCAGAATTAAGACCATTTTGCCCTTCAACCTTCACAATCTCATTTTTTTACACAAAAACTTCAGTTTCTTCAAAATTTAAACATGATGAGCTGACTTAGCATCGATTATGATTCATTTAACCAAGAATTTTCCATCACCGAATTCAGTTGATCAAAAATAAACCAGAATGAAAATCTTTTTGATTTTTATCAAATTTATATCAAAACACACTAAAATCTTTTTGGTTTTTCGAACTTATGCTAAAACACACCTAAAATCTTTTTGATATTTTCTAAAATAAGCAAAACAGCAAACCAACAGAAATCAGGAAATTAAAACGCAATAAGTTATATTTTTGTGAGAAAGATCACAACGTGAGATCATATCAGACATAACGCATCATACACACTTCAATTTCAAAATACTAAGCATGCAAGCCAAGTTGTCTGAGAATACAACCATTTGGTTTATTTCAGCTAAAGCAAGTCATGTTTATAGTTTTCTGATATGAAATTAAGTGTATTTATCAAGCATTAATAACATGGTACCCACACGATCAGGAATACTGGCAAATTGCTTATTTCATTTTTATATTTTCCTTTATTCAAGCCAAGTTACTTGCAGCAGATTTCTCATACTGATAATGTAAACTTGCTTACACAGAACAGATTTTCACAGAGATATCTTGCTCATGATGTTTCTTGCAAAAAGAAATCAGAACCCTAAACAAACAACAATCAGGTCGGTCGGAAGGCACGCACAGAAAGTCCAATTGTTTAGGAAAATAAGAAATATTAAATAAAGCAAAAGTTGTATAATCCAACAATAATCAGGTCGGTACTCACGTACATGCAGAGAAAGTCCGATGGATTATACGAAACACTAAGAAAATAAAGCAGAACGTCAAACGAACAACAATCAGGTCGATCTTTCGATACGCGGAGAAAATCCGATCGTTTGACAAAATAAAGAAAATTAAACAAGTTTAAATCTTTCAAAATAAAGCAAGCATACATCAGAACATCTCTTTATTATGTTTTTGGTATTTTCTCATCTTTTTATGCCAGATTTACACAGTACCCATCACGGTGTGTAACCACAATTATCAAGCAGGCATTATCTTTATATCATACTCACATATATCAGACTACTCTGCACATTCAATCAAAACAAATAAGTACCTACAGCCTTTCTTTCTACTCTATCCATGGCAGATAACGTATGCTGATGTACCATCATTTCTCACAAGGTCGGATCAAAATTTCTCAAATTTAATTAATTTTTTAATTTTTATGTTTTAGCTTTTTCAAATTTTTTATGCTTTTTCCTTTTTTTAATACAGAAAGAAAAAAACACTATTTTTGTATTTTTCAATTATACTCCCCCTAAAAAGCAGAAAAAAAAACAAAAAAGAAAAAAAACAAAACAAGAACGATCAACTGAACCAGATCAAATAGCAGTCAAGCGAGTAACCCCATTGATTTTCAATAAAAATTGAAAGCGAACTTTATCAAACGCTTTTGTAAACAAGTCAGCTCTTTGAAAATCAGTGTGAATTTTTTGCAAATCGATCAATTTCTTTTCGTAGCAATCACGAATAAATTGATAACGGATATCAATGTGCTTAGTTTTGGAATGTTGCACGGGGTTTTTCGTGATAGACATGGCAGCTGAATTATCAATAAAAATGGGAGTAGTTAGAAATGTCAAACCATAATCGCGCAAGTGCTGTTGTATCCACAAAACCTGTGAACAACAACTGGAAGCCGCCACGTACTCTGCCTCCGCAGTCGACGTTGCAACCGAGGTTTGCTTTTTGCACTGCCACGACACTAGTCGTGCTCCCAAAAATTGACACCCGGCGGTTGTAGATTTGAAATTTATCTTGCATCCACCATAATCGGAATCAGAATATGCAGTAAAATCAAACTTATTATCATTAGGATACCAGATACCCAGATCCTGGTTACCCTTCAAATAAGCAAAGATTCTGTCCACTGCCATCATATGAGAAACCTTCGGAGCAGCTTGATATCTAGCACATAAACACATAGCAAACATGATGTCAGGACGAGAAGCAGTTAAATACATTAAAGAACCGATCTTAGCCCTAAACAAAGTTGGATCCACTTTGGCACCAGACTCATCTAGTCCAAGACCATGAGAAACCTGTATCGGAGTGCTTGGAATCCGAACATCACCAATCTTAAACCGAGCCAAAATGTCAGTAACATATTTCTATTGATGTAGAAAGATGCCTTTGGCCGATTGGTGGACTTGAAGGCCTAAAAAGAATCCCATCTCGCCCATTGAACTCATTTCAAATTTCGTTTGCATGAGACGCTCAAATTTTTTACACAGTGTGTCATTCGTGCTCCCGAAAATAATATCATCCACGTACACCTGAACAAGCAGTAAATCTTTTCCAAACCGCTTCGAAAAGAGTGTGCAATCTACAGTGCCACGACGGAAACCGTTGTCAAGCAAATGTGTAGAAAGCGTCTCATACCAGGCTCTCGGGGCCTGATGGAGACCATATAACGCTTTATCGAGTTTGTACACGCGGTCAGGAAAGTCGGGATCATAGAATCCAGGTGGCTGCATCACGTAAACCTCTTCACGAATCTTCCCGTTGAGAAAAGCACTTTTAACATCCATTTGATATACTTTAAATCCATGAAATGCTGCGAAAGCTAAAAAGATTCGAATAGCTTCAATCCGCGCAACTTGAGCATAGACCTCATTGAAATCAATGCCCTCAATTTGAGAAAATCCTTGAACCACTAATCGAGCTTTGTTCCGAACAATGATGCCACGATCATCCTTCTTACACTTGAAAACTCATCTAGTGCCACATGCTTTCTTAGCATTTTTGGGAAGATCAACAAGATGCCAAACACCCAACTTCTGGAATTGTTGCAACTCCTCCTGCATAGCCTTAACCCAAGAAGAATCTTCCAACGCTTGTTCAACATTGGCCGGCTCAACTTGAGACAGAAAACACGAATGAAACATATCATTCAGAACACCCGAATTTCGAATTTCAGCAATCAAAGCATCCACATTATCAAAGAACGTCTTATAATTAAAAATAGAACCATCAACCGATTTGGGTTTCAGAAAACTATATCTTCGACAATCCACATGCAAATGGCTCTCAATGGTCTTTGAAGACGGAAAGTAGACACGTTTCATTGGATACTGATAACTAACAAAGATGCCATCCATAGCCTTAGCTTCAAATTTACCACCACCTTTGAGAACGGTGCATAAACACCCAAATGGTTCCAAAAAATCTAAATTCGGCTTTCTACCTTTGAGCAATTGGTAACAAGTCTTGTTGAACCACTTAACAATAAGAACTCTATTAAGCACGTGACAAGCAGTATGAACCGCCTCAGACCAGAACTTGATTGGTAGATTTGCATCAGCTAACATAGTTCGTGCGGTCTCTATTAAAGTTCGATTCTTTCTCTCAGCCACTCCGTTTTGTTGTGGAGTGTATGGTGCACTAAATTCATGTGAAATTCCAAAAGAATCACAAAATGCTTTCATCGTTGCGTTCTTGAATTCAGTACCATTGTCGGTACGAATACGACAAATCTTTTGCTTGTACAGATTCTCAAACTTGGACAGTAAACGCTGAATAGTTGTTGGAGTTTCATCCTTCGAATGTAATGACGCGACCCAAGAGAAACGCGAGAAATCATCTGTAATTACTAAACAGTAAAAGCTTCCATCCACACTGCTTACATTCATAGGACCAAAAAGATCCATATGAAGTAGCTCCAACGGAGTAACAATGGAATTAACACGTTTGTACGGATGAGACTTTTTCTGTTGCTTCCCCTTTTTGCATGAAACGCACACATCAACAATTGAAAAACGATTCTTAGAAACTCCCTCGACCAAATTGTGATTAACTAAATAATTCATCTTGCGGTGGTTAAGATGACCCATATGGCGATGCCACAAAATCGACTCTTTTTCAGTGGCTTTGGATATGAAACATGTAGCCGACACTGTAGACGAGGTCTGATTCATATTCAAAACATATAAATCTCGAAACCGAGGTGCACGCATCACTATCCAATCATCAGGAAATTGAAATCCGGGCTTCAAAAAGATACATTCAGAACTTGTGAACGCAGTGGTGTACTGCTTATCACATATCTGTGAGACACTCAAGAGATTGTGCTGTAACTCTTCCACAAATTGAACTTTGTCAAATGTAACTTTGTCATTTCCCATTTTTCCTTCTCCAGTGATTCTACCTCCTTTATGACCAGCAAAGGTAACTCCCCCACCATTGATTGGTTTAACATCGGTAAGTAAGGAGAGATTACCAGTCATGTGCCTGGATGCTCCACTATCAATAACCCAAAAGTTGTTGACAGCTGGCTTTCGAGCACCCTGCACATAGTAGCAAAAAGTTAGTGAGAATCTGGACCCAAGCATTCAGCTTTGGGTCGACTTGTGTCTTCTGAAAAATTTTCAGTGGCTTTGGAAGTCATTTTAGGCAGCCACTTTTGCCTGATTACTGGAATAGATGAATCTGTGATGACATTGTCTGAAGATGAACTATCAACCGATTTTTTAGTTTTGGAAAATTTTTCTCTTTTGAAAAAATGTTTTGTAACCACATTTCCATCTGTGTGATTTGACTCAGAAACATTATCAGATTTCTTTGATTCAGCAGCGGAAGCTCGTTTCTCGGCCAAAACAGGACAACGATTGCGTATGTGACCTTTCTGATAACAGTGATAACATCTCCTTCTATCAACAAACATAACAGGAAAATGAGATCCTGAATCAAGTGAAATGTTTGCAACAAGGCTCATTTCTGGCTGATGCAAGAAAATCTGGTCAGAGTCCACCTGCTAAGAAACAAAAAGTTCAGTCTTAGTCTTCGGTTCCCGTGAAACCAACGACACAAAGTGTGAATGTTCAAAGTTCTTCTGTTCTACCTGCAAAGAAGTTACTCATCAGAAGACCGTCTACTACTGCTTCTACTTCTGCTACTGCTTCGTCTACTGCTGCTGCTACTCGATCAACTATCTCTTCTGCTGATCTGAAGCTGGCGATTCATCAGACTCGACTTGATGAATTAGAATCAACGAATTGTCAGCAGGCAGATGAAATTAGAGGTTTAAAGAATCTAGTGGCGGAATTGGTGTCTCGGGATCAATCTAAAGATCGTGAGATTGCCAGTTTAAAGTTTAGAGATGAAGAAAAGGCTCGTGATATTGCAAAGCTACAACAATTATCTATTTCCCTGGGTGAGCAGTTAAATCTCTTGCTCAAAGCTTTACCTGCTCAGGGGGAGAAGTCAAATACTGATGAAGGATGTAAAGATGATGATATTTTGAAATATTTGAATGATGATCCTGATTCTGAAGGAGGTGTGGGTGGTACTGGATCGGGTGCTGGGGCAGCTGGTTCATCTGCTGCTGCTGGTCCATCTACCACATCTCAGGGGGAGCCTGATGATCATGTTTATGATGCGACTTCAATTACAAGAGTTGAGTTAGGAGAAGGGGAGTTTGTGAATCCGTATACAAAAGAGCAGCTTGCTGCAATTTTTGCTCTAAATGTGGAAGATGTAGATAATGTTCCATTTGCTGATCCGTATAACGAAGAAGATTCAGAGGAACATGTTGATTATGAAGAAGAGCAAGTAGAATTAGAAGATATCACTGCTGAAGAATATCCTACTGATCCGAAGGTTTATGGAAATTTTACTGATAATGATCAATCAGGAGGTTTCAACTTCTTTGGTGAAGATGATGAAGAAAAGATTGATGAAGAATTGAAAAAGAAAGAGTCTGAAAATCAATCTGAACAGCCAGCATCAACCGAATCTGAAAACTTATCTGAAGAACAAGAGAAAAAGATATTATTTGATGCGTGGTTGAAAGAGCAAAGGGCGAAGAAGATGCTGGTGAAATCATCTACAAAAGATGTTGATCAAAAGAAATTCTTTGAAAGAAAAGGTAGAGAAGCTTCTGGTAGAATAATAAGTTGGATGTATGATTCTCAGCTTAAATGCTATGCAATCAAGAAGGAGTTTGGGATCATTTATCTGAAGCATGCAACCAGATTCAATACATTGCCAGTTTGTGATGTGAGGGATCTATCTAGATGTCCATTCCTGAATTATGGTGATGATACATTGGCTAGAGTCTTCAAGGGTAAATTGATTGAAGAATGTCAAGGAAAATTTCAGTTTTTAATTCCTCAAAGACCGAAGTTTGTGAAGTCTTCAACTGATATCAATCCAAAAACTGGAAAGCCAATGATTGTAGTGAAATACAAGAAGCCAGTTCAATTGAAGAAGATTCCGTTAAAGAAACTTGAATAAGACTTTATCAAATCATTGAGATGGTGGTATTACGACTGAGAATACTGGTGAAGCAGTGATAGTAGTGGAAGAAGAAAACAAGGTAGTCAGACTGTACGACCCGATGTGGTTAATCAACTTGTCCAAGAATGACATTGACAAACTCTATCACAGCAACATTTTGTATAAGGCTGAGCATGCTGAACAAGCCTTACAATTTCAAAGGGTGATCAGAGTATGTTTTGCGTTCGGGATTCACGCGGGGAATAATCGAAGACAGCACCGGAAAGAGACTTGATCAAGAGCTTCTGAAGACTAGCACAAGACAAGGGGGAGTTTGTAGAAGCATATATAGTGTCTAGTGCTAGATCTTGTAATTATTATGTTTTGTGTAAACTGGTCTCAGCGGACCAGGGGCGGACCAGATGGTACGCCCGGACCATCTGGTACGCTGGTTAGTTGGTCCGCTGGACAGAATTAGTATAAAAAGGTTTTGCTCGTTTAGAGGAGAGTAGTTGTGAGGTTTGAGTTCTAAACTGTGTGTTTTTGTAAGGTGAAACCTGTTTACTTTCTCTCTCTAAAGGTTAAGCAATAAAGAAGTGTTATTTACCTTTGCGTTTACCGAATTGATGATCGTTATGCATTAGCAATACCGTTCCTGTGTTCTACAAGTGGTATCAGAGCAGGATTGCTCATTTGCTGTGATCTACAGTTCGGTTTTTGAGATTTGAAGAAAGTCACAACGTTTGGGGTAAGAATTTGACCATTTCTACTCGGTTTTACGTCGAGTCTGCATATATTTTACGTTCAAAGTGATCATGGAGTGTTTTGGTTGAATTCTGGGCTGATTACACGGTCGAAACATCTATTTTTTGTGAAAAATTGTTCGATTTAAACTGATCCGGATGTGGTCCGCCGGATGAATTTTATGGTCCGCCGGATGAGTTTTGTGGTCCGCTAGTATATCTTCATCAGTAATCTTGTCCGCTGCTTGTGGTCCGCTCAAGCAATCTTCTTATTCTGATCCGTAGCAGTTCCAGCGTATCATTTCATCCGCGACAGTTATCTCAACGGACCATCTGATCCGTTCTTTAGAATTCTGATATGCGAGAAGAATTCTGGTCCGCTGCTTCAAATTTGATCCGGTTCTCATCCGTTAGTTGAAATCTGATCCGGAGATCGACTTTTTGATCCGGTGATTTGTTTTCTGATCCGCTAGCTCAGGTTTTTAAGAAAAATTATCATGGATCCGTTCCAGGCCTTTGCTGCGATGTCGTCAACTGTACAAGCATTATTGAACTATGATAATGAAATAGGAACTACCAATAAGGTTCCTAAATTGATGAAGTTTGAGGACTTTCACAATTGGAAAACCCGATATGAATCATACATCGGTGTCACGGATGTCACCGTTTGGACTCCAATGTTGGATGGCTATACAATCCCAAAGTTTACCACGGGTGAATTTGCTGGTCAAGAAAAGCCATACAACAAAATGAATGATACTGAAAAGGAATCTTTCAAACTGGAAAGAAAAGCTTACTCAAATTTGTCGATGGCATTACCAAAGGATATATTACATCAATTTAAGATGCACACAACGTCAAAGGCTTTATGGGAAGCGTTGTGTCATAGATGTGAAGGAAATGCTCAATATAAGAAGAGTAAGAAAAAGGTGCTGTTGCGAGAGTACGATAACTTCTGTCATGTATCTAATGAAAGCATTAATGATCTGATTTCAAGATTATCTCATTTGGTGAGTGAGCTGGATATTGTTGGGGTGAAAAAGGATGCTGGAGAACTGAAAGATAAACTTTTGGATGCTTTGCCAGCAACTTGGGAAGGATATATTCTGTTGTTAACTCATAACAAGGATTTCGATGATATCACATATGATGATCTTACTCGAAATTTGCTAGCCCGAGAGTTGGATATGAGACGTGTAAAAAATTTACCAACTCAAGTTCAAAATCCAGATGTCTATTTTGGTGATAATGCATCAACGATGCATGCAAAGGCTAAAGCAAATTCTAATCCACCAACAACGGCATTTTATGTGGAAAACACTTCGAGTAGTCATGCAAACATGTCAAGAGGTTCATCCAGTGAGGGATATTCTACCAAAGCTGCTGTTACATATCCGGTATATTCTAATCAATCTTCACCTGCTCCAAATCAGAATGCTTTTTCAGCAAAAACCACAAATGATTATATGGCATTATTTTCGGCAATGATTTCGTCCTACGATGGAGTGATAGCTGGAAAGCTGACTAGTGCTGAACTGACTGAAGAAGATTATGAACAAATTGATCCAGATGATCTAAAGTTAATGGACATTAATTGGTCAATGGCAATGCTTGTTAGAAAAGGTAAGAGGTTTATGGAGAAGACTGGTCGTAAAGATCTTAATCCTGAAGGCAAATTGGGATTTGATAAATCCAAGGTTCGATGTTATAACTGTCAAAATTATGGACATTCTGCAAAAGAGTGTACCAAGGCAAAGAAGCAGGAAACTTCGAAGTTATTTCAGAAATATGCCTCTAAGAGTAACCAAGGGTCGGGAAGTTATGCAAGTCCATCAAGCTCAAATGCAGCTGCTAGTGGATCCAACACAGAATCTAAAGCGTTAGTCTCGCAAACTAGTGAAGGTTACGACTGGGCTGCATATTGTCCTGACGAGTCTGCATTTTTATGCATCGAGGAGAGGAATGTAACAACTGAAGATAATTCTGATCTTCCAGGAGAAGACTTCTTTGCTGAGGGTCATCAAGCATTCATGGCTGATGTTCAGGTACATTCTAACATCTGTGAATTTTGCACAACAACTGCCAATCAACTGAAAGAACTTTCTGATGAGAAAGTCATGTATTATGATAAATACATATTGGCAGAAGAAAATGTCACAATCTATAAACAAAGGTGGGAGGCCGTTAAGGCAGAACTAAAAAGTGAGCATGCCTTGATTCTAAGCACGAAAATTGAATTAAATAACAAAACTGAGGATTATATTTTTTTCGAGAAAAAGCTTGCAGAAGCTAATTCTAAAATTTCAGAATTAAAATATTAGATCTTCAGAGGCAATTGGACAATTTCAAGAATTCATCTTCCTTTGCCAATTTTCTGTGCAAAGATGAAAATTTAAAAGATGTGCTTAAAGAATCAAGGTGTACTTCGGTTCCACCACCAATTGTGCATGGGAAATGTCCAAATGAATCGAATATCAAACCAGCTATTGTGTTTGATTATTCCACTTTTACTGAAGGAGTATCTGACAACTCCAAAGGCACTCATAAGAGGAAGCCTTTGAAAAATGTGTCCAAAACTGTCAATGTTGTTATCAAACAGTCTGAGACTCATGATTCTATGGTAAAATCATCTAAAAGTGTAAATCTTACACCTTTAGAAGCTACTGAGAAGGTCAAAGAAACTGTAAAGAAAATGAAAGAATTTGAAAGTTCGAAATTTGCAAAAGGTCGTAACTTGTTTTACGAAAAAGAATCTGTAACTAAGAGCAACACAATCACACCAGATGTTCATTCAATACCGGTACCTTTGTCAAAGTCAGAAAAATTCAATGGTATTGGTTTTGGACATCCTGATGTACTTTCTAAGGTCAATCAGAAGAAATCTGAGAAAGTTCAACAGCCTGAAAAGAAGAATGGTAAGTCTGGGAATGTAGATGTAAAACAGAAAGGTACAGTTGAGATGGGTGAGTGTTCTAAGAAAGTGCAAATGTATTATCTGAAAGGTAGTGATACCATATTTTCAGATGAAGAATTTCCACTATGTTGTGTTGACCCAACAAAGATTTCCAAAGTGTTTTATGTTGATGAAAAAGAAGAATCTGTGTTTAAACATAAAACTGAGAAAAATTGTTCCTTGTTGAAACTTAAGTCTAGTCCTGATGATCAGACATTTTCCACAAAGTCAAAAACATCAAAGTACTCACCTAAGAATATTTATAATTCGGATGGAAAATTTTCAGCTAAAACAAATCGTTTTGACTATGAAACGTATGGTTTTTGTGAAGATTATGATTTTTACGATGATTTTGGGTCATATGAAAAACAGTTTGGAAAGTTTGAGAAAATCAAGAATGACCGTGTCAAACCCAAAGGGTATGCTGATCAGTGTGGCGTTGATGAGTTTGGTTTTTATAACCAATTTGTTTATGTTAAACCACTGTTTAAACCTCTTCCTAAGCACAAATAGCAAGGATTTAATGCTAAGGCCCGGAGGAGAGAGGCACGACACATGTCTGATGATAACATTTCACTTGATTCAGGATCTCATTTTCCTGTTATGTTTGTTGATAGAAGGAGATGTTATCACTGTTATCAGAAAGGTCACATACGCAATCGTTGTCCTGTTTTAGCCGAGAAACAAGCTTCCGCTGCTGAATCAAAGAAATCTGATAATGTTTCTGAGTCAAAACACACAGATGGAAATGTGGTTACAAAACATTTTTTTCAAAAGAGAAAAATTTTCCAAAACTAAAAAATCGGTTGATAGTTCATCTTCAGACAATGTCATCACAGATTCATCTGTTCCAGTAATCATGCAAAAGTGGCTGCCTAAAATGACTTCCAAAGCCAGTGAAGATTTTTCAGAAGACACAAGTCGACCCAAAGCTGAATGCTTGGGTCCAGATTCTCACTAACTTTTTGCTACTATGTGCAGGGTGCTCGAAAGCCAGCTGTCAACAACTTTTGGGTTATTGATAGTGGAGCATTCAGGCACATGACTGGTAATCTCTCCTTACTTACCGATGTTAAACCAATCAATGGTGGGGGAGTTACCTTTGCTGGTCATAAAGGAGGTAGAATCACTGGAGAAGGAAAAATGGGAAATGACAAAGTTACATTTGACAAAGTTCAATTTGTGGAAGAGTTGCAGCACAATCTCTTGAGTGTCTCACAGATATGTGATAAGCAGTACACCACTGCGTTCACAAGTTCTGAATGTTTCTTTTTGAAGCCCGGATTTCAAATTCCTGATGATTGGATAGTGATGCGTGCACCTTGGTTTGGAGATTTATATGTTTTGAATATGAATCAGACCTCGTCTACAGTGTCGGCTACATGTTTCATATCCAAAGCCACTGAAAAAGAGTCGATTTTGTGGCATCGCCGTATGGGTCATCTTAACCACCGCAAGATGAATTATTTAGTTAATCACAATTTGGTTGAGGGAGTTTCTAAGAATCGTTTTTCGATTGATGATGTGTGCGTTTCATGCAAAAAGGGGAAGCAACAGAAAAAGTCTCATCCGTACAAACATGTTAATTCCATTGTTACTCCGTTGGAGCTACTTCATATGGATCTTTTTGGTCCTATGAATGTAAGCAGTGTGGATGGAAGCTTTTACTGTTTAGTAATTACAGATGATTTCTCGCGGTTCTCTTGGGTCGCGTCATTACATTCGAAGGATGAAACTCCAACAACTATTCAGCGTTTACTGTCCAAGTTTGAGAATCTGTACAAGCACAAGATTTGTCGTATTCGTACCGACAATGGTACTGAATTCAAGAACGCAACGATGAAAGCATTTTGTGATTCTTTTGGAATTTCACATGAATTTAGTGCACCATACACTCCACAACAAAACGGAGTGGCTGAGAGAAAGAATCGAACGTTAATAGAGACCGCACGAACTTTGTTAGCTGATGCAAATCTACCAATCCAGTTCTGGTCTGAGGCGGTTCATACTGCTTGTCACGTGCTTAATAGAGTTCTTATTGTTAAGCGGTTCAACAAGACTTGTTACCAATTGCTCAAAGGTAGAAAGCCGAATTTAGATTTTTTGGAACCATTTGGGTGTTTATGCACCGTTCTCAAAGGTGGTGGTAAATTTGAAGCTAAGGCTATGGATGGCATATTTGTTGGTTATCAGTATCCAATGAAACGTGTCTACTTTCCGTCTTCAAAGACCATTGAGAGCCATTTGCATGTGGATTGTCGAAGATATAGTTTTCTGAAACCTAAATCGGTTGATGGTTCTATTTTTGATTATAAGACGTTCTTTGATAATGTGGATGCTTTGATTGCTGAAATTCGAAATTCGGGTGTTCTGAATGATATGTTTCATTCGTGTTTTCTGTCTCAAGTTGAGCCGGCCAATGTTGAACAAGCGTTGGAAGATTCTTCTTGGGTTAAGGCTATGCAGGAGGAGTTGCAACAATTCCAGAAGTTGGGTGTTTGGCATCTTGTTGATCTTCCCAAAAATGCTAAGAAAGCATGTGGCACTAGATGGGTTTTCAAGTGTAAGAAGGATGATCGTGGCATCATTGTTCGGAACAAAGCTCGATTAGTGGTTCAAGGATTTTCTCAAATTGAGGGCATTGATTTCAATGAGGTCTATGCTCCAGTTGCGCGGATTGAATCTATTCGAATCTTTTTAGCTTTCGCAGCATTTCATGGATTTAAAGTATATCAAATGGATGTTAAAAGTGCTTTTCTCAACGGGAAGATTCGTGAAGAGGTTTACGTGATGCAGCCACCTGGATTCTATGATCCCGACTTTCCTGACCGCGTGTACAAACTCGACAAAGCGTTATATGGTCTCCATCAGGCCCCGAGAGCCTGGTATGAGACGCTTTCTATACATTTGCTCGACAACGGTTTTCGTCGTGGCACTGTAGATTGCACACTCTTTTCGAAGTAGTTTGGGAAAGATTTGCTGCTTGTTCAAGTGTACGTGGATGATATTATTTTTGGGAGCACAAATGACACATTGTGTAAAGAATTTGAGCGTGTCATGCAAACGAAATTTGAAATGAGTTCAATGGGCGACATGGGATTCTTTTTAGGTCTTCAAGTCCACCAATCGGCCAAAGGCATCTTTCTACATCAATCGAAATATGTTACTGACATTTTGGCTCGGTTTAAGATTGGTGATCTTCGGATTCCAAGCACTCCGATACAGGTTTCTCATGGTCTTGGACCAGATGAGTCTGGTGCCAAAGTGGATCCAACTTTGTTTAGGGCTAAGATCGGTTCTTTAATGTATTTAACTGCTTCTCGTCCTGACATCATGTTTGCTGTGTGTTTATGTGCTAGATATCAAGCTGCTCCGAAGGTTTCTCATATGATGGCAGTGGACAGAATCTTTGCTTATTTGAAGGGTAACCAGGATCTGGGTATCTGGTATCCTAATGATAATAAGTTTGATTTTACTGCATATTCTGATTCCGATTATGGTGGATGCAAGATAAATTTCAAATCTATAACCGCTGGGTGTCAATTTTTGGGAGCACGACTAGTGTCGTGGCAGTGCAAAAAGCAAACCTTGGTTGCAACGTCGACTGCGGAGGCAGAGTACGTGGCGGCTTCCAGTTGTTGTTCACAGGTTTTGTGGATACAACAGTAGTTGCGCGATTATGGTTTGACATTTCTAACTACTCCCATTTTTATTGATAATTCAGCTGCCATGTCTATCACGAAAAACCCCGTGCAACATTCCAAAACTAAGCACATTGATATCCGTTATCACTTTATTCGTGATTGCTACGAAAAGAAATTGATCGATTTGCAAAAAATTCACACTGATTTTCAAAGAGCTGACTTGTTTACAAAAGCGTTTGATAAAGTTCGCTTTCAATTTTTATTGAAAATCAATGGGGTTACTCGCTTGACTGCTATTTGATCTGGTTCAGTTGATCGTTCTTGTTTTGTTTTTTTCTTTTTTGTTTTTTTTTCTGCTTTTTAGGGGGAGTATAATTGAAAAATACAAAAATAGTGTTTTTTTCTTTCTGTATTAAAAAAAAAGGAAAAAGCATAAAAATTTGAAAAAGCTAAAACATAAAAATTAAAAAATTAATTAAAATTGAGAAATTTTGATCCGACCTTGTGAGAAATGATGGTACATCAGCATACGTTATCTGCCATGGATAGAGTAGAAAGAAAGGCTGTAGGTACTTGTTTGTTTTGATTGAATGTGCTGAGTAGTCTGATATATGTGAGTATGATATAAAGATAATGCCTGCTTGATAATTGTGGTTACACACCGTGATGGGTACTGTGTAAATCTGGCATAAAAAGATGAGAAAATACCAAAAACAGAATAAAGAGATGTTCTGATGTATGCTTGCTTTATTTTGAAAGATTTAAACTTGTTTGATTTTCTTAATTTTGTCAAACGATCGGATTTTCTCTGCGTATCGAAAGATAGACCTGATTGTTATTCGTTTGACAATCTGCTTTATTTTCTTAGTGTTTCGTATAATCCACCGGACTTTCTCTGCGTGGACGTGAGTACCGAACTGATTGTTGTTGGATTAAACAACTTCTGCTTTATTATATATTTCTTATTTTCCTAAACAATCGGACTTTCTCTGCGTGCCTACCGGCCGACCTGATTGTTGTTTGTTTAGGGTTCTGATTTCTTTTTGCAAGAAACATCATGAGCAAGATATCTCTGTGAAAATCTGTTCTGTGTAAGCAAGTTTACATTATCAGTATGAGAAATCTGCTGCAAGTAACTTGGCTTGAATAAAGGAAAATATAAAAATGAAATAAGCAATTTGCCAGTATTCCTGATCGTGTGGGTACCATGTTATTAAGCTTGATAAATACACTTAATTTCATATTAGAAAGCTATAAACATGACTTGCTTTAGCTGAAATAAACCAAATGGTTGTATTCTCAGACAACTTGGCTTGCATGCTTAGTATTTTGAAATTGAAGTGTGTATGATGCGTTATGTCTGATATGATCTCACATTGTGATCTTTCTCACAAAAATATAACTTATTGCGTTTTAATTTCCTGATTTATGTTGGTTTGCTGTTTTGCTTATTTTAGAAAATATCAAAAAGATTTTAGGTGTGTTTTAGCATAAGTTCGAAAAACCAAAAAGATTTTAGTGTGTTTTGATATAAATTTGATAAAAATCAAAAAGATTTTCATTCTGGTTTATTTTTGATCAACTGAATTCGGTGATGGATATTTCTTGGTCAAATGAATCATAATCGATGCTAAGTCAGCTCATCATGTTTAAATCTTGAAGAAACTGAAGTTTTTGTGTAAAAAAATGAGATTGTGAAGGTTGAAGGGCAAAATGGTCTTAATTCTGATCCGGCGGACCATATGGTACGCCGGGCGGATCATTTTGAGGTATAAGTATCAATTTCTGGTCCGGCTTCTTCATAATCCGCGGACCAGTTACTTTCACCTCTGAAAAAAACCTAGACCTCCGTACAAGTTTTTCTTGGATTTCTTTGTGTATATACAGAACGATAGCTCGTGATTCTTGTTGCAACAGGTAGGTATTCAAATTGCGCATCTGTGGATGGTCTTGATTTGTAAAATAGTGGTCTAGAATGTTAGATTGTTACAGTTTTGTGTCTCGGTTTTTAAAGAAAAACTAACTTGGATGTTTTCACTGTTTTTATTTGTTATTAATGCACTTTGAGCACATGTACAGGCTCGAAAACTTATATAGATCAAAACCTTATTGTTCTATTTCACAACAAACACTCATGAATGCATCAAAATTGAAAAAGACCTTTCGGTGTCTGTTCGTCCGCCGGATCAAATGGTCCGCAGCGGACCAGATGATCCGCAACCAATTCTGGTCCGCACTCTGATCCGTTTGACCAAATCTGATCTGCGATCAACAAATTTCTGATCCGCCGGACCAGATGATCTGGATGACCAAAATTGATCCGCTGTTTGGTCCGCTAATCAAGTTTTTCAAAAAGTTATTCGTTTGAGCATTTCACATAAAATCAGAGTTAGTCATTGAGAATTATGATTATAGTGAATGATTTTAATGATGTTTTGTTTTGATGATGTGTACAGAAATGGCAGATTTCCAATCAATAGGTGAACACAATGTTTGTGCATTTCTAGATGCAACAGAAAAATGGAAGCCTCAATTTCTTAATATCTTTGATTTCATTAGACGATCAAGGATATTATATGCTGCAACTCATGTGTGTCCTCCATATAAAGATTTACTAGTGATGTTTTGGAATTCAGCACAAGTGGATTGTTCAGTGGATCCATCAGTAATTCGTGCAAGAATTTTTGAGACAGATGTGATTATATCTGAAGCTGATGTGCGAAGAGTTTTGAGATTGAACGATCAAGCTGATTATCCAACAGAGTTTCATGAAGCTGATTTGATAGCTTTACTCAGAAGAATTAAATATGATGGTCAATTATATGTTCCGTGGTATCTCAAAGCCAATCTGAGTCCTCCGTATAAGTATTTGATGCATGTAATCGTTAAGTGTTTTGGGAATCGAACAAGGGTTCAGGAAGAATTTGATCTGAGAGTGTTATCATTTTTCTGTGCTTTGGTGTTAAATCGAGAATTCAACTTCTCTGGATGGATTTTTAATTACATGAGGGAGAATATCTTGGTGAAACAAGTGAGAAGTATTATGTATCCAAGGTTTATACAAATGATCCTGAATGATTTACATCCAAATTTTCCAAAGAATGCTGCTGCAATTATTGATATGAAACATATGAACAGAGTTGCTGTTAGGAAGATTCCTATATACTACAAGCGTAAAGGAAACAAAGCTGCTCCACCGGTTAAACGTTTGATTGGTCATCTTATAAATCCAGATTATGTAGCTCCTGCTGATGGAGCTGCCAAACATCCTGATAGTTCTAATGATGAGTTGGAATATGATGACAAAGGTTTTCCTGTTGAAATAGCAGAAGATGAAGAAGAGAATCAGAATGTTCCGGTTAATCAAGACCATGTACCTGTCCAGTAACAACAACCTGAGCCTGTTTTTCATGAGAATATCGTTGAACCTGGAGCGGTTAATCTTCAAAACGATGAGATGATTGATGATGCAGCTATGTCTAAGGATGATGATTTTATTGAGAGTTCTTCTGAAACCGACTCAGACTCTGGTGAGTATGTCACAATTTTACATAATACCAGAGAAATTCTAGTGAAGAGAGGTTCTAAGGCTCACATTGCCTATTTGAAGTCTCAGAATCAAGATACTTCTCTATATGAGTCTAGAACCAAGCAGGTTGAGGATACCGATGATGATCCATTATATACTCCTGTGACGGAGATGTTAGATTGTTACAGTTTTGTGTCTCGGTTTTTAAAGAAAAACTGACTTGGATGTTTTCACTGTTTTTATTTGCTTTTAATGCACTTTGAGCACATGTACAGGCTCGAAAACTTATATAGATCAAAACCTTATTGTTCGATTTCACAACAAACATTCATGAATGCATCAAAATTGAAAAAGACCTTTTGGTGTCTGTTCGTCCGCCGGATCAAATGGTCCGCAGCGGACCAGATGATCCGCAACCAATTCTGGTCCGCAATCTGATCCGTTTGACCAAATTTGATCCGCGGTCAACAAATTTCTGATCCGCCGGACCAGATGATCCGGATGACCAAAATTGATCCGCTGTTTGGTCTGCTAATCAAGTTTTTCAAAAAGTTATTCGTTTGAGCATTTCACATAAAATCAGAGTTAGTCATTGAGAATTATGATTATAGTGAATGATTTTAATGATGTTTTGTTTTGATGATGTGTACAGAAATAGCAGATTTTAAATCAATTGGTGAACACAATGTTTGTGCATTTCTAGATGCAGCAGAAAAATGGAAGCCTCAATTTCTTAATATCTTTGATTTCATTAGACGATCAAGGATATTATTTGCTGCAACTCATGTGTGTCCTCCATATAAAGATTTACTGGTGATGTTTTGGAATTCAGCACAAGTGGATTGTTCAGTGGATCCATCAGTAATTCGTGCAAGAATTTTTGAGACAGATTTGATTATATCTGAAGCTGATGTGCGAAGAGTTTTGAGATTGAACGATCAAGCTGATTATCCAACAGAGTTTCATGAAGCTGATTTGATAGCTTTACTCAGAAGAATTAAATATGATGGTCAATTATATGTTCCGTGGTATCTCAAAGCCAATCTGAGTCCTCCGTATAAGTATTTGATGCATGTAATCATTAAGTGTTTTGGGAATCGAACAAGGGGTCAGGAAGAATTTGATCTGAGAGTGTTATCATTTTTTCTGTGCTTTGGTGTTAAATCGAGAATTCAACTTCTCTGGATGGATTTTTAATTACATGAGGGAGAATATCTTGGTGAAACAAGTGAAAAGTATTATGTATCCAAGGTTTATACAAATGATCCTGAATGATTTGCATCCAAATTTTCCAAAGAATGCTGCTGCAATTATTGATATGAAACATATGAACAGAGTTGCTGTTGGGAAGATTCCTATATACTACAAGCGTAAAGGAAACAAAGCTGCTCCACCGGTTAAACGTTTGATTAGTCATCTTATAAATCCAGATTATGTAGCTCCGGCTGATGGAGCTGCCAAACATCCTGATAGTTCTGATGATGAGTTGGAATATGATGACAAAGGTTTTCCTGTTGAAATAGCAGAAGATGAAGAAGAGAATCAGAATGTTCCGGTTAATCAAGACCATGTACCTGTCCAGCAACAACAACCTGAGCCCGTTGTTCATGAGAATATCGTTGAACCTGAAGCGGTTAATCTTCAAAACAATGAGATGATTGATGATGCTGCTATGTCTAAGGGTGACGATGTTATTGAGAGTTCTTCTGAAACCGACTCAGACTCTGGTGATGATGTCACAATTTTACATAATACCAGAGAAATTCCAGTGAAGAGAGGTTCTAAGGCTCACATTGCCTATTTGAAGTCTCAGAATCAAGATACTTCTCTATATGAGTCTAGAACCAAGCAGGTTGAGGATACTGATGATGATCCATTATATACTCCTGTGACGGAGGAACCTGTTGCAAAGTCAAAGCCAGTAGATAAAGGCAAAGCTAAAGTAATTTATTCTGGAAAGGTCTAACATATGGCTAAGAGACCTGCTGTGCAACAAGGCTCATTTCTGGCTGATGCAAGAAAATCTGGTCAGAGTCCACCTGCTAAGAAACAAAAAGTTCAGTCTCAGTCTTCGGTTCCCGTGCAACCAACGACACAAAGTGTGAATGTTCAAAGTTCCTCTATTCTACCTGCAAAGAAGTTACTCATCAGAAGACCGTCTACTACTGCTTCTACTTCTGCTACTGCTTCGTCTATTGCTGCTGCTACTCGATCAACTATCTCTTCTGCTGATCTGAAGCTGGCGATTCATCAGACTCGACTTGATGAAATTGAATCAACGAATTGTCAGCAGACAGATGAAATTAGAGGTTTAAAGAATCTAGTGGCGGAATTGGTGTCTCGGGATCAATCTAAAGACCGTGAGATTGCCAGTTTAAAGTCTAGAGATGAAGAAAAGGCTCGTATATTGCAAAGCTACAACAATTATCTATTTCCCTGGGTGAGCAGTTAAATCTCTTGCTCAAAGCTTTACCTGCTCAGGGGGAGAAGCCAAATACCGATGAAGGATGTAAAGATGATGATATTTTGAAATATTTGAATGATGATCCTGATTCTGAAGGAGGTGTGGGTGGTACTGGATCGGGTACTGGGGCAGCTGGTTCATCTGCTGCTGCTGGTCCATCTACCACATCTCAAGGGGAGCCTGATGATCATGTTTATGATGCGACTCCAATTACAAGAGTTGAGTTAGGAGAAGGGGAGTTTGTGAATCCGTATACAAAAGAGCAGCTTGCTGCAATTTTTGCTCTAAATGTGGAAGATGTAGATAATGTTCCATTTGCTGATCCGTATAACGAAGAAGATTCAGAGGAACATGTTGATTATGAAGAAGAGCAAGTAGAATTAGAAGATATCACCGCTGAAGAAAAGAATATCCTACTGATCCGAAGGTTTATGGAAATTTTACTGATAATGATCAGTCGGGAGGTTTCAACTTCTTTGGTGAAGATGATGAAGAAAAGATTGATGAAGAATTGAAAAAGAAAGAGTCTGAAAATCAATCTGAACAGCCAGCATCAACCGAATCTGAAAACTTATCTGAAGAACAAGAGAAAAAGATGTTATTTGATGCGTGGTTGAAAGAGCAAAGGGCGAAGAAGATGCCGGTGAAATCATCTACAAAAGATGTTGATCAAAAGAAATTCTTTGAAAGAAAAGGTAGAGAAGCTTCTGGCAGAATAATAAGTTGGATGTATGATTCTCAGCTTAAATGCTATGCAATCAAGAAGGAGTTTGGGATCATTTATCTGAAGCATGCAACCAGATTCAATACATTGCCAGTTTGTGATGTGAGGGATCTATCTAGATGTCCATTCCTGAATTATGGTGATGATACATTGGCTAGAGTCTTCAAGGATAAATTGATTGAAGAATGTCAAGGAAAATTTCAGTTTTAAATTCCTCAAAGACCGAAGTTTGTGAAGTCTTCAACTGATATCAATCCAAAAACTGGAAAGCCAATGATTGTAGTGAAATACAAGAAGCCAGTTCAATTGAAGAAGATTCCGTTAAAGAAACTTGAACAAGACTTTATCAAATCATTGAGATGGTGGTATTACGATGAGAATACTGGTGAAGCAGTGATAGTAGTGGAAGAAGGAAACAAGGTAGTCAGACTGTACGACCCGATGTGGTTAATCAACTTGTCCAAGAATGACATTGACAAACTCTATCACAGCAACATTTTGTATAAGGCTGAGCATGCTGAACAAGCCTTACAATTTCAAAGGGTGATCAGAGTATGTTTTGCGTTTGGGATTCACGCGGGGAATAATCGAAGACAGCACTGGAAAGAGACTTGATCATTAGCTTCTGAAGACTAGCACAAGACAAGGGATAGTTTGTAGAAGCATATATAGTGTCTAGTGCTAGATCTTGTAATTATTATGTTTTGTGTAAACTGGTCTCAGCGGAACAGGGGCGGACCAGGTGGTACGCCCGGACCATCTGGTACGCTGGTTAGTTGGTCCGCTGGACAGAATTAGTATAAAAAGGTTTTGCTCGTTTAGAGCAGAGTGGTTGTGAGGTTTGAGTTCTAAACTGTGTGTTTTTGTAAGGTGAAACCTGTTTACTTTCTCTCTCTAAAGGTTGAGCAATAAAGAAGTGTTATTTACCTTTGTGTTTACCGAATTGATGATCGTTATGCATTAGCAATACCGTTCCTGTGTTCTACAAGTGGTATCAGAGCAGGATTGCTCTTTTGCTGTGATCTACAATTCGGTTTTTGAGATTTGAAGAAAGTCACAACGTTTGGGGTAAGAATTTGACCATTTCTACTCAGTTTTACGGCGATTCTGCATATATTTTACGTTTAAAGTGATCATGGAGTGTTTTGTTTGAATTCTGGGCTGATTACACGGTCGAAACATCAATTTTTGTGAAAAATTGTTCGATTTAAACTGATCCGGATGTGGTCCGCCGGATGAATTTTGTGGTCCGCCGGATGAGTTTTGTGGTCTGCTAGTATATCTTCATCAGTAATCTTGTCCGCTGCTTGTGGTCCGCTCAAGCAATCTTCTTATTCTGATCCATAGCAGTTCCAGCGTATCATTTCATCTGCGACAGTTATCTCAGCGGACCATCTGATCCGTTCTTTAGAATTCTGATCCGCGAGAAGAATTCTGGTTCGCTGCTTCAAATTTGATCCGGTTCTCATCCGTTAGTTGAAATCTGATCCGGAGATCGACTTTTTGATCCGGTGATTAAGCTGTGATGAATAAGTCTGATACATGTGTCTTGTCTTTCTCAGATGGCAGACGAGATGCTCGACGAAGAGATTAAGTTCGAACCGGATCATTGCATTCCAGCATATCTTGAAGATCCTCCGGAGAAGCATATGGATCTATTTTATTCACTGGTGGCCGGGATGAATACTTGCAAGATAAACCATGCCCTGAGGACGAATGTGCTGATTGATGACCAGCTTGTGAGGGAGTTCTGGGGATCTGCTAGAGCTGATGCAGGTAAAACAACAATCACTGCAAGGATTCAGAACAGGGAGATTGTGATTAAGGAGGATGACATCAGAAAAGGGCTGAACATCAATGATCGTGCTATCGATCTGATTGAATATTCAAAAGAAGTTGTTTTGGCGGGTGCTCAATCCATGGGTTATGAAGAAAAATTCCCGCCTATCTTTAAGAAGCTGTTACCACATTACTGGAGATGCCTGGCGCATTACATGCAGAAATCTTTTCTGGGCAAAAGAACAAGCTTCGATCAGCTCAACAAGCTACATGGAACTGGATTCGTCACATTGGCCTTGGATTGGAACTTCAATTTCTCCAAGGTGATGTTATTAGATTGGATAGGCAATGCTGACCTGAGCGCACATGAACAGTTCCTGATGACACCAAGGTTTGTACAAATGGTGGTCATGAAGAAATACCCAATGATTGAAGAAAGGGTAGAAAAGTTGGACATAAAAGTAATGGATTGTGGGGTATTTGGTCTACAAACCCAAGATAGAAAGGGTAAAAATAGTTTTTAAGGAAGACTTGAATGGGTAAAGAGGGGTGCATTTCCCAAGGTGGCCAGGGAACAAGAGTTTGAAGAGCCTGAGCCAGAAGCCGATGTGCCAACTGTTAATGCATCAGTTGCAGAAGATCAAGATATAACAGTAACTCCAGCTGTTAATGTGAAAGAAGAAGATGAGGTGATCCCTTCGAATGAAGAAAACATTATGGACGACATCTTCCCAACTTATGAAAATGTTGATGATGATGACATATATGGGAATTTGGGACCCATCAGTCAGAAGAGATCGAGGGATGACATGATCATGTCTTCAAGCAACGATGCAACCCCTCCCGAGCTGAGTCTGAATGTGGAGGATGTACTTGAAGAACCCATCCCTGCTCGTGAACCATCTCCAAGGAAGAAGACTGATCCAAGAAGCGTAAGGTTCAAATTTACAAAGACTGGCTCAAGTCTGTTAATGGTCCATCCATCAGAGTCTAGCTCTCAAAGTCAACCTACTCAAGAAGAAATCCCTGCACAAACTGCTGAAGTTCAACATGCCCAAGTACAGACTGAAGGTCCTCTTCTGACCGAACGTAGCCCTGTTCGGGAAGAAAGGCAATTTCTGGAAGTTGACAACACTGTTGTTGTACCAAGTCCAGTGAGAATGAGCGTCTCAACTGTGACAAGCCTGCCACCAACCATGCCTAGCTTTCGTCCATTCCAAGCTGCTGAGCTCCCAATCGAAATGAGGATAAGCGCTGATCCTCATATTAATTTTCTGATGTCTCAGAACAGAATCAGAGAGAATGAGATAAAAGCTCTCCAGGCTGAAAACAGAAGATTACAAGAGAAGGAGGTGGCAGACAAGAACAGAATGTTGTATCTTTATGAGGCCCTGATGGACTTAAAGAAGAAATTTACTGGTTTAAAGAGTGTTGTGGAGTCAAACGCTTCAGGTGTCGCAGGTCAAAGCTCATCTCAAGGAGCTCAAGGTACCAGTGCTGCTCAGGAAGATGATGGAGATGACTCCATTGCAATGTCTGATTATGCCCGAGGTGGAAGGGTCATCTCCAAAGCGCCTGAAGGCCACGACAACTGGTTTAGAGAATTTTTCCAAGGTCCAGCCCCCACTCAATACACCATTGATGTGGGTGAAAGCTCAATAGACAAAAGAGGGAGTCGTGAACCCATTCTGTGCTGGCACTATGATTCAGATAAGAAAATTTTTGCCGTAATCTGTGACGGCTACAGTCCAGTGGAATTCTACAGAACTCGTGCTCAATTTCATACCTGGACTGAGCCTGAGATTAGAAGCCTGCTGAGAGCTCCTTACATCTACAGATGGAACAGCCCTGAATGAGATCTTATTAGAAACAATTTGCTGAGCCATCTAGAAGATAACTTTGCAAACTTCGAGCTGAAGCAGGTGAGGTGGGTCGAGACTGAAACTGACCCAGTAACTGGAGAGCCCATAGGAGAAGCAAGGAGACCACCTACCAAGCGCACAAGAGTAATCAACATGTTGGATGAGATTGAGGACGGTACACTGGTCAAAAACTTTGACTGTTGGTGTTATGATCCAACAACTCATGAGGTGGTGGTGCTCTGCAAAAGGATGAGGCAATTTCGCTTCTACGATCCGGTTGATTTGCTAAGATTTGGAGAGAGAGACATCAAGCTGCTGGCCTCCCAACCTATTCTCGGAGATGAGAATGATATGGAAAACGCTATTAGGGTGGGGATCTTCCATGGTTCAGCTAACCGGATTGTGGCGAATGGATGGTGGTCGAATAACGTTCAGAATACTTTCAAGTTCGATCTGCTGCTGCCGTAAGTGGTATAATGATTCATGCCTAGGGGAAGATTGTTGGGCTATGTTTATTAGAGGCATGAACATTAGTTTTGGGCTTTGTTTAGTTTGTTTTATAGGCCATGTGGGCCGATTATTTGATTATGATTGGGCTTATTTAGAGTTTATGATTGGCCCATGTACTTGTAAGAGGTGGTATAAATACCACCTCATGTTTATGATTTTTTCAAGCTTTTCTAATACAATTGGCAGTTTACGATTTCAGTGTTCTCTCTAGTTTACTATCAGCTTCAACAAGTAGTGATATTCATTCAAGATTCAATCTTTCTTATAGATTGAGTCTATTTCTTCTACTTGTTTCTTGAATCAATCACTCACGAGGATTCCGTACTCGTTTGTGATTAGATATCGTGTTCTTGGTTTGATCTCGGACCTACAGTAATCCAGGGTACATGTATAGACTAAGGGCAGGATTGACCCAGGAATCGTATGACCCAGAATTTAACAGGTAATGCTGAATGGCCCTGAATGTATCAGGAGTAAGGTAATGTCCCAGGATGTCAACATAATCCTGGGAAGTTCATATATATTTTATTTCTGTTATACGTTATTATGACCCAGGATGAGCATAATCCAGGGTCATCCTTATTGTATGAATGACCCAACATGTGGAAATGACTCTGCATGCTAGGACATTGTTACTAATGCATTTTGTGTCTATATCTGATCAAGGACAGGTTGACAAAGTCTACCAATGGTCGAATAAGATGAGCTGGAGACTTATTTCGCACGTGGTCAAAGGGTGTTAGCTGAAAACTCGGTCAACTATCTGAAAAAGACGTTGAAGAGAAGATCCCTGGAATATCGGAAAAGTTGTTGAAGAGTTAGGAGTATAAATAGGACACTTAGTCATTTCATTTAGCTCACTCGAGCTTTACACATTGTATTCTCGTATTCAATTCTTTGTTTACTCAATGTACTAAAAAAAATTCGTGATGAATAAATTGGTAGCGTGTGTTATCGCTACCCGGGGTTTTTATGTCGGCGGTGCCTTAGAGACATCTAAGGGCTAAGGGCTTTTCCCTAGTAAAATTATCTGTGTTCTCATCTGCATTCAAGGTTTCATTTGTGTTATCAACTTTCTTAATCGATTTCATAATTAAACTTACGTTTTTACCCAGGATTCTGACTTTTTTCCCTGGAATTCAACTATTTTCCCAGGATTTTTGCAAACAGTTTTTGTATGTTAATCCTAGGCACCAAACCTCACAATCTTATTTGGTTCAAATCTTACTAATTTTGCTTAAGTAATTTTTAGCCAAAACAATTTGGCGCCCACCGTGGGGCAATTGGTGTCAATCTTTTGTCAAACTCTTTTCAGATTCGTCCTAAACTTGATTTTCACCGAAATCTATCAAAAAATGTCGACACAAATGAACAACTCAAATATTTCGGGTCCTACTATGAATACTTCAACAACTGGATTCACTCCACCGGCTCCAAGGTTCAGTACTTCGACAAGTGGAGTCACCTCACCAGCTCCAAGGTTTAGCACTTCAACTTCAGCTACACACAGCGACGGACCGACAGTCAACCATGAAGTGATCGAGACTGAAAACACCCTTGAAGACACTGTCATGATATCCAATACTGATATCCTAGCCACATTCGGTAAGATGGAGCGCCACATGGAACTCCAAAAGAAGGTGAACCAGGAATTCATGGCCCAGTTGACGAGTATAAGATCAGAGTTACCCATGGCTACATCGGATCAGCCTTCTCCACTCGATCCCAGAATTCTGAATTTCAGCACCCCTGGAAGCGATCCCAGGGTACATGAAGGTGTCACCCCACTGGACAGGAGATCAACATCCTTTGCTGCTCAGATGATCTAGGCTGATTTACCCAGGATGTCCACCATCAGGGAACCATTCGTTAATTCTTGGGACAAATATGACCCGGGATGTCGGTAACACTCCTCAAAACTTTCGTCCATTATGCTAATACTAACAATTCAGTGCAGGATCCAGGGATCAGCCCATCAATGGAACGAGAGATCCAAAAACTCAAGCAGATGATCTCAAGTGTCCCAGGAGTTGTGCAACCTATCCCTGAAGTTGGACCAGCGAGTCATAGATTGTCCAGGTTTGCTCCACCGATCTGTGACGTGGAGATACCCAAGAGGTTTCAAACACCTAGCATGAAACCTTATGACAGCACACCAGACCCTGAAGAACATGGCGTAGTACCGTGAATGAATTGAGGTTATCTACATGCCCCCTGAAATTAAGGAGGCACGTCTATGTAAAGGATTCGGGTCCACCCTAACAGGGGCAGCCTTAAAATGGCTCCTGAATGTTCCTCCTTACTCTATTAATTCATTTTCACACTTATTTAATTTATTTAACAACCAATTCTCTTGTAGCCGTAGCTTTGAAAAACTAACAAGTGATTTGTATAGGGTAACCCAGAATGCAGGTGAAACCCTAAGGAATTACATCAGCAGGTTTAGCAGAGAAGCCTTGGAAATCCCAAACATAGACATGGTGACTGCAGTCCAGGCTTTCAAGATGGGACTTAGCAAAGACTCACCATTCTATGAAGATCTGGTCATGAACCCATGCCACAAGATGGACGAAGTTCATCATAGGTGTTTTGGCTAAAAACTACTTAAGTAGAATTAGTAAAGTTCGAACCAAATATGAATGTGAGGTTCGGTGCCTAGGTTTTAGATATGAAAACTGTTTGAAGAAATCCTGGGACAACAGTAGAATTCCAGGGACAAACAACTAAAATCCTTGGTAAAAAGTTATGTTTACTTATGAAATTCGTTGAGAAGCTTAGCAACACAAATGTAACCTGAAATGCAAGCAAGAACACCGAGAATTTGACTAGGGAAAAGCCCTTAGCACTTAGATGTCTCTAAGGCGCCGCCGGCATAAAAACCCCGGGTAGCGATAACACACGCTACCATTTTATTAATCACGTAAATGTTTGAGTACAGAGAGTAATCAGAGAGTTTAGTACGAGAATACAATGAGTAAAGCTCGAATGAGCTAAAAATAAACGACTAAGTGTCTTATTTATACTCCTAGATCTACAACAACTTGTCCGATATTCCAAGGATCTTCTCTCCAACGTCTCTTCCAGTTGGTTGACCGAATCTTCAGCTAACAACCTTTGACCACGTGTTAAATGAGTCTCTAGCTTCTTTTATTCGACCGTTGGGAGACTTCGTCAACCTGTCTTCACTTAGATAAAGGCACAAATACGTTGGTAACAATGTCCTAGCATGCAGGGTCATTTCCACATGCTGGGTCATTCGTAGAATAAGGATGACCCTGGATTAGACTTATCCTGGATCATAATAATGCGTAACCAGAATAAAATAAAATGAATATGGACTTTCCTGGGTTACAGCGACATCATGGGACATTACCTTACTCCGGCTACATTCAGGGTCATTTGAACTTTACTTGTTAAATTCTGGGTTATACAATTCCTGGGTCACTCCTGTCCTTGGCCTTTACCTGCACCCTGGATTATCAGCCGAGAATTCGGGGTATAACAATTGCCCCCAAATTTTCGCAAGTGGATAGAATTTACAGCTGTGAAAATTTTATAATTTTGGGTCAAATCACCCCTTGTTTCAATCGTGTCCGTTAAAAGAGGATCCGCTACTCCACGTCGTGGGGTCGTGTCCCATCACCTCTAAAACTTCTAAATCCCCTTAGATACCTGAATTTACCTCTTCTCTCTTTACCATTACCGTTTTCGAGAGCAAAGTTCAACTGCTCGGACCTCCGACTTTTCTCCTCTTCCGATCAGGTAAACTTTTTCTCCCCACTTTTCCTTTCATTCTCCGATCATGACTCGTAAGAAAATACGACCGGAGACAATGGATGAAGGGACTGGAATCGAGGATTTCCTCGATCAGTTCTATTTACAGAGCCGAGCGCTCGAAGCCTGCATTTTCACCGACGACGACATCGCTACATTGTTGTCGTCGGGCCTTTTCCCTGAATCCACTGAGATCAGACCCTTCGAAAAAAGGGTTTGATCGGATTTCTGTTCTGAGACCTGGGTCTGCTTTCCTTTTACTCCTTTCTCCATGGGTCTCTCTTACCCTTTCACCGGCCTTCTGGCTGAGTTCTTCAAGGCTACTGGTCTTGCATTTGCCCTAACCCTTCCTAATGCTTGGAGAATCCTGGGTTCCATAGATCGTCTCAACAATGAGTTTGATTCCCTGGTTGGGTTGCCTGAACTGGCCCTGGGTTACGAGCTCAAATCCCATGGTAACAACCGATTCTTGTTCAAAGCTTTGAACAAAGAAATTCAGATGATTCCTCGGGCCTCATTTCATGAGGAATGGAAAGGGAAATTCTTCTTTGTGAAGAGGTCAACTATTCCAGGAGGGGTGAGCCTTCCGATTAGGTGGAGAGTAGACGGTAGGTCTTTACCTGCATTAGGGATTAGGATTTTATCTTATTCAAATACTAACCTTGGATTTTTGTTCTGCAGTTCCTAGCTTAAGCTCCATCGGACCTGCAAATCCTGGGGTGTTCGAAAGATTTGAAGCTTTCCTCACCATCAACGAAGTGGACTGAGAATTCAGGGCGGACCCCCACCAAGCTGCTTCATCCACCTCCCATAGCATGTCAAGTTGTAAGTATCTTGGTACTCTGCCTTTCAGACCTAGGATTTTCTTTGGATTCTGCTAACTTTTTATGCTTTTTGTTTCTTAGCTGTTGCCGCTGTGAACCTTGAAGAGGTGGATCTGGACGCCTATCTGCTGAGTGATGACGACTTCCAGGTCCTGGCCACGGTAAAATCCGAGCCTCCCTCGGTCCCTAAAGCTCCTCCTTCCAAGTCCTCAGGTACCAAGCGTAAAACCAGGGCCACCACCTCCGCAACATCAATGCAGCCCCTGGAGAACATGGACGCTGCTGAGCTACTTTCACACGCTGAGGCCATCTCTCGCCAAGTAAGTAAATCCTGGGTACCCCTGAATTTTCCTGCAAAGTTAGTCTATTCAGAGTTTAAATTGTTATTTAACTTGCCTTTGTATGCAGATTGCTGGGCGATTCTTTGCACTGGTCCAGTCTGCTGAGAGGCGTGCCCAGGATGCTGAATCCTTAGCTAGGAAGGAGGTCGCCTCCCTGAAGAAGGAACTTAGCTTGACCAAGATCGTTGCTGATAAGAACCTGGGGCTGGTGCAGGAGCTGGAGAAGAGGGTTGTTGAGGTGCGGGCTGAGCATGAGGCTGCGCTGGTTGCGAAGGGTGATGAGGGTAGGTTGATTGCCCGCATCTCGCTCCTCCAGTGCCGGTTGAAGATGGCGAAAGAGGTCAGGGACCTGGGGTTTCAGAACCCTAATTAGGATGTGTCCGACTGGGCAAACAAGTTGCGCAACTTAGGCGCCACCATCCCCGGAGGGTGTGACCCTGAAACTGGCCCTGGATCCAGCAAAAGCACCCCATCCAAGGGCTCCGCTGGTCATGCCATGGATATCGACCAGCCCAAGGGAGGAAAGCAACCGGCCCAGGACCCTAAGGCAGCAGAGAAGGCAGCGGAGGAGAAGGAAGCGAAGGGGACGACCCAAGATGATGCTTGAAGGTTACTGGTCGTCTTTTTCCTGTTCTTATGTTTGTTCTTGAAAACACTTTTAATTTCTTGTTTGTGATGGTATACCAGGTGATGTTTCCCGGTTTATTTTGTTTAAGACAATATCCCACCCCTGGATGTGGAATCCAGGGTCTTTTGATGTGTCCCCATCCTGGGACGTCCGGAGCTTTTCCGGGCCCAGGTTGGGTTTTATATATATATAACTGCTTTAGTTACATGCTTGTGTTTGAAATATCCGAAATGCATTTGCTGACGTATGAAATAATACTAGGGTTTACCTTGGTATTCCTGGGCTGCCCCCAGGATTTAGGAATCCTCGTAGCTTCAGTAGACTTGTGAATGTTCCCCTGTCATATGAACATATAATAATCCTGGGTCACTAGGTGATCCTTTAAGTTATTTCTGGGGTCATGCCCGGTGCCGTACTGGCGAACTAGGGATTTCCTCTGAGTCGTACTGACTAAACTAGGGCATGTCCTCAGAGACTTAAGTTGGTACGTTAGGACCAATCCATCTTGAAAACGCGTTAATCGTTTTAAACCTTAAGAGATCCGCATATGTCCCTGGATTGGGAGGTTGCCACCAATGCTATTAACACGGATGATCCCACAATCCTAGGGTTTCATACTTGGATCACGTGCGTCTCGGGCGAGGCAAAAATTGCCACGTGCGTCCCGGGCGAGGCGTGATAGCCTATATTCGGATGGAGGAAGCTTAGTCCTCAAACCTTAGGATTGGGTTTAGGCCTTACCCAATACGGAAGTGAGATGGCCAGTCTCAAACTTAGGAGTCATACGCTGATTGTCGTTGGCTTGGAGTATGCTTTGTTCCACGTACCTTGAATTTCTGAGCTCCTGTATTTTGGGTGTCCTGAATCCTGGGATATCCTAGATTCTGAGTAACCCAATTGACGAAACATAGATCTTAGCGTATTCAGGGTGGTGAATAATAATTAATGCAACATGTAACTGATGTCAATAAATAAATAATGAAAGTAAAACATATAAAGTGATAAATGAAATAAATTAAGTGAGAGGGACTGACCTGGATTTGTAGCATTAATTTAAAATCAAACACATACCTGGGTGGCCGAATCCTGGGACAGGTAACCTTACATGAAATACGCCTTCAAGTGTATCGCATTCCAAGGTCGTGGTAATAGTTCTCCTTCCATATTAGCTAGCCAATATGCCCCATTACCAGGCTCAGAGTCAATTAAGTAGGGGCCTTCCCATTTAGGAGCCAACTTACCATCCCCTGGATTTGTTGTAGTCTGAAATGCCTTTCTAAGTACTAGATCTCCCACTTTAAACCCCCTGATCCTCACATGCTTGTTGTAAGTCTAGGAAATTCTTTGTTGGTAGGTTGCCATTCTCCAAGCTTGTAACACCCCAAAATCTAAAGGTAATAAATATATATGTTTTTATATATATATATATATATTTTTATATATGTGAGAATATGTTTCGTATATGTGTTTATGTGATTAACATGTTAATATGTTAAGAAATGCGTATTTGAAGTTATAACAATAAACTATGCATAAGGTAAGTGTTTATCGGGTTAGATTATTAAGAAAAATTACATGTTTATATAAATATAAGTTATTTGAATGATTAGTCACCATGCTAGGTGTCAATTCTCATGATTAGTCACCATGCTAGGTGTCAATTCTCATGCTTAGTCACTAGGACACTTGTAAGAAGCATGTGAGACACTCTTAGCTATAAATAGACCATGGATCCATCCATTTTTCCTTGCTAATTCACCTAAAATCAACCTAAAACCTCTAAGAAACCTCAAGAACACCAAGAACACTCTAGCTTGCATTTTTGAAGATTCAAAAGGAATTAGGAGCCCATCTTCTGGAATAGATCAACTTAAGGTATGTTTAACATAAGCCTTCAATTAGTTTCATGATTCATAACACTTATATATGCCTTTTAAGAATAATGCAAGATTAAGGTTCTTGAACATGTTTTGTTGAGATTGGGAGTTCTAGTGGGAATCATGGGTTGAAATTTGGTATAAAGCCTTAGAATAAAAATGTTTTAAGAAAGCCTTAAGTTAGTTCATGTTTAAAGAAGGTTTGATATGGTTTCACCATGTTGGTTTATCAAGAACAAGTAAACCAAGAACAAGAACATAAACATTGGTGTTTTGATCATAGTAATTCCGCCTCCTGGTCGTGATAACGCCTATACGGTCGGTCATGATCATCACCAAACTAAAACACAAATATGGGTGATATCTCATAGTAATCCCGCCTCCTGGTCGTGATAACGCCTATACGGTCGGTCATGAGAATCACTCATCAAGGACATAAAGGCTTGGGCAAAGGTAATAATATTCAACAAAAGAATATAATTATATATATGTTTTAAGTATATATAAGTTAAAACATGGGTTTTGATAAATTATTGAATGTACCGAGTTACTCGGATATCTAGAAGTTGGTGTGGACTGGAAGGGTGGCGCCTGTACACTGGGGTTTCTGGCATAGTGGCGTTGTCGCATAAATCCCAACTGGGACATGGCATACGCTTCACTGGGCGATCCCGGAGTGAGCGTTTACTTATAGGAATGCACCTCTTCATAAGTATCACTAAAAGAATACTTTTCCCATAAGGGGAAAACGGTTATTTAGACAAATGGATGTTAAACCAACAAGGGATTGGGTTTAGGATAAGGGGTTAGCCTTAATGACCGCTTGTAACCTCTAGGATGTCTTTCTAGGGACATCACGTTAAAGCAAGTTAGATTCACGAAGGAATAAGCCAAGTAACTACTTCGCAACCTAAGGTGAGTTCTATGAGCCCTGTGTTATATTGCTTAAATGCTTTAAACTGTTTTGGGCTGATATACATAACGTCTTGTGTAAATACTTTCTAATGTTTATAAAGTATTGATATATGTGAAATGTTTACGATGTTACTTGCCTTTAGTGATTAAGTAATGAAAGGATTAGTGGAAAGTAGGATTACTAGGAAGATGTTTTAAATCAGATGATTAGACGTCTTTAAGAGTAGTAATCCACCAGGGAAAGTAAGATGTCCATTAACAGGGTTCTATTTAGCTAAGTAGAACATGTTAAGGATGGTAATCAGTAAGGTCACAAGGGTTGTCAAGTATTAAGTGGGGGCTTCTGAAATAGGGAGTTTTATAGTGTTTTTCCTGAAGTGTCGGCAAAGCAGGAATGAAAGACCACTGTCATGTGAGGATCAAACAACACTATTCCCCGAGATGGTACTTGAGACGAGAAGTGACAAAAGGATACATTAGGACAGGTTCTTAATGTGAGGCGAAGATGATAAGGTTATAGAAGGTTATTCTATTCATGAGGTTTATAGAATGATAGGGTAGATGTAATCTACTAAGTATATGGATGATTATGTGTAAACCTATGATACTTTATGCTTAATTGTCTGTTTGCAGAAATGGTTTGATTGACCCAAATAGTATGTGTTCGAAAGGTAAAGTTTTAAAAACTTAGAACTCACCAGCGTAAGCTGACTTGTTAAGTTATGTACGTCAGATGAGGCTGGACCATCGGATCGAAAAGGGAAAGCTGAGATGTGAGTAGGAACTAGAGGGCGTACACTATCAAGACAATGTCAAGCTATCAAGAGAAGACATTTTCAAAGACTGGCATGGAGATATTTTTTTCTTTTGTATCTGTCTCTCTTACTATGTAATGATTGGCGTATGAATAAAAGTTTTTATTTCCGCTGCTTTAGTTATCTCTGTTGTACCTTGTGTTCATGAGTAAATCCGATGCGTGACCGCTCCTAGGGCCAAGTCTGGGAGTGGGCGTCACAAGTTGGTATCAGAGCCTTGGTTTAAGAGATTTAGATACTATTGCGGTGTCTAGACTTAAACTAGGACTCTGGGAAGGCCAAGTAAGATGAGACAAATGCCAGTATTGATAGTTATGCCCATAGGTAGAACGTTGCATTAGGAACATAATAGACGGGATTTAGAGTATATGGGTATGGGAAATACCCAATTGCAATTAGCTACTGCAATTTGGTATTAACTATATAAGTATATCTTAAATACTGGTTATTATGAGGCCAAGTGCGAGATAATTAATTTGATGATAGGATACGTTATCAATGGAAGTATGAACTTAGGATGGGGACACTAAGAATGCATGTGGATTGGTGTAGCTAAGTTTTGAAGACATCATATATAAATAAACGTATTGACGTCTGTGCTTATCTGTCTATCATGTATTCAAAACTTGGAAACTCTACATCACATAAATTCTAAAATGTCACTCATCTTAATGTAGGAAATGGCTAGAGGAAGTCATAGCAATGACGGTAGAATAGTTAGAAGAACCACTCGTGCAAATCCCGAGCCTGAGAGTAACGGTGGAGCTAGTACGTTTACTAGTGAGCAAGTAGCAGCTATTGTCGCTCAAACAATAGCTCAGCTCCAAGGAGGCGCCGGTAGAGCCAACGGAGCTGGAGGAGGAGGAAACAACAACGGGAATATTGGCGGAGGAGACAACCCCAGAGATAGGAGGGAAGAACAAGGAAGTCAAGGTTGTTCTTTCAAATCATTCAGCGGATGTAGACCCCCAACCTTCGAAGGGAAGAGAGATGCGGTTACAACCGTACGATGGATACGGGAAATGGAAGCAACAATCGACATTAGCGAGTGTCGAGAGGACCAAGTGGCAAAGTATGTATCACACTTCTTCGTGGGAGACGCATTATTTTGGTGGGACTCCGTTAAGCAGTCCCGAGGAAGTGAAGCCATTACCGCTATGAGATGGAACGATCTAAAGGAGATCGTGATGAGCAAGTTTTGCCCAAGGCATGAGCTAGATAAGATTGAGATGAACTTTCTTAGGTTAGAGGCGGGCAACATGACTCATCAAGAGTTTACTAGCAAATTCGACCAGATGGCGAGATTGGTGCCAAGGCTGGTTACCCCCGAGGAAGAAAAGATAAAGAGGTATGTCCAGGCCCTTCCACCAGAGGTAAGGAAGATTGTGAAGCCTCACGCTCCTAAGACCTACCAGGAAGCTATCAACCTCAGTGCTACTCTTTATGAGGAAGAGTATGGAGATGAAGGTAGACCAGGGGAGCAAAAGAGGAAGTGGTCTGAGGAAGGTTCGAAAAAAAGAAATAGCAGCCACTTCAAGAAGTCAAAGAATTGTTCGAAGGGCAGCAAGTCTTTATGCCCCATGTGTAACAATACCCACTCTGGAGAATGCAGGTCAGGTTCAACTGGTTGCTATAAGTGTGGGAAGGAAGGTCACTATGCTAACCGTTGCCCTGACCAGAGGAAGTGTTTTGAGTGTGGAAGCCCCGATCATATCAGGACAAACTGCCCCAAGTTGGTGAAGAATTCAGAACCACCAAAGGCGAAAGAGGCTCCAAAGGCGAAGGGTAGAGCTTATACCCTGACTACCACCGAAGCCAAGATAACACCCGATGTAGTTTCAGGTACGTTTCTCGTTAATAATGTGCCTGCTTCTGCATTATTTGACTCTGGTGCTAGTAGGAGTTTTGTTTCGCATGAATTCTGTGAGTTATTTGATCGACCAACTGTTAAGGCTAATAGACCATTCGAGGTCGAGATTGCCTCAGGGAAAAGTATTAGGATTACCGAGGTAGTAGATAACTTCTTAATAGAGTTAGAAGGGTACAAACTAGCTATTAAGTTATTCCCTATGGCGTTAGGAGGTTTCGATGTGGTATTAGGAATGGATTGGCTTGCAGAGTACGATGCACAGATTATCTGTAATCAAAAGAAGGTTCAACTTCGAGTGCCAACTGGGCAAATCATATCCATTTATGGAGATCGTGATAGCTCAGCAGTAAAGATCTTTTCAATGATCAAGGCGCAGAAGTCCATAAGTAAAGGATGCAAGGCATACCTTGCTTATGCTATTGACTCAAGAATAAAGACTAAGGAGCTAAAAGATGTGCCGGTAGTATGCCAATTTCCAGACGTGTTTCCAGAAGAACTACCTGGCATCCCTCCCGATCGAGAGATAAAGTTTAGGATCGACTTAGTGCCAGGAGCCCAACCCGTAGCGAAGTCACCTTATAGGTTAGCTCCATCAGAGATGAAAGAGTTGATGTCACAATTAGAAGACTTGCTTGACAAAGGGTTTATAAGGCCAAGCATCTCACCGTGGGGTGCTCCAGTGCTTTTTGTCAAAAAGAATGATGGAAGTATGAGAATGTGCATCGACTATAGGGGTCTAAATAAGCTGACTATTAAGAATAGATATCCTTTGCCTAGGATCGACGATTTATTCGACCAGCTACAAGGAGCGAGTTGGTTCTCTAAGATAGATCTAAGGTCGGGTTATCATCAGCTCAAGATTAGAGACGAAGATATTGAGAAGACAGCTTTTCGCACACGTTATGGTCATTATGAATTTTTGGTTATGTCATTTGGATTGACTAATGCCCTTGCAGCTTTCATGGACCTCATGAATAGGGTATGTCGACCCATGTTGGACCGATTCGTGATCGTGTTCATAGATGACATTTTAATTTATTCCAGGAACGAACAGGATCACGCGATGCATTTAAAGGAGGTGCTAGAGACCTTAAGGAAGGAAAAGCTATATGCCAAGTTTTCGAAATGTGCATTTTGGCTTAAGGAAGTCCAATTCCTCGGTCATGTGATAAACGCGGATGGCATTCTTGTAGATCCAGCAAAGATCGAGACGGTAATGAGTTGGAAGCCACCTAAGACGCCTTCAGAGATTCGTAGTTTCTTAGGTCTTGCCGGCTATTATCGTAGGTTTATTCAAGACTTTGCAAGGATTGCAACGCCACTGACTAAGTTAACCAAGAAGGACACTAAGTTCTTATGGGGACCTAGTCAGCAGAGTGCGTTTGAGGAGTTTAAAGCCAGATTGACTCAGGCACCGGTATTATCCTTACCTGATGGGTCTGATGATTTGGTAGTATACTCTGATGCTTCTTATCAAGGCTTAGGTTGTGTTTTGATGCAGCGGGGCAAAGTCATTGCCTACGCATCAAGGCAACTAAAACCTCATGAGACAAACTATCCAACTCACGACTTAGAGTTGGCGGCCGTTGTGTTTGCTCTCAAGATATGGAGGCATTATTTGTACGGGGTAAAGTGTACCCTCTACACTGATCATAAGAGTTTAAGATACTTCTTCGAGCAAAAGGATCTTAATATGAGGCAGCGTAGATGGTTAGAGTTGATCAAGGATTACGACTGTGAGATTATGTATCACCCAGGTAAGGCCAACATAGTGGCCGATGCTTTGAGTAGAAAGGAGGATCATCCTCCAATCAGGGTGAAGTCATATAAGTTAGTCGTTACTCCTGATTTTCTGGTCCAACTTCGAAGAGATCAGTACGAGGCATTGAAGGACGAGAACGTCAAGAAGGAAAGGATGGTAGGACAAGTTGGAAGCTTAGTAGAAAACGAGTTTAGAGTTAAGACTAGGTACGGTCGAATGTGGGTACCTCTTTTAGGTGAGATTCGCGGTAAGATCTTAGATGAAGCTCATAAGTCACGCTATTCAATTCATCCTGGTGCGACCAAGATGTACCAAGACTTAAAACGAGACTATTGGTGGCCGGGTATGAAGTTTAATGTCATGCAATATGTGAATAGGTGTTTGACTTGCGCAAAGGTTAAAGCTGAGCATCAAAAGCCTTATGGAAAGCTTCAACCTTTGAAGATTCCCGAATGGAAGTGGGAACATATCACGATGGACTTCATAACCAAGCTACCCAAAACAGCTAAAGGTTATGACACCATCTGGGTGATAGTGGACAGGCTAACAAAGAGTGCTCGTTTCTTACCTATAAAAGAAACACATTCTTCTGAAGAGTTAGCTACGTTGTTCACAAAGGAGATTATTGCTCAACACGGAGTGCCGGTAACTATTGTTTCTGATAGGGATACGCGGTTCACTTCGCGGTTTTGGAAGAAATTCCATGAGCAAATGGGGTCAAGATTGCATATTAGCACGGCATATCATCCTCAGACGGATGGACAAAGTGAGAGGACGATACAAACTTTGGAAGATATGTTGCGTGCATGCATTATTGACTTTGGAGGAAGTTGGGATAGTCACCTACACCTGGCAGAGTTCTCATACAACAATAGTTATCATGCTAGCATAGGTATGCCACCGTTCGAAATGTTGTATGGTAGGAAATGTAGAACTCCAGTGTGTTGGGGTGAAGTAGGCCAGCGAGAGCTAGGAAGCAAGGATGAGGTTCAGAACATGGCTCGAAACCTTGATGCGATCAAGGCACGATTAAAGGCTGCTCAAGATCGACAAAAGTCTTATGCAGATAAGAGGAGGAGGCCTATAGAGTTCCAAGTAGGAGACTTCGTGTTATTAAAAGTGTCTCCATGGAAGAGTATTATTCGCTTTCGCAAGAGGGGCAAGTTAGGCCCGAGGTTCATAGGACCTTTTAGAATTGCTGAACGTGTAGGAGAAGTTGCTTATCGACTAGATCTACCTGAGGAAATGTCTGGAATTCACCCAACATTCCATGTATCACATTTGAGGAAGTGTGTGGTGGATGAGTCGCAAATAATACCCTTAGATGAGATAGAAATCGATGACACGTTGTCACTTGTAGAAAGGCCCGTTGCTATTATAGATCGGTATGAGAAAAAGCTTAGGAATATGACTATTCCAATGATTAGGGTGCAGTGGATGCACAAGAAGGGTTCTGAGTCTACATGGGAAAGAGAGGACGAGATGCGAAAATCTCATCCTGAGTTGTTTGGAGTATGAACAGGTTTCGAGGACGAAACCTTGTTTAAGGAGGGGAGAGTTGTAACACCCCAAAATCTAAAGGTAATAAATATATATGTTTTTATATATATATATATTTTTATATATGTGAGAATATGTTTCGTATATGTGTTTATGTGATTAACATGTTAATATGTTAAGAAATGCGTATTTGAAGTTATAACAATAAACTATGCATAAGGTAAGTGTTTATCGGGTTAGATTATTAAGAAAAATTACATGTTTATATAAATATAAGTTATTTGAATGATTAGTCACCATGCTAGGTGTCAATTCTCATGATTAGTCACCATGCTAGGTGTCAATTCTCATGCTTAGTCACTAGGACACTTGTAAGAAGCATGTGAGACACTCTTAGCTATAAATAGACCATGGATCCATCCATTTTTCCTTGCTAATTCACCTAAAATCAACCTAAAACCTCTAAGAAACCTCAAGAACACCAAGAACACTCTAGCTTGCATTTTTGAAGATTCAAAAGGAATTAGGAGCCCATCTTCTGGAATAGATCAACTTAAGGTATGTTTAACATAAGCCTTCAATTAGTTTCATGATTCATAACACTTATATATGCCTTTTAAGAATAATGCAAGATTAAGGTTCTTGAACATGTTTTGTTGAGATTGGGAGTTCTAGTGGGAATCATGGGTTGAAATTTGGTATAAAGCCTTAGAATAAAAATGTTTTAAGAAAGCCTTAAGTTAGTTCATGTTTAAAGAAGGTTTGATATGGTTTCACCATGTTGGTTTATCAAGAACAAGTAAACCAAGAACAAGAACATAAACATTGGTGTTTTGATCATAGTAATTCCGCCTCCTGGTCGTGATAACGCCTATACGGTCGGTCATGATCATCACCAAACTAAAACACAAATATGGGTGATATCTCATAGTAATCCCGCCTCCTGGTCGTGATAACGCCTATACGGTCGGTCATGAGAATCACTCATCAAGGACATAAAGGCTTGGGCAAAGGTAATAATATTCAACAAAAGAATATAATTATATATATGTTTTAAGTATATATAAGTTAAAACATGGGTTTTGATAAATTATTGAATGTACCGAGTTACTCGGATATCTAGAAGTTGGTGTGGACTGGAAGGGTGGCGCCTGTACACTGGGGTTTCTGGCATAGTGGCGTTGTCGCATAAATCCCAACTGGGACATGGCATACGCTTCACTGGGCGATCCCGGAGTGAGCGTTTACTTATAGGAATGCACCTCTTCATAAGTATCACTAAAAGAATACTTTTCCCATAAGGGGAAAAACGGTTATTTAGACAAATGGATGTTAAACCAACAAGGGATTGGGTTTAGGATAAGGGGTTAGCCTTAATGACCGCTTGTAACCTCTAGGATGTCTTTCTAGGGACATCACGTTAAAGCAAGTTAGATTCACGAAGGAATAAGCCAAGTAACTACTTCGCAACCTAAGGTGAGTTCTATGAGCCCTGTGTTATATTGCTTAAATGCTTTAAACTGTTTTGGGCTGATATACATAACGTCTTGTGTAAATACTTTCTAATGTTTATAAAGTATTGATATATGTGAAATGTTTACGATGTTACTTGCCTTTAGTGATTAAGTAATGAAAGGATTAGTGGAAAGTAGGATTACTAGGAAGATGTTTTAAATCAGATGATTAGACGTCTTTAAGAGTAGTAATCCACCAGGGAAAGTAAGATGTCCATTAACAGGGTTCTATTTAGCTAAGTAGAACATGTTAAGGATGGTAATCAGTAAGGTCACAAGGGTTGTCAAGTATTAAGTGGGGGCTTCTGAAATAGGGAGTTTTATAGTGTTTTTCCTGAAGTGTCGGCAAAGCAGGAATGAAAGACCACTGTCATGTGAGGATCAAACAACACTATTCCCCGAGATGGTACTTGAGACGAGAAGTGACAAAAGGATACATTAGGACAGGTTCTTAATGTGAGGCGAAGATGATAAGGTTATAGAAGGTTATTCTATTCATGAGGTTTATAGAATGATAGGGTAGATGTAATCTACTAAGTATATGGATGATTATGTGTAAACCTATGATACTTTATGCTTAATTGTCTGTTTGCAGAAATGGTTTGATTGACCCAAATAGTATGTGTTCGAAAGGTAAAGTTTTAAAAACTTAGAACTCACCAGCGTAAGCTGACTTGTTAAGTTATGTATGTCAGATGAGGCTGGACCATCGGATCGAAAAGGGAAAGCTGAGATGTGAGTAGGAACTAGGGGGCGTACACTATCAAGACAATGTCAAGCTATCAAGAGAAGACATTTTCAAAGACTGGCATGGAGATATTTTTTTCTTTTGTATCTGTCTCTCTTACTATGTAATGATTGGCGTATGAATAAAAGTTTTTATTTCCGCTGCTTTAGTTATCTCTGTTGTACCTTGTGTTCATGAGTAAATCCGATGCGTGACCGCTCCTAGGGCCAAGTCTGGGAGTGGGCGTCACAAAGCTGCTTGATCTCTTAGTTCATCCAAGGTATCCAAGTCTTCAACCAGGGACTGATCCTTCGAATTCTGGGTCTGAGAGCTGACCCTGAATGTTGGGACCACCATTTCGGTTAGGATAACTGCTTCAGTACCAAAGACCAAGGAAAATGGGGTTTGGCCTGTGGCGTTCTTGGAGGTAGTCCTGTCTGCCCATAGTGCCAAAGGTAACTCTTCTGCCCATCTTCCCTTCTTCTCCTTCAATCTCTTCTTCAAGTTATTTATGACGATTTTGTTGCTTGATTCAGCCTGGCCATTAGCTTGAGGATGCACTGGAGTCGATGTTATCATCTTTATGCCCCAGGATTCATAGAATCCTGTGGTCGTACTCCCAATAAATTGGGAGCCATTATCACAAACGATCTCAGATGGCACTCCAAACCTTGTTAATATGTTCCTTTTAATAAGGGATATAACTTCTTTTTCCCTGACTTGAACGTACGCCTCGGCTTCAATCCATTTTGAGAAATAATCTGTCATTGCTAACATGAATACCTTTCCTCCAGGGGCCTTGGGTAATTTACCAACAATGTCCATTCCCCACTTCATGAAGGGCCAGGATGCTGGAATATGATATAAACGTTCTGCAGGCTGGTGAGGCACATTGGCGTGTCTTTGGCATGCATCACATTTTTGAGAGAAATCCTGGGCATCTTTCCTCATGGTAGGCCAATAATACCCTGTTCTCAGAATTTTGGACATTAAGGACCTGCCCCCTGTATGATTTCCACAATCACCCTCATGGATGTCTTTGAGTACTTCCTGGGCTTCATCCTTTTCCAAGCACCTCAAATATGTACCTGCAAAAGATTTTCTATATAATATATTATTGATAACTACGTACCTGACTACTCTTACTCTGAATGCACGGGCATCCTTCTCGTTCCCTGGAATAGTACCATCCTGCAAATACTGAATAATTGGTCTGGTCCAGAATTCCTCTTGGGTTGAAGAATCCTGGGTACTGGATACCAGGATTTTTTCTGCTGTGACAGAATCCTGGGTATCTGTACCCTGGTCTATTGCTGGTGTTAGTACATGAATTATAGGAATATGGGTGTCTTCAAGAGCCTTGAATACTGAACCTAAGTTTGCCAATGCATCTGCTTCAGTATTCTCCTCCCTTGGTACTTGTTGGATATTAAAATTTTAAAAATCATGGGACATTCTTTTTACCACCTCCAAGTATTTGATTAATTTCTCTCCTTTAGCTGCATAAGACCCATTAAAATGGTTAGCTAAAAGAAGAGAATCAACGTATACCTGGATGTGCTGAATTCCCAAGTGTAATGCTAAATGTAACCCAGCAATTAGGGCCTCATACTCAGCTTCATTGTTAGTTGCTTGAAATCCACATCTGACAGCCTTGGGTATCATGTCCCCCTGTGGCGATTTCAATACGATTCCTGGGCCTGTCCCCCTGATATTTGATGCTCCATCAGTAAACAGGGTTCATGACCCTGAAATTTCTTCCTGTTGAAGCTGCTGAAATTCATGGTCCGCTTCTTGTTGTATGTCAGTACTGAAATCAGCCACAAAATCAGCTAGAGCCTGGGATTTTATAGCTGTTCTGGCCTCGTAGATCAGATCATACGCACTTAGCTTCACCGACCACTTAGCCATTCGACTTGACATTTCTGGTTTTCTCAAAACAGACTTTATAGGGTAGTTAGTGCTAACATGAATTGTATGAGTTTCGAAATAGTGTCTAAGTTTAGTAGATGCCATACTTAGGGCTAATATAAGTTTTTCAAGGTGTGAGTACCTGGATTCAGCATCAAGTAAGCTTTTACTTACGTAATAAACAGGGTGTTGTTGACCTTCTTCGTCCTTGGTCAGGACTGCACTTACCGTATTTCTGGAAACTGCTAAATACAGGGACAGGGGGTCCCCTGGATTAGGCTTCATGAGCAAGGGTGCCGTGGACAAGTATGTTTTCAAATCCTGGAACGCCTTCTCGTGTTCTTCCTTCCACTGAATTTCTTGTTCTTTTTTAGGATGTCATAGAATTCCCTGCATCTTTCCGAGGATTTTGATATAAATCTATTCAGGGCAGCAATTCTACCTGTAAGTCTTTGAATGTCCTTGGTGCTGGATGGTGATTGTAGATTGGCAATTGCCCTGATTTGCTCTGGACTTGCCTCTATGCCTCTCTTTGTTAACATGTATCCCAGGAATTTGCCTGCTCCGACTCCAAAATGGCACTTTTCTGGATTTAGCTTCATGTTATATTTATCCAGGATGTCGAAGGAATCCTTAACATCCTAGACATGGTCATTGATGACCCTGGATTTCACCACCATATCGTCGATATACACCTCCATCGTGTCCCCTAGTTTTTCTTTGAACATCATGTTAACCAATCTCTGGTACGTTGCCCCTGCATTTTTTAGTCCAAAGGGCATAACTATATAGCAATATATACCTGTTGGTGTTATGAATGCCGTATCTTCCTGATCCTGGGGTTCCATCTGAATCTGCTGAAATCCTGAGGTAGCGTCCATGAAAATCAATATTTCATGGCCTGTCGTAGCATCGACCATGGAATCTATGTGTGGTAGCGGGAATGGATCCTTTGGGCATGCACGGTTCAGGTCTGTGCAATCCACACATACCCTCCATTTACCATTTTTCTTTCCAACTACCACCACATTGGCTAACCACCTGGGAAACTTTACTTCTCTGATCATGCTTTCTTTTAGGAGTCTATCAACCTCTTCCTGGATTTAGAGATAATTGTCATGTCGTCATGAGACCAGGCAAAGGTTGACATCCTGGTCTGGAGTAGGTGTACTAATTGTTCCTCTATTGGCCCTGGAATATTTGTTCCAATATAGACTTTCTTCCCTGGATCTGAGGGTTCCAACTCGACAGCTTTGACATCTTGCTCCCTTACTTTCAGGGCTTCCCGGGCCTTTTTCTTTAATTGCTATGCTTGTCTTTGTTTGGAGGATATTTTCATTGATGTAGTATAACACTCCTTGGCTTCTTGTTGGTCGCTATGTACTGTGATCACACCCCAGGGTATTGGCAGCTTCACACATTGATGGTACGTCGAGGGTACAACCCTGTTATCATGAATCCAGGGTCTACCCAGGATTACATTGTACCCTGATGGTGCGTCCATCACACAAAAACGCTGAACTGAGTTGAGTCCTTCTATGTAGACTGGAAGCTTGATTTCACCCAGGGTATTCTTTGTTTCGCCACTAAAACCCACGAGTACCGTGGATTTTGAGATGATCTCTGAATGCGGAATTCCCATCTTCTGCAAGGCCTCCAACTGGATTATATTTACCGAACTGCCTCCATCAATCAAGATTCTTTTCACAATGTTGTTGGCAATGTGAAGCGTTATCACCAACCCGTCATGATGAGGGTCTATGATATCACGTCTATCATCTTCTCCGAATGTAATTTCCTTGATATCAGGCTGAACGGAACTCTTCCTGGGTCTTCCCTCTCTATCCGACTTGGATTCCTTGGCATGTCTCTTTGCTGCAGAATAAGATGTACCACAAATATCAGAACCACCTGAAATGAAATGGATTACCTTAGCGTCTGGGGGTGGTGAGGATGCTCCCTCAATACGGCCATCGGTGTGTCCAGAATCCTGGGACCTTGCACCATTGTCCTTGGATTTTGGGTTCTGCTCCCTGGATTTGTCCTTCTTTTTCCCCAGGAGCTCCTTCAAGTAGCCTTTGCTGAGTAGATAGCTAATTTCTCTCCTCAGGGCCATGCAATCCAAGGTCTGATGACCAAAGTCTTCGTGATAGGCGCACCATTTGGACTTGTCCTTCCAAGTGGAAGGTCTATCGCTCTTCTTGGGCCACCTTGCTTTGTCTCCAAGGTCCTGCATAGCAAACATGACACCAGAAACATCAGTAGTAAAGCAATAATCATTAAGGGAAGGATATTCTTCTTCCTCTTCATCTTGGTCCACACTGTTCACTCGGCGTTCATCGGGCCTTGAGTATGGCTTGGATCGCTGTGACCTAGTATGTGAGGATTCTGATTTTCTGTTAGAGCTGTTGAATCCTGGGGTGGATTCACCCTTTCCCAGAATTTGTCTATCCTCCTCTAGCCTGATAAAGCGGATAGCCCTATGACGAACTTCATCCATTTTATGACATGGATTCATAATCAGGTCTTGATAGAAGGGCGAGTCTTTGTTGAGCCCCATCTTGAAGGCCTGGACTGCAGTTGCCATGTCCATGTTCGGGATTTCCAAGGCTTCTCTGCTGAATCTGCTAACGTAATTCCTTAGGGATTCTCCTGCATTCTGGGTTACCCTATACAAATCACTTGTTAGTTTTTGAAAGCTATGGCTGCAAGAGAATTGATTGTTAAATAAGTTAATCAAATGCGAAAACGAAGTGATAGAGTAAGGAGGAACATTCAGGAGCCATTTCAGGGCTGCCCCTGTTAGGGTGGACCCAAATCCTTTACATAGGCATGCTTCCTTGATTTCAGGGGGCATGTAGATAACCTCCATTCTTTCACGGTATTGCGCCACATGTTCTTCAGGGTCTGTCGTGCCGCCATAAGGTTTCATGCTGGGTGTTTGAAACCTTTTAGGTATCTCCACATCACAGATTGGTGAAGTAAACCTGGAGAGCCTATGACTTGCTGGCCCAACTTCAGGGATAGGCTGCACAACTCCTGGGACGCTTGAAATCATCTGCTTGAGTTTCTGAATTTCTCGCTCCACTGATGGGCTGATCCCTGAATCCTGCACTGAATTGTTAGTATTAGCATAATGGGTTAAAGTTTGGGGAGTATTACCGACATCCTGGGGTATGTTTGTCCCAGGATTAATGACTGGTTCTCTGATGGTAGTCATTATGGGTAAATCAGCATGGGCCGTTTGAGCAGGGAAGAACGTTGATCTCCCGTTCAATGGGGTGACATCTTCATGTACCCTGGAATAATTCCCAGGGGTGTTGAAATTCAGAATCCTGGGGTTAAGTGGAGAAGGTTGAGCTGGTGCAGCTCTAGGTATCTCCGATCTCACGCTCGTTAGTTGGGCCAGGAATTCCTGATTCAGCTTCTGTTGGCGTTCCATATAGCGTTCCATTCTAGTGAGTGAGGAGAGGATATCATCATTGGATATCAGAACAGGGTCTTCATGGACGTTATCCGTTTCAATCCGTTCAGAGTTGATTGTTGGCGCATCGTTGCGTGTGGTTGCAGTTGAGGTGTTGAACCTCGGTTGAATGGTTCCACTTGTTGAAGTGCTGAGAGCAGGAACCGAAGAATTCGAGGTGTTCATTTGTGTTGACATCTTTTGGTAGATTTTGGTAAAAATCAAGTTTAGGATGAATCTAAAAAGAGTTTGACAAAAGATTGACACCAATTGCCCCACGGTGGGCGCCAAATTGTTTTGGCTAAAAATTACTTAAGTAGGATTAGTAAAGTTTGAACTAAATATGAATGTGAGGTTCGGTGCCTAGGTTTTAGATATGAAAACTGTTTGAAGAAATCCTGGGACAACAGTAGAATTCCAGGGACAAACAACTAAAATCCTTGGTAAAAAGTTATGTTTACTTATGAAATTTGTTGAGAAGCTTAGCAACACAAATGTAACCGGAAATGCAAGCAAGAACACCGAGAATTTGACTAGGGAAAAACCCTTAGCCCTTAGATGTCTCTATGGCGCCGCCGGCATAAAAACCCCGGGTAGCGATAACACACGCTACCAATTTATTAATCACGTAAATGTTTGAGTACAGAGAGTAATCAGAGAGTTTAGTATGAGAATACAATGAGTAAAGCTCGAATGAGCTGAAAATAAACGACTAAGTGTCTTATTTATACTCCTAGATCTTCAACAACTTGTCCGATATTCCAGGCATCTTCTCTCCAACGTCTCTTCCAGTTGGTTGACAGAATCTTCAGCTAACAACCTTTGACCACGTGTTAAATGAGTCTATAGCTTCTTTTATTCGACCGTTGGGAGACTTCGTCAACCTGTCTTCACTTAGATAAAGGCACAAATACGTTAGTAACAATGTCCTAGCATGCAGGGTCATTTCCACATGCTGGGTCATTCGTAGAACAAGGATGACCCTGGATTAGACTTATCCTGGATCATAATAATGCGTAACCAGAATAAAATAAAATGAATATGGACTTTCCTGGGTTACAGCGACATCCTGGGACATTACCTTACTCCTGCTACATTCAGGGTCATTTGAACTTTACTTGTTAAATTCTGGGTTATACAATTCCTGGGTCACTCCTGTCCTTGGCCTTTACCTGCACCCTGGATTATCAGCCAAGAATTCGGGGTATAACAATAGGGCTCTACACTTCATCAGGCTAGAGGAGGACAGGAAAATCCTAGGGAAGGGTGAATCCTCCCCGGGATTCAACAGATCTAACAGGAAATCAGATTCTTCACATCCTAGGTCATAGCGATCTAAGCCATACTCACGGACCGATGAACATCGAGTGAACAATGTGGACCAGGATGAAGAGGAAGAAGAATATCCTTCCCTTAATGATTATTGCTTTACTACTGATATTTCTGGTGTTATGTTTGCTATACAGGATATTGGAGACAAAGCGAGGTGGCCCAAGAAGAATGATAGACCTTCTACTTGGAAGGACAAGTCCAAGTAGTGTGCCTACCATGAAGACTTTGGTCACCAGATTGAGGATTGCATGGACTTAAGGAGAGAAATTAGCTATCTACTCAGTAAAGGTTACTTGAAGGAACTCCTGGGAAAGAAGAAGGATAAATCCAGGGAGCAGAACCTAAAATCCAGGGACAATGGTGCAAGGTCCCAGGATTCTGGACACGTCGATGGCCATCTTGAGAGAGCATCCTCACCACCCCCAGATGCTAAGGTAATCCATTTCATTTCTGGTGGTTCTGATATTTGTGGTACCTCCTATTCTTCAGCGAAAAGACGTGCCAAGGAATCCAAGTCTGATTGAGAGGGAAGACCCAGGAAGAGTTCTGTTCAACCTGATGTCAAGGAAATTATATTCGGGGAAGACGATAGACGCGATATCATAGACCCTCATCATGATGGGTTGGTGATAACACTTCACATCGTCAACAACATTGTGAAGAGGATCTTGATCGATGGAGGCAGTTCAGTAAATATAATCCAGTTGGAGGCTTTGCAGAAGATGGGGATTCCACATTCAGAGATCATCTCAAAATCCACAGTACTCGTGGGTTTCAGTGGCGAAACGAAGAATACCCTGGGTGAAATCAAGCTTCCGGTTCAACGTTTCTGTGTGATGGACGCACCATCAGGGTACAATGTAATCCTGGGTAGACCCTGGATTCATGACAACAGGGCTGTACCCTCAACGTACCATCAATGTGTGAAGCTGCCAACGCCCTGGGGTGTGATCACAGTCCACAGAGACCAGCAAGAGGCCAAGGAATGTTACACTACATCAATGAAAATATCCTCCAAACAAAGACAAGGATAGCAATTAAAGAAAAAGGCCCAGGAAGCCCTGGAAGCAAGGGAGCAAGACATCAAAGCTGTTAAGTTGGATCCCTAAAATCTAGGGAAGAAAGTCTATATTGGAACAAATATTCCAGGGCCAATAGAGGAACAATTAGTACACCTACTCAAGACCAGGATGTCAACCTTTGCCTGGTCTCATGACGACATGACAGTTATCTCTAAATCCGTTATTACAAATAAACTTGGAATTGATAACTCTTTCAGGCCTATACACCAAATGAGAAGAAAGTTTTCACCAGAAAAGAACGTCATAATCTAGGACGAGGTGGATAGACTATTAAAAGCAAGGTAATAAGTAAGAAAAACGGTAAATGGAGGGTATGCGTGGATTACACGGACTTGAACCGTGCATGCCCAAAAGATCAATTCCCACTACCACACATAGATTCCATTGTTGACGCAATGGCAGGCCATGAAATGTTGACTTTCATGGATGCCACCTCAGGATTTCAGCAGATTCAGATGGAGCCCTAGGATCAAGAAGATACAGCATTCATAACCCCAAACAGGTATATATTGCTATATAGTTATGCCCTTTAGACTAAAAAATGCAGGGGCGACATACCAGAGATTGGTCAACATGATGTTCAAAGAAAACCTGGGGGACACGATGGAGGTGTATATCGATGATATGGTGGTGAAATCCAGGGTCATCAATGACCATGTCCAGGACGTTAAGGATTCCTTTGACATCCTGGATAAATACAACATGAAGCTGAATCCAGAAAAGTGTCATTTCGGGATCGGAGCAGGCAAATTCCTGGGATACATGGTAACCAAGATAGGTATAGAGGCAAGTCCAGAGCAGATCAGGGCGATTGCCAACTTACGATCACCATCCAGCACCAAAGACGTTCAAAGGCTTACAGGTAGAATTGCTGCCCTGAATAGATTTATTTCAAAATCCTCGGAAAGATGCAGGGAATTTAATGACATCCTGAAGAAGAACACGAAATTCGAGTGGAAAGAAGAGCACGAGAAGGCGTTCCAGGATTTGAAGGCATACTTGTCCACGGCACCCTTGTTGATGAAGCCTAATCCAGGGGAGCCCTTGTCCCTATACTTAGCAGTTTCCAGGAATACGGTAAGCGCAGTCCTGACCAAGGATGCAGAAGGTCAGCAACACCCTGTATAATACGTAAGTAAGGGTTTACTTGATGCTGAATCCAGGTACTCACACCTTAAAAAACTTATATTAGCCCTAAGTATGGCATCTACTAAACTTAGACACTACTTTGAAACTCATACAATTCATGTTAGAACTAACTAACCTATAAAGTCTGTTTTGAGAAAACCAGAAATGTCAGGTAGAATGGCTAAGTGGTCGGTGAAGCTGAGTGCATATGATCTGATCTACGAAGCCAGAACAGCTATGAAATCCCAAGCTCTAGCTGATTTTGTGGCTGATTTCAGTACTGACATACAACAAGAGACAGACCATGAATTCCAGCAGCTTCAACATGAAGAAATTTCAGGGTGCTGGACCTTGTTCACTGATGGAGCATCAAACGTCAGGAGGACATGCCTAGGAATCGTACTGAAATCACCACAGAGGGACATGATACCCTAGGCTATTAGGTGTGGATTCCAGGAAACTAACAATGAAGCTGAGTATGAGGCCCTAATTGCTGGGTTACACTTAGCATTACACTTGGGAATTCAGCACATCCAGGTATATGTTGACTCTCTTCTTTTAGCTAACCATTTTAATGGGTCCTACGCAGCCAAAGGAGAGAAATTAATCAAATACTTGGAGGTGGCAAAAAGAATGTCCCAGGATTTTCAAAATTTTAATATTCAACAAGTACCAAGGGAGGAGAATGCTGAAGCGGATGCATTGGCAAATGTAGGCTAAACATTCAAGGCACTTGAAGATACCCATATTCCTATAATTCATATACTAACACCAGCTATAGACCAAGGTACGGATACCCAGGATTCTGATACAGCAGATAAAATCCTCGTATCTAGTACCCAGGATTCTTCAACCCAAAAGGAATCCTGGACCAGACCAATTATTCAGTATTTGCAGGATGGTACTATCCAAGGGAACGAGAAGGATGCCCGTGCATTCAGAGTAAGAGTAGCCAGGTACGTGATTATTAAGAACATATTGTATAGAAAATCTTTTGCAGGTGCATATCTGAGGTGCTTGGAGAAGGATGAGGCCCATGAAGTACTCAAAGATATCCACGAGGGTGATTGTGGAAACCATACAGGGGGCAGGTCCTTAATGTCCAAGATTCTTAGAACAGGTTATTATTGGCCTACCACGAGGAAGGATTCCCAGTATTTCTCCCAGAAATGTGACGCTTGTCAGAGACACGCCAATGTCCCTCACCAGCCTGCAGAACCATTGTACCCTATTCCAGCATCCTGGCCCTTCATGAAATGGGGGATGGATATTGTTGGGAAATTACCCAAGGCCCCTAGAGGAAAGGTATTCATGCTAGCTATGATAGATTACTTCTCAAAATGGATCGAAGCTGAGGAATATGTTCAAGTCAGGGAGAAAGAAGTCATATCCTTATTTTTAAGAAGTCATAACCTTTATTAAAAGGACATTTTAACAAGATTTGGAGTACCATCCGAAATTATTTGAAAATACGTGAGCATCGGATCGTCTACACAATCTAGCTAATCAGACATCGAAACGTAATTAACCGATTGTTTTATTGATCAATGAAGAACAATTACAACCAGTAAACACTCATATACAGACTCAGAGAATCACACTCAGAAACACCACTTAAGAAATCTCTTACCCTCAGAAAACTAATTTCAAAGATCAAACATCTATATATACTAGCTGGTCCGAGCTTCGGCCGAACCTCAGGTTCGGCCAGTCCGAACTTCAGGTTCGGACCTAGTTCGGCTAGACCTAGTTTGACTTGATCTTGTACTTTGTTTGATACTTCACACGATGCACATATCAGGTATCAACAAACTCCCCCTCGTCGTGTGCAGTATCTCTTCAATATCATCAACTTTGTATCTTCAACCAAGCTCCCCCTCAAGTATAGAATCTGTTCGTTCAATGAAATGAATCTTCAAACAAACTCCTCCTCAACTCGATCGTAGCTTAATCTTGAATACTTGATGACATTTTAGTGTATCTCTGGTCTTTTATCAATAGCTTCAGAAGACTTGAAGTTGTGATCACTTGCACATAGCAACCTGCTCAAACTTTTAAATAATCTTGGCGCAAAATGTCTCTTCGAGACTCCATGATATGATTTTGAAAATGATTTGTATCACGTGTTGATCAGATCGAAAATAAAGCAGAAACCAAATCTTTTTGGTTTTTCAAAGTTTATGCTAAAACACATAAAAAATCTTTTTGTTCTTTTCTGAAATGAAATAAAATTGCAATACAGAATCAAACACTATTTTTGGTATGAGAAAGATCACTATATGGGATCATATTGAACATTACGCACTGAACTGCACTTCAATTTCAATTTAATCGAAGCACATAAGTCATGCTGATTGCCGGTATAATTTGTCCAGCTTAAACTCAGGCTGAATCATACTCATAACATCTGGATATGTTAAGATATTGATTAGATTTGCTTTGACCAGTGTATCCCACACTATCAGACATAATCAGACATTTTCAGCGTTTTCTTTTCTTTTTCCTTTTGTGTGACAGCACTTGTGATTTTTCACAATGCATAGTACTTTTCATGATATAGTCAACTGTGTTCCATGCAAAAAGAAATAAGAACGTTAAATCGTCTACCTTAAGGTCGATCTTTCGATACGCAGATAAGACCTCGGATTTAACAAAATAAGAAAATAAGACAAGTTGAAATTGTATAACCCAACAACAATCAGGTCGGTACTTCCGTACACGCAGAGAAAGTCCGATGAGTTATACGAAACACCAAAGAAAATAAAGCAGAATGTCAAACGAACAACGATCAGGTCGATCTTTCGATATGCAGAGAAAGTCCGATCCTTTGACAAAAAAAAAGAAAATCAAACAAGTTTAAATCTTTGCAAAAAGAACACATGTATACACAGTGACTTCTCATTTTTAAATTCACACTCATTTTTCTTTTTGTGTCATGAAATATGCATCAAGATGTTATCCACATGGTCAAGCATTAGTATTTAGTGTACATCACATCTGAATACTTTCTGATTTGCCGAGCCTACCAAGCATATCAAACAATGATCTTATGGCTCTTTCATCTACTCTATCCATGAGTCAGATACGTAAGCCAATATACCATCATTTCCCAATGATCAATTTCTCACAATTTTATATATTTGGCATGTATCCACCTTCCTTCATAACATGCATTTTCTCAATTACTCCCCCTTACTTACAATTCTCCCCCTTAAAATGAAAACTCTATTTTTGGATTTTCATTTTACACAAAAAACAAGACTCTATTTTTGGGTTAGTGAGAAAAATTTAGAAGTAAAGAAAAGTGATCAATCAACACGAATAGTTTGTAGATTTTAAATTCAGAAAATTTGCAGATTAGAAAGATTTATTATGAAATTTAAGTTAAGCAGAATACTCCTCCATCAACAACTTTGCAATCGTCGATAGGTCTTCTAGAAGTACCTGCACACTGGTCAAACTAATTAGTCCATAAATGACCCGAAGCGAATCGCTTCTGGTCGACCAGTGTCCGTGTTTTGTTTAGAAACCATCTTAGGTTTCCATTGCTGTTGTTTTGGTAGTTCAGTTTTTGATGAAACAATCACAGGTGACTGTGATGATAAACCTACACTTTGAACCTTTGAAAACATTGGAAAAAAACGTTTTTGTTATTGAAAGAATGTAGGTTCAACGTCATCAAAAACTCTGCCTTGTTCATCAAAGAACTTTGGTGTGGCAGGTTTACCAAAAACTGATTTCTTGTGAAATCTTTGGGTTGAATCAGCAGGTGATGGACAGTCTTTTGCCATATGCCCTGGGTGACGGCAAATATAACAGATTCTTGTCATTTTGTCCCATCTTTGATGTACCTGCGAAGAACACACATGAATATCTCGAACATGATCAGAATGAGAATCATATACCTTATGCCTTTGATCATGTACCCATTTGGATGTAGGGCTTCGAGATTGAGAACTTTCAGAAGAAATGGTAGCTTTCACAAAGACCTCAGCAATCTTCCGAGCATCAACACAATGAAGTGGAAATTCTTTGTCAGAAAATAATTGATCCGAACCCTTGAGTTTGTAAAACCGCTCGGGTTGAATTTTATCAGCTTGAAAAACTTCCTTCTTCACTTGTTTCATCTTTAATTTCTTCAAATCTTGAGATGATGATGCTGGAACCTTCTCAGCTTTGTCTTGCATCCCGTGAAAACCCAATCCTTCATACTTTCCAGAAATCTTCTCCTCAGGTGTAAGATGTCCATTCTTCGCTAATCGAGAAAATTCAGCTTTTACTTCAGTTACATTCTTTTGATCATAAAAGATCGTTTCATCAAACTCAGGTTGAGACTAAAACTTATCACTAGAAGTGGCTGACTTCTCATTATCAGCAGAAGATGAATCGGATACAAATTTTGGTGCAGGAGAAACCTCAGATTTCTTTTCCTTCTTTTTCTTATTCTTCCTGTTCTTCTTCTTCGGCACAATTTTCCTATCCTCAGCAGTAGATGACTAAACCTTTGAATAATCAAATTCGTCAACTTGTTCCTTCACTTCTTTGACAGCTTCTTTGATATAAGCAGGGGGTGAAGCAGTCTTATCAAACATTTTCTCAAAATTCTCATCGTTAGCTAAGAAACTTGTGAAAACTTGAGAATTTGAAACATTGTTGAGTAACCGGTTAGCATGAAGAACTTGAATTTTCAGATCAGAAATTTTCTGTTGAACCTCAGCAAATTCCTTCTCTTTAGCAATCAAACGCTTCGCCACTTTATGTGTTTCGAATTTTTGTAAACGAAGATTATCAAGTCCTTCATGTAACTCTTTTTTCAATTTATCCTCGTTTCTCTTTTGAATTTCCAAATTTGCAGTTTGAACTTTATATACACGGACCAACTCCCGCTTTTCATCCAACAACCTTCCCTTGTCAACTTGATACACTTCAATTGTAGCAGTTAATTCTTCAACATTCTTTGTGAGTAGATCAAGCTTGACTTTTGATTTATCAAACAAATTTGTGAAATCAGAAGCAGTATCCTCCGCTTCATCCTTCCATTTCTTGACTTCTTTTATCAAGTCATCCCTTTCTTCACAAATCTTAGCTTTTGCAGCTTTAACATCCCTTTTGTCTTGCTTAGAAATTTCTAAAACTTCATTCAGCAAGTTGATCTCTTGAAGCAAACATTCATTCTTCATACCCCTTCCTTAGAAATTCCCAACTCCGAATTAATCATTTTGAAATCAGTAGTAACTCTTTTGTCTTCATCAATCAGAAATTCTTTTTCTTTCATCAAAGCTTCAATTTTAGACTCAAATTTCTCATTCTCAGCAGCGTCATATGAACTCGAATCAGAATAATAATCATCTTGGTCATGTTTGACAATTAATGCTGATGTATCATATCCAAAATGTTGACCCCAATCATAAACACCATCATGTCGAGCTGTTAAAGCTGTTGTTTTGCTGGTGTTACTAGTATATGGTTGAGTAAAACCAGGCTTGGGTGATTGAGTAAAACCAGGCTTGCTTGCATGAGCCTGTTGACAATCTTTGGCAAAATGTCCAAGCTGCGAACATTTATAACATTTTAGCTTAGACTTGTCAAAACCCAATTTATCATCAGAAAGATTTCTTCCATGTTTCTTGAAGAACCTCTTTGATCTTTGGCATAACATAGCATATTTCCAAGATATATCCAATTCAGTTAGCTGATCATCATCAAGTGCATCAAGATCATCGCTAGTTAACTTTGCATCAGCAACATTCTTAATAATCGAACCAAAAGATGATGAGATCAAAGCAGAAATCATTTTAGCACAATCTTCCGTTGATTCAGCATAAAAAGCATTCTGATTTGAAAGATTTGGAATTGTAAAGCTACAACCCCGTGACGACTTGTTATCAGAATTATCAGACATTCCAGTCAAGAAAGCTATACTAGGTGCAGAACTCAGACTTGGTTTAGCTTTAGCATTCATGCTTGCCGTATTCTCACCATGATACAACTCAGGATGTTGCAAAGTAGCAGTTGATTTCTTGGAGTTCAACATTTCCATTTCTCGAGCATGAAGTTTTCCAGTAAGCTCGTGAAATGTCATGGTAGAATAGTCCTTGTCATGAGTGAGCAACAAAACATAATTCTCCCACTTCTCAGGTAAAGCTTCCATAATCTTCTCTTTCAAATCAGCATCAGATTTCTCAATTCCAACTACTTTTAGTTCACTCATCAGATGTGAAAATCGTGAAACGAGAGCAGTAATGTTTTCATTTTCATAGTTTTAAAAATTATCAAATTCTTTGTTCAATACTTTCTTCCGACTCTTCTTGTAATCATCATTACCCTCACATCTTGTTGAGAGAGCATCCCATAATTGTCTTGATTTCTTACAAGTGCTGAATTGATGTAACAATTCAGTTGGTAAAGCCATTGTAAGATAACCATAAACTTTCTTTTCAAGCTCATAACTTTTCCTTTCAGCAGCATCAAAATCTTGAAGTTCCTTATAATCTCCTTCTTTAGTTGGTCGTTCATACAATTTCCGAATCAGAATCCATAGATCAATATCGTTTGTGCTTATGTATGCAAAAAACCGTTTCTTTCAATTCTGATAATCTTCTAGCTTCAACAATTTGGGAACTTTCTGACTTGTTCCAATTTCATTATCAAAATTCAGCATGGTTTGCATGGCACTTTGCATTGCAGCAAACGCGTAAAATTCTGACATCGTTCGAAAAAAAGTTAGATTCTGCCGGCCGAACTCTCTCCGAACTTATTACTAAGCTCCAAACTATGTCTGAACCTAAAACCAACCTTCGAACTTCGTCCGAACTTGCTCCGAGTCAAAATCAACAGACCGAACTCCTAAGAGAGTCCGATCTAGTACCGAACTACCTCCAAACCTTGATTTAACTCCAAACTCTGTCTGAACTAGTGACAGAACACAGAAAACTCCGAACCTTCATCGAAAGTACACCGAACTCTCACCGAGACTACTCCGAACCTGAACCTCGGAGCAGTTACTCCGCACCTAATGAAACCAGTCCGAACTTCGACATAATTTTCGAAAACGCTCAATTTTTGATGAATTTTTGATGAGATTTGTAACAATCAGACAAGAAAAATGATTAGGAACGATTTAGAATCAAATTTGACACAAAATGCACGTCAGAAATGATTGAAAATACGTAATGAAACTCGAGAAAACTTCAAAAATACTCAAAAGTCCGAGAATAGCAACCACAGATCAGTAGAATGAACCAGATAGCTCTGATACCACTTGAAAATGCGTGAGCATCGGATCGTCTACACAATTTAGCTAATCGGACATCGAAACGTAATTAACCGATTGTTTTATTGATCAATGAAGAACAATTACAACCAGTAAACACTCAAATACAGACTCAGAGAATCACACTCAGAAACACACACTTAAGAAATCTCTTACCCTCAGAAAACTAATTACAAAGATCAAACATCTATATATACTAGCTGGTCCGAGCTTCGGCCGAACCTCAGGTTCGGCCAGTCCGAACTTCAGGTTCGGACCTAGTTCGGCCAGACCTAGTTTGACTTGATCTTGTACTTTGTTTGATACTTCACACGACGCACATATCAGGTATCAACATTATTTGTGATAACGGGTCCCAATTTATCAGAAGTAGAACCATAGGATTCTATGTATCCTGGGGCATAAAGATGATAACATCAACACCAGTTCATCCTCAGGCTAATGGCCAGGCTGAATCAAGCAACAAGATTATAATAAACAACTTGAAGAAAAGATAGAAAGAGAAGAAAGGAAGATGGGCAGAAGAGCTACCTTGGCATTACGGGCAGATAGGACCACATCCAAGAACGCCACAGGCCAAACCCCATTTTCCTTAGTCTTTGGTACTGAAGCAGTTATCCCAACAGAAATGGTGGTCCCAACATTCAGGGTTAGTGGTCAGACCCATGATTCGAATGATCAGTCCCTGATTGAGGACTTAGATACCCTGGATGAGCTAAGGGACCAAGTGGCTTGGAGGATGGCAGTGTATCAACAAAGAATTTCTAAGACTTACAACAAACACGTGAGGATCATAAGGTTTAAGGTAGGAGATTTAGTCCTTAGAAAGGCATTCCAGAACACAACAAATCCAGGGGATGGAAAGTTAGCTCCTAAATGGGAAGGCCCCTACCTGATTGACTCTGAGGCTGGTAAGGGGGTGTATTGGCTAGCTAATATGGTAGGAGACCTACTACCACAACCTTGGAATGCGATACACTTGAAAGCATATTTCATGTAAGGCTTACTGTCCCAGGATCCAGCTGCCCAGGTATGTATTTAATTTTTAAAACTCATGTTGGAAATCCAGGTCAGTTTTTCTCACTCAATTTATTTCGTTTATTCCCTTATGTGTTTTATCTTCTTTATTCATTTTTTAACATCAGTGACACATCATATCTTATTTGAGGTTGTTATTCATTACCCTGAATACACTGAGATCTATGTTTTGTCGGTTGGGTTACTCAGAATCCAGGCTATCCCAGGATTCAGGGTACCCAAGATGCAGGATGTTCAAAAATCCAAGGTACACGGGACAAAACGTACTCATGATACCCCGAGCTAAGGGTAATCAGCTTATGTATCCTAAGTTTGAACCCAATCCTAAGGTTTGAGGACTAAGCTTCCTCCACCCGAATATGGGCTATCACGCCTCGCCTGGGACGCACGTGGCAATTTTTGCCTCGCCCGAGACGAACGTGATCCAAGTATAAAACCCTGGGATTGTGGGATCATCCGTGTTAATAGCATTGGTGGCAACCTCCCAATCAAGGGACATATGCGGATCTTTTAAGGTTTCAAACGATTAACGCGTTTTCAAGATGGATTGGTGCTAACATACCAACTTAAGCCTCCGAGGACATGCCCTAGTCAGTCAGTACGACTAAGAGGAAATCCCTAGTTCGCCAGTACGGCACCAGGCATGACCCCAGAAATAACTCAAAGATTACCTAGTGGCCCAGGATTATTGACCTAATCCGGGGTCATAACGGTTGAAACCTAAGTAAATTAACTACTTGGCTAGTTAATTCTAATTATTATGTTCATATGACAGGGAACATTCACAAACCTACTGAAGCGACGAGGAGTCCTAAATCCTGGGGGCAACCCATGAATACTAAGGTAAACCCTAGAATGATTCTACGCATTAGCAAATATTTTTCAAATATTTCAAGCACAATCATGTAATTAACGGCAGTTATATTAAAAGACCCATCCTGGGTTCTGAAAAGCTCCGGCCACCCTAGGATGGGGGCATGTCAAAAACCCTTGATTCGAAATCCAGGGGTGGGGCATAATTGTCTTAAACAAAACCGGGAAACATCAACCAGCATCACATCACAAACATGAAATTAAAATTGTTTCTAAAACAAGAACCACAAAAAACGAGAAGACGACCCCCAACCTTCAGACTGCATCCTGGGTCGTCTCCTTAGCTTCTTCCACCGACACCTCCTCTGCTGCCTTGGGCTACTGGGCTGGCGCATTCCCCTCCTTGGGCTGGTCAATGTCCATGGCATAATCAGAAGAACCCTTGGATGGGGTACCCTTGCTGGTTCCAGGGTCGGCTTCAGGGTCACACCCAGCAGGGATGGTTGCGCCTAGTTCGCGCAGTTTAGCTGCTCATTCAGTCACATCCCATTTGGGGTTTTTGAACCCCAGGTCCCTGGCCTCCTTATCCATCTTCAGCCTGCATTGGAGAAGCGAGATGCGGGCTATTAGCTTGCCCTCGTTTACCCTTTGCAGCCAAGGCAGCCTCGTGATCAGCCCGCGCTGCCACAACCTTCCTCTCCAGGTCCTAGACCAGCCCCAGGTTCTTGTTAGCCGCCACCCTGGTCAGGTTCAGCTCCTTGTTCAGAGCAGCGACCTCCCTCTTGGCTGAAGATTCAGCATCCTGGGCACGCTTTTCAGCAGCACGGACCAACTCAAAGAATCGCCCAGCAATCTGCAAGAAAAGGTAATTTGATTAAATATTTTGGACCTTGAATGGCTTAACTATGCAGAAAATTCAGGGGTACCCAGGATTTACTTACTTGGCGAGAAGAGGCTTCACCATGCGTGAGCAGCCCAGCAGCGTCCATGTTTTCCAGGGATTGCAGGGCAGGAGCAGCAGTGGCAGCCCTGGTCTTGCGCTTTGTGCCCGAGGTCCTTGAAGAGGGAGCCTTGGGGGCAGACATGCCTTCACTATGGTCAAGACCTGGATGTCTTGTTCAGATCCACCCAGCAGAAAGGCGTCCAGGTCCACGTCCTCGAGGTTGATGGGAGTAGCAGCAGCCGAAGAACAGAAACATGAGAAATCAACAAAATCCAAGGATCAAAAGGCAGGGTACCAGGATACTTACAACTGGATATGCTCTGAGAAGTGAAGGAAGCAGCTTGATGGGGATCCGCCTTGAATTCTCGGTCCTCCTCGGTAATGGTCAAGAATGTATCGAATCTCTCAAATGCCCCTGGATTTGCAGGACCGATAGAACTCAAGCTTGGCACTGCAAAACAGAAAAATCCAAGGTCAGTATTTGAATAACATATAATGAAAAGAAAATCCTAATCCCTAATGCAGGTGAAAACCTACCCTCTACTTTCCACCTAATTGGAAGACCCATTCCTCCTGGGATGGTTGATCTCTTGACGAAGAAGAATTTTCCCTTCCATTCCTCGTGAAATGAAGCCCGAGGAATCATTTGAACCTCCTTGTTGAAAATGCGTGAGCATCGGATCGTCTACTCGATCTAGCTAATCGGACATCGAAACGTAATTAACCGATTGATTTATTGATCAATGAAGAACAATTACAATCAGCAAACACTCAGAAATAGACACAGAGAATACACACTCAGAAACACACACTTAACAGAATTTGCACGCTCAGAACTACTCAGTTACAAAGACCAAACGTATATTTATACCCAGCTGGCCGAGCTTCGGCCGAACCTTAGGTTCGGCTAGTCCGAACTTCAGGTTCGGACCTAGATCGGCCAGACCTAGTTTGACTTGATCTTGATCTTGCTTGATACTTCACACGACGCACATATCAGGTATCAACAAACTCCCCCTCGTCGTGTGCAGTATCCCTTCAAAAATAATCAACGTTGTATCTTCAAACAAGCTCCCCCTCAAGTGTAGAATCCGTTCGTTCAATGAAATGAATCGTCAAACAAACTCCTCCTCAACTCGATCGTAGCTTAATCTTGAATACTTGATGACATTTTGGTGTATCTCTGGTCTTTTATCAACATCTTCAGAAGACTTGAAGTTGTGATAACATGCACACAGCAACCTGTTCAAACTTTTAAAATAATCTTGGTGCAAAACGTCTCTTTGAGACTCCAAGATATGATTTTGAAAATGATTTGTATCACGTGTTGATCAGATCAAAAATAAAACAGAAACAAAATCTTTTTGACTTTTTCACAATTTATGCTAAAATACACCGAAAATCTTTTTGTTCTTTTCTGAAATGAAATGAAATTGCAATACAAAATCAAACGCTATTTTTGGTATGAGAAAGATCACTATATGGGATCATATTGAACATAACGCACTGAACTGCACTTCAATTTCAATTAATCGAAACACATAAGTCATGCTGATTGCTGGTATAATTTGTCCAACTTAAACTCAGGCAGAACCATACTCATAGCATCTGGATATGTTAAGATATTGATTAGATTTGCTTTGACCAGTGTATCCCACACTATCAGACATAATCAGACATTTTTTAGCGTTTCTTTTCTTTTTCCTTTTGTGTGACAACACTATTTTCACAATGCATAATACTTTCATGATATAGTCAACTGTGTTCCATGCAAAAATAAATAAGAATGTTAAATCGTCTACCTTAAGGTCGATCTTTCGATACGCAGATAAGGCCTCGGATTTAACAAAATAAGAAAATAAAAACAAGTTGAAATTGTATAACCCAACAACAATCAGGTCGGTACTTCCGTACACGCAAAGAAAGTCCGATGAGTTATACGAAACACCAAAGAAAATAAAGCAGAATGTCAAACGAACAACGAACAGGTCGATCTTTCGATACGCAGAGAAAGTCCGATCGTTTGACAAAATAAATAAAATCAAACAAGTTTAAATCTTTGCAAAATGAACACATGTATACACAGTGACTTCTCATTTTGAATTTCACACTTATTTTTCTTTTTGTGTCATGAAATATGCATCAAGATGTTATCCACATGGTCAAGCAATAATATTTAATGTATATCACATCTGAATACATTCTGATTTGCCGAGCCTACCAAGCATATCAAACAATGATATTATGGCTCTTTCATCTACTCTATCCATGAGTCAGATACGTAAGCCAATGTACTATCATTTCCCAATGATCGATTTCTCACAATTTTATATTATATATTTGGCATGTATTCACCTTCCGTCACTATATATTTGGCATGTATTCACTTTCTCCCCATAACCCGCATTTTCTCAATTACTCCTCCTTGCTTACAATTCTCCCCCTTAAAATGAAAACTCTATTTTTGGATTTTCATTTTACACAAAAACAAGACTCTATTTTTGGGTTTTTGAGAAAAACTAGTAAGCAAAGAAAATTGATCAATCAACACGGAATACTCCTCCATCAACAACTTTACAATCGTCGATAGGTCTTCTAGAAGTACCTGCACACTGGTCAATCTAATTAGTCCAAAAATGACCCGAAGCGAATCGCTTCTGGTCGACCAGTGTCCTTGTTTTTCTTAGAAACCACCTTAGGTTTCCATTGTTGTTGTTTTGGTAATTCAGATTTTGATGAAACAATCACAGGTGACTGTGATGATGAACCTACACGTTGAACCTTCGAAAATATTGGAACAAAACGTTTTTGTTTATGATAAAATGTAGATTCAACTTCATCAAAAACTCTGCCTTGTTCATCAAAGAACTTTGTGGTGGCAGGTTTACCAAAAACTGATTTCTTGTGAAATTTTTGTGGTGAATCAGCAGGTGATGGACAGTCTTTTGCCATATGTCCTGAGCGACGGCAAATATAACAAATTCTTGTCGTTTTGTCCCATCTTTGATGTACCTGCGAAGAACACACATGAATATCTCGAACATGATCAGAATGAGAATCATATACCTGATGCCTGTGATCATGTACCCATTTGGATGTAGGGCTTAGAGATTGAGAATTTTCAGAAGAAATGATTGATCCGAACCCTTGAGTTTGTAAAAACGTTCGGGTTGAATTTTATCAGCTTGAAAAACTTCCTTCTTCACTTGTTTCATCTTTAATTTCTTCAAATCTGGTGATGAAGATGCTTGAACCTTTTCAGCGTTGGTTTTCATCCTGTGAAAACCCAATCCTTCATGCTTTCCAGAAATTTTCTCCTCAGGTGAAGAATGACCATTCTTAGCCAATCGAGAAAATTCAGCTTTTACTTCAGTGACATTCTTTTGGTCATAAAAATTCTTTTCATCAAACTCAGGTTGAGACAGAATCTTGTCACTAGAAGTAGCCGACTTCTCATTATCAGCGGTTGATTACCCAGATACAAACTTTGGTGCAGGAGAAACTTCAGATTTCTTTTCCTTCTTCTTCTTATTCTTCCTGTTCTTCTTCTTCGGCACAACTTTCGCATCCTTAGCAATAGAAGACGAAACCGTTGAATAATCAAATTCTTCAATTTGTTCCTTCACTTCTTTGACAGCTTCTTTGATATGAGCAGGGGGTGAAGCAGTTTTATCAAACATCTTCTCAAAATTTTCATCATTAGCTAAAAAGCTTGTGAAAACTTGAGAATTTGAAACATTATTAAGCAATCGATTAGCATCAAGAACCTGAACCTTCAGATCCGAAATTTTCTGTTGAGCCTCAGCAAATTATTTTTCTTTAGAAATCAATCGCTTTGCAACCTTGTGAGTTTCAGATTTTTGCAAACGCAGATTATCAAGTCCTTCATGTAATTCCTTCTTCAATTTATTTTCGTTTCTCTTTTGAATCTCCAAATTTGCGACTTGAACTTTATTGACACGAACTAACTCTCGCTTCTCCTCTAACAACTTTCCCATATCAACTTGATATGCTTCAAGCTTAGCATTTGACGCTTCAACATTCTTTGTAAGCAGATCAAGTTTGACTTTTGATTTATCAAACAAATTCTGAAAATCAGCAGCTGTATCTTCAGCTTCATCCTTCCATTTATTGACATCTTTTACCAACTCATCTCGTTCTTCACAGATCTTAGTCTTTGAAATTTCAACATTCTTCTTATCTTGTTTCAAAGCTTTCAAAACCTCATTCAATGTTTGGATTTCCATGGTCAAAGACTCATTCTTTAATGTCAACTCCTTGTCATGATCTTTAGACATCTTTAACTCTGAATTAATCACATCAAATGCCTCAGACAGTTGTTGAACTTTATTCATCAATAAAGCATTTTCTTTCATCAAACTCTCCAAATTCTCAGCAGATTCATAAGAACTTGGAATTGAACTAGTATCGGAACTAGTTTCTGAACAAAAATCTTCTTGTTGATCACGCGTAACTATCAATGCAGATGAATCATACCCAAACTTTTGACCCCAATCATATACACCATCATTTTGAGCAATCAAAGCAGTGGTCTTGCTTGTATTACTAGAAGATGGTTGAGTAAAACCAGGCTTTGGTGATAGAGGAACAACAGACTTATTTGCATGTGCCTGATGACAATCTTTAGCAAAATGTCCAAGTTGTGAACATTTATAACACTTTAATTTGGACTTGTCAAAACCCAACTTATCACCAGAAATATTCCTTCCATGCTTCTTAAAGAATCTTTTAGATCTTTGACACAACATAGCATATTGCCAAGATACATCCAATTCGGTTAGTTGATCATCATCAAGAGCATCAAGATCCTCACTGGTTAACTTTGCATCAGCAACATTTTTGAGAATCAATCCAAAGGATGATGAAATCAACGCAGAAATCATTTTGGCACAATCATCGGTTGATTCCGCTGAAAAAGCATTTTGACTTGAAAAATTTGGAATTGTAAAATTGCAACCTCTTGAAGAATTATTATCAGAATTTCCTGAAGCTCCAGCTATAAAAGCAACACTTGGTGCTGTATTCTGATTTGGCTTAGACTTTGCACTCATGCTTGCACTATTTTCACCATGATACAATTCAGGTTTTTGCAAGGTAGCGGTTGACTTCTTTAAGTTTAACATTTCCATTTCTCGAGCATGAAGTTTTCCAGTAAGCTCGTGAAATGTCATTACAGAATAATCCTTGTCATGAGTGAGTAACAAAACATAATTTTCCCACTTTTCAGGTAATGCTTCCATGATCTTTTCCTTTAAATCTGCATCAGATTTTTCAATTCCAACAACCTTTAATTCACTAATCAAATGTGAAAATCTTGAAACTAGAGCAGTAATGTTTTCATTGTCATAATTTTGAAAGTTATCAAATTCTTTGTTCAAGACTTTCTTTCGACTCTTCTTATAATCAGCATTTCCTTCACATCTTGCGGATAAGGCATCCCACAATTGCTTAGATTTCTTGCAAGTGCTAAATTGATGAAGCAATTCAGTAGGTAAAGCCATAGTAAGATAACCATAAACTTTCTTTTCAAGCTCATAACGTTTTCTTTCATCACCATCGAAGTCTTGAATTTCTTTAAGATCTTCATCTTCCATTGGTCGTTCATACAACTTTCGAATTGGAATCCATAAATCAATATCATTCGTGCTTATGTAAGCCGAAAATCGTTTCTTCCAATTTTGATAATCTTCAAGCTTTAATAATTTGGGAACTTTCTGACTTGTTCCAATTTCATTATCAAAATTTAGCATAGTTTGCATCGCGCTTTGCATAGCGGCAAAAGCTTGAAATTCCGACATGTTTGAAAGATTTTCAGAAATCTGTCCTCCGAACTAGTTCCGAACCTAAAACTATAGTCCGAACTCTGTCCGAACGAACTCCGAACAAAGAACAAAAGTCCGAACCTCAAAAAAACTCCGATCTGCCTCCGAACCAAGAAAAAACTCCGAACTTAGACCTAAAGCTCTCCGATACAAGTCCGAACTCCCACCGAAGACACAACGAACGAGGACCGAACTTCAAGTTCGGAGCAGTTACTCCGAGCCTGAATAGAGAACTCCGAACTCCGAACACATTTTCCGAAAATGCGCGAAAATGGACTGATTTTGACAAACCTCGATGCTGTGACTCAGAAAAAACTAATAAAAAATGATTTAGAAGCAAGTTTGACACCAAACACTCGATAGAAATGATGAAAATAAAAAAAACAAACTCGAGAAACACGAAAAACGTTTCAAAAATCCGAAGATAGCAACCACAGATCAGTAGAGTGAACCAGAAAGCTCTGATACCACTTGAAAATGCGTGAGCATCGGATCGTCTACTCGATCTAGCTAATCGGACATCGAAACGTAATTAACCGATTGATTTATTGATCAATGAAGAACAATTACAATCAGCAAACACTCAGAAATAGACACAAAGAATACACACTCAGAAACACACACTTAACAGAATTTGCACGCTCAGAACTACTCAGTTACAAAGACCAAACGTATATTTATACCCAGCTGGCCGAGCTTCGGCTGGACCTCAGGTTCGGCCAGTCCGAACTTCAGGTTCGGACCTAGATCGGCCAGACCTAGTTTGACTTGATCTTGATCTTGCTTGATACTTCACACGACGCACATATCAGGTATCAACACTTGTAACCGATTGCTACCATGGGACTTGAGTTCATAGCCTAGGGCTAATTCAAATAACCCAATCAGGGAATCGAACTCCCTGTTGAGACGGTCAAGGGTGCCCAGGATTTTCCATATGATGGGGAGGGTTTGGGCATAAGCAAGGCCGGTGGCCTCGAAGAACTCAGCCAAAAGACCAGTGAAAGGGTGAGACAGCCCCATGGAAAAAGGGGTGAACAAGAAGCAGACCTATGTTTCAGAGCTAAAATCCGACCTAAGCCTTCTATCGAAAGGTCTGATTTCAGCAGAAGAAGGAAGAAGACCTGACGACGACAATGCTGCAATGTCGCCGTCGGTGAAGGTGCAGGTCTCTAATTCCCGGCTTTGCAGGTAATTTTGATCGAGAAAATCCTCGATTCCTGTCTTCTTGGCCAGGGTTTCCGATCGGATCTTCTTGGCAGTCATGGTTTGGAAAGAAAGAAAAGAAAGGGCTGGAACGAGAGATTACCTGGTCGGAGAAGGTCAGAAGCCGGAGATATCAGTGGAAACCTTTGCTCTCGAAAAGTTAATGGGAAAAGGGGAGAGGTTAAAGCTGATATTTAAAGAGGTTAGAAGTTGCAGGGGTAATGGGATGTTACCCCACGACGTGGCGCAATGGATCCTTAATTAACGGACACGATCAAAAAGGACGTGGATTAGACTCTAATTTGAAAATTTTCACAGCTGTAAAACTTATCTACAACTTGCGAAAATTTGGGGGAAATTGTTATACCCTGAAATTTTGGCTAGTAATCCAGGGTACAGGTATAGACTTAGGACAGGATTGACCCAGGAATCGTATGACCCAGAATTTAACAGGTAACGCTGAATGGCCCTAAATGTATCAGGAGTAAGGTAATGTCCCAGGATGTCAACATAATCCAGGGAAGTTCATATTTATTTTATTTCTGTTATACGTTATTATGACCCAGGATGAGCATAATCCAGGGTTATCCTTATTGTACGAATGACCCAGCATGTGGAAATGACTATGCATGCTAGGACATTGTTACTAATGCATTTTGTGTCTATATCTGATCCAGGACAGGTTGACAAAGTCTACCAACGGTCGAATAGGATGAGCTGGAGACTTATTTCGCACGTGGTCAAAGGGTGTTAGCTGAAAACTCGGTTAACTAACTGAAAAAGACGTTAAAGAGAAGATCCCTGGAATATCGGACAAGTTTTTGAAGAGTTAGGAGTATAAATAGGACACTTAGTCATTTCATTTAGCTCACTCGAGCTTTACACATCATATTCTCGTATTCAATTCTTTGTTTACTCAATGTACTCAAAAAAATTCGTGATCAATAAATTGGTAGCGTGTGTTATCGCTACCCGGGGTTTTTATGCCGGCGGTGCTTTAGAGACATCTAAGGGCTAAGGGCTTTTCCCTAGTAAAATTCTTGGTGTTTTTATCTGCATTCAAGGTTTCATTTGTGTTATCAACTTTCTTAATCGATTTCATAATTAAACTTACGTTTTTACCCAGGATTCTGACTTTTGTCACTGGAATTCAACTATTGTCCCAGGATTTTTGCATACAGTTTTTATATCTTAATCCTAGGCACCAAACCTCACAATCTTATTTGGTTCAAATCTTACTAATTTTGCTTAAGTAATTTTTAGCCAAAACAGTGAGGAAGACGCATTATCTTCAAACCTTATTAGGGAGTCTGTGATTACCTAAAGCGGAAGAGAGATGGAAAATCTCTAACTGAGGAGAAATACATCCTCGGCTTGTGCATCCTAGATTAAGCACCTGTATTTACTCAAATATCTTCAACGTAGATGTTAGTAAGTTTTAAGGTATAATAAACAAGTGTGAAAAGTAAAAATAGGAAGAAAGAAAAGTAAAGAAAATACCTTATAAGGTTTACTAGTTAAGAAACATACATGGGATGCAACATCCTTGGAAGTTAAAGTTACATGAAGTAAATGAACTGCGTTCCAGGATCTTGGCAACAATTCTCGTGCCTAGTTAGCAAGCCAATATGCCCCCTTACCGACCTCGAAATCTATTAGGTAAGGACCTTACCATTTAGGGGCCAGCTTTCCATCCCTAGGATTCATGGAATTTTGAAATGCTTTTCTCAGGACCAAATCTCCTACCTAGAATCTTTGAATCCTGACATGTTTGTTGTATGTCTTGGAAATCCTTTGTTGATATGCAGCCATCCTCCAAGAATCTTATTCTCGTAGTTCATCCGTTGTATCCAGGTCATCAGCCAAGGATTAATCATTGGCATCCTGAGTCTGGCTGTTGAGCCTGAATGTTGGAACTACCATTTCCGTTGGGATCACAGCTTCTGTACCAAAGACTAAAGAAAAAGGGGTTTGACCAGTCGCATTCTTGGATGTTGTTTTTAGTCTGCCCACAATACTAGGGGTAGCTCTTCTGCCCATCTTCCCTTCTTTTTCTTCAACATTTTCTTCAAATTGTTAATTACTATCTTGTTGGTAGATTCGGCTTGACCCTTAGCTTGAGGATGCACGGGTGTGGAGGTTATCATTTTTATTCCACAGCTTTCACAAAATCCTGTAGTTCTTTTCCCAATAAAATGTGATCCATTATCGCATACGATCTCACGTACACCGAACTTAGTTAGGATGTTCCTCTTAATAAAGGATATAACTTCATTCTTCCTTACTTAGACGTATGCCTCCTCTTCTATCCATTTCGAAAAATAATCAGTCATGGCCAGCATGAACACCTTTTCTCCTGGGCCCTAGGTAATTTCCCCATGATGTCCATACCCCACTTCATAAAGGGCCAGGATGCGTGGATTGGATATAGTGGTTCAACAGGCTGGTCTGGGATGTCGGCATGCCTTTGACTCGCATCACATTTCAGGGCAAAATCCTGGGAATCCTTTCTCATAGTCGGCCAAAAATACCCCGTCCAAAGAATCTTGGACATCAGGGACCTTCCCAAGCATGGTTTCCACAATCGCCCTCATGAATATCCTTTAGTACCTCCTGGGCCTCTTCCTTTTCCAAGCATCTTAGATATGTACCTGCAATAGAGTTTCTATACAATATTACTTTTATGAGAACATACATGGTGTTTTGGTCAAAAATCACTGAGATGATTTAGTGATCCGAACTTTTTAAGTGAGGTAGTGTGCTTATTTAAGTGAGGTAGTTTCCTCTAGGAATCCTGGAAAAAAACCTCGGGAACCGGCCTGAAGAGCCTACTTCCTAGCACTTTTATTAATAAGAAACTGAATATTACAAGTGTTTGAGAGGTATGATCGATCTAACTATGTGTTACAGCGAATGTATACTATCAGAACTAAAGTGAGAGTGAGTTTTGTGTGTCTATCTCGATCATAACCTCTGTTACATAACAAATACATGAACCTAACTGTCTGGGATTCCCGGGATCCTAATCTCCAACTATCTTGACCACTGAGTTCCATTTCTTCAACTTGTTCCACGACCTTCAATGGTTATACCGAGTCTTTAGGAGTTAGTTGAGTGTCTAACGTCACCTGTAAACAATTAAGCACGAGGAAAAATACGGATTAATGAATAACAATAAATCGGGAAACCTGAGCTAGTAAGATTCCTAAGTTATTTTAGGATTCCTAAACTGTCTGAGCTTCCTAGTGAGCATCATGAAAATCAACCCCTGATAATTTCCCCTGAATTTTAACAAGTGTAGATAAGATCAACAGTTGTCGAAATTCAAATTTCCTATTTACACGGCGTCACGACGGTAAAATCTGTTAGAGAAGGGACATTTTTTGCGGCTTCCCATGAAATGTTTGAAAGAAAATGGACACAAGTTGCCCCATGGTGGGCGCCAAATTGTTTTGGCTAAAAATTACAAAGCACAATTTTGTTACCAAATTAGTTTGTGAGGTATGGTGCCTAGGATGCCAAGTATATGAAATTGTTTAAAACAGTTTAAATTCATGGAAATAATAATAAAATGTAAACACAATCAATGAAGTCCCAGGATGCAAGCAAGAACGAGATTTGTACATGGAAAAAGGCCCTTAATCCCTAGATGTCTCCAAGGACCGCCATCATAAAAAAAAAAAACCTGAGCAACGACAACACACGTTGCTAGTTTATTCCACAGAAAATTATTAGAGTACAATGGTTTGCGGCTATAGCCAAGTGAGTGTGAGTGAATACAAGTGTTCTTAAGTCGTAAAAATGAAACCTAAGCCGCCTTTAAACACATTAATATCGTAACTAACTTCTTGAGATTCCTGGGATCTCCTTTCTAATGATATTCGGTCGTTATAGACCGAGTATTCTAGCGAGTCTTCATCTCCATGTGCCTTTTAGCTCGAGACTAAGTCTAAGTGACCTTGCTTGACCTTTCCCACCTGGCAATCAATCAAACAAAGTCAAAACAGATCGTTAGTAATGATGCCCAAGCATGTTGGGTGACCTAGCATGCTGGGATCAAGCAGTTTAAATAGGGAACCCCCGGATGTATGACATCCTGGGACACAAATTTAATAAAAAAGGTACCAATAATATAGGGATAAATTTAGGGCATAACAATTGCCCCCAAAATCACAGCTTGTGGATAAGAATTCACAGCTGTGGATTTACAAATCGTGATGACACATCATACTAGAATTGATCTCGTCCGCATATTTTGCTTTTAACCATGCCACAATCTCCGTTCACGTCTCCTCACCTCTACAACTTCTCCTTTCATAAATATCTTCCTTACAGGTTTGATTTTACCCACATTGCGAGAGAGAGATAAAGCTGAAAATTAGAAGGCAGTGGAGGCTCGGCTTCAGCATGAGGCAGCTCTGGTGGAAACTGTGTAGACGTCTAGGAAATCAGCCCTGATCTCAGTCCTCTAGACCAAGATAAAGATGGCCAGGGTGGCGAAGGATGAGGCTCACACCAATCCCAACTGGGGTGTGCAGCTGTGGTTGAAGCAACTACGTAGCCTGGGAGGCATTGTGCCCTTAGGATGCGACTTCGTGGAGACCGAGGGTGCTAAGGTGGTGCCTTCCGTTGGTGCATCTGGATCAGGGATTGAAGTGGAGCAGCCAAGGGCCGAGGATGTTGGGGTGTAGAAGGAAGCGAATGAGGAAGCGGTGAAGGAAGGATGTGGAGGACTGAGGATGCAGGAAGCCATGGATATCGTTCAATAATCCATGGCCCTTTATTTCCTTCCTTGTCTTCTGTTAAAGCTACTTAAACTTTTTGTTTGTAATGGTTTCCGGAGGATGTATCCCGGTATATACGATGCTCCACCCACGGGCTATATGCTCATGGTCTTTGACATGCCCATCCTGGGATAGGCGGACGGTTTTGCTCCGACCCCAGGGTGGTTTTATATATATAACTGCTATGCTTAAACTACTTGCTCGTGTCTTGAATGTTTTATACCTACGTAAATAGACATGTAAAATGTTTATAGGTTGCAGAAGATAAGTTCTCACCTTCTTCATCCTGGGGAATGCCCAGGACGTCGGAGCATGATTTTGTTTTTCTTTAATGTTTACAATTGTTCCTTGTTTTATTTCCTGCATGTTCGGGAATATCATAAGTTATTAGTTAGTCAATAGCAAATTTCCATGATGACTAGGATTTGGCATGCCTCGTGCCATTCTAGGTCACATACTTAGGATGAATCCCAAAGATACAGGGGTTAAACCCACGAATCCTAGGGTAAACCCTGAAAATACTGGGGATAAACCTGAAGACACCGGTTTCATGCCCATAAATCCCGGGTTCAAGCCCATAAATCCTGAGGATAAGCCCGAATACACCGGGGGTCACGCCCATGAATCCTGGGGTGAAGCCCATAAATCCTGGGGATAAACCCGAAAAATACTAGGGTCAAGCAAGGTGTCGATCCAACAAACTGGGGTAATCCCGATGCCGTACTGGCGAATTCTAGGTTCTATCCTCGTGTCATACCGATGAAGTAGGCAATTGCCTCGTGTGTCTTAAGTTGATATGAAAATATCAAAAACCTTTAGGGACTTGCTTATGTCCATAAATCATGAGGTTGTCGCCCATGCTGTTAACACAGGTCAATCCCATAATCCTGGGTCATACCAAGCCATTGTGCGCAACTGGTGAGACGTCAAAGCCTAACTCGTAAGGAAGACGTATTATCTTCAAGCCTTAGTGGAGATTTAGTAATTACCCAAAACGGAGGAGAGATGACCAATATCTAACTTAGTAGAAAAACATCCTTAGCTTGTGCTTCCAGGGTCTAGTACCTATCTTCTTTCAAATGTCTTCACCACAAATGTTAGGAACTTTTAAAAGAGTAATAAATAAGAATGAAAAGCAAAAAGTGGAAAATAGGAAAGTGAGTTAGAAAAATACCTTGAAAAGTTTAATAGTTGAGAAACATACCTGGGATGCCACATCCTGGGAAAAAAACTTACATGAAATAGGCTTTCAGGTGGATTGCATTCCAGGGTCTCGACAACAATTCTCCTTCCATGTTAGCATGCCAATATGCCCATTTACCAGCCTCAGAATCTATCAGGTAGGGACCTTCCCATTTAGGTGCCAACTTCCTATCCCCAGGATTCGTAGTCTTCTGGAATGCTTTTCTCAGGACCAGATCTCCTACCCTGAATCTCCAAATCCTCACATGTTTGTTGTATGTTTTTGAAATTATCTGTTGATATGCGGCCATCCTCCAAGCTCCTTGTTCTCGTAACTCATCCACAATGTCAAGGTCATCAGCCAGGGATTCATTAATAACATCCTAGATCTGGCTGCTGACCCTGAAAGTAGGGACCATTATCTCGGTTGGAATAACTGCTTTTGTATCAAAGACCAAAGAGAAAGGAGTTTGGCTAGTGGCATTTTTGGAAGTTATTCTATCTGCCCATAATGCCATGGGTAGCTCATCTTCCCATCTTCCTTTCTTCTCCTTCAGTCTTTTCTTCAAATTGTTGATAATAATCTTGTTGCTAGATTATTCCTGGCCATTATCCTGAGGATGCACAAGTGTAGAGGTTATCATATTTATCCCCCAACATCCATAGAATCCAGTAGTCCTCTTGCCAATGAATTGTGACCCATTGTCACACACTATCTCAGCAGGTATACCAAATCTTCTCAGGATTTCTTTTATTGAATGATATGACCTCTTTTTCTCTTACTTGAACATATGCTTCAGCCTCTATCCATTTTGAAAAGTAGTAGGTTATTTGGTAGCATAAAAACTTTTCCTCTTGGGGCCCTAGGTAACTTTCCGACGATGTCCATTCCCCATTTCATAAAGAGCCAGGATGCCGGGATAGAATACAAAGGTTCTGCTGGATAGTGTGGTATGTTAGCGTGTCTTTGGCAACCATCACATTTGAGGGCGAAATCCCGGGAATCCTTTCTCAAGGTTTGCCAAAAGTACCCTCTTCTTAGGATTTTGGACATTAGAGACCTGCCCCCAGTATGGTTTTCGTAATCGCCTTCATAGATATCCTTGAGTACTTTCTGGGCCTTTTTTCCTTTTCCAAGCATCTTAGGTATGTACCTACAATAGACTTTTTCTATAATTTTCCTTTGATTAGGACGTACCTGGCCACCTTAGTTTTGAATGCCCTGGAATCTTTCTCCTCTTTAGGAATGGAGCCAGTTTGTAGAAAGTGGACAATAGGCTTGGTCCAGGATGCAGCATCTTCTAGAGAATCAAAATTTTGTTCATCCTGGGTACCGAATACTAAGATCTTACCCCTAGGACTAGTGTTTACAAAGCTCTTATCCTAGCTGATAGAAGGACCTAGTATATGGATTATGGGGATATGCGGGTCCCCCAATGCCTTGAATGCTGAGCCTAAATTTGTCAATGCATCCCCCTCAGCATTCTCTTCTCTAGGTACTTGTTAAATATTGAAAGTTTAAAAATCCTGGGATATATTCTTCACCATTTCCAGGTACTTGGCTAACTTCTCTCATTTCATTGCATAAGATCCATTAAAATGGTTAGTCAAAAGCAAGGAGTCGACATATACCTGGATGTGTTGAATCCCGAGATGTAGAGCTATTTGCATCCCAGCCATCAGGGCTTAATATTCTGCTTCATTATTAGTTACTTGGAATCCACACCTTACAGCCTGGGGTATCATGTCCCCCTGTGCTGATTTCAGTATGATTCCTAGGTCTGTCCCCCTGACATTGGATGTTCCGTCTGTGAATAGTGTCCAGCATCCTGAGATTTCCTCTTCTTTTAGGTGCTGGAATTCTTGGTCAGCTTCCTTTTGTATATCATAACTGAAATCAGCCACAAAGTCTGCTAGAGCTTGTGATTTTATGGATGTTCTTGCTTTATAAACTAAGTCATAAGTGCTTAGTTTGAGTGACCACTTTGCCATCTTAATTGACATCTCTGATTTTCTCAAAACAGACTGGCAGGATAGTTAGTCTTTACATGTATAGTATGTGTTTCAAAGTAATGTCTCAGTTAAGTAGACGCCATACTTAAAGGTAAAATAAGTTTTTCTAAATGAGAATACCTGGATTCAGCATCAAGTAGACTTTTACCTACATATTACACCGGGAGTTACTGGCCTTTTGCATCCTTGGTCAACAACGCACTTACCGTGTTTCTCGAAACTGAAAGCTATAGGGACAACGGTTCTCTTGATTCTGGTTCATTAGGAGTGGTGCCTAGGATAAATATTTTTTTTAGATCATGCAAAGCCTTTTCATGTTGGGTTATCCATTCGAATCTTTGGTTCTTTCTCAGGATGTTGTAGAATTCATAGCATCTCTCTGAGGATTTCGAGATAAATCTATTTAGAGCTGCTACTCTACCAGTTAGCCTTTGTACATCCTTGGTTTTTTCTGGCGACGTCAGGTTCATTATTGCTTGAATCTGCTCAGAACTGGCTTCAATTCCCCTTTTTGTCACCATGTAACCCAGAAATTTACTGGCACCCACTAAAAAGTGGTACTTCATAGGATTCAGCTTCATATTGGACTTGTCCAGGATGTTAAAGGATTCCTTCACATCCTGGACATGGCTGTTCATTTTCACGGATTTGACCACCATATCATCGATGTACACCTCCACAGTGTCCCCCAACTTCTCTTTGAACATCATGTTCACTAGCCTCTGGTAAGTTGCACATGCATTTTTCAACCCAAAGGGCATAACAATATAGCAATAAATACCTATAGGGGTGATGAATGCAGTTCTTCCTGGTCATCAGGTTCCATTTGGATTTGTTGGAATCCTAAGGTTGCGTCCATGAATGTTAGCATTTCATGGCAAGCTGTAGCATCCATCTTTGTGTCTATATGTGGTAAGAGGAAAAGATCTTTGGGACATGCTTGGTTAAGGTCAGTGTAATCCACACAAACCCTCCATTTACCATTTTTCTTTTGCACCACTACCACATTCGCGAGCCATCTTGGGAATTTCACTTCCCTTATCATCCTGTTCTTGAGTAGACGATCCATTTCTTCCTAGATTTTTACATTCTTTTCTGGGGCATACTTCCTTCTCTTTTGATGCAGTAGCCTGAAAAAAGAATCAATTCCATGTTTATGGGTAATAACACTTTTGGAAATACCTGTCGTATCATCGTGGCTCCAGGCGAATGTTGACATCCAAGATCTAAGGAATTCTACTAGCTCCTTTTCGATAGGTCCAAGGATGTTAGTGCCAATTGACACCTTTTTTCCAGGATGCGAGGGATCAAGCACTACTTCCTTGACGTCATGTTCCCTTGCTTCTAGGATGTCCATGGACTTCTTCTGTAATTTCTATCCTTAGCGGGTTTTTGCTGAGATCTTCATCGATGATGTGTAGCAATCCGTCGCTTCCTGTTCATCATTGTGGATAGTGACTACCCCCAGGGTGTTGGTAGTTTTACACACTGGTGGTAGGTTTATGGGGCAGATTTCAACTCATGATTCCAGGGTCTACCCAGGACGATGTTGTACCCAGGCGGTGCATCTATGACACAGAATCGCTGCATTGAGTTTACACCTTCTACATATACTGGGAGCTTGACCTCTCCCAGAGTGTTCTTGGTCTCACCGCTTAGGGCAGGATTGACCCAGGAATTGTATGACCCAGAATTTAACAGGTAACGCTGAATAACCCTGAATATATCAAAACTGAGGTAATGTCTCAAGATGTCATCGTAATCCAGGGAAGTTTATATTTATTTTATTTTTGTCATACATTATTATGACCCAGGATGAGTATAATCCAGGGTCACTGTTATTGTACAAATGACCCAGCATGTGGAAATGACCCTGCATGCTAGGACATTGTTACTAATGCATTTTGTGCCTATATTCGATCAAGGACAGGTTAGCGAAGTCTACCAACGGACGAATGGGATGAGCTGGAGACTTATTTCGCACGTGGTTAACCAACTGAAAAAGACTTTAAAGATAAGATCCTTGGAATATCGGACAAGTTGTTGAAGAGCTAGGAGTATAAATGGGACATTTAGACTTATTATTCAGCTCACTCGAGCTTTACTCATTGTATTCTCGTATTCAATTCTCTGTTTACCCACTGTACTCAAACATTTACGTGATCAATAAATTGGTAGAGTGTGTTATCGCTGCCCGGGGCTTTTATGCCGGCGGCGCCTTAGAGACATCTAAGGGCTAAGGGCTTTTCCCTAGTGAAATTCTCGGTGTTCTTACTTGCATTCAAGGCTTCGTTTATGTCACTAAGTTTCTTAATCAATTTCGTAATCAAACTTACATTTTTACCAAGGATTTTGACTTTTGTCCCTGGAATTCAACTATTGTCCCAGGATTTTTGCAAACAGTTTTCATCTCTTAATCCTAGGCACCAAACCTCCCAATCTATATGTGGTTCAAATCTTACTAAATCAGCTTAAGTAATTTTTAGCCAAAACACCGTGGATTTGGATATGATCTCCTCATGGGGTATTCCCATCTTGGTCAAGGCTTCAAGTTGAATTATGTTAACTGAGTTGCCCCCATCTATTAGGATTCTTTTTACAAAATGGTTGGCTACGTAGAGTGTAATCACCAATCCATCATGGTAAGGATCTTGAACGTTACACCTGTCATCCTCCCCAAATGTTACATTCTTCACATCTGATCGGACTGAGGCTTTGACCGGCTTCCTTGGTACGTCTAACTTGGCTTCCCTCGCATGTCTTTTAGCTGTAGAATAAGAAGTACCACAAATATCAGAACCACCAGAAATAAAATGTATTACTTTAGCATCTAGAGATGGAGATGCAGCTCGTTCGGGATGTCTACGGAGTCTGTTTGCATCCTGGGTTTGGTCACTACCCCTGGATTTTGCACCCTGATCAGCGCCCTTAGATCTGTCTTTCTTTCTCCCCAAGAGTTCTTTCAGGTACTCTTTGCTTAGTAAATAACTGATTTCTTTCCGCATTGCTATGCAATCCTCGGTCAAGTGACCAAAGTCTTTATGGTAGGCACACCATTTGGACTTGTCCTTCTAAGACGCTGGTTTATCGGACTTCCTAGGCCACCTTGCCTTGTCACCCGGGTCTTAAATGGCATTGATGACACCTGCAACATCAGTACTGAAACAAAACTCGTTAAAAGTACGATATTCTTCCTCTTCTTTGTTTACATCCTGGTCGACCCTATTGACCCTAGGATTGTCGGGTCTGGCATATGGTTTGGATCTCTGAGACCTAGGATGCGTTGCATCTGATTTCCTGTTAGAGTTCCCGTATCTTGGGGACACTTCAACCTTTTCTTGTATTTTCTTGTCTTCCTCAAGCGTAATGAAACGTAAGGCTCTGTTCCTCACTTCATCTAGTTTGTGACAAGGATTCATCACAAGTTCTTCATAAAACGGTGAATCTTTTTTCAAGCCCATTTTGAAGGCCTGGACCGCCGTAGCCATATCCATGTTGGGGATATCCAGGGCTTGCCTACCAAAGCTACTCACAAAATTCTTGAGAGATTCATTTGCATACTGGTTACCCTGTATAGATCACTCGTCAGTTTCTCAAAACTGCGACTAAAAGAAAATGGTTATTGAATAAGTTAATTAAATGCTATAAAGAGGTGATAGAGAAAGCTGGAACACTAAGGAACCATTTCAGGGCTGATCCAGTGAGTGTGGACCGAAATCCCTTGCACAGGCATGCTTTTTTAATATCAGGAGGCATGTAGATCACTTCCATCTTGTCCCTGTACTGTGCTACATGCTCCTCAGGGTTTGTTGTACCGTCGTAGAGTTTCATGTTGGCTGTAATCTTTTTGGGATCTCCACATCACATATTGGGGGTGCGAACCGAGAAAGTCTGTGACTCAAGGGTGCCACCTCTGGAATGGGCTAAACCACCACGGGAACGCTTGAAAACATCTCCTTTAACTCCTGAAGTTCTTTGGCAACCACTGGGCTGACACTTGCATCCTGCAAATATCCGTTAGTATTAAGGTTAAAGTTTGATTTTCTCAGGATGTTACCGGCATCCTGGGTAGTGGTGCCCCAAGGATCCACATTTGACTCCCTGAAAGTTGTCATCCTAGGCATATTAGCCAGGGCTGAAGCTGTGAGTCCCTGCTCCATTTGGATGATATCCTCAGGACGGTTGGAACTGTTTCTAGGGGTGTTGAAGCTCAGTGTTGTGGGACGAATAGGGGACACAGGAATCCGATCTCTTCCAGCTACCACTGATCTCAACCTAGCTAACTCACCCATCACATCCTAGTCCACCTTTTGTTGCTGCTTCATGTAATGTTGCATTTTTGCAAACATGGCGAGGAATTCATTATTAGAGACCATAACCGAAATCTCCACGCCACGTCTTGATCCCATGACGCTATATCTGAGTGATTGGCCAGTGCTGGACTCACAGTATCCCATGATGATGTGTTGAGCCACGGTGGTGGTGGAGGAAGGACAGTGCTGGTCAATGATGAAGTGTTTGCAGGAGCGGATACATTCAAAGAATTCAATTGTGTCTGCATCTTTTGATATTTTTTTTGTAAAAATTAAGTTTAAGATGAATCTTGCAAGAGTTTGAAAGAAAATTGACACCAATTGCCCCACGGTGGGCGCCAAATTGGTTTGGCTAAAAATTACAAAGCACGATTTTGTTACCAAACAGTTTAAATTCAAGGAAATAATAATAGAATTTAATCTCAATTAATGAATTCCCAGAATGGAAGCAAGAACACGGAGATTTGTACGGGGGAAAAAGCCCTTAATCCCTAGATGTCTTCAAGGACCGCTAGCACCAAAAAAACCCCGAGCAATGATAACACACGTTGCTAGTTTATTCCACAGGAAATAATTCGAGTACAATGGTTTGCGGCTGTAGCTAATACAAGTGTTCGTAAGTTGTAAAAATGAAATCAATCCGCCTTTAATTACAATAATATCCTAACTCACTTCCTGAGATTCCTTGGATCTCCTTTCTAATGATATTCGGCCATTATAGACTGAGTATTCCAGCGAGTCTTCTTATTTGCGTGCCTTTTAGCTCGAGACTAAGTCCAAGTGACTATTGCTTGACCTTTCATACCTGGCTATCGATCAAACAAAGTCAAAATAATTTGTTTAGTATCAATGCCCGAGCATGCTGGGTGACCTAACATGCTAGGATCAAGTAGTATAAATAGGCAACCCCTGGATGTATGACATCCTAGGACACAAATCTAATAACAAGGTACCGAGAATATAGGCGTAAATTTAGGGGATAACACCTCTGTTATATAACAAATACATGAATAACTAACTGTCCGGGTTTTCCGGGATCCTAATCTCCAACTATCTTAACCGTTGAGTTCTATTTCGTCCACTTGTTCAACGACCTTCAACGGTTATACCGAGTCTTTAGGAGTTAGTTGAGAGTCCAACGCCACCTGCAAACAATTAAGAACGAGACAAAATAGGGATTAGTGAATAACAATAAATCAAGATACCTGAGCTGGTAGGATTCCTAAGTTATTTCAGGATTCCTAAACTATCTGAGCTTCCTGGTGAGCATCCTGAATATCAACCCCTAACACCTGGCTACTTTGATTCTGAATGCCCTAGAATCCTTTTCTTCATCTGGGATGGAACCACCTTGTAGATATTGAGTTATAGGTTTGGTCCAGGAAGTGGTTTTCTGCAGGGAATCAAAATGTGGATCATCCTGGGTATTAGATACCAGGATCTTGTTTTTCAGGATTGTTTTTCATCCTGGTTGATCGTCGGGCTCAATATTTGAATTATGGGGATCTGCATATCCTCAAGTGCCTTGAATGCTCAGCCTATGTTTGCCAACGCATCTGCCTTAGCATTCTCCTCTCTTGGTACTTGTTGGATGTTAAAAATTTGAAAATCATGGGCCATATTTTTCACTATCTCCAAGTATTTCGCCAATCTTTCTCCTTTTACTGCATAGGAGCCATTGAAATTGTTAGTTAAAAGTAAAGAATCAACGTATACATGGATGTGTTGAATCCCCAGATGTAAAGCTAGGTGCATCCCAGCAATCAGGGCTTCGTACTATGCTTCGTTATTAGTTTCCTGGAATCCAGACCTAACTACCTGGGGTATCATGTCCCCCTGTGATGATTTCAGTACGATTCCCAAGCCTGTCCCCCTGACATTGGATGCTCCATCTGTAAACAGTGTCCAGCATCCTGAGATTTCTTCCTCTTGTAAATGCTGGAATTTTTGGTTAGCTTCTGTTTATATGTCATCACTGAAATCAGCCACAAAGGCACTAATGCTCGTGACTTTATTGTTGTTCTTGCTTCATAGACCAGGTCATAAGCACTCAGCTTTACAGACCACTTCGCCATCCTACCTGACATCTCTGGTTTTCTCAAAAAAAAAACTTAGTGGGATAATTAGTTCTCACATGTATAGTATGTGTTTCAAAATAATGTCTTAATATAATAGAGGCCATACTTAAAGCTAAAATAAGTTTTTCTAAGTGAGAATACCTGGATTCTGCATCAAGTAGGCTTTTACATACATAATATACTGGGTGCTGCTGGCCTTCTGCATTCTTGGCCAGCACTACACTTACCGTATTCCAGCAAACTGAAAGATAGAGGGATAATGACTCTTCTGGTTCTGGTTTCATCAGCAATGGTGCCGAGGATAGGTATCCTTCAGCACTTGAAAGGCTTTTTTTGCTCGGCTTTCCATTCAAACCTTTTATTTTTTTCTTAGGATGTCGTAGAGTTCTTGGCACCTCTTCAAGGATTTTGAAATGAATATATACAAGGCTGCAACCCAGCCTGTTAATCTTTGTACATCCTTGGTTGATGCTGGTGACTTCAAATTTACTATGGCTCGAATTTTCTCAGGACTTGCTTCAATTCCTCTCTTTGTGACCATGTATCCCAGGAATTTGCCAACTCCTACCCCGAAGTGACATTTTTCTGGATTCAACTTCATGTTGTACTTGTTAGGGGTCGATTTCAGGATGTTCATAGGAAAGCTACATAAGACCAGGAATCTCGCTACGGTTTGGGAATCCCGTCCAGTCAGGTATCCTGAATATTTGTTATCGACTAACCTTTATTTTTGCCATGTGCTTTATTTGTTTTCGGGAACGTTGTAGAGCTTAACCGCCTCCTGAAGACTCGGTCTTAACTAACTGGCACGTGGGAAAGTGGGTCGCACCTCCTTCAACGGTCGAGAGAAGTGGAGAAAGAAGATCCCGAGAATCCCGGATAGTTAGTTAGTTGTTAGTTTGTTATATAAATCGAGGATTCGATCAGTAGGGACACACACAACTCACTCACGCTTTAGCTCTGATAGCATACGATCTCTGTAACACTTAGTTTGATCGATCAAACCTCCAAAACACTTGTAATTTTCAATTTCCTATCAATAAAATTGTGTGGTAGCGGGCTCTTCAGGCCGGCTCCCGAGGTTTTTTTGCTAGGATTCCTAGAGGCAACTCGAAGAATCCTGGATTTTTCCCTCGTTACATCCTTGTTTTCAGCTTTACATTTCGAGCATATTGACAAGCACACTACCTCACATTCTAAGTTTGGAATACGAAATTCCTTTGTGAATTTTTGACCAAAACAGTACTTGTCTAGGATGTCAAAGGATTCCTTTACATCTTGGATATGGTTGTTCATCTTCGTAGATTTTACCACCAAATCATCAATGTATACCTTCATGGTGTCCCACGGCTTTTCTTTAAACATCAGGTTGACCAGCCTTTGGTAGGTTGTACCTGCATTTTTTAGTCTAAAGGGCATTACAATATAACAATATATACCTGTGGGGGTGATGAATGCAGTGTCTTCCTGCTCTTCAGGTTCCATCTAAATTATTTAAAAAACTGAGGTGGCTTCCATGAATGTTAACATTTCATGGCATGTCGTTGCATCCACCATCGAATCTATATGAGGCAGAGAGAAAGGATCCTAGGGGCATGCTCGGTTCACGTCAGTGTAGTCTACATAAACTCTCCATTTGCCATTCTTATTATGTACAACGACCACATTAGCTAACCATATTGGGAATCTAACTTCCCTTATCATCTTGGTTTTGAGCAAATGGTCTACTTCTTCCTGGATTATGACATTCTTCTCTGGGGCAAATTTTCGTCTTTTTTGGTGCATTGGCTTGAAAGATTTCTCAATTCCAAGTTTATGTGTTATAACGTTTTTATAGATACCTGTCATGTCTTCGTGACTCCAGGAGAATGTGGACATCCTGGACTTGAGGAATTCTGTTAACTCCTTTTCTATAGGCTGATGGATATTTGTGCCAATTAAGACCTTCTTTCCAGGATGCAGAAAATCAAGTACCACTTCTTTGACGTCTTGTTCCCTTGCTTCCAGTATATCCCTAGCCTTCTTCTGTAATTGCTATCATTGGCGACTTTTTGTGGAACTCTTCATCGAGGATGTGTAGCAGTCTTTGGTTTCTTGCTGGTCACTATGGATTGTGACTACCCCTAGTGTCACACCCCCAATTTCCACTAACGGAGTCTAACCGTGTAGGGTGTGATCCAGAACAGGACCTAAGTCTTTAGTTACAACCAAGCCATAAAAGAGAGATAAAATAGTCATAACATGTGTTTTACAAAACAGAGTTTAAATAGCAGTTCAGCGGAAGCATTTAAAAGACTACAAAGTTGTTGTTTGCAAAGATAATTAATAGAAATGTCTGAAATACATTTTCCCAAAACTTTGCATAAAAATTAAGTACTGCCACCGCCCGTACCTTCAATGATCCTCCTAGCGACCTGAAAAGCATGCAACAATCAAGTATCAGCCAAAGCTGATGAGTTCACTAAAACAGTCTACACTTCACTATGTAGACCAAGAATGTATACAAATAATGAAAGACCAATCTGTAAGTTAAAAGTGTAAGTTACAAGTAATATCCATATCGTTAGGTAGCTAGCCTATGCTTATGTTCACCTGAAAGTTTGTAACCGAAGCTGACTATGCAACACAGGTGTTAGCCTGTATGATTTGCCTTCCCCGTGTCTTTCCTGATCATGGACTTGTATGTGGAAATAATATCTCATAAATATGAGATATGTAGATTGTTACTGAAGGTGTGATTCAAGCGAACTAGATTTAGATCCAACGAATTGACAGTTACTATATATAGCACTTCTAGTTCGTTGGTGAAAGTAACCGAACTGAAAATACCCACTTCGTTCATTTCTCTGAGATCATATTTGAGGGGAAGAGATTTTGATCTTGTTTCTTAGAGCTGTGATTAGAAGCTTCATCGAGTTTATATCATGTAATAACCGATTGAATTGAGCTATAAACCGAGTTTTATTTAGTTGATTCGTGTTCTTCGTTTTGTTTGTTTTTTATCAACTTTCGGTCCAAATTCGGTGTACAAATCACTATATCGGGACAAATGGAGTTTACATAAATAAAATGAAGTAAGTGAAACTCACCTTAGGGTGCACTGGTACTCAGCACCTGACTTTGTGAGTTGGTTATAAGTAACCTATTTGAATGAATACAGTCTAACCAAATTAGAGGATGTCGCTAAGACGAATTGCTTATCATAAGACACTCATGTTATCATGCATTCACCTTGGTCCTAAAATCTTAACACAGTTCCTAAACATGTAGGAGAACATACATGCACATTTCCAAGACAATATGCACAAATGAGAAGTTCACATGTTAACCGCTTAACACACCATTTGTAGACATGCATAATTTGCTCCACACTTGGAGTTAGGTTCTAAACTTTTGCAGGCATACACTTCCCAACATTCTAAACATGTTTAAAAAGAATCAACCCAAATGGTTAAGTATTTATTAAGTTATGCGGGTTTGAAGTTGGCTAAAAATCAGCTTTGTTGCTGTTAGACAAAACAATAGAAATAAACTTGAAAAATTCATAACTTGATCAAAACTTGTAGTTTTCTTTCCAAAACTTCCAGATCATAGGTCTAATGTAGAAGAATCATTTTCATCCAAAAAACCCTTCATTAATACCTGAGAATCATGTACAACAAAAAAGCACAAGCATGCTATTACAGAATTTTGACAGCCCTGCACACCCTACTTGCAGCAGCTTTTTCAGTAATCAAACAAAGGTCTTAGAATGTGTACAAGTAGCGAAATTATAGCTAAGACATAGTAATTTACTATGGAAAAAGAATCACTTGATTTGGATAAAACTTGAGCAAGTTATGACCTATACAAGACAACCCAAATTTTCTGACAGAATCTGTCTAAAAATGGGTCATTTTAAAAATTCTGTTTCAAAGGTTTTAGTTAACAATTTGATCTTCAAACTTTTTTTAGAGATTAGTAATACCATAAAAAACATTTCTCCTCAAGTTTACAGCCTTCATAATATACATATGATGATCATAGAAAATCAAAACATGAAGCTTGCATATAAGCACATACACCTAAAATTTATCTTAAACAACACAAGCTTTTAACAAGAACATTCCATGGCAGATTTCTCATAAAAAATACAGCCTCTAAATCGACCCATAATCAGCCCCAAATCGACCCATAATCAGCCCCAAATCCTCATTTAACTTAACTTAACATAAAACATGATTCATGAGCATATATACACACCAATTTGCACATAAACACAAGATTAACACAAGAATTCAACAAATTTTCAACTTGAAGATTTCTAGGGCTTACAAAATGAAGAAAAAAATGGCGGATTGGTGAAGATGAAATGAAACGAAAGCTCTCCCTAGTCTTCTTGAAGCTTAATTGAGTTCACAAACCCAAAATCTTGCATACTTGATGGATGATTTCAAGAAAACTCAAGAGTGTGTGTGTGTGTGTGTGTGTGAAACCGTAAGGTAAGAGGGAGGAAGAAGAAGAAATCGTGAAATGGGGAGGAGAGGAGGGTGTTTGGCTGCATTAGATGATTAAAAGAAATGCACATTTGGTCCCTCAAGTTCTATTTTTTGCGCAAATAATACAAGACAAGCAAAAAGTGGGATTTAAACCCAAAACTTGGTAAATAAATGATAGGAATATTTTCAAGTGTTTACAACTTATATAGCACGTAATACGTAGTCGGGAAAAGTCTAGTTATTGTGTACGCACATAAAATTTAGTTCATGTGGCATGATTTTTCAAGAAATGGCAATTATAAGTAACATATAAAGTCACGAAATATATTACTAAAATTAATTAGAAATTAAATAAATATCTTTATATAAACATTTACATAACGCTCTATGGGTTTGCTAACGAAACTAACAGAAATAGTTAACGGTTTTAACCTGGGAATTTGGAAATTGTAATAGCATCCCCTTGTTAAAGAATTTTCGTCCCGTAAATTTCCTCAGGTTACTAAGTTTTCTGAGAAGGGAACGAAAAACTTTCACGTTGCTACATCATCCCCCAATTAACGAAAATTATGCCCCAAAATTTAGCTAGTACCTTGATTTGATGCAGAGGTTTGATCGAACAAGTGAGGGTATTTCTTCCTAATTTGGTCTTCCCGTTCCCACGTGAACTCCAATCCATGCTTAGAGTGCCATCTGAATTTGACAATTGGGATTTTACTTCTTTTTCAATGCTTTCTCTTCGCGTCCCATTATCTCCATGTGTTGTTCCATAAATCAAAGTTGTTCGTCAACCTGGAGTTCCTCCAGTGGAACTATTAGAGTGCTATCAACCAGAAACTTCTTTAGATTTGAAACGTGAAACACGTTATGTACCCCATCTAATTTTACTTCTTTTTCAATGCTTCATCTTCCCACGCTTCCCAAAGCATATGACACCCTTCCAAGGCGAGACCTTCAATAGTACTCTATCGCCGACCTTAAATTCTAATTGCCTTCTATGTTTATCTGCATAACTCTTTTGTCGGTCCGTTGCCGCTTTCATGCGGTTTCTGATTTGTATGATTCTCTCTATGGTCCCGTACACTAGTTCTGGTCCGGTGAGTTGGCTGTCGCCGACCTCGGCCCAGGAGACCGGCGATCTGCACCTTCGTCCGTAGATAGCTCAAAAGGAGTGGCCCCAATACTGGTATGGTAGTTATTGTTATAAGTGAATTCGACCAATGGTAGGTGAGCTTCACAGTTCTTCCCGAAATCCATTACACAAGCCCGAAGCATATCTTCGAGAGTTTCGATAGTGCACTCAGTTTGTCCATTTGTTTGAGGATGGTAGGCAATACTCATGTCTAAGCAGGTACCCATGGCTGCTTGTAAGGATCCCCAAAAGTTTGAAGCAAATCTAGGGTCTCGATCAGAGATAATAGATTAGGGCACTCCGTGGAGTTTGACAATCTCCTTAAGGTAGATTTGTGCAAGCTTGTCAGTTTTGTCAGTCTCCTTTATGGCTAAGAAATGGGCGGATTTGGTTAACCTATCCATGATGACCCAAATCATATCATTACCGTTGGGAGTTCGGGGCAGTCCTGGGACGAAATCCATCAAAATCTCTTCCCATTTCCACTCGAGAATTTTTGGTTGTTGCAATAATCCTTCTGGCCTTCGATGTTCTGCTTTGACCTTCGAGCACGTCAAACACTTGCTGACATACCTAGCAATGTCAGTTTTCATATTGGGCCACCAGTAGAGCCCCTTCAGATCTTATACATGTTGAACGAACCTGGATGGACTGAATAGAGAGACTTGTGAGCCTCGTCCATCACTAGTTCCCGAAGATTTCCATGGAGAGGTACCGATACACGATCCTTATAATAGCAAATTCCATGCGAATTAACTTCCGAAGTGCATCCACACCACCCAAGGATTCAGACCCAAAGTTATCCTCTCTCAAGGCCTCCTTCTGTACATCCTGGATACTATCTGGTAGTCCTTAATGAATCGTTACTTGCAGAGCTTGAAACCTTCTAGCTTTAACATGTTCCTTCCCGCTCAGGACATCGGCTACCACGTTGGCCTTGCCTGGATGATACTTCATCGCTAGGTTGTAGTTGTTTAGAAACTCGAACCACCTACGCTGCCTCATATTGAGTTCCTTCCGTTCGAATATGTGCTGGGGGCTTTTGTAATTAGTGAAAATTGTACACTTGGTACCATATAAGTAGTGTCTCCAAAAGTTCAAGGTAAATACAACTACGCCCTACTCTAGATAGTGAGTTGTGTAATTCTTTTCATGGGATTCTAATTGTCTTGACCCATATGCGATTACTTTACCTCTTTGCATTAATACACATCCAAGTCCTTGAATTGACACGTCACAATAGACCTCATTGTCGTCAATACCATCAGGTAAAGATAATATAAGTGTGGTACAAAGTTTCTCTTTCAAATTTTGGAAGGCTGACTCTTCCTTGTCATCCCATCGGTACTAGACTCCTTTGTGCGTGAGAGAGATTAGCGGTAGAGCTAGCTGACATAATCCCTTTATGAAATCATGATAATAACCCGCTAAACCTAGGAATTGGCGAATTTCCGTGGGAGGTCGCGGAGTAGACCAATTTTTTATGGCTTCTATCTTGGCTGGGTCAACGTGAATACCTTGCTCGTTGATGATGTGACCCAGAAACTGAACCTCTCGGATCCAAAAGCCGCATTTGGAGAATTTCGCGTCGAGTTTCTCCCTTCTGAACAGTTCTAGAATTTTTCTAAGATGCTCCTCATGTTCCTCTTTAGTCTTTGAATAAACGAGTACGTCGTCGATGAAAACAATGATGAATTGATCTAGGTAAGGTTTGCACACGCGGTTCATAAGATCCCTGAACACCGCTGGTGCATTTGTTAACCCGAAAGGCATGACTAAGAACTCATAGTGACCATAGCGCATTCTGAAAGTTGTCTTTGATATGTCCTCCTCGCGGACCCTGAGTTGATGATACCTGGACCTCAAGTCGATTTTTGAGTAGTAACTGGATAATTTTAATTGATCAAAGAGATCATCGATCCAAGAAAGAGGACATCAATTCTTAATAGTAACCTTGTGGAGCTCAGGGTAGTCAATACACATTCTGAACATCCCATCTTTCTTCTTGACGAATAACACAGGCGCGCCGGCGCACTAGGTCTAATGAAACCTTTGTCTAATAACTCCTGTAGTCGAGTGGATAATTCATGTAGTTCATTAACAACCAAACAATATGGAGCTCGGGAAACAGGAGCTGCTCCAGGAATAAGGTCGATTCCGAATTCCGCTTGTCGATGTGGAGGTAGGCCTAGTAGTTCCTCCAGGAATACATCGGGGTAGTCGCGAACGATTGGATAATCCTCGATTTTTCTTTCCACCATGGTTTGGTCCGTAACCGTTGCCAGATGGCTAATGTCCCTTCTAAATATATTTTTGTGCTTTGAGGTACAATATGATTCCGGAGACAGTGCCTCCCTTTTCACCCTGAATCGAAGTACTTCTCCATTTGCAGTTGGTATACGTATGACTTTATCTTGGCAGGCGAGTTCTGCCTGGTGCGTGGACAGCCAATCCATACCGATTGTTACACCAAAACTACCGATTGTGAAAGGCATAAAATCTATGCTGAATTTGTGACCTGAGAGTTCCAGGGTAAAATGCTTGACTAAATGAGTTGCATCGAGCAACTTACCATTGCTAATTCAAATGTGTACCTAGCTTCTAGATGGTTCGTATTAGCCTTTATCAACTTACAAAATTTGGTTGAAATGGAACTTTTCTCAGCACTAGAATCAAATAGCACATTAGCAAAGTAGTTGTTGAGAAGAAACTTACCGGTTATCACGTTAGCATCATTTTTGGCTTCACCTGAACCCATGATAAAAGCGTGTCCTATGGCACCATTTCCCCCGTCTCCACCACCATCCATGCCATTGTTGTTGTTATTGTTGTTGTTGTGGTGGTGGTTGTTGCTATTCCCATTCATCCTGAGTTGAGGGCAATCCTTCTTCAGGTGTCCTAGTTTCCCGCACTCATAACACCCTCTAGGGCCATCATTGTTTTGCTTTGGTCGGTTCAGTAGTACACCCCAATAGTTCTTGGCAACATGCCCTCTTTTCCCACAACGATCACATCGGGGTTTACTGTAGTCACCAGAGTGATGAGTGTTACAAATGTTGCAGTAGGGTGCTTTTCCTTTGTACATGTTCGAACTTGGAGCAGTGCTACCTTTACGGTTTCGGTTACCACCTCCATTGTTGTTATTTTAACCACACTTGGAGTTGTCGAACTTTCTGTTCTGATTTTGGGAGCTTGACACCTTCTAAAGTTGTTACCGATATTGTTGTTGCTAGGTTCTTCATCTCTTTTCCTTTTCCCGTCGAGGGTAGCCTTTGGAATTCTTTTTGGTGGTAGGGAACCTGTGCTACCGCCTGACACCTTCCAAACTTATGTGCCAGCCTAATCGCTTGCTGCACATTTACTGGATTTGAGGACGTTACCATTTCCTAAATTTGTGGAACCAGTCCGTCCACATACCTTTCATTCCGTTTATAATCAACATCAACCATTGTTGGACATAGTACCGCATATTCATGGTAGCGGGCAATGTACTCTTCCACCTCTGAGCCCATCATTTATGAATTTAGTAGTTCACCTTCCTACCTTTTTACTTCCTCCATGATCGCATCCTTGAATTCTTGCCATGTCATGGCGTTAGCAGCATCAATTCCCAACATTTGCACTTGTGTGTTCCACCAAGTAAGTGCAGAATCCTCTAGAGTACCTGTAGCATACTTCACCCGATCTCCTACCGAGCAGTTACACATTGCAAAGACTTTTTCAGACTTTTCGAGCTATCTGAGTAGGCCCACAACACCTTCAATGCCCTTAAATACTAGAGGCTTTCAATCCATGAATGCTTTAAACGAGCACTGGGGTTGGTTGTTTCCTTGGTACTGAAGCTGGGCCGATGCGAAAGCTGCAGCAACTCCCTGGTTATCATCTTCTGAACCTGAGTGGCAGTGAAGTTTCCCGGGTTGGGTCCGGTGTTTCTCTGAGGCGACATGATTTCTATAAATCCATGTAAACCTTTCGTTGGTTAGTATACCCGATACTAGAAGTCATTAAATACCAAGAGATGTCTCACATAGACACAAATTACATAAAAACATTCATTTATGTGAACAGAATATTCTATGTTTGTAACAAAGCAGTAACAATGTCAGGAGCACATAAACACATAGTACAATTAATCGTTACATTAAAAATCGCTATGATATTCTATCAGTCACTGAAGATCGCTAAGAACTAAGTGAAGTTCTTCACATTAGTGATAGCTTCTTTGATAATCGTGGGGGGTGTAACTGTCTTATCAAACACTCTCTTAAAATTTTCATCTTTGGCCAAGAAACTTGTGAACGATTGTGAATTGGTGAAATTATTCAACAAACGATTTGCCTCAATTACTTGAATCTTCAAATCTGAAATCTTTTGTTGTGCATCAGTCAATTCCTTTTCTATTGTGATCAACTTCTTAGCAACCCTGTTTGTATCTGATTTTTGTAATCATAAATTGTCAATCTCTCCAAACATATCTTTCTTCAATTTATCTTCATTTCTTTTCTGTTGACCCTAGTCAATTCCTTCTTTTCTTCCAACAATGTTTCATTTTCAATAGAATAACTTTTTTCTTTAGCTACTCATTAGAAGTCTTTTTAAGCATATCAAGCTTGATCTTTGATTTTTGAAACAAAACATTGAAATCATTTTCAACATCCTTTGCACCTTCCATTTCTGAACTTCCTTAACTAGCTCAGCATTTTATTCTACTAGTTTTGAATTCTTGGTCTTATAATCCTTTCCATCTTTCTTAGATATCTCCAACACTTCATTTACCAAATAAAGTTCTTTAGTAAGCATTTTGACTTCCTTTAAAAAAGAATCATTTTCTTTCAGTAAACTTTCAATTTTAACTTCAGAATTTTCATTCTCAGCTGATTCATAAGAACTCGAATCGGAGTAATAATCATCTGAAACATCTTTGATAATCAATGCTGATTTATCAAACACTTTACCCCAATCCATAACCTTCTCATTTTGAACAATTAAAGTTGTCTTATATGAATTACTTGATGACGGTTGAAAACCACTGGTAGCTTTTGAATCAGATTTGTGTACATGAGATTGTTGACATTCTCTTGCAAAATGTCCAAGATGGGAACATTTATAATATTTTATCTTAGACTTGTCAAATCCCAATTTTCCATCTGCATCAACAGCATGTCTTCCATTTTTCTTGTAAAACCGTTGTGACCTCTGACTCATCATAGCCAATTACCATGCCATATCCATTTCATTTAATTGATCATCGTCAATTTCATTAAGATCTTCTTTAAGCATCTAAGCATCACTCACATTTTTTATAATCATTCCAAAAGAAGGTGAAATTAAAGTGAATATCAACGTAGCGCAATCATCAATTATCTTGACAGAAAAATCATTCTGATTTGTTAATCCTGGAATTGTAAAAGTGTAACCTCTTGAAGAATCAGTATTATCAGAAACTCCAGAAACATTTCGATTAAAAGCAGTACTTGGTGCCAAACTAACACTAATAGGTTTAGCTTTAGCATTAATACTTGCTGCATTTTGACCATGATACAATTATGAGTTTTGCAATTTAGCGGTTAATTTGTTTAAATTCAGCATCTCCATTTCTCGAGCATGAAGTTTACCAGTTGACTCATGAAATGATAATGCAGAGAATTCTTTTTCATGTGTGATTAACAAAACATAATTTTCCCATTTCTCCAGCAATGCTTCCAATATCTTTTCTTTCAATTCTTCATCGGTTTTCTCTATTCCAGCAACTTCCAATTCACTGATAAGATGTGAAAATCTTGATACAAGAGCCGTGATGTTTTCATTATCATAATGCTGAAAGTTGTCAAACTCTTTGCTCAACACCTTTCGTCGACTCTTCTTGTAATTGATCATTGCCCTCACGTCTTGCCAATAAAGCATCCCACAATTGTTTAGTTTTCTTCCAAGTGTTGAATGATATAATAATTCGGTAGATAAAGCCATGGTAAGGTAACCAAAAGCTTTTTTTTTCAAGCTCATAGCTTTTCCTTTCATCAGCAGAAAAATCTTTTATTTCCTTATAATCCCCTTGATCAGTTGGATGCATGTAAAGCTTTTGAATTGGAATCCATAAATCGATATCATTCGTGCTAATATAAGCAGAAAACTGTTGCTTCCAATTTTGATAATCCTCCAACTGCAATAACTTGGGAACTTTCTGACGTGTTCCAATTTCGTTATCAAAATTGATCATCGCTTGCATTGCATTCTGCATAACCGCAAAAGCTTGGAAATATGACATTTTGAAAATTTTCTAATTATGTTATCCGAACTGAAACCAAACAGAAGAAAGTTGATCTGAACCCAACCGAACTTAAGCATGTTCGAACTAAAAGATTACCCCGAACTGAAACCGAATTGAAAAGTAGGCAAACTGAACCAAACCGAAGCTAACCGAACTGAGACTTCGTACAGACACCCGAACTTAAACGAACCAGAAGTGAAGCAAACCGAACCAAATCAAAGTTAACCTAACTGAAAGTTTCCGAACTAAAACGAACCAAGATCCGAACTCTTCCGAACTAAAACTTCATGTAAACGAACTGAAGCGAACTGAGAGTTCGGTTGACGGTTATTTTTCCGATCTGAGAATCTCACCCGAACTTTAACGAACCGAACATTTTTCGATAAAAAATAGCGATTTTGGACAGGTTTAAATGAGATTTTCAGAAGTGGATCAGAAAAAATGATAAGAAATGATTTAGGAGTAAAATTTTCACAAAATTCTCGACTAAAATGGTCAAAAACTCTCAAAAACACTCCAAAAACTACACTTTTTGTTTCAAAAACTCCAAAAATAGCAACCACAGATCAGTAGAGTAAACCAGAAAGCTCTCATACCACTTGTAAAGACGTGAGCGTCCGATTGTCTACTCAATCTAGCGATTTCAGATACGAAACGTAATTAAAACGATTGTTTTATTGATCACAGAAGAACAATAATACAATCAGAGACACTCAGAGAAACATCATAGAAAACACACACTTAGTCTAGACTCTCTCACAGCTCGTTACCGAAATACAAAGCAAAACGACTATATTTACTACAGCCAGCCGAAGTCATCCGAAACACGAGTTCGTGTGGTTTCGAACTCACCCGAACTGTGAGTTTGGCTGACACTTCGTGTCAATTCGTATCCACTTCGTTTGACAGTCATTTTGCGTAACTTCGTCTTGTTCAGATACTTCACACGACGAACCGCTCATACACTAACACGACAAGTCATGAATAGATACAGTTGAGGAGGAATCCACAATTGTACAAAGCAAGATATTTGAGGTAAATTTAGATCAACCACTTAATTTCAAAATGATACTTGAGAGTACATAAAGTCATGGGAGTAATACTTTGAAGATTTAGTCGGTAAATCTTTTTAATGTGAGATGAGATTCTCAGGATAAGTAGAAGATGGAAATCAGTAATTAATCAAGAGCTCATACATGACTCTGTTACTAAAGATTTTTAGTATAATTACTAAGAGACAAAATAATAATGGATGTATAATTCATCCACGTACATCACCGTCGTAAGAAAATACCAAGTGTATGGTATGCGAATTGAGACCAAGAATGACAAGGTTATATGTCGAATGTGATCTAAGTCACAAATATCAGAAGTTAATTTGATAATATCAGAAGAAGTTAATTTGATAAGAATGTCTTGATATAGTGAAACAAGGATGTCTTAAGCAACATAAGGATTGTATCTTTCTAAGAACAACCTGCATGACAGAATGTGACCACACAAAATTTGCTAGAGACGATTCAAAATTAGTATCTAGTGTTTTGAACGACACAACCACATAGACTAGCCCATCTAGAATCAATGGTTGATTGCTACATGGACAGTGGATCTGCTTTTAACATTTAGTACGTTTTATAAATCCATGAATATTTTATTCTAAAGGTCCGTAATTGATTGAAATATATGGGGATGAATTTTGAGGAAAGAATGTTGTGATTTATATTCACTCACGAAGTTGAAAGCTCAAAAGGGTTAAGGTTTATAATTCATAGATATCCATTAGAGAAATGGTATTGGATGTAACTCGCTTCAAAACTAACTTAATGGATCAAGTCATAAGTAGTTTTGAAAATGGTATGATTGTCACATCCTTAGACCTGAGAAAGATATAGAGACTAACATTAGTGGATGATCGTTCTTTGATCTTATCTAACGCTAGATCTTAAATGAACAGTAATAAGGGTACTTGATTGGGAACGAATCTGAAACTAAGTGGGAGTTTTATGTTATCAAAGGGATCCTGTACTTCTCGAAATGAGAATATGAACATCCAAGCGCCTTCATAGGATTAAACAGGTGAAAAATGTGGCCACACTCAAACTAAGCGGTAGTTTGGCATCCACTTTGAGTCTGATACGAAAACAATAATGGTTGGACAAAATATAAGAATCATTACAAATTCATGTCTTATGTTCAACAAATGTTCTAATTTGAGAAAAGAAGTACAATAAGGTTACCACGGCTTAACTCCACAAGACCAGTAAAATGCTCGAAGAGTTTAGAGAAAAGATGACGAAAGAAATCATATTATGCCTTAATGGTCGCATCGTGGGCAGTATAGTACCTTATTTACTTGACAACTACCATTTCACAACAATACACGGGCAAGTATACCCATCGTGGGCAGTATAGTAGTGGTAAGTTGAATCGGGGTCGATTAGGACACAATGGAAAATGAGAGCTCCCAATACTCAATCTTTGTTTACGTTTAACCAAAGTCTATTTTCTTAGGGAAAATAGTTTTTACTACTAATGTATATATATATATATATATATATATATATATATATATATATATATAATGGATCTTTGATCCTAAGTATGGTGGAGTCAATATTGATTGGAATAACGACGTTGGTAACTTATAATCAAGTTGTGGTTTTATTACCTTGGCTCAAGATTGTTCACTGGCAGAAGGTTAGCCACCTTTTGGCCTCTTTGGCTATCTCACCATCCAACTGCTAATCGTCTTCGAGGAGTACGAATGCCAAGGGAAGGTGCTGCCAGTTGAGAAATGAAGTGGTATAATGCCATTCAGTTACGGGGTCCCTGAACCCGGCAAACTTACCGTACTCGACACACCGTCATGAACCAGTAGGGAATAACCCTGCGTACCAGATTATTTTATTATAAAAATGATCTTTTTAAGGGGCTAAGATCAGTTCCATACACCGCCCTCGCGTAATGTACGTCTGACCAGAGCCAAGTTCACGAACACGTAGCTCTCGGTCCTGTGAAGTGACATAATATTACCAACCCATGTTCCCAACCAAATACTTTCACCTCGCACATGCGTGGTCAGCAGATTTTGCTTACATAGACATAAGGACCTCAAACGTATCATGTAGCATGGGACACGAGTCACCTTTGGGATCATGCATCGTCCCTCGACCGGGTATCACCGGTCCGGCCTTTGGGATTTTGACTCCCCAAATGGTCTGTGATACGTGAAGCACTCTTGGTTCAAAAAATCAGTAATACACTTTCAATAAAAAGGATTTTCATAAAGTCATTAGAAACACCTTGGACCATTTCAATAAAAACAGCTTGAAGACTCGTTAAAAGTTTGTTAATTCCAATCAAGTGTAAGAATTTGGCCAATCATGGCTTAAATATTTGTCAGTCAGTAAAAGAAGATTTCATTCACAAAATACTTTCATTTACTAAACTGGTTTTATTTCTTACAGACTCTTACATACTTGAAGATACAAAGGAACCAAGTGGCTCGGTAACTAATCTACAATTGAGGGGGAGAGGAAAGAATTGAGCAAGTTGAGAAGTAAGGGAGAGCAAGCTTTTATAGGCAAATCTTGGAAAACGGCATGGGGTGTGCTCCATCAGACACGGGCCGTGCTTTGTCAGACGAGCAGAATTTTGTCTCTTCTGATGTAAGTGATACGAGGCGTGTTAGCCGGAGCACGGGACGTGCTATGTGCAGGGAGGTCAGCGGTATGGGGTGTGCTAAGTCAGAGGCACATTGTGCTGATCAGAAGCCAATACGGGTCGGGCACGGGGCGTGCTTGATGAGGCACGGGCCGTGCTAGAGCGGTGCTTTTCAAAATCTTGCATTTTATTTGCCTTTTGTGCTAGATAATGCTCCTTTTTGTACTTTGGCTCTAGAAAACCTGAAAACCTAAAAAGAAAACAAAATTGCTTTGTTTTGTTGTTAGTAGCTAGATTTTATCCTGATTTGCGAGGATATTTAAGTTAATAAATATATATGATTTAGCGTATATAAAATATCCCCACACTCAATTGTTTGCTTGTCCTCAAGCAAAACTTCATAATGAGGGGCTTTGACACATCCCAAGTTGTTGGAACCTGGAGGTTGGTGATAACACGAACACACGAACCCAAGAACAAGATCACAGGTAAAGCTGCAGAACCAACATGTATTTTGCTACTTATGTATTTGAACATTTTGGTTTGTAATAACTTAGTTAATGTTGAACTTTGAATCCTTACTTTGAATGTTTACTTGTTATCATATGTTGGTTCAGCTTGATTTACTTTTGCGTTGATCTTGTGATTGTTTGTTTGTTTGGTTGTTCAACACTTAGAATATTTTCATGCTTAAGTTGCACTTAACGATCAGGCCGAAATACTCTTAACGATCTGACCCTTATTGTGCTTAACGATCTGCCTGACAAAGGTCTTAACGACTTGAGTACATTAGCCTTAACGACTTGCATGTGAAATATACTTAACGATCTGACATTATTCTATTTAACGACCTGCCTCCTCTTGTCTATTTAACGATCTGCCTCACATGTATTAACGACTTGACCTGGTCGTTTAACCTTAACGACCTGGCTAGTCTGCAGGAGCCTTAACGATCTGACTATGTGGTTAACGATCTGGCTAAGTTGGCTACCGATCTGACTATGTGGTTAACGATCTGGCTAAGTTGGCTAACGATCTGACTATGTGGTTAACGATCTGGCTAAGTTGGCTAACGATCTGACTATGTGGTTAACGATCTGGCTAAGATGGCTAACGATCTGACCTGTGTATCTTATCGACCAGCCTCTTGAAGTTAACGATCTGACATTCTGACTTAGACGAATTTAATGATTCCTTGATGTGATGTGTGATTCTCTTTGTATTCTGTGCATAGACACTTGTGCTCCTCATTGGGTATATATAGGAATTCTTAGGAAACCCTAGAAAAGCCTTGAGAGAACCTCCTGAGGAGCACTGTGTGTTTGTGTGTGTGTTCTTGGTGTTTTTCTTGAGTTTCAGAGGCGATGGAGAGGCAATGTTGCTGATCCAACCAAGAGTGATCATCAACACGTGATTTCCGCACTCGTGTGATGAATCAAATGATGATCTTTGGCTAAGAAATCGATCCTGACAATTGGTATCAGAGCCAAATCTTCAAGTTTGAGTTCTTGACTCAAAATGAAGAAATCCATCATTTGAGTTATCAATCTTGGTTGTTTTGCTAGAACTTTGAGTTGATTCTTGGTAGAAATCACTCAATGATTCCATTGCCATGCTTGAATCTCTGAAATAACTCCATTTTAGGGTCAAATTTCTGATTTTAGTCAAAACAGGGTTACGCTTTACGTAACCACTGTTGTATTCTTTGAAAATCAAAGTTGTTTTTTGGGGTGTTTCTTTCATCAAATTGATTCTAAAATTGTGTTAGACTAGTAAAACTAAAGCTGTTGCAACTGATTTCACTCAAAAACATCATGTTTTGAGGATTTTAGAGGCAAATTTCTAAGTTTTTAGTGTTCTTGTCATATACACGAAAATCCTTGGATTTGAGCTACTTAGAGTAATTTTTGGAGCTTGATCCAGTTATGTTTTTGGTTTCTCTACTGATTTCTAAACTAGTTGCACAATCAATTTTGATTTCTACAAACTTTGATTTTTTCTTGATCTTGAACTCCCAAGAACATTCTGATGAAATTTTGACTAAGTGTTGAAAATTGACTTTTTCAATTTTGTGACTAATTATCAGTTGTATGTGACTAATTGTGTTCCTTATTGATTATTTTGTAGGATTTGGGTGATTTCAAGCATTCTACAACTTTTCAAGCAAGTGAACCAATTTTTCAACCCGGTTGACCCGTTAGCCTCTTTTTGTCTCGAAATTGACTAGTGTTGATCATTTCAACATGTCGGATCACTTCACTCCTGCCACACAAGGCAACAATAGGCCTCCCAAACTCATGGGGGCAAGTGACTTCGATGATTGGAAGGCGAAATTCCTATCTTACTTGGAATTCGTTGACTTTGACCTGTTGACTTCTGTAGTCGAAGGTCCTGCTGTGTTTGAAGTGGAAGAGGCCACCATTGCTGGAACTGCTGCAGTCGCTACTGGTGCTGATCCTCCACCTAAGAAGATGATTCCCAAACCAAGAAACAAGTTGGATGCTGCTGAAAAAGTTCAATTGAAAACTGACATGCGTGCACTTGGGTGCATAAAGATGGCTATCAATGATGAGTTGCAATACCAATTTCGTGCTGCCACATCGGCTCATGAAATCTGGGAAGGTTTGGAAAAGAAATATGAAGGCAACCCGGCTACTAAGGAAAGAAGATTGGATAAGATCAAGTTGGCGTTCAACACGTTCTCTCATAAGCAAGGCGAATCATTTGAAACTCATGTCAATCGATTCTGCCGCATTATCACTGAGATGACGACAAAGAACATCCGACCTGAAAATAGTGCCATCATCAAGAAGGTCCTTCACTCCTTTCCTCAAGAGTTCGCTTCATATGTGACTTACTTGCTCGACAGTAATGATCTTTCTACTGCCGACTACATGGATTTGATCGACAAGGTTCTTGAGTATGAAGTTTGAGCCGTTGAGCGCAACAGAAAGTCTCTCATGGGTGTTGTGACTGTTAGGAGTTCTTCAACTGCTCCCAATGCTGCGTTCATTGCTCCCGACCTAGATGATGAGTTCCAATTCTCTGTTCCTGCAAGTCAAAGCCCACCTGCCACTACTTCTATTCCTGCTGCTCCTCCAACTGAAGCTGTCATTGCTCCCGTCACCGGTCAGACTCCAAATGTGACTTTTGTGCAACAATCTCCAACTGGTTACTTCGTTCAGCAATCATCTCCTGCATCCCAACCGAACACAAGCATGGATTCCGACTTATGCAATGCTTTTCTAGCTTGCATGAATTCTCAGATGTCCGGAAGTCTTGAGTCCATGACCATCTGTCAAGAAGACCTTGACCAAGTTTCTGCTGATGATCTCGAAGAGATCGATATCAAATGGAAAATGGGTATGATAGCTGCCCGAACTCGGAAGTTCTTCAAGAAGACTGGAAGAAAGCTTTTTCAAGCTCCCTCAAACACCAACATCGGCTTTGACAAGTCAAAAGTGCAATGTTACAACTGTCAAGAAATGGGGCACTTTGCACGTGAATGTCCTAAGCCGAGGACATGGAACGGGCAATCCAATTCTGGTGGAAGGAACCAGACTCATCAAAAGCAGGGTGGTGGTGTTACCCAATCTTATCAGAAACAAGGCAGCTCGTCATACCAGAAGCCACAAGGCACCAGCTCAAATGTCTCTCAACGAGTATCGTCATCTTCTCAACAACCACAAAGATTTCGGATGATAGCAATAAAGTTTTGGTATCACTTGAAGACTCAAACTACAACTGGACCTCCTCGTCTCAGAATCCGTCTTCTAGCCAGTCCAACTATGCTCTTGTAGTGAAGGCAAATGATGGAGAGATAGACGTGTCTAACACAATTGACCCTCTCTTTCCAACTAACTTCTGTTTAATGGCTGGAATTGATGATCTAACTGAAGACAATGCTCAAGACACTGGAACTGTTACTGAGGTGAGCTCATCCGAAGTTGAATCTGAGGCAAGTAAGAGGCTCGTAGAACTTCAACGTGAAACCATCCCTGATGAGGTAAAACTTGCTTTATGTTCTGATAAATGTGTTGAGGCTGTAGCTCGCTATCGCGCTTACAACATTGAGTTGGTCAGTAAGGCGAAAGAGAGTGAGAGTCAAGTTGAGAAGTTAAAGGAAAATGAGAAGGACTTTTTGATTAAAATTAAGTCCTTACAAGATGACATTGAGGTCATGAAGCATACGGAAACAACTCTAACAATTCAAATAACTGATCTTTTGGAAAAACTAACTTCTCTGAGGACGAGCTATGCTCAGGCTCGAGAAACCATTGATTTGTTAAAACTCAATCCGGCAACTCTTGGCAATGCCGTTGCTCGTGATATTTTTGCTAGACTTAAAACTGGACTTGGCTTGACACGGGAAATTGATGATAGTGCGGCCGAGCATCCGCTTAACCATAACTATTATAGAATTCCCGAGTTAACCAAGATTAACTCAAAGAGTCACTTAAAATTCATTAATCCTGAGTTGGTTCCAAGTGCTTCCGAAATCTAAAAGATGGAAGATCAGCTCTCTACCCACACGAGTGGATCTGATCTCCCACCAACCGATGTCGCACTTCACTTTGATGAAGTCAATTCTGCTGTTTTAAAAGATGTTGATACTAGTCTTTCTGAGACTCTGACCAAAGAGGCAGCTGAACATGAATTCCTTGATTTGTTGAAAACATCTGCCGTGGATGGTCAATCGTTTTTGTTTGACGACAACTACGAGCTTTGCAAAACTACTGTTGCTCCAAAATGTGCTAAGACCACACGAAGGCGAAAGCCTAAGCAGAATTCCAACAAGGAATCCACTGATCAGTCTGATGTGAATGAGGATGAGTTCAATCGTGCATTTGCTGAAATGGCACTCAAACATGGTAAGACTGTCATGCACACACAAGCTGGTCTTGTGATCACCGATGGTAAGGTGAAGACTATTCCAAGTGCCTCAACTGGAACTCCCTCTACATCAACACCACAAGCTGTGCAATCTCCCTCAATCAAGCAAATCAAAGGCTAATGCTGAAAGTTCTACTCCCACTGGAGTTGTTGACTCTAAAGTTGAACTGGTAATGATTGTCAAACCAAAAATGAAGAGTGTTCCAAAAGTAACTGAAGCAACCTCTTTAACAACTAATGAGTCTGCACTAATAGTGGTGGAGCCTTCTGTTCCAATGACAGAATGTGCTGAAGCTGTTGTTGAAAAGAAGAAAAGAACAAGAAGAAGGAAAAAGAAGGTTATTACTGATGATGAGAAGACTCATGTTGCTTCATCTGTTGAACCCACATCTGGGGTTCCTGTTACTAAAACTGCTGCTTTTGTTGTTCCAAATGCACCAACTGTGCAAAATGGTTGTGCTATCTGTGGCAATCCTCATCACGATGCAAAGGTGTGTATCTACAACCAAGGGTACAACACCTATGGCAACGCACCAATGCCACTTGTACACTATTATGAGCAACAAGCAACTGCTGGTCAGAATACACACCTCCACTCGAGAAACTATGGTAATTGTAGTGAAGACTTCATGGACTTGCGGGATGATTCTATGTTCCAACAGTCTTATCCCAACCAACCGCACATTCCGAGTCAAGCCCCGTATCTACCACAAGGCTTAGGGGGAAGCTTGTATTCAAGTCAGCCTCACATCAGACAACCACCAAGGATGAAAGCACCGAGTCTGACTCCAATCAGGTCATGGAACCTAAGGCCAAGACCTGGCTTTCTACCAAGGATATTTCCATCTCAAAGGCCAATGATAGCTCCAAGGCCTACTACCACCTTCATTCCCACCTTCAGTTATTCCATCAGCTTCATCATCTTCATCCGCACCATCTTCATCAACTGTGAAGAAACCAGTTATCAAGAAGACCCAAGGTCAAAATGACCGGGGTCCCTCCTTAAACTAATCAATTTCTTTACTTATGCGGGGACGTACCCGGAAAGCTGTAAACACATGGTACATGGACAGCGGGTGCTCCAAGCACATGACAGGGAACAAGGACTTGCTGTATGATGTCAAAAAAATATCTAACGGTAGTTCTATTGCCTTTGGGGGAGATGTATATGGTGGAAGAATAATAGGAAACGGTATCTTAACAAACGGAGAAATTTCATTTGACAAGGTTAACCTGGTATCGAATATGAAGTTCAACCTACTCAGTGTGTCGCAAATCTACGATAACCAAATGCCAATGGTGTTCAATGATCGCGAGTGTCTAATTCTGAAGCCTGGTCTCTAGATACCTGAAGATCAGATCTTGTTTCGAGCACATCGAAGAGGAAACTTGTATGCTTTGGATATGGCGGAAGCAAAGCCAGCAAATTCAATCGCTTGTTTTCTAGTAAAGGCATCGAAAGAAGACTCAACCATATGGCACCGGCGAATGGGTCACGTCAATTTTAGGAACATTAATCGACTCGTAAGAGCAAAACACGTTATTGGGCTACCGGAGAAAGAATTTGTCCATGTCGATAACTGTGTTGCGTGTTCCAAAGGCAAATAGCACAAGACGTCTCATAAGCCGAACCCACCTGGTAGAACAACGACAATTCTTCAGCAACTCCATCTTGATCTTTTTGGTCACATCACGAGCTTAGGGGGAAAGTCTTATTGCCTCGTTATCACTGACGACTACTCCAGATACTCATGGGTGTTCTTCCTGAGAGAAAAAACTAAGACAGCTGAGATACTAAAGAATTTCGTTACTTGCTTTGAAAACGCCAGCAGAGAGCGGGTCAGAATAATCAGATCAGATAATGGGACGGAGTTCAAGAATCAAACTTTTGACGCGTTTTGCAACATGAAGGGCATCACACGACAGTTCAGTTCACCGTACACCCTATCCGAAATTGAAGTATTTAATATGACGAAGTGGCTATATGTCCGAGTAGTCTTCAGCTATAGTATCCAATAAGATAACAGAAAGTATTGTGTCAATGATACGGTAGGGGCAATAAGTGCTGCAAAAAGGTTCAAATGTTAAAATATCTGGAGGGTGGGTATGCAACCTTTAATTGGCTAAGATCGGGTGGTTCTTACAGTTCGTAGAAAAGGTATAGGCAGATGACGCTGCAAGGTATCATAGTACCAATAGCATAGCGAGTGAGCGCGGTATTCTCATAAAGAAGTGCGATAATCTCATAAAGAACTGCTCTGCTTCACCAAGCCGGTGATAATTTAGGCGTACGCGAGGTTAATAAGTCGTGGTTGATCAGAAATGCAATAACTAGAGGACCAATTGAAATATTTCACCAATTTCCATGGTGAACCAAGACGAGTATGGATCTGGGACGAGTAATCGTTGATAAGGGTCCTAGAAAAAGTCATGGGGTTGCCCCAAAGAACATGTGATTTGCCTTTTATAATACAAAACTTGAGTTGTTAAAACGTTGTTGTTCATCTGGGTCGTAATCTATATTTGACCCTTAGTAGGAAATTTATATCAGGATGTTTCCTCTCAATCTAGAGGGTTGGAAAACAATAAGTTTTATTTGATTAAACTGTGCATGTCCCTTCTAGTGAAAAATATGTATGAGGGTCATGCGAAATTTCAACGGAAGCAACATAAATTTTGCTTTATTATGGGCACTGTCCCCTTAAATGAAGTTTCTAAAAATAAGGTTTTTGTTTATGATTTCAAGGTAAATCTGTGGTTCAGCACTGATCCCACCTCCCACATGCCGATAGTGCTTATGTATAGGGTGTACTAGCAGCTAACCCACCACACTACCAGCAAATTGCGGGTGTACCAGTTTCCTTGCCATTCCTGGCTATTTGACAAATCTTGTTAGATAATATACTTGGAAATAAGGTTTCTTATGTTGTTCCTCGGTACTTTTGAGTTTGAATGGGAGAGAAAGAATTGAAACTATGCGATCATGTGAAAACTTTGAATTTTACAACAAAAAGGTTTTCGGTAGGTGGGGTTTTCACCCATGGTGAGGATTATCAAGAGTTTATCGGACGCAACGCGAATACAATTTGAGTTTCTGAAGAGGATTCAAAAGATAAGGTAGTCTTTCACGTTTAGGTTTAGAGTGAGGTTCGCCAACATGGGATATATCGTTACGCATACTACCCTCCGGTAAAGGTCCAAAATAAGAGTGACGTTCTAATGACCGATAGGTTCTTTGTAGAAGCATAAATGATATCAAGTAGGGGAATACAGACTCAGGATGAGAGGCGAGGTAACTAGCGTAGGGTAGTTGCAACTGGTCGATCCAGTACCATTGAGACGAGTCTGGAGAAAAACGATTTGGGTCGACCGATATCAATGCGATTTTGTCGACGGTGGCACCATACAAAAGAATCTAACACCAGCTTATATCGGCCCTCAAGAGTAAGTATAAGTGCAAACGTGTAGTAAGAGTAGGCTTCCGAAATACCAAATGCTGACAACTTCAAATTACTAGCTGACTTTCAATGAATGTAAATACGAGTTGTAGCTAAGGTTTCGCGGGGTTTATTACGTATCGAAAAGTCGCATTGCATACAAGATGTAAAAATATCGGGTACTTGGGTCGCTTTTGGTGATCCTCGGGTAGCTCGCCGCATATACGATAAATTCAAACGTGTCTTCGTCAATTCTGGAGTCAATCTACTTCCTTACGCGTGTTATCGAGTGTTCGAGTCAATCATTTGAGTCGGTCACCATTGGTTATGAAACAGGGGTTACCAACGAAAGTTTTTCTAGAGAAAGAGGAATGAGGACAATGGGTATCAATGTATGATGTTGTGGAGCTTTCCTAGCATACCGCTGCTTACTGCTGGCTGTCACTGATTGTCGTGCGGGAGCTTCTGGCAAAGAAGTGCGTGGAATTGTCATTGATGAGGGTAACTAGCCGTGATGGCTCAAGGCTTGAAGACTTTCCAAGTCACACAAGATATAAGAGTAGAAGGTTCCTTGGGAGTCAAGTTCATAGACGAATCGTGTGATTGAAGATAAAGCAGATCGTACGGGTTCGAGAAGTAACCAACATCGCTCTGTTGGGTGAAACTGTATTTGTAGTGAGGTATAAAGTGCTTAAAATCGTGACGAGATTACTAGTCAAGAGGGGAGAACTTCACAAGATTTTCCTGCCGAAAGGTTTGTTCCAAAGGTTGAGGTGTAATTGTCCATCGAAGAGGTCCGGGTTTCCATCAGTTTAGAGTTTATGGAGTTGTTGCACAATTGAGGGAGCTTGAAGGAGGGTTATAGTAGTTAACGTCGTAGGGGTAGAGTTAGCATCGCGAATAAATTAGAATCAGTGAAGAGTTTAACCACATCTCGCTCGCAGCGAGGGGAGATCTTTATCGTCGGATGGTGTGAGTGATGGGATGTCACACCGGGGTTATCATTTGCACAAGCAATTTTTAAAGGGTTTTGATAGGCTGGTAAATCATATATAGGAGAAGTGAGAATAGGTGTGATAGCAAAATAAATATAGTTAAGAACCATAAGCTTGAAAATTTGATGTCATGAGAGTTCTGAAATGAAAGGTCGTATCCCTCATAACTGATGGTTTGCCGAGTAGGATTTCCCCAGGGCTTCCATACACTATGAATTACATTTACGTGTGCACCCGTAACGGTAATTTACCTTGTATGGTCACGCTAGTTCCTCTTAATTTAGCTACCAGGTTCGGTGGGGTAGTAGGTGGTTTCCGAGGGGTAAGTATCAAAAATGTGGTCATTAAATCAAAGGTAACTGACTGGGATTTGCCAAGGAGACAAGTTCTGAGAATAACAACTGATCTAACTTAAAGTTTATCGTAGGTACGATTTGGTAAGGAAGTGGTTCAGTAGGAGTATGGACAGGGCATGCTGTAATGCCCCTAACTTAACCTAATGATATAAAGTAGTTATTGATCGACTCGATCACGTATCCGTTATGCAAAGACATGTTTATATATATACAAAGAGAATATCATGTTATTCTTAGTCATCACATGCCTGATTTCATTTATGTTATTAAAGTCACATTCACCCGAATTATCACACAACAACTATGCAATTTAAAATGCGAGGTCTAAAATGACCAAGGAAAAAGGGTGTCAACATTTTAAGGTAACAAAGGCAGTTACAAGTATCCTATGAGAAATCATCTGATTCTATACAGTGCTACCCTATACAAGGCTAAACAGTGTTCTTTACTAACGTACTACGATAAAGGTACTCCCGGTGTGTGTTAATGGGTGTCCTACCCGAATAGGATCTACTATGACTCTTATTTATGTTATAAGAGAGCATGATCAGTTAAGCTAAGGATATGCTGGGTCATTGTCTTAGAGTCTAGATTACCATGATCTAGGCCTAAAAGTAAACCTACCAAGGCTGTTAAGAAAAAAAAATGTTGTTAAGGGTTAAACAAGTCCTTGAAGATATCAGGATCCTAAACAATGGATTTTGCCCTATTCGTGAAGCTAGTGCATAACTATCGGCACTTACAATTAATCATTCAAGTTTTGTTGATGTAACCAAGTAAAAAGGATGGTGAATACATGCTTAAAAGGAACTCCTCTCTAATTGCATCTTAGGTGGGTCTTGCCCTAATAGGGTTCTTGATGGTCCTGTATACACTACATGAAGGGCAATGTGCATTCTAACATGTGGTACAAACAATTGCTACACCAATTTGTAAATTCTTCCAAGTGTCCCCTTGTAGTTCTCTAAGAACTCTTTAAGTTCGCTAAACACAAATTAGGTCCGCTAAAATCTGCTGAAGTTCGCTAAGCACAAGTTCGTTAAGCACCATTTAAGTTCGCTAAGAATATGATGAAGTTCGCTAATCACTTAACAAGTCCGCTAAACGCATAACAAGTCCGCTAAAAATAGAGGAAGTTCGCTAAGGCCTCATGAAGTCCGCTAAGAAGCCAACAAGTTCGCTAAGGGCATCATCAAGTTCGCTAAGGCCAACAAGTTCGCTAAGAACATGGTTAAGTTCGCTAAGAACTAAGGTTCAAGTTCGCTAACAGAAGTTCGCTAAGAAGGATTCAAGTTCGCTAAGGTCTTGGTCAAGTTTGCTAAGAACAATATCAAGTTCGCTAAGAACAAAATCCAATCAAGTTCGCTAAGGAGGAAAATCAAGTTCGCTAAGGAGGAAAATCAAGTTTGCTAATAGTGCAATGAAGTTCGCTAAGGGCACAATGAAGTTCGCTAAGACAAATGGTCAAGTTCGCTAAGAGTAAAATACAAGTTTGCTAACTTTTATACTTAGAAGAATTTTCTGAATCAAAATCTCCAAAATTTCTAAGTCTCGGGAAGAAAAATTTCTACCCAAAATTCCAAATTTCTATATACTGACACAAGACAGGAATTCTAAATGAGGATCATCTTCAGCACGCGGGGCAATACTCTTGGGAGTTAGGTTGTAACCAAAGTTTTCAAAAACAGTTACAGTTCAGAAATTTTACTTTTGAAATGTTCTGGTTCGCTGTAACTAATGGCTCTGATACCAGTTTGTCACACCCCCAATTTCTACTAACGGAGTATAACCGTGTGGGGTGTGATCCAGACAAGGATCCAAGTCGTTAGTTACAACCAAGCCATAGTTAAAGGGGTAAACCAGTCATGAATTACATTTAATAAATCAGAGTTTACATTTCACAAAATCAGCGGAATCATTAAAAGTTTACAAGGTTCTTGTTTAGTGAAAGTAATTACTAAATTATCTAAAATACAATTTTCAAAAGGGGTTTTACAAATGGTAAGTATTGCCAACGCCCGTGCCATCCATGATCCTCCAAGCAACCTGAAAAGCATTCAACAATCAAGTGTCAGCCAAGGCTGGTGAGTTCACTAATACAGTCTACACTACACCATGTAGACAAACATGCATACGAATAGTAAAAAGATAAATTCGTAAGTAATTTATAAAATTTGTAAGTATTATCCGTATCAATAGGTAGCTAGCCTATGCTTATGTTCACCTGAACGTTCGAAACCAAAGCTGACCTATGCGTCACAGGTTTTGCCTGTGCGATTTGCCTTCCCCGTGTCTTTCCCGATCACAGTAGTCCTAGGCTAATATTGGTCTCAGTTCGACCGCCAGTCGGGAGGGTGCATCCTGTGCACCGCTGAGCGGGGGTGTCAATCCCCAGTAGTACTACTCAACATTACCTCGCTATTCTATATTAATGGCCCGATAAAGTAAGGACTTTTGATATCAAAAGCAATTCAGTGAAACATGTGATATATGGTGGATAACTATTTAAGTAAAGAAATACATTTACCGTGTTGTTGCCATCCTTTACCGGATGCAACTAAAATAATAAGTGAAACTCACCTTAGGGTGCACTGGTACGCGGCGCTTGACTGTAAAGATTGGCTATGAATGACCTATTTTGGGTAAATATGGTCTAACCGAATTAGAGGTTGACTATAAGACGAAAATAGCATATAAGCATCTAAACATGTGTTCATGCGATCATACAAGTCACATAATGCACATACAAGTCCCAATTTGGGAGAAAGTCAAGAAATTGCAACTTAAGTCAAAGTTGACCCAGAAAGTCAAACTTCAAGCATTTATCTAGTAACATAGCTAAAATCCACATTACTTGGAGTTAACTCCTTAAACTTTACAGGCATATACTACACATCACTTAGGAAATGTTGCAAAAAGAATCAGGTCAATATGTTAAGTATTGAGAAAGTTATGAGCGTCGGAAGTTGGCATTTTCAGCTTTTAGTAAAATAGTTAAAGTAAACTTAAAATTTGCATAACTTGTACAAAACTTTGAATTTATGCACGAAACTTTACAGATCCTATTTTTATTATATATATCTCATTTCCAATTTACAAACCCCTCATTAAAACAAGGTTATCATGCTCAACCAAAAAGCAAAGTCTACTTTTCACCAAAAAATACAGCTCTGCGCACCTAACTTGCAGCAGTGTTTTGGATGACCAAATGGAGGTTTTGGAACGCGTGTGAGTAGCCCAATCGAAGCTAAGACATAATACTTTGCTACGGAAAAAGAATCAACTGATTTCGATAAAAATTGAGCAAGTTATGACCTCTACAAAATGGCCTAAAAATCTGGCCGAATCTGTCCGAATCTGTCCACTTTTAGTAGTTTGTAAAAATTTCGGTTTTCTCGTTTTGAGCAAAAATTTGGTCATCCAATTTCTACCAACATCATTTTAGACACTTTAACATGGATTTTCAGTTCTAAACATGTTCATATCAAGTTCATAACAAAAACCCAACATAAAAACTAGTATACAAGCACATATGCCCAAATTTCATGTCCACACCCAATATTCATACAAGAACATACATGGCAGATTTGAGCTCAAATTTCCAGCTCTAAAATCATTCAAAATCTGTCCCAAATCATGAGTTAGCATAACTTGACCTAAATCATGGTTCATGAGCATCATAACACTCCATTTAGCACATAAACACATAAGAACACACATGCAACATATAAATTTCGGATTTGAGAATCTAGGGCTTACGAATTTGAGAAAGAAATCGCGAGATGGAGGAGATGGAGTGAAGGGGATTCTTCCTTTGGTTTTGTCATAGCTCAAAACCTCAATGTCTTGCTCCTTGAAGCTTGATTTCACGAAAATCTCTAAGTGTGTGTGAGTGTGTGTGTGAACCGTAAGGTGAGAGGAGGGGATGAAGATGATGATGCGTGAATGAGAAATGGGGGAGGAGATGGGCAGATTTTGTATTTAAAATAATTACACATTTGGTCCCTCAACTTCTACTTTAAACATAGCAAGCATAAAACTCATTTTAAGTGGGTTTTTAACTAAAAGTTGTAAAGTAAAAATTCTAAAATTGTTTCTAAGTATTTTTAACTTATTTAACATGCAAGATTTAGTTGGGTTACATAATTTAACATTTACATATAAAAATTTAAATCCTGCGCGAAGTCCGCTTTTTACCCGAAGGCGCGAAAATTTTCAAATAACACATAAAGTTACAAAACGAATTTACAAACCAAGTTACTAGCATCAATTAGCAATTAAACATGAACAACATACAATTATTCAAATAACGGGTCTCGGGTTCGCTAACGGAACTAACGAAACTAACGGAAAAGTTAACGGAGTTAACCTGGGAAGTTGCAGTTGTCACAGCCTCCCCATGTTAAAGAATTTTCGTTCCGAAAATTGGCGTAGTGCTCAAGGTGCGTTGGCCAATTGATTGGGATTAAGTAGAATGGAAAACAAGAAAATTTTTAGTTGTCACATCATCCCTAATTTGAAAGGATTTCCGTCCCAAAAATTCGGCTAAGTGCTAATCGTTTCACGGATCGTTACGAGAGAATTCGAAGGGAGTGATGGACGGTATATGATTAAAAAGCATCGAATGAACATTTCGCATGAGCGTACAGAGTGATTTTCTATAATGAACATTTCCGTGAGTGAGTTGAATCGCATCGCATCGTTAGGTTTAACGAGTGTCACGATGACACCCTATCCGAAATCGAAGTATTTAATATGATGAAGTGGCCATATGTCCGAGTAGTCTTCAGCTATAGTATCCAATAAGATAACATAAAGTATTGTGTCAATGACACGGTAGGGGAAAGAAGTGCTGCAAAAAGGTTCAAATGTTAACGTATCTGGAGGGTGGGTATGCAACCTTTAATTGGCTAAGATCGGGTGGTTCTTACAGTTCGCAGAAAAGGTATTGGCAGATGACGCTGCAAGGTATCATAGTACCGATAGCATAGCGAGTGAGCGAGGTAATCTCATAAAGAAGTGCGGTAATCTCATAATGAAGTGCTCTGCTTCACCAAGCCGGTGACAATTTAGGCGTACGCGAGGTTAATAAGTCGTGGTTGATCAGAAATGCAATAACTAGAGGGCCAATTGAAATATTTCACCAATTTCCAGGGTGAACCAAGACGAGTATGGATCTGGGACGAGTAATCGTTGATTAGGGTCCTGGAAAAAGTCACGGGGTTACCCCAAAGAACATGTGATTTTCCTTTTATAATACAAAACTTGAGTTGTTAAAACGTTGTTGTTCATCTGGTTGTAATCTATATTTGACCCTTAGTAGGAAATTTATATCAGGATGTTTCCTCTTAATCTAGAGGGTTGGAAAACAATAAGTTTTATTTGATTAAACTGTGCATGTCCCTTCTAGTGAAAAATATGTATGAGGGTCATGCGAAATTTCAACGGAAGCAACATAAATTTTGCTTTATTATGGGCACTGTCCCCTTAAATGAAGTTTCTAAAAATAAGGTTTTTGTTTATGATTTCAAAGTAAATCTGTGGTTCAGCACTGATCCCACCTCCCAAATGCCGATAGTGCTTATGTATAGGGTGTACCGCAGCTAACCCACCACACTACCAGCACGTTGCGGGTGTACCAGTTTCCTTGCCATTCCTGGCTATTTGACAAATCTTGTTAGATAATATACTTGAAAATAAGGTTTCTTATGTTGTTCCTCGGTACTTTTGAGTTTGAATGGGAGAGAAAAAAATTGAAACTATGCAATCATGTGAAAACTTTGAATTTTACAACAAAAAGGTTTTCGGTAGGTGGGGTCTTCACCCATGGTGAGGATTATCAAGAGTTTAGCGGACACAACGCGAATACAATTTGAGTTTCTGAAGAGGATTCAAAAGATAAGGTAGTCTTTTACGTTTAGGTTTAGAGTGAGGTTCGCCAACATGGGATATATCGTTACGCATACTACCCTCCGGTAAAGGTCCAAAATAAGAGTGACGTTCTAATGACCAATAGGTTCTTTGTAGAAGCATAAATGATATCAAGTAGGGGAATACAGACTCAGGGTGAGTGGCGAGGTAACTAGCGTAGGGTAGTTGCAACTGGTCGATCTAGTACCATTGAGACGAGTCTGGAGAAAAACGATTTGGGTCGACCGATATCAATGCGATTGTGTCGACGGTGGCACCATACAGAAGAATCGAACACCAGCTTATATCGGCCCTCAAGAGTAAGTATAAGTTCAAACGAGTAGTAAGAGTAGGCTTCCGAAATACCAAGTGCTGACAACTTCAAATTACTAGCTGACTTTCAATGAATGTAAATACGAGTTGTAGCTAAGGTTACGCGGGGTTTATTACGTATCGAAAAGTCGCATTGCATACAAGATGTAAAAATCACAGAAAGAGTTGTTTGTTCAGGAATCTGTGAAGATCCAGACTGAGAACCAGAAGCATATTTTCTTTTAGCTTCTCTACTGAATGTAGCTTTAATTTCCTTTATATTTGTGACATCCGAGAATTCCAAGGTTAACTTCCGTTAGACAATCTCCGTTAGTTACGTTATAAGTGTTAACTTAGTAACTAATGCTTAACTAGGCAGAATACGTCCACGACCTTTGGTTGATCACCAAACCCGTCCATATGTGTTATGTGTTTATTTATCTATTGTCATTATGTGCAATGTGATTTAAACGCATGATTTAGTATTGATAATAGAATGTAAATTGGCCCCTTTTGGTTGCCAGCGAAACTACCGGGCGAAACTGTAGATTCGCTCGGTAGCCGGCTAAGCTGTTTGATTTACATGTGTTCAGAGCCAGTTTCGCTTGGCCAGCGAAACTAGCTCCTGATATAAAGACCATAAAACCCTAATTACTCCTCATTTTCATAAACCACACAAAACACACACACACCCTCCATCTCTTCTTCTGTGAAATCTGGTCAGCCGAGAAACACCACGAGCCGACGTGATCTCAGCCCCGAGACATCATCCATTCGGATCCTAGATCGAACCGTGAGTCTCAAAACCATCTTTTCTTGCATATTCTATGTGTTTTCTTAAAAAGCATGCTTAGACCTCCATGGAATCATTTGATCTTCTAATATAATGCTTAGGAATGCTAGATCTATCATAAAGTCTGTAACTTTACGTTTGAAATCAAACCATAATGAAGATTCATGCTAGTTAGGTCATTTTATGCTTAAAATGTGTTTTTGGTGACTTGAATGTGAAAACTCATGTGTAAGGTGTTAAAATTGCCTCTGTGATGTTGGTAAATGTTTATGCAGGCTAGATATTGAATTACATGATGTATGGAAGCTGTTAGATTGATTTTTGGTCTTAAAAACGAGTCTTTTTCACGACTAGCGAACTGGGCATTCTTTAGGCGAAACTGTAGTTTCGCAGACCCTTTGAATTTTCATCCAGCGACACTATGTAGCGAAACTATAGTGTCGCCTGTGTATTGCCTGAACGAAACTACCGAGCGAAACAACCATAGACCTTGTCCCTGAACGAAAGTTCAAACCAGTTTCGAGCGAAGCTATGCTAGCGAAACTGTGTCATCAGTTTCGAGCGAAACTAGCTAGCGAAACTGTGTCATCGGGTATTACCCAGCGAAAGTGCTGCCCGTGCACATAGCGAAACTACGCAGCGAAACTGTAGCGAAACTGTGACCTGACCCAAAACCCAAACTTGTGCAACTTATTTGAATGTTATGCCATGACTTACATGATTACGCAATAATGAACATGCTTTGATTCCTGAGTTATGTGAACCCTCGTTTATGATCAACCATCGGTGTCGTGTGTCGGTATGTCGTGTCATAGTTCCAACGTGCTATGTTATGGGCCATAGTGACGTAAGTTAAATATTAGACACAAAACTAATACTTAAGACATAAACGTGTTCTTAGGTCTTCGATAAGCAAACAATACTTGGATTATTTAGCAAGTGTAGCAGTGCAACCAAAGGTGAGTGTCACTAACCCGTTTACTGTGAGCCCGTTTGGGACACACTGAATAACTCAATAAAAAACAATGCTGACAACCTTATGAGTGCTATGCACCTCTTTTATGAACTCGAAACCTTATGAGTGCCATGCACCTCTCTGATAAACTTGAAGTGTTTTATGGGAAACACTTGTGGAACATAAACAAACTATTTCTGAAACGAACCTGAAAACATTTTGGAGATTCATGAGAATCCGGTAAAACCGTTTTAATATGGCTAGTGTATGTTAAAGTCTAAACCACATGATATCACATGATTTCTAAGGATTGCCTTATAACTGAAAAAGTCCTCAACTTAATTGTACCATTAATTGTAAAGCGAGGGGATGTTGGGTAGATCTACTGGAGTTTGACAAACTCCACCTCGTGACACTGGAGGTGCACGGAGGTACAATATTAGACTATCTGACCGTGATCCCGAGAGGACACGGGGGAGGCAAAGCCGCGATGACGTATGTCCGCAAAACAAAATAGATGATGGCGATGCCACTACAATATTAGTCAGCTTTGGTACAAACTTCCTTAGTGCATGGAACAACGGATTAGCTACCCGCGATATCGGTTGAGCACTTTAATTTTACAAAACTAGTACATACCCGATAACGTATGTTACGGACATTACTTTTACTAAACCACAATACTATGATTATGGATATCACTAAGCATTGCTTTTCACAAATAAATATTACATAAGTATATGTTGACACAATTATGATTATGAGACTGGGCCACTGCGTGACAAGCCCACTGTGAACTCACCAACCGTTAGGTTGACACTTGCGTGGTTTAAACTTTTGCAGATCGCTGAGGAGTATCCGGAGCGGGTTGGCATGGCACATGAAGACATTTTATTTTTGTTTAAACCAAATCAGGAATTTAAAACAATGACTTTGTAAAGCACATGGTTAGTGCTAAGACAATATTTTCCGCTGCGTATTTTGTGACTTTATTTATGACATATGTTTGGACTTTACTCTGATTCGTTTAGTATTTGTAACTAATGGTTGTGGTCTTGGTTTGCTCGCACCCCTTAACGGTATAAACTCCGTTAGTGGTTAATTGGGGGTGTGACAGATTGGTATCAGAGCCATAAGTTGCAGAGAACTGGAATCATTTTTGAAAAACGATTTGGAAACTGCAACTTGAAACCTTAGTTACAAACGAACAAACAAATTCCCAAAACAAGAATTTTTCACGTGCCAACCTGGGATACTCGCTCTGCTGTGTAAGTAAATGCTTCGTACGTATGTATATATATATATATATATATATATATATATATATATATAAATATATATAGACCGTGTCTAAGTAGTCTAACGGAAAACCTTAGGGAAAATTTTCACACACGAATACGAAATACGCACACTATTCCGGGGGAAAGCGACAACGAAACGATGCTACACGCTACGTCCTGATTTCTACTACGATGACTACGCCGACGGTGACTTTTGTGGGAAAGCCGACTTTCGACGATAGTACTTACGACTTACGACGTTCTTCGACGACGCCTCAATTTTTGCACGAAAATTTTTCTGGACTAATAGTGGGGTAACGGGAAATTGTTAATATACATATTATGGGATATGTATAGAGTATAACTGCGACTGAACACTGGCTACCTTAACTGTCCAGAAAATGCCTGGAAGAGGACACGGGAGGAACAACATTAACCTGACGCCTGCGCAACTGCAAGCTATGATAAACAGGCATGTGCAAGCCGCGGTGGCAGCCGTCCAAGCTACATTCACCGCACAGGGTAATTATTATGCCGGTTAAGGCACAAAGCGATTTTATTTTGACTTGTTTAAAACTTAAAACCCGAACTATTTATGCATCAGGAAACCTCTATCACTGCACGTTTAAGTCCTTCATGGACTGCAAGCCAATAACGTTTTCCGGCGAGGAAGGAGCGGTAGGACTCCTCAGGTGGATCGAGAAGTCTGAGAAGGTCTTCTCTATGTGTAACTGCCCTGCTGAGAGCAAAGTGAAATATGCGACTGGTACCTTCGAGGGAGCTGCTCTCACCTGGTGGAATGCCGAAATCCAGATGATTGGGTTAGATGCGGCTAATAACATGGAATGGGAAGCATTTAAGGAACTGATTATGGAGGAGTACTGTCCCCATGACCAAGTAAAGAAGTTAGAGGGCGAATTCTTGAATCTGAATATGACTGGGTCTGAAGTCGAACAGTATACTGCGCGTTACCATGAGTACGCGGTCTTGTGCCCCACAATGGTGGATGCTGAGTTCAAACGCATCGAGCGTTATTTGGAAGGCCTCGCGCCTCAAATCAAAGGACTAGTGACTGCCAGCAACCCCACAACTGTGCAGCAAGCCATTCGTTTGGCTCACAAGCTTACCGATCAGGAAATTGAGAAAGGTACACTTCCTGCAAAAGCCTCAGAGAAGACTGCCTTAAGTGGCAAAAGAAAAGCTGATGATGAAGCTCCTGAAAACTCGATGAACAATCAAAGTGTGGGAAACAGCACTGGGAGGTCTTATAATTCCCAAGACCAAAGCAAGAGGTCTGGAAACAACAGTGGAAACAACCGCCAGGGCGGTAATGGTCAAAGCAACTACAAGGGTAACCTGCCCATGTGTAACAAGTGTGGGAAGCATCACACTGGTATTTGTAGAAGGAGTTTGAACTGCGAGAGATGTGGCAAGAAAAGCCACGAAGCAAAAGACTGCTGGGCAATTTTACCTGAGCAACAAAACCGCCCAAGGCAAAACAACAACAATCATGGCAACAACAACTATGGAAACAACCGGGGCAATAGAAACAACAATGGTCAGAACCGTAACAACAACAATGAAGCTCCCAGAGGAAATGGTAATGGGAACTGCTATGAATGTGGTGCTCAAGGCCACATGAAAAGGGACTGCCCTCAGTTGAGAAGACAGGGAAATGGTAATCAAGGAAACAATGGTGGGAATGGTAATGGTGGAGGAAATGGCAAAGGGAATGGTAACAACGGGAATGGTGGAAATGGCAGAGGAAGAGCTTTCGTCATGGGTCAAGGAGAAGCTCGTAACGACGCCAACGTGATTAACGGTAAATTTATGCTTAATGGTTTCTTCGCTACTGTATTATTTGATTCTGGTGCTGAAAGAAGTTTTATTTCCGCTAAGTTTGCTAGATTAATTAATGTTAAACCGATTGACCTAGATGCTACATATGTGGTAGAGTTAGCGAATGGTAAACTTCATGATACGACTCAGATAGTTAAGGACTATAAGATAGAACTAGCTGGCCATACGTTAGGAATCGATCTTATGCCTTTCCCGATTGGTAGTTTTGATGTCATAGTAGGAATGGATTGGTTATCTGGAAACCGAGCTGAAATTTTATGTCAAGAAAAAGTGGTTCGTATCCCACTCAAAGAAGGTGAAGTGTTAACAGTTCAAGGTGAAAAAGGTGGAACAGTCACCGGTATTATCTCGTTTCTTAAAGCTCAAAAGTGCCTTCGTAAAGGTCACTTCGCGATCCTTGCAAACGTCACCGACACGACACTTCCCGAGCGTAGAATCAACGACTACCCGATAGTCCGCGACTTCCAAGATGTATTTCCTGACGATTTGCCTGGTTTGCCTCCATTTCGACAAGTTGAGTTTGGAATCGACTTAGTTCCCGGAGCGGCTCCGATTGCACGCGCACCTTACCGTTTGGCGGTAAGCGAACTCAACGAACTCTCCACGCAACTTCAAGAACTACTCGACAAGGGATTTATTCGTCCAAGTTCGTCTCCATGGGGAGCACCAGTATTGTTTGTTAAGAAGAAAGATGGAACGTTCCGAATGTGCATCGACTACCGAGAGCTTAACAAGGTTACGATCAAGAATCGGTATCCACTTCCTCGAATCGACGATCTTTTCGACCAACTGCAAGGTTCGAGCTACTTTTCAAAGATTGATCTACGGTCTGGATATCACCAACTTCGTGTTCGTGATGAAGATATCTCCAAGACTGCTTTCAGAACTCGGTATGGTCATTACGAATTTTTAGTTATGCCGTTTGGGCTAACTAATGCGCCTGCTGTGTTTATGGATCTGATGAATCGAGTGTGCAAGCCGTACCTCGACCAGTTTGTGATAGTTTTCATTGATGATATTTTGATCTACTCCAAGACAAAGGAAGAACACGAGACCCAATTACGACTCATCTTGGAATTGCTCCGCAAGGAACAGCTTTACGCCAAGTTTTCAAAATGCGATTTTTGGATTCGCGAAGTCCAGTTTCTTGGACACATTGTTAATCAGGATGGAATTCATGTCGACCCAGCTAAAGTGGAAGCTATCAAGAATTGGCCTACTCCGAGAGCGCCGACCGAAATCCGACAGTTTTTGGGACTTGCCGGATATTACCGAAGATTCATCAAGGGTTTCTCGCAATTGGCTCAACCCTTAACAGCTTTAACGCATAAAGGAGTGTAATATAGATGGGGTGAAAAAGAAGAACACGCGTTTCAAACTCTTAAGGACATGTTATGCTCAGCTCCGATTCTCTCATTACCCGAAGGGGTGGACGACTTCGTGGTCTATTGCGATGCATCCATTCAAGGACTCGGTTGCGTGTTGATGCAACGAGACAAAGTGATTGCCTACGGGTCCAGGCAATTGAAGGACACTGAGAAGAATTACACAGCGCATGATTTGGAATTAGGAGCTGTTGTATTTGCACTCAAGATTTGGAGACATTACCTCTACGGAACAAAGTGCACGATATTTACCGACCACAAGAGCTTACAACACATCTTTGAACAAAAGGACCTCAACATGCGATAACGAAGGTGGGTCGAGCTACTAAATGATTATGACTTAGCAATTAAGTATCACCCGGGAAAAGCCAATGTTGTGGCTGACGCCTTAAGTCGAAAAGAGTACGAAAAGCCTCGACGTGTACGAGCGCTGCAACTTACCATTCCCACGGGACTGCCGGATCGAATCCGCGATGCTCAACAAGAAGCTTTAAAAGAGGAAAACTTCGCAGCTGAAGCACTGCGAGGGCTGGATGGAAGTTCTGAAATTAAGTCCGACGGACTCAGATACTACAATGACAGAATTTGGGTTCCTTTACTTGGAAATCTCCGTGAGCTCGTGATGGATGAGGCTCACAAGTCAAGGTATTCGGTGCACCCTGGATCGGACAAAATGTACCAAGATTTGAAGAACTTGTATTAGTGGCCGAATATGAAAGCCAACATTCGCGATATGTGGCTAAGTGTTTAACGTGCTCAAGAGTTAAGATCGAGTACCAAAAGCCTTCTGGGCTATTGCAGCAACCAAAAATCCCGGAATGGAAATGGGAGGATATCTCCATGGATTTCGTAACAGGACTACCTCATCGATCGAATCGACCGGACGCGATTTGGGTTATCATTGATCGATTAACCAAATCTGCACACTTTATTCCAATGAGGGAAAATGACAATATGGATAAGTTAACGAAGGTGTATATTGATCGAATTGTGGCACTTCATGGGGTGCCTAAGACCATTATCTCCGACCGAGATCCTCGATTTACTTCCCGACTGTGGCAATCTATGCAAGAAGCATTGGGAACCAGACTGGATATGAGTACAGCTTATCACCCACAGACCGATGGTCAGACGGAACGAACTATTCAGACTTTAGAAGACATGCTCCGAGCTTGCGTTCTCGACTTCGGTAAGGATTGGGAGGCTCACCTTCCGTTGGTGGAGTTCTCCTACAACAACAGTTATCATACGAGCATTGGTGCAGCACCTTTTGAAGCTCTTTATGGCAGAAAATGTAGATCGCCCTTGTGTTGGGCCGAAACGGGTGAGAAAGGACTCACTGGGCCGGAACTCATTCATGATACAATTGAACGAATTATTCAAATCAGAAAGCGGATAGCCGCAGCACGTGATAGACAAAAGAGCTATGCCGACAAACGCCGTAAACCTTTGAAGTTCGAGGTAGGCGACATGGTACTATTGAAGGTATCTCCCTGGAAAGGAGTGATACGTTTCGGAAAGCGTGGAAAGCTGAATCCTCGCTATATCGGTCCATTTGAAATCATTGGGGAAGTAGGCCCGGTGGCCTACCGATTACAACTCCCTGCAGAACTCGATGGAGTTCACAACGTGTTTCACGTCTCGAACCTGAAGAAATGTCTGGCTGAATATAATACTTAGGAATGCTAGATCTATCATAAAAAGCATGCTTAGACCTCCATGGAATCATTTGATCTTCTAATATAATACTTAGGAATGCTAGATCTATCATAAAGTCTGTAACTTTACGTTTGAAATCAAACCATAATGAAGATTCATGCTAGTTAGGTCATTTTATGCTTAAAATGTGTTTTTGGTGACTTGAATGTGAAAACTCATGTGTAAGGTGTTTAAATTGCCTCTGTGATGTTGGTAAATGTGTATGCATGCTAGATATTGAATTACATGATGTATGGAAGCTGTTAGATTGATTTTTGGTCTTAAAAACGAGTCTTTTTCACGACTAGCGAAACTGGGCATTCTTTAGGCGAAACTGTAGTTTCGCAGACCCTTTGAATATTCATCCAGCGACACTATGTAGCGAAACTATAGTGTCGCCTGTGTATTGCCTGAACGAAACTACCGAGCGAAACAACCATAGACCTTGTCCCTGAACGAAAGTTCAAACCAGTTTCGAGCGAAGCTATGCTAGCGAAACTGTGTCATCAGTTTCGAGCGAAACTAGCTAGCGAAACTGTGTCATCGGGTATTACCCAGCGAAAGTGCTGCCCGTGCACATAGCGAAACTACGCAGCGAAACTGCGCAATAAGTGCCCTGACCCGAAACTACGCAGCGAAACTACGCAGCGAAACTACGCAGCGAAACTGTAGCGAAACTGTGTAGCGAAACTGTGACCTGACCCAAAACCCAAACTTGTGCAACTTATTTGAATGTTATGCCATGACTTACATGATTACGCAATAATGAACATGCTTTGATTCCTGAGTTATGTGAACCCTCGTTTATGATCAACCATCGGTGTCGTGTGTCGGTATGTCGTGTCATAGTTCCAACGTGCTATGTTATGGGCCATAGTGACGTAAGTTAAATATTAGACACAAAACTAATACTTAAGACATAAACGTGTTCTTAGGTCTTCGATAAGCAAACAATACTTGGATTATTTAGCAAGTGTAGCAGTGCAACCAAAGGTGAGTGTCACTAACCCATTTACTGTGAGCCCGTTTGGGACACACTGAATAACTCAATGAAAAACAATGCTGACAACCTTATGAGTGCTATGCACCCCTTTTATGAACTCGAAACCTTATGAGTGCCATGCACCTCTCTGATAAACTTGAAGTGTTTTATGGGAAACACTTGTGGAACTTAAACAAACTATTTCTGAAACGAACCTGAAAACATTTTGGAGATTCATGAGAATCCGGTAAAACCGTTTTAATATGGCTAGTGTATGTTAAAGTCTAAACCACATGATATCACATGATTTCTAAGGATTGCCTTATAACTGAAAAAGTCCTCAACTTAATTGTACCTTTAATTGTAAAGCGAGGGGATGTTGGGTAGATCTACTCGAGTTTGACAAACTCCACCTCGTGACACTGGAGGTGCACGGAGGTACAATATTAGCCTATCTGACCGTGATCCCGAGAGGACACGGGGGAGGCAAAGCCGCGATGACGTATGTCCGCAAAACAAAATAGATGATGGCGATGCCACTACAATATTAGTCAGCTTTGGTACAAACTTCCTTAGTGCATGGAACAACGGATTAGCTACCCGCGATATCGGTTGAGCACTTTAATTTTACAAAACTAGTACATACCCGATAACGTATGTTACGGACATTACTTTTACTAAACCATAATACTATGATTATGGATATCACTAAGCATTGCTTTTCACAAATAAATATTACATAAGTATATGTTGACACAATTATGATTATGAGACCGGGCCACTGCGTGACAAGCCCACTGTGAACTCACCAACCGTTAGGTTGACACTTGCGTGGTTTAAACTTTTGCAGATCGCTGAGGAGTATCCGGAGCGGGTTGGCATGGCACATGAAGACATTTTATTTTTGTTTAAACCAAATCGGGAATTTAAAACAATGACTTTGTAAAGCACGTGGTTAGTGCTAAGACAATATTTTCCGCTGCGTATTTTGTGACTTTATTTATGACATATGTTTGGACTTTACTCTGATTCGTTTAGTATTTGTAACTAATGGTTGTGGTCTTGGTTTGCTCGCACCCCTTAACGGTATAAACTCCGTTAGTGGTTAATTGGGGGTGTGACAAGATTATTCTCACGCACCAAAGATTTAACTGCTTCAGTTTCAGATGAAGTACTTGCACGTGTCGCAACTTTATCAAAAAAAAAAATTCATCTTCTAAGAATGATGAACTTGAATCAAACTATGGAACTTCACCTAAATTCTTCTTCTTTTTCTCAGACTTTGATTTCTTCTTCTTTGTGGGAGTGGCAAATTTAGAATAGTCATGCAACTCTGCCATTGGATCAAGAGGAGCGAATGAAAATTAAGATAAATCCACCGGTTGAGGAACCTTGTGTATTTCATTCTCTTTTGAACTATCATCACTTATGTCCTTCTTGTATAGAAATTCAGCAATGTAGGCGACAGATTGCAATTCTTGACTTGCCTTTCCAGTTCCAGAATTTCCAACTTTAATTCAGAAATTTTCTGTTAATTTTTTGTTGAGCAACAAACAACTCTTTCTGTGATTTAATGAATTCTTCATTCAGATCATTGTACTCATACTTTTTGACTTGTTCTTATTTCATTAACATAGTTCATTATACTCTGCATCGTAGCTTGCATCGACGTTTTCGTTGCGGGAAATGCTTGAAAATCACTCATCTTTTTCCGAAAAAAATTGCACTTCAAAAACTTCAAATGCAAAACCGAAGGTCTTAGAAGTGGATTTTGGGTATCGAAACGGAAGGTACTAGTCGTTAGGCCAGTAAAAGTGTAGATCTCTCCAAGACGGTCGTTTTGGCTGGTATTAGCTCCGTAACTTTTAACAGAACTCAAGTTACGTCAGTTTTAGTAAACCACCCAAAATTGAAGTCACCCGAGCTGATCCAAACTTGTAAGCGAACTGAAACAAAGTTAACCGAACCAACCCGAACTATGAAGTGAACTAAACTGTAACGATCTGTTCCGAACTAGTCCGAACAGAGACTTCGCTAAGTGAACCAAACTGGAAACTTACGAACTCGTCCGAACTGGAACCAAACTGGCACTTCATTTGACCAAACTCAACCAAAATCGCACTTCGGAGCGGTTATTTTTCAGACAGGCAGTTCCTCACCCGAACTTAAACGAACTAGACCATTTTCGAATCAAATTTTGTGATTTTCAGTGTCTTTTAACGTGATTTTCAGCAGTAAATCAGATAAACTGAAGAGGAATAATTTAGGATTGGATTTTTCACTAAAAACACATTAGAAATGATCAAACAAGAGTAAAAACGCACTAAATTTCAAAAACCCCCACTTTTTGGACTAAAAACTAAAAAAACAACTGAGATTTGATCAGTATATTGAACCGAAAGCTCTGATACCACTTGTAAAGTTATGGGCGGTGGATCGTCTACTCGATCGTATCAAAATCAATGTAATTCAAGTAAGAATGAGACACAATGAGGTAAATACAAAGAGATTTGTAATGCTTAACACTCAGAGATTACACACACTTAAGATCTGACCAGAAGTTACTAAAACTTTACAAGATGAAGCTATTTATAGTTGTACCAAACTAACAAAACTAACGGAACTAACGGAAAAGTTAACGGAGTTAACCTGGGAAGTTGCAGTTGTCACACATACACTCCGGTTTCTTCATCGATTTTGGGAACTATTTATTTAGCATACCCTCCTGATCTAACATGGGGAAATCAGACGAGTGAGTTAGTGAATCAATCAAGAGAATCAACTTCATTAGCAAATCCTGATGAAACAGTAATTCTAGTGCCAGATCCAGTTATTGTAGAAACAGAACCAGCACCTGCAGCAGTTCAGGGGGAAACCAACACGGAAACTGCTCCTGAAGATCATGATTCCGAATCAGAAGTTGAAGCTAAAATTGACACCGGTGAGGTCCCAGGAAATGATCTGCAAATTGGGAACCTTGAATCTACCATCGAAGACACCGTTGTTGAAGAGTTAAGGGTTCATAAAATTCATCCAACAAGCCAGATTATAGGCCCCATAGACAAAAGGATCACCCAAAGTCAAATAGAACATGTTAACTCGTGTCTCTTTTCATGCTTCATATCTCAAGAAGAACCAACTTCAGTTGCTGCTGCTCTCAAAGATGACAATTGGATTGAAGACATGCAAGCAGAGTTACTTCAGTTCAAATTGCTCAATGTTTGGCATCTTGTTGAAGCTCCAAAGGGTGTTAAGCCCATACCGGTCAAGTGGATTTTCAAGAACAAACGAGATGACCGTGGAATAATCATCAGAAACAAAGCTCGATTAGTAGTGAAAGGGTACATGCAAGAAGACGAAATTGATTATGACGAAGTTTATGCTCCTGTCGCTCGTCTAGAAGCCATTCGGATTTTCTTGGCTTATGCTGCGTCTATGGACATCACGGTTTACCAACTTGATGTTAAGACTGCATTTCTTTATGGCGAGCTGGATGAGGACGTGTACGTACAACAACCTCCCGGGTTTGTGAATAAGTCATTTCCAAACAAATGTTACAAACTTGACAGGGCCCTTTATGGTCTACACCAAGCCCCGAGGAAGTGGTACGAGATGTTGTCTACATATCTGCTGGAAAATGGGTATAAAAGGGGTGTTATTGATCAGACTCTCTTCATTCGACACGTCGGGAAGGATATGCTTTTGGTTCAAGTATACGTTGACGATATCATTTTCGGGTCAACGAACGTGAATTTTTGTCATGCATTCGAGGACTTGATGAAGAAAAAGTTCGAGATGAGTGCCATGGGTGAATTAACGTTTTTCCTGGGAATTCAAGTGAAACAGTCACCAGATGGTATACTGATCAGCCAAGGGAAATACGTTAAAGAAATTCTGAAGAAGTTCAGCTTTCACGACTCTAAGGGATTTTCTACACCAGTGGAAACTCGTCACAGACTAAATACAGATGCTCAAGGAGTCTCGGTGGATGAGCACTTACACCGTTCAATGATCGGGTCGTTGATGTACTTGACGGCAAGTCGTCCCGATATCATGTTTGGAGTCTGCCTCTGTTCAAGATTTCAGAGCAAACCAAAGGAATCACATTTGACTGCGGTTAAGAGAATTTTTCGATACTTGAAGTTGAATCCCAACCGAGGGCTATGGTATCCAAAAGATTCGGCCTTCGATCTTAGAGCCTACTCGGATAATGACTATGCTGGTTGTCAACTCGATCGGAAGTCTACAACGGATGGAGCTCAGTTTTTGGGAAACCGACTCGTGTCATGGCAATGCAAGAAGCAGACTGCGGTGTCCACTTCAACTGCTGAGGCGGAGTACATCGCTGCTGCATCATGCTACTCTCAAGTTCTCTGGATCTAGAATCATTTGCTGGACTACGGTTTGAATTTCATGAGTACTCCTATACATATTGATAATACTGCGGCAATTTTTATAGTTAAAAATAATGTTCAACATTCTAAGACTAAGCATATAGAGATTAGACACCATTTCATTAGGGACTATGCTGAGAAGAAACTAGTCACCTTAGTTCAGATTGATTCAGAGAATCAGTTAGCTGACCTATTCACCAAGTCATTTGATATGTCTAGGTTCAATTTTCTGGTTACCTCTATAGGAATGATCAACTTTGACTAGGACTAGAACTTCTTGCTCCCTGATACGTTAGTGTCTTGCTCTCTAGGTTGCTTTCTCTTGTGTGTTATCTGTGTGTATATCCTAACTCTTGCTTTCCTCTCACAAAAATCACCAAAAAGATTTTTCACTTCTTACTTGTTTTGCTGTTTATCTTATCCCTGATGTCTTCCTTATCTTATCTTACGATTATTGTTTTACATTGCTAATTTGACTCACTTGAGTCTGTTCCTGTGTTGTTTGACCTGTTTTGGCTGAGAAAAATATTTCAGTATGTTTGCGTCTCGAGTCAAAATGTGTTATGACCAAAGGAATATCTTTTCATTCACTAGTATGTTTTTGAGTCTGTCTGCCGTGCCTGCACCTGTGGAAGATAAAACCAAAAATAGTGTCAATTCAGTAATTTTCAGTAAGTGTTTAATACACATGTGCAGAGAAAATAGCAGAAAAGTTACCAAAAACAATTGAAAATGTTAAAACCTTTTGGTCTGTGGTCGGACAATATATGTGGAACATGATATGATTCTGGTCTTGTGATCTAACCAAAGGATATGATCCAATCGACCGGTAACTCTATCATTTGATGTGTTGGTAGGCTCAACATACTGAGAAGTAAACAAGTCTCTGTGATAACACATTAATTTCATTGAGAAATGTGGACCTTGGAAGTTTAAACAGTGGCATATTCTTTAAAATTGCCCTTCTCATTAGTACTAGTAAGAAAACTCTAATCACACATCCTTTGTTTCTTCAGTATTAAGTTGACTTATTTCAAAACCAATACATGAGACTCATCTGCTGAGGAAACTCTGACCTTGAGTCTCATCCATAAATAAAGCTGAGACACATCTGCTGTGAGAAATCACTGACCTTGTGTTCTTACGCTCCATCATTCCATAAAATAAAGTGAGAAGTCATCATGCTGAGGAAACTCTGACCTTGACGCTCTCACCCCATCAAAATTCATTCATCTATAGTCATGAAAGAAGGGTTATCATGATTTCATGACTATATCCATGAAATAAGTCACTTAACACTAAAGAAAAGGGGGAAAGATTACTTTTAAATGTGTGATTGAATCTGAAAAGCTATTTGATGATTGGTAGAATACTGTTAACTTCCAACCAAATAAGGACCCCACAAATTATTTCTCTGAAATGGACAGAAAACATGATAAATACATCACATGAGACAAGTTGAAAATTATCTTGTTTGAGCTTAAGTGGATAAACAATACCGACAATCTGATTTAGGATACCGGATCCGAAAGGTGATTTGAATTGTAAGTGTCATTGATCACGTAATTGATCGGTATGATTCCTGCATAGTCTGACCACAACGATTCAAAAATATGTACATTACGGGTTTTTGCCTTGAAAAGTAAGCCAAAGTGCTTATACTTCCAAGTTTGATAAAACTTTGGTCGACTTATGCAAAAGTCAAACTTGTGTTGATGGAAAATTGATCAACCTAAAAGTCTTGGTAAATTCTTGAGTCTGGTGAAAAATTGACCTACTCGAATGAAAACGGATTTTTGGAATGAAAAATTTGACCAACAAGTCAAAGTAGGTGTCAAGTTGAAGTAAAAATCTAGCTTGTTGAAATCACTTGTGCTAATGGCATAAAGAATAAAAATTTATCTTTCTGGTAGGCATCATGCGGGCATGACTATGTTTGTCGTTAAAATTTTGTCAATTTAATTTTTTGTTGTAGGTATGTTCAAATTTTGAAAATTTGAATTTTTCCATTTAAAATTTTCAAGTGGAATTCATTCAGAGTTGTTGGTCATAACGATTAGAGTACAACTTGGAAAATTTGCTAAATTTGTGCTCTTAACGAATTGGCTAAACACTTAGATTTTAAAGTTGAGACCTGACCTTAACGATTTGGTCTTATATGAACTTAACGATTAGGTAGGTCTCCTTTGAGAATTTTTTTCTCCTTTACATAAATTTTATGTGTGGTTAAACGAGCTGACTGTTTTTGGCCTTAACGATTTGGGTCCCCATATTGGCCTTAACGATCTGATGTCACTTAGAAGTTTTCATGTTTAATGGTTCTTAACGATCTGATCATTCTGACCTTAACGATCTGGCCTTCAGAATGGTCTTAACGATCAGGCACAAGTTGCCTTAACGATCTGATAGCCAGTTGGTCTTAACAATCAGATCCTTTTTATGTTTTATTCTTAACGACCAGGGTCCTTTTCTCCTTATCGATCTGACCAAGGGAATGGTCTTACCGACCAGGGTGCACTTGCCTTAATGATTTGACCTCCCAAGTGGTCTTAACGATCAGACCCTGTAGGTCCGAAAATCTCCAAACAACACGATATCCAATCAAACACGAGTGCGGAATCCTCGTATAAGATTGATTCAAGATGGATAGTAGTAGAATAGACAAAATCAAAGAGAAAGATGAAGTCTTGAATGAATATCACTACTAGAAGCTGATCGTAAACTAGAGCAAACACAGAAATCGTAAACTCTATTGAATGAGTGAAAAGCTTGGTTACAAAGAAAATCAAGTGGGTTTATATACTACCCACTAGACAATCGTAAACCTAGTTGAAGCCCACATGGCCCAATCATAAACACTAAACAAGTCCACTAACTAGAACATTATAAGCCCAAAACTATTATAAACTAAGCCCAACACTAATGTTCATGCCTTACATAAATATAGCCCTACAATCTTCCCCTAGGCATGAACCATTAGACCACTTCACGGCAGCAGCAAATCAAATCTGAATGAGGTTTGAACGTTGTTGAACCACCATCCCTTCTCCACAATCTTCTTAGCTGCTCCATCAAAGATGCCAACCCTTATAGCATTTACCATATCAGTCTCGTCTCCAAGAATGGGTTGGGTGGCCAGAAGCTTGATATCTCTCTCACCAAAACGAAGTAAATCCACCGGGTCATAAAATCTGAATTGACGCATCGGCTTGCAGAGAACCACCACTTCATGTGTTGTCGGATCATAGTACCAGCAATCAAAGTTTCTTACCAGTGTTCCATCCTCGATCTCATCCAACATATTGATAACCCTTGTGCGCTTGGTCGGTGGTCTCCGTACTTCTCCAATAGGCTCCCCTGTCACAGGGTCAGTCCCGGTCTCTCTCCACCTGACCTCCTTCAGCTCGAAATCTCTGAAATCATTCTCCATGTGGCCCAGCAGATTATCTCTGATCAGATTACCTTCTGGTCCATTCCATCTGTTAATAAATTGAGCTCTCAGAAGTTTCCTTATCTCAGGCTCAGTCCAGGAGTGGAATTGAGCACGTGTTTGATAGTACTCCACTGGACTATAACCGTCACGGATAACAGCAAAGATCTTCTTTTCCATATCGTAGTGCCAACATAAGATTTCCTCACAACTCCCACGCTTATCAATTGTGCTTCTACCAACGTCAATGGTGTACAGTGTGGGAGCTGGTCCTTGGAAGAATTCCTTGAACCAATTTTCGTGGAAACTTGGAGCCTTCGAGATGATCCTGCCACAGTGGGCGTAATCCGACATCACTATATTCTCATCTCCTTCGTCAGTCTCCATTGCATCACCAGCTTGATTTCCCTGAGATGAACTCTGACCAGAGGCACCTGTGATGTTAGGCCCTGCACCATCTGTCAGTTCATTAACCTTCCTTCTCAGGTCCTTTATCATCTTGAATAGATATTCCATTCTTTCCTTGTCTGCCACCTCATACTCTCTCATATATTTGCTGCTTGCCTCCTCCTTCTCTCTCAAACGCTGGTTTTCTTCCATGAGCGCCTTGATCTCATTCTGTCTGCTCCTATTCTGAGAGATCAGGAAGTTAATCTGAGGATCAGCACTAATCCTCAAATCAACTGGAAGCTCTGCAGCCATCAATGGGCGGAAACCTGGAGCTGCAAGAGGTTGGCTGGACGCGGTAGAGAGGTTCACTCTAACCGGACTTGGAACAACGAAGGTGCTATCAACCTCCAGAAATTGCCTATCTTCACGTACAGGGCTTTGCACGTTCAGAATCGGACTAGCTTGCTTCACAGGGGCAGGTTGATCATCACCTTCTTCAGTCTGTGTGAGAGACGGTTGCTCTTGAAGGGCTTCATTAACGGTTTCTTCTTGACCACTGGGACCCTCAGAACTGGGTCCAGTTGGTTCTACAATCATTAGGCTCGAGCTAGTCTTGGTGAACTTGAACCGTATGCTCCTAGGATCAGATTTCTTTCGCGGAGATGGTTCACGAGCAGGGACGGGTTCTTCCACGAAAGCTTCATCAACGTTTAAATTCAGCTCAGGAGGTGTATCATCACTCCCAGACGACCCAATCATATCTTCTCTTGACCTTTTATGGGTTAGTGGCTCCAAGTCCCCATAAATATCATCTTCAGCTAAGTCCTGGCCAGTAAGGATGTCATCCATTATATTTTCTTCATCGGATGGAATGACATCTTCATCTTGAACATTGACAGCCTGAGTTACTGTCAAGTCTTGGTCTTCAGCAATTGATGCATTAACTTCAGGCACATCTGCCTCTGGCTCAGAGTCATCTAACACTTGTTCTCGTGCCACTTCTGGGAAAGCACCTCTCTTTGACCATTCCAGTCTTCCTTCAAAAGTCTGCTTGCCTGGTCTGTCTTGGGTTTGCAGACCAAAGACTCCAATATCCATAACCTTGACATCTAACTTCTCAATTCTTTCCTCGATCATCGGATACTTCTTCATTATCACCATCTGTACAAATCTAGGTGTCATCAAAAATTGCTCTCTGGCACTCAGCATGGCATTGACTGCCCAGTCTAGTAGCATCATCTTTGAAAAATTGAACTTCCAATCTAATGCAAGGGCTACAAATGCAGTTCCATGAATTTGATTCAATTGATCGAAACTGGTTCTCTTCCCTAGGAAAGACTTCTGCATATAATGAGCTAGGCACCTCCAATAATGAGGCAGCAGCTTCTTGAAAATAGGCGGAAACTTCCCCTCGTACCCCATAGATTGAGCACCAGCAAGAACTACCTCCTTTGTGTATGAGATTGGATCAGAAGCTTCATCTGTTATGTTTAGGCCCTGCCTTATGTCTTCTTCTTCAATTACAATTTGTCTGTTGCTGACCGTTGCAGTAATCCTAGTCTTGTCAGAATTCACTCTAGCAGACCCCCAAAACTCTCTGACCAGCATCTCGTCGATCAGAACATTCGTCCTTAGAGCATAGTTGATCTTGCACGTGTTCATCCCTGCCACCAGTGAGTAGAATAACTCCATGTGTTTTTCTGGTGGGTCTTCTAGGTATGCCGGCATGCAATGGTCTGGTTCATATTTTATGTCTCCAATCAGCATCTCTTCGGCCATCTGAGTAAGACAAGACATATGCATCAGGCATGATCATTCAATAAGCAATTATGATTATTTACCCTTAACGTGTTCAATTGACGATCACATTTTACTTTCGAACTTCACAAAATTTCAATTTGAACATTTTTAGGGAAAATAATTGAATTAAGCACATGCTCACAAACACCGTCAAATTTTATCTCAAACACGTTCAATTTTAATGAGATTTCAAAATATGTTAAGTGTTTATTTTAATTTTCATTTTATAAGAGATTACGGTTTATTAAGAGGGTTTACGATTCCTGAACCGGGTTTACGATTATCCAAAAGAGTTCACGATTGGTTTGAATTAAGCCCAATCATAATCGCCTAAACCCAATCGTAAACGCCAAAAGTCTGTCAATGCCCACTCGTAAACCACATTTGTCTCATTCACGATCGTAAACAATAAATTGTAGACCCGAGTCGTAAACCCGGATCGTAGACCCGGATCGTAAACCCGGATCGTAATCACGATCGTAAACAGCGATCGTAAACGATGATCGTAAACGCCAAAGGTCTTCTTCAACCTCTCGACGATCGTAATCGTCGAGACCTCCATTTTTGAACCTGCAAAAACCTCGGAAACACATTAAAACACATCAATATTCAAGAAACCCACAAACAACTACCTTATAACAGTTTTAGTCACAAATCCGACAAGCAAACTTCGAGAAATTCGACTCGTATAAGCAAAACTTGGAACAAACTCGTTTTTTAGGGCTTGGATCGAAGTAACCAAGACACGAGGGTGAAAATGGTTGATAAACAAAGGGGTCTTGGTCGGAAAAAGATTACGAGAGTGTTGGTAGGCTCAGATTGCTCGGAGGTGAACGGAGATGGTCGGAAACGGGTTTTCCGGTGAGGCAGCGGTGGCGGATTTAGGGTTTCAGGGGAGGAATCGTAAACGAGGATGAGAAAGTGTGAGAGATCGTAAACTAGTTTTGGGGTTTATATACTTTTTTTTTTCTTTGAAATTTTCATTTACACCCCTTAAACTTTCAAAAACATGTAAAGTTCACCCCAAACTTAAGAATGATAATTCTCATGAAAATTTGATAATTTTGATCATTGAGAATTTTACAAAACTTCCCCTCAGACTCATACCCCGAGAATCCGATCATGATCATGAAAAATTTAAAAGATAACACAGATAAAATCAAAACCAAAATTAAAATATTTACAAACTTACCTCAGAAATTTTAAAATATTCACATACCTGGTGCTGGTATTTTTCACAGATAATTTCAGACAAGTCTTTGACTGAGGAACCCTTTTCAGCTTCTGTTACTAGACACTCTAGACAATTGTCAGGTGGTTTTAACACAGAAACTCACATCCAGTAAAGTGCTTAACTATAGTACAGATTTACCGATATGTTTAACCGTCCCCACACCCAATTTTCCATAGCAAAACCTACCCAACCTCAGAGTTTATTGAGGATTCACAAACCCCCAACTTGAGGAACCAAGCAATACTGTTTTGACTACCACTTATTTCTATTTTTCATACATTATCAGTTGATGATCAGGTCGGCCGCATAAGCACGCAGAGAAGACCAACTGAATAATTTTATTTTCTTTTCTTTTTCTTTTTCAGAATATTCATTTTTTTGAATTCTTTTTCTTTTTCTTTTTCTTTCTTGTGGTGTTGTCTTATACAGCATAAGCATGGCGTGTGAGAGAGTGAATACTAGGTAAATACCACTCTCAACCCGTTTTTGTCGGGACTCAGTCTTTTAAACCATGTAGACTAGGATGGGAAACTAAACATGTATAGAGTTTAAGATTACTGCACTTACATAGATGATCATTGTTTTGGTTGAGCATACCGACATATCATCTTCGAGCAATCTTTCACATCAGCCTTACACGTGTCAGTCTCCAACCGTCATTAAACATTTAAGTCCTATCAAAAGACATCATAAAAACCTTTCAGTATAACCAGCACCATTTCTTCCCCTGTTTTTGTGAGGCTTTTGAAACAAGACTCAATTTTTCAGTCATTTTCTATTTTTTTTTTTTTTTAAATATTTTTTTTTTAAGTAAAATTTAAAAAACCAAAAACTTTGTACAAAAACATAGATGATCAGATCATTCCTCGAAGGCAATCATCTTTAGGCCTTCAACACAAGATTCAAAATTAGGACGAGGAAGGGGTTTTGTAAAGATGTCCGAAACATTCTGATCGGAGCTTACCTTTTGTAGCTGAATCAGCTCACGATCAAAGCAATCACGAATAAAATGTACCTTGATATCAATGTGCTTGGTTTTGGAGTGTTGGACAGGGTTTTTCACAATCTCAAGAGCAGCAGCATTATCACAAAATATGGGAGTGTTAACGAATTCCATACCGTAATCCGTGAGCTGGTTTTGGATCCACACTACCTGTGAAGTACCGGCAGATGCGGCCACATACTCAGCTTCTGCAGTTGATTTGGATACGGTATGCTGCTTCTTGCTCTGCCAAGAGATGAGCCTATCTCCCAGGTACTGACATCCTCCAGTAGTAGATTTCCTGTCAAGGTCACTACCTCCATAATCACTGTCAGTAAAAGCATATAATTGAAAATCAGTGTTCTTCGGGTACCAAAGACCAAGCCTAGGCCTGCCCTTCAGATACCTGAAGATACGCTTAACAGCAGCTAAATGAGAGAGTTTAGGGTTAGCCTGATATCGAGCACACACGCAAACTGCATACATGATGTCTGGCCTGCTTGCTGTCAAGTACATTAGTGATCCAATCATTGACCGATACTGGAATTCACTCACTGACTCCCCGTTAAGATCCGCTGACAAGAGTGGTCTGGATGCCATGGGAGTGGCGATGGGCTTGCAATCCTGCATCTTGAACTTTTCCAGAATCTCATTCACATACTTCTCCTGATGAATAAGAATCCCAGAATCATTCTGCTTGACTTGAAGTGCAAGAAAGAAACTCATCTCGCCTTGGTCACTCATCTCAAACTTCTTCTTCATGATCTCCTCAAACTCGGTGCACAATTCTTCGTTTGTCGATCCGTAGATAATATCATCTACATACACTTGCACCATGATAATGTCTTCTCCCACCCTTTTCCTGAACAATGTTTGATCAACGACTCCTCTTGTATATCCATTCTCCACCAGGTGATTGGACAACGTTTCATACCAGGTTCTAGGAGCTTGATGCAAACCGTACAAAGCCTTATCCAGCAGATAAACGTGATCTGGATTTTCTTCATCTATGAACCCTGGTGGTTGAGCAACATAGACTTCCTCGTTCATCTCTGCATACAGGAAGGCAGTCTTCACATCCATCTGATGTACGGTAAAATTGAGATACGAAGCTACAGCTAGAAAGATCCGAATTGCTTCCAATCTTGCCACCGGAGCATAAACCTCATCATAGTCGATACCGTGGACTTGCCTGTTCCCTTGTACTATCAACCTTGCTTTGTTTCTCACAATGATCCCCGAGTCATCCTTTTTGTTCTTGTACAACCATCTCGTGGGAATCACCTTCTTGTCTTCTGGCCGCTTCACAAGACGCCACACTCCCAGCTTTGAAAATTGATTGAGTTCATTGTGCATGGCCTCCATCCAGTTTGGATCTTTCAGAGCAACCATCACATTGGGAGGTTCTATCTGGGAGATGAAGCAGGAAAACATACAAAAGTTGATGTGTCCTGTTCGGCTTCTTGTGGTGACACCCGCTGTCACTGGCCCAACAACATTACTCAGTGGATGATCCTTGTTGATTCTGCTCTCTTGGACATCAGGCACTGAAACATTAACAGGCAGATTAGTATTAACAACATTTTCAGACATACCTGAGCCTTGAGAATCCACTGGAGCATCACGTGTTCCTGAACATTCTGGAATATCTGCAGTTGCATTCCTAGAAGATTCAGCTGATGCTCTATTCACATGAGGTCTTACATCTGCACTGGGAGCTACAATGTCTTCTTCTTCGCCCAAATTGTGGAAAACATTCGAGAAATTAAAACCCTCAAACAATGATCCATAGTTGAAGATCCAATCAGGTCCAGTTCCCGCATCCGTAGGATTGTCCTCCATCCAATCTACATTGAATGCCTCAATGATCAACCCAGTGGTCTTGTTGTACACACGATAAGCACTATTTGCTGAATAACCAACAAAATAGCACTCATCGGCCTTCGCTTCGAATTTCCCTACATCGGACTGGATTAGCACCGTGCATGGACATCCAAACGTCTTGAAGTAACCCACCTTCGGTTTCTCTCCATAAATGATCTGATATGGAGTTTGCTCGTGACGCTTGTTCAGAATAACTCTGTTTTGTACATAACAAGCAGTATTCACAGCTTCTGCCCAAAAGAAGATTAGTAATTTTGCTTCACACATCATTGTTCTAGCTGCTTCAATGAGTGTTCTATTTCTTCTTTCGGCAACTCCATTCTGCTGAGGAGTGTAAGGAGCACTGAACTGTCTTTCAATCCCCTTTTCACCACAAAACATGTTTAGTTCAGCATTTTTGAATTCCGTCCCATTGTCAGATCTGATTGCCTTCACTCTTTTATCCAGCTGGTTTTCAATAAGAGTCACAAACTGCTTTACTAGGGCCGGAGTTTCGTACTTGTTCGACAAGAAAAAGACCCAAGTAAACCGCGAGTAGTCGTCCACTATCACGAGGCAGTATGAAAACTTGCTGACACTTTGTACCTGCATAGGACCAAACAAATCCATATGTAAGAGTTGAAGCACAGAAGAGACAGAATTTGTAACCTTTGGACGATGTGGCAGTTTGTGCTGCTTCCCCTTAGCACATGCCACACACTTCTCCACTGAAGTGAAGTCTGTGATTGGTAGATTTCTGACATGCTCTCCTTTAGCCAGCTTGGATAGATTCTTCATGTTTGCATGTCCCAGACGACGATGCCACAACAATGCAAGATTCTCAGTCTGTTTTGAAATTAGACAAGCTGCTTCAGATGATGGAGGCTTTCCCATGTTCAATAGATAAGAATTTCCGTGCCTTGGTGTACGCATTAAAATACATTCTTCAGGAATTTTCACACCAGGCTTAAGAATGATGCATTCCTTTTTGTTGAACATCACAGAGAAATACCGATCACATATCTGTGACACACTTAGCAGGCTGTGGGACAGCTCCTCTACATAATGCACATCTGAAAAAGTCAGACTTCCACTCTTCACAACTCCTTTCTTTGAAATTCTTCCTCCCACACCTCCAGCAAAAGAAACACTTCCTCCATTGAAATCTTCAACCTCATCTAACAACGACAGATCTCCGGTCATATGTCGGGTACAACCACTATCAACATACCAGAGATTGTTGACAGATCTTCTCGGCTGTCCCTACACAAACCATAAATTAGTTAGAGTCAGGTACCCAGGTCATAACAGATCTGGGCTCTCCCTTGGAGTCAATGTAATTAACCATCTTGAAAGGCATTCCTGCTTTTGATTTGGATTCATTTATAACTTTAGCATGAACTTTTGGTTTCCAATTTGGTTGTTTTTGGGAGTTAGAGCTACTAGCAGAGTTCTTTGTGGGTGAAACATTCCTTGGAGGAGATGTGGCCTTTTTACCTTTTGTTTTGATGACAGGTGTCCACTCAAGTTTTAATTTGGTATAAACCATTTGTTTTGGTTGAGTGACAACTTTTGGTTGTTCCATAACTGCTTTACCCTTAGCAGCCTGATTAACTTTAGTTACTTGTTTCTCAAAAGGTTTTGTTTTCATTTTATTTGGTTTGTTGAAAACTCCTTTAGCTGCATAAGCAGGTTTGGAAGTTTGGCCCACATCTCTCCTTTCATTGACAGGTTTCATCACTGGGGCATTTGTGTTTAGAACCTTAGACTGTGGAGTCTTCATTGGTTCAGAACTTTGCTTCCCCTGTGACGATGCTTGCTGTTTTTGATTTCTGTTCTCACCCCTCATCATTTTCTCAAGCATATTTGTTCGCTTGTTCTGCGGATAATATGGCTCATAGGGTCTGTTCATACAATTAGCAGCAAAATGACCTGGTTGACCACATTGAAAACAATTCATTTGTCTAGGCCCATTGACGTTGCTACACAAGTATGAGCGTCTTGGATAAGACGACTTCCATTCCGGTTGATCATCCCATTTGTGTATCACACGTTTTGAATGTTTTTCAGGTTGTGTTATCAAACAAAATTGTTCAGATTTTGATTTATCAGTTCTATTATAGGTTGACACAACCTGGGGATACGGAACAAAATCATTGGGCTTAGACTGACGGCCAATTTTTGTGTTAGGAACACGCATTTTAAAAGAACTAACAACTTCATTAGGATTAGAAACATGTTTTAACAAGACAATTTGATTGGACTTGGATGCTTCAAGATCTGACACAGATGCCAGAACATCATCCTTAGGTAAACTAGAAACAGAACAACTAGACTCATGACACTCATTGACTCTCAAGCATTCAGCATCCTCCCCTGATACATCTTCAATGCCTACAACATCTGCACATGTAACAAAAACATTAGATGAACTAACATTATTGTTCAAAGATTCCTGGGAAGAACCTGGTTTAGTTGTGAGGTCTTGTACATTGTTCTGACTACCTGTCCCATATATACCAAGTTTCTCCTGTTCTTTCTCTACTTCTGCATAGGGGTCACACCAACCATCAAGCTATCTATAGGAGGACCTGCTTCATGATATCCTGATCTAGTTCTATCTACCTGGTCCTCCTCATAGAGCATTCCTATGATATCTCTAGGAATAGGTGGGGGAATTATAACATTTGCGGCCACGGACTTGTCAGATTTTTCTGATCCAAAACCTGGTGTGTGTTTTCCTACTTGTCCACAAATAACTGCCTGAGATAGTTCTTTACCTGCCTGAAGCATTCTCTTGTTTCTCAATTGATTCATATCTAACTGAACTTGCATCTCATTAGTCTTATGAGTCAATTCATCTACCTGTTTTTCAAGGTCAGCTATTTCTAACTTGGCATTATCATACAGGATAGATTTCTCAGTTGCTATCTGTTGGTACTTCACTATATCTAGCTTTTGTGCCTTAACCTTTTCCTCATTTTTTACCCATCTACCCTTAAATGAGCTCCTCTCACACTTGACCTCAAACAATTCTATTTGATAATTCTTACAGATTTGTCTAAGACCAGGAATAATACGAGCACAAGTGGGATCAGAACATACCTTAAGGTTTTCAGCATCAGCAACGAACGCTTCCTTGTCTTCTATCTGACTCTCCTCAGGCTTTCCTTCATCAGTGACCACAAAGGCATGGTTTTCCTCATTATCCTCTTCTGCTGTAGCAATCAAAGCATGTGACAAACTAAGATCCTTCAGCTGGGGGGTCAGTTCCCTCAGCTGGGGGGTCCAGTCATAACCACCACCTCCCTGAACCACCAGTGCCCTGGCATCACCCTTTCCTTTCTCTTCAGCAACCTTCTTTTCTTCAGCTCTTTCCTTCTTGGGCTTCGAGCATTCCCTGGCAAAGTGACCATACTCATCACAATTATAGCACCTTAGCTTCGACTTGTCAAACCCCATTCTGATTTTATCCTGATCCTTCCAGACGTTCCTTCCCGTTTTGGCCATAAATTTCTTGGCTCTAAAGACAGCCATGGCCATTTGCCAAGAGACATCTAGCATCTCCACGTCCTCAGGATTTATCTGATTAAGATCACCAGCCACCATATCAGAAGGTACAAGATTCCCGGCCACAAGGGCATGATAGCTGTTCATGAAACCCATACCAAGGGCAAAGTTAGGATCATTGACATCTTCAGAGTTGACACCCCCGCTTGAACTACCTTGCGGTTGTGCAACAAAAGCACTAGACATAGGAGCTGAGCTTGATCCACTTCCTGCAAACTTTCCTTCATGCTTACCCTCAACTTCTTCCGATAGCAAAGCCTGATTCAACTTTCCAGCCAAACTTAGAGAACTTATGTGGTTCAGCTCTCTCTGCTTATCATCGATCATCTTGGATTTCAGCTTGTTGATTAATTCATCCAAAGTCACTTCACTCAGCCTATTGTTGTCTTTGATGATTGATATGTTGGTGTTCCAAGACTTAGGCAGACTGTTCAGCAACTTTAAATTCTTGTCTTCAGTATCTGGCTCTACTCCATAACTTGACATCTCTGCCATCAGTGACACATACCTCTGAACTTGAGCTTCAAACGATTCACCCTGAATATGATTGAACAAGTTAAACTTCTGCTTCAACATCTGTTTCCGACTAGCCTTAATATCAGGGTTCCCTTCATAAGCAACAACCAAGGCATTCCACAGTTGCTTTGCTGTTTTGCAGTGTTTGAATCCCTGAGCAATATCTGGAGTTAGGGCCATAGTCATTATCGCAAATGCCCTCTCGGCCTTGTTGCACCTCTCCCAGTCATCATCATCATACTCATCTTCTTTCTTCTCTTTCCCTGCATTTGGTCCTGTTGCGTGAGTAGGTGTAAACGGTCCATTCACAACAGCCCTCCATAACCTCAGATCCACACTCTTCAAATGATTTTCAAATCTGTATTTCCACTCTAAGAAATTATCCGCTGAAGTTAGTCTTGGTGGACGAGTTATAGATCCGATCTCAAAGTCCAATTTCTGATACATGCTCGGCTCAAAATCCATTTCAATAGCTTAGGAAACCTAAAACTAAAGTCCAAATTTCCAAAATATGAGATTACGATTGAAAAACACTCGATTACGATCGTAAACTGCTAATTACGATCATGAACACAGTTTCCGATATAGCTCCAAATCGTAAACACCAAAACCGCCTTAAAATAATCGTAAACCTGATTACGATTATCGATTACGATCCCGGCGATCGTAAACACCGTTTCCGATAGAAACAAAGTCGTAAACACCCTTTACGATAGAGGACAATCGTGAACTCCGATTACGATCTGATGTAATCGTAAACTCGATTGCGACCCGTGTTTCCGATAAGGCAAAGTCGTAAACTTCGATTACGACCTAGAAATGTCGTAAACTCCAAAAGTACGGATCGTAAACACCCAAAAACTCAGTCTTGATGTCGTAAACACCCAAACTGAAGAATATCTTCAACCAAAGAACTCGTAAACACACCAAAACCCAGAAAATATGAAGAACACAGCAGCTATGCAGATCGTAAACCCCAAAAACACCCAAATCTTCACAGAAACCAACACCTTAACCCAGAAAACTGCTTGAATCGATATCGTGTGAGCCTCGAATCTAAGATTCTTAGCTCTGATACCAATTGTAGGTCCGAAAATCTCCAAACAACACGATATCCAATCAAACACGAGTGCGGAATCCTCGTATAAGATTGATTCAAGATGGATAGTAGTAGAATAGACAAAATCAAAGAGAAAGATGAAGTCTTGAATGAATATCACTACTAGAAGCTGATCGTAAACTAGAGCAAACACAGAAATCGTAAACTCTATTGAATGAGTGAAAAGCTTGGTTACAAAGAAAATCAAGTGGGTTTATATACTACCCACTAGACAATCGTAAACCTAGTTGAAGCCCACATGGCCCAATCATAAACACTAAACAAGTCCACTAACTAGAACATTATAAGCCCAAAACTATTATAAACTAAGCCCAACACTAATGTTCATGCCTTACATAAATATAGCCCTACAGACCCTGTTATCTCTTGTTAACGATTTGACCTCCCAAGTGGTCTTAACGATCAGACCCTGTTATCTTGTGTTAACGATTTGACCTCCCAAGTGGTCTTAACGATCAGACCCTGTCATCTCGTGTTAACGATTAGGGCTTAATTGGTCTTAACGATCAGACTTTTTGAAGACTTATGTTTTTCTCCTTTAACGATCAGGGGCTCAAGTTAACGATTAGCCTACGCTCTCGTTTCCTCTTAACGATTAGAGCTAGGTTATCGACTTGACCCCCACACTTGGTTTTTCTTTTCTAACCTATGAATACAAATCAAACCGCCCCATCCTCCTCACTCGTTCACAAATCTGAAATCACACAAACACTCTCGGTTCTCATTCTCTCCGGTGATTTCGAACCCTGTAAATCCGACTCTCAAGACAGTGTGATCGATCGTCCCTTTGTTCGTGGTTGATCAGCTCAATCCCTACAAAGTGTTCAGTGAGTGAATGATTTCTATTTATGAGAATCGATTGAGCTTTAGGCTTCGTTCTTCTTGTCGCATAGTGTCTGTTTCAATGTCTCTTATACTCATTGTTCTGATCTTAATATTCTAAGATTCTCCTACTGTTGTGATCGCCATCATCGATTCCATACGCAACACAAGGTAATTTTTGAGTTGTTCTTGAACGATTTGAGTATCTAGATACTGGTTTAGGTACAGGGGTGTTAGCGCCATCATTGAGTTTGAAAACTAGGGTTCTTAGTTTTTTTTTTGTTTTTTTTTTGTGAAATTCTAGGGTCATTTAGGTTAAGCTCAATAGAAATCAATGTTTAGGTCTGTCTATTGGTTCGATCACTTCAAATATTGATTTTGATTGTTCAATTGTAACCTAGACCCACTGTTTAGTAAGAATAGAAGGATGTTGAAATAGAAATTTGAAGTTTGTTATTATACTTTATTTTTTATTGAACTGTGTTCCAAATAACCATTGAGGTTGTCAAGTTAAGATGAATGTTTAGCTTGATATAAGATTAAGTTAATTTCTCATCATAGCCTACAACTCATGTGTGTTAGTTTGTAGAATCTGTCTCTTTCTTGTCACCTTTAAAGTTTAAGTAATGATAATCTCAAGTAAATTTGATCGAATTGAGTTGTTGATTCAGCACTGACTCTTTGGTCAAATAATAGAAAGTTTTCTTTTAATATGTTAATTTGATGTTAAAATATATTGGAATTTGCTTAATATGTGCCTGATTTATCTAAATGAATGTGAATTAGGTCTAACATGTAGCAATTGAAATACATAAGACTCAAACTAAATTATTAGAGTATAAAATTGAACAATCACTGAAGAGCAAACCTCTACTTTACCCTCCGACTCTGCTGAAGCTGCCATTGGTTCATCTGTGCTGGCTACTCAAGCTGTCCAGAGAAGACCATATCCCGAGGATATTTTGGGACCATAGCCTGATGATCGTCCTGCAAACCCTGGAAGAAACTAGTTGAATATGGAAAGCAGGATTGTAGAAACAGAGGCTTTTATCTATTAACCCTTGAAGAACATGAATTCAAGACAGGGATAAGGCAAATTGCTCCGGAACGGTTAAGATATAGTCCTATGGGTCTCTCTCCTCGACCAGAATCACCGTTGGTTGGTGATACCGTACCTGTAAACGTGGTGGATCCAGAGCTTCTGGAACAACCTACTGCTGTGAGAACTTCTGCAGAAACAGGTCCATCTGGTACCACTCGAACACTGAGTCGAAGAGACAAGGGGAAACAGAAGATGACACCGCAAGAGGAGTTTGAGGATGCAGAGAATAAGAGGAGAGCTAAAGAAGAAGACTTTAGATTAGCTCAACAGGCAAGGGAAGAGGAAATTTTGAAGGTGATTGATGATAGAGAAGCTGAAATACTTCGTCAAACCCAACACCTAAATACCATTATATTGGGAAACGACTCAATGCCAATGGAGCCAAACTCAAATCTCTCTGACCCCTTGATCCAGGTAATTCCCAATGAAACTGGCGATGGTGTACACCCTGATGATCACTCTGAGGCTGCAAGATACATTAGAGCACTGGTAGAGCGTGGCTTATCCTTTCAATATCTCATGACTTTCAACACCTACCAAATTGTTGAGATGTATATTGATGAAATGGATATGGAAAAGCTACTGAAAGAGAACCCTCAATGTAGTCTGAGAGACCAAAAGAAGGCATTTGTGAATCCATATGCTGACACAGATCAAGATGTAGACTATGTCCAATTCAATGACGGCTTGTCGAAAAAACTTCATCAAATGCATACTAGATATCGGGCACCTCCAGCTGACCCAGATTGTCAACCACCTAGCCCTCCTAGTCCCAAGTCTATCCAGGTCAAGGTCAACTCCATGACCAAACAAGAGCTTCGAGACTTCTTAGCAGTCAGGAATGTTGCGAGAAAAGACTACATTTTCAAGCAAATGCCCGGACTAAAAAAGATGGTCAAGCAATTCATGGATGATGACACTGAGACCAGGAACAGAAGAATCAATATGATGGAACAGGAGAGGGTAGAAAGCCATCGTGTAATGATGCTCCCACATTGGTAGACGAATGGAAGGAGATGCTCCCTCACACTAAAGCTATGATGCAGTTCACTGCGCGTAAGCTAAAGGAGATGCCTTCTACTTCCGAGCATCCTGATGCAATGAAAAATATTGGGATGGAAGTATGATCACGAGTTCGGGGCCTTCATCATTAAAAGAAGAAATGGGTTCGTTCAATTCTTCGCAACTATCAGAGACCTCATAAAGCTCTTCTCCTGGGAACTTAAAGAATTGAGACGGTTCGACATTGTCAATCACTCAACGCTGAGATTGCTGTGATAGCTCAGAGTTTAGTGCATAACACATACCTCAACAGATATCACAAGCAGACTAGAGAGCAAGAGAAGAAGGAACATGAACGGTTTGAGAAGAAACGAGCTAAAGTCCCTTACAAGTAGATCTACTCCAATATTGGCAAGAACATAAAGACTAAGAAGATTGAGGGTAATCTGAAGAAAATCCCATCAAGGATTGGTACTATAGTGCTCAAACGCATGAGTTAGTGATTGAACGAGAAAATGCAGAACCAATCAGACTCTTTGCTGCCATAGATCTCAGGCTGTTACCCATCTGCTACCTACGTTGGATCTTCTATGGTCACCTTGAAACTGTTCCACCCAGACTGAAGCCCTATGAGGTTGTTGATGCAAATTACTTCCTATTGTTCCTTAAATGGTGGAGCTGGGAATGCATTAGCCGGAAAGATGAAAACTGAAAGTCTGGCAAACTTGGTAAGATGGGAAATACACAGTCGTGGAATAAGTCATTTGTGTAGTGGCTCAGACAGGGAGCTTGAAATGTGGCACTACTCAGATCTGAAGAAATTTGCAAGAAAAGATCTTTGGATGCTGTGGCAAACCCAGATCTACTGCTATGACCGCAAGTATAACAGGTTGGCAAGGAGATACTGACGTTTCCTATTGAAGCTTCTTGGACAGTTAAGATGATGATGATGGAGGGTGTTCGCATTACCACCAAAGGGGGAATTGTTGGAACCTGGAGGTTGGTGATAACACGAACACACGAACCCAAGAACAAGATCACATGTAAAGCTACAGAACCAACATGTATTTTGCTACTTATGTATTTGAACATTTTGTTTTGTAATAACTTAGTTAATGTTGAACTTTGAATCCTTACTTTGAATGTTTACTTGTTATCATATGTTGGTTCAGCTTGATTTACTTTTGCGTTGATCTTATGATTGTTTGTTTGTTTGGTTGTTCAACACTTAGAATATTTTCATGCTTAAGTTGCACTTAACGATCAGGCCGAAATACTCTTAACGATCTGACCCTTGTTGTGCTTAACGATCTGCCTGACAAAGGTCTTAACGACTTGAGTACATTGGCCTTAACGACTTGCATGTGAAATATACTTAACGATCTGACATTATTCTATTTAACGACCTGCCTCCTCTAGTCTATTTAACGATTTGCCTCACATGTATTAACGACTTGACCTGGTCGTTTAACCTTAACGACCTGGCTAGTCTACAGGAGCCTTAACGATCTGACTATGTGGTTAACGATCTGGCTAAGTTGGCTAACGATCTGACTATGTGGTTAACGATCTGGCTAAGATGGCCAACGATCTGACCTGTGTATCTTATCGACCAGCCTCTTGAAGTTAACGATCTAACATTCTGCCTTAGACGAATTTAATGATTCCTTGATGTGACGAGGCACGGGGTGCTGATCAGAAGCCAATCCGGGTCTGGCACGGGGCGTGCTTGATGAGGCACAGGCCGTGCTAGAGCGGTGCTTTTCAAACTCTTGCATTTTCTTTGCTTTTTCTGCTAGATAATGTAACTTTATGTACTTTGGCTCAAGAAAACCTAAAAACCTAAAAAGAAAACAAAATTGTTTTGTTTTGTTGTTAGTAGCTAGATTTTATCCCGATTTGCGAGGATATTTAAGTTAATAAATATATATGATTTAGCGTATATCAAATATCCCCACACTCAAACGTTTGCTTGTCCTCAAGCAAAACTTCATAATGAGGGGCTTTGACACATCCCAAGTCCTCATTTTAGTGTTTCTTCAAGACCTATTCTTATAAAAGTTTTACCTCCTCTATCTTTCTTGTTTTGTTCCATTAATTTATTTCTTACCTTGTTGGTTGAAATAATTTTATTATTGACAAGCCTACTCATAAGTTTATTTAATTTCTTACTTACATGCCTCACAAGTGGTCACTCGTCACTCTTGGTTGGAGATTTTTGGGGTGGACACTCATACCAAAGATAGTAATGAAACAGAGAGAATATGCTTGACATGCAATCGAATCGCCACTGATCTCATCAGAAGTCACTAGATCATCATGAGGGCTTTCAAAGGGTAGGCTTGGGGTAAGGGTAGGATAATTTTATTTAAAAGGGGTAAAAAGCGTAAATATACGGTTCCTTACTGCTTTTTAAAAAGGTTTTGGTTTTCACAATTTTCTAAATGAATCTTCTAGAGGCAAATAGCTTCTAGAGGTAAAAAGCGTATATATATATGGGGAAGGATCCTGCGAAAACACCATTTTTTGTGAGAACTGCGTAAACAAATCTTAAAACCTACATAATTTTTTCATACGTTAATATTTTTTAAAAAAATTTGCACCAAAAGTCTTAAAATTATGTTATCTTTAATCCTATAAATGTTTTAAAAAACTTAACGCTTTTTTAATTTTTTTTAAATTTTTTTTGTGTGGTGCACATGTGCATCACAAAAAAAAAACTTATACTTTTAGTATGAGTTAATATTTTATTTTTCTTAGTCGCACCATATGTCATATATTTTCATCATTTTTTTGCGTTTTTTTTTAATGATGCACATGTGCATCATACCAAAAAAAACGCTCATACATGTGATATACATTAATAGGTTTAAAAAGAAATTGCACACTAAATCTTATAGTTGTGTTATCTTTAGATTTAAAGAAAAAAAATAACATTTTATAACTTTTTTTAATTATATGATGCACATGTGCATCACAGCGAAAAAAAAAACGTTCAGTTTTTTTTAATATTTTGCTCCAGATTTAAAGATAACGAAATTCTAAGACTTTTGGCGCAAATTTTATGAAAAATCGTTAACGTATGAAAAAGTTACGTGAGTTTTAATATGTGTTTTCGCAGTTTTCACAAAAAGATGTGTTTTATATATATAGGGTAAGGATCCTGCGAAAACTCTTTTTTTTTGCGAAAACCTAAAAACTAACACTAAAACCTTCATAACTTTTACATACGTTAATATTTTTCTATGAAACTTGCACCAAAAATCTTAAAATTCTATTGCCTTTGATTCTGGAAAAAATTGATATTTCAAAAAAAAAAAAATTAGTGCACATGTGTATTATTAGTGCACATGTGCACCATTTTCATTAGTACTACACAAATGAGAATTGTCATGCGAAAACATATTGTTTAGGTTAAAAACATTTAAAAAAACTAAAATATTCATAGAACTAATGATAATTCTACATATACACTATAACTACTAGTTATAGTGCACATGTGTAGCATAAAATTTAAAAAATTTTAAAACGTTAAATATATTTTCAGAGTTAAAGATAACACAATTATAAGATTTATGGTGCAATTTATCTTTTAAAATATTAATGTATACGACACGTATAAAGTGCTTTTTTATTAGTGCACATGTGCACTAATAAAAAACCACGAAAAACTAACAAAATTATAACGTATTTGATGCGATTTTTCTAAAAAAAACATTAACGCATACTATATGTATGAGTTTTATTATTAGTGCACATGTGCACTAATAAAAAACGACGAGACGTTAAAGTTTTTTTAAAATTTTTTCCAGAATTAAAGAACTCATAATTCTAAGGTTTTTGGTGAAAGTTTTAAAAAAAAATATGATCGTATGAAAAAGTTATGAAGGTTTTAGTATTAGTTTTTAGGTTTTCGCAAAAAGATGTGGTTTTTACATGATCCTTACCCTATATATATATATATATATATATATAGGGGAAGGATCAAATAAAAACAAGATGTTATTGCGAAAACAAGAAAACAAATATTAAAACCTCTATAACTTCCTCATACGATAATATTTTTTTAAAAAATTTGCACCAAAAGTCTTAAAATTATGTCACCTTTAATTCTGGGAAAAAAAATTAAAAATATAAAATTTCGTGATTTTTTTATTATTGCACATGTGCAATAATACGTATTAATTATATTACACATGTGCAATATTAACAAAAAAACGTTAATTTTTTTTTAATTTTTTCCAGAATTAAAGATAACAGAATTATAAGATCTATGGTACAATTTTTTATCAAAAATATTAACGTATGAAAAAGTTATAGAGGTTTTAATATTATTGCACATGTGCAATAATAAATTTTTATTGCACATGTGCAATAATAAAAAAATAAAAAAAACGTTGAATTTTTTTTAATTTTCTCCAGAATTAAAGATAACAGAATTATAAGATTTATGGTGCAATTTTTTATAAAAAATTTTAACATATGAAAAAAGTTATAAATGTTTTAATATTATTGCATATGTGCAATAATAATAATAATAAAAATTATTGCACCTGTGCAATAATAATTTTTAAAAAAATTTGATTATTTTTTAAATTTTTTCCCATAACTAAAGATAACATAATTTTAAGGATTTTGGTGCAAAATTTTTATAAAAATATTAACGTATGAAAAAGTTATAGAGGTTTTAATATTTGTTTTCGTGTTTTCGCAATAAAAGTTGTTTTCACATGATCCTTACCCTATATATATATATATATATATATATATATATATATATATATTATATATATATATATTTATTTATTTATATATATATTTATATATATATATATTTATTTATTATTTTTTTAGAAAACATGTATAAAGTCTAAGGTCCATCTAGACTTCATGCCTTGTTATTGGTTTGTGAGAAGATAGTGAAAATTTTGTACTTTTGAAAGCTTTTCTTTTTTTTCGAAATACTGTTTATTTGTTAAAATAAAGGGGTGTAAACAAAAAAGTTTAGGGTTTATGTGGTACATTGCATAAGGGGTTTATTCTTCAAGTATGTTGGGGTTGAAGAAACGAAAAGGTTTAGGCTCAAAGGGGCTTACTAGGGGGTATTTTTGGATAGAGAATAAGATGACAAGAGAAATCCTAGGTGCCTCAATCCTTTTGATGTCGTGGCTTCTGATTTTGTCCATTTTGGAACGTATTATCGTGTCAAGTTCTACCTCTAGCGCATTTACCAGGTTTCTCTCAAAGACAAGAAAAGAGCATGTTTTTATAGGTGATCATGCTATAAAGGCTCAAATTCTCACTGTCAAGGGAAAAGGGAAAATATAAGTTCGTAATTAAATAAATTTGATTTTCTCTTGTCAATAAGAATTTTATTTCAAGTCTTTGGGGTATTTATAAATTAATGGGTAAATTTTTGATAAATGAGAGTAGGAGAACTTTTTGGACATATTTCTTAGAAAAACAACATATTATTGAAATTTTGGGCAGTACAGAAGCCGGTTTTCCAAGGAAGTTTTGTGTAAGGCTTGAGTCTGGACGTAGCAAAAGTTTAAGATCTCGGAGTTTTACCCGAACCATTCCCATCCCCACACTCAAATTGCACATTGTCCTCAATGAGTGAAATTATATTCAGATTAAGGATAATGTAAAAAGAAGAGTCAAGGGTTAGGAAAATTGGGCAGAGTTTCCTCTGAAAATAGAACGTTTACCCATGGACTGATTACCACGCCATACTGTTTTGACCTCCCGGTCCTGTCACACCCCCAATTTCCACTAACGGAGTTTAACCGTGTGGGGTGTGAACTAGACCAGAACCCGAGTCATTAGTTACATCAAACATAAGTTAAAGGTTCGAATTGTAAATATATTTCCAAACGGGAAATATCAAACCAGAGTTAAAGTTTAGCGGAAGCTCATAAAAGTCAAGTTGCGCAAGCAAGCGCCTGATAAGAAAATACCAGTTCAAGTTGAAAAGATTTGAAAACCAATTCCCAAGATAAAAGGTTTTAGTCAACGTACGTGCCCAAAAAAAATCCGATTCTCCTAGCGTCCTGCAAAGCATGCATAAGAGCAAGTGTCAACTAATGTTGGTGAGTTCACATAAGCACATAAGTATAACTAGTATAGTTATGCAGTACGAATACAACAGTTTTTATTCGTATATAAGCATGTATATTAACAGTACAATCCATATCGTAGGTAGCGAGCCTAAGTTCATGTCACTAAAACGTTCGCAACCGAAGCTGACCAATTAGTTGTAGGAATAATTCCTTACGTGGTTTGCCTTCCCCGTGTCTACTCGATCACGGTAAGTTTAGGCTGACATTGTCCTCAGTCCGACCGCCAGTCGGGTGGTGCATCTCGTGCCCACTGAGTGGGGTTTGTCAGACCCCAGTAGTACTACCCAATATCCCCTCGCTATAAACTATTAACGGTTCGATAAGTAAGGACTTTCAAAGATAAGCATTTTACGTGAACATGTGATATATGTTGGATTTCTACTTTAATCATACATAAACGGTGTCGTGTTATCACCCCAACCCGGGTGTAACGTGTTTGCGTGTGTTATCGTCAAAAACCGGACGTAACGTAAAGGTTGTGAAACTCACCTTAGGGTGCGCTGCTACAATTTAGTAAGACTCCGACTCTTGCATAACTACCAAGCACCTATTGAATTTACATACGTAAGTGTGTGTTCGAACATGCGTAACATAGCTTAGACGACGGTTTAATTTGACAGGTGATTCCATATGTGACGTAGGTGATATATTTCAAAAACGGGATAAAGTCGTTTGTTACGAAATGAGCCAGAGACGGTATATAGACAAGAATCGTTTTACTCACGAATCAAGTTGATGACGACGTTGAAAGGATAAAAGTTCACCCAAGAGCGAATAAAAGATAAATATCATCTTTTACAAAACCGGGTAGTCGAAAAGTATATTTATGTATGTAGATAGATGTATTTATAAATATGTAGATATGTGTATACATATATTTATATATATATATATATATATATATATATATATATATTTCTTCATAAATATAAGGGTTGATAAAACGTTCGTTTTATATTTCCAAATACGTTTATATATATATATATTTTCTCGAATAGGTACTCGTTATAATTTTCATTATAAAAATAAAAATCAACATTTTATATATAATAACCAAATTATATAAAATGACGAGAGAAAACGAAAGCAACGATGTTTACGAGGGTTTCTACGAGTCCAAAATAACAAGGGAAACAATTTGTGATAGGTTTTAAGTCAAACAAGTCCATAGATAAAAGAACAAAAATAAAACAAAGGAGCCGGAGGTCACCAGGTTCGATCCTGTGACCTCTGGTCGGCAATGTAGCACCACAACCAACTGGGCTGGACGTGTTTTTGGTAATAAACTCGATCAGAAACACTTTTGACTAGGAACAGCGACCAGAATCGGGTTTAATAAGCAAACAGAAAAAGAAAAGGGGTTGCCGGGATTCGAACCGGCGACCTCTACGTTTACAGCAAAGGACCGGACCAACTGCGCTACACGCATTTCGTGAATGGATCCAGTTTAATTAATATACATTCTATACCCGCGCGTCATCATCTTCTTCATCATAATCTCCGGTGGCCGGAGTTTTATTCCGGTCACCGGAAAATCGCAGAACTGGAACCAGACCGAAGGAAACCATGCGACTAACATAAACATGTGCTTACCTTGGATCGGAGATGAGTTATGATACATTTGTGATGCCGAAACGAAATCGAAAATCTCGACACGGATCTCCCGATGGTGCCCCGTTTCCAAATCAGTTGCTACTGGGTTGATCAACGAAGAACCGCGATCACCGTGATGCGCAAATGAGGGTGAGCAATTGAATGGCTCTTGAGTAATAAAATGATTCTAGTAATCAAAATACACTTGAATGAGGGATTGATTTGTTGAATTTGAAACCGACGGTGAGGGCGACGGTCGGACGAAACCGTTTCACAATTTACAGCTCGTAATTGTCATTCAAGTAACTATTGGCAAGTGACATGATTAGTCCCTCTGAAATTTACAAGGTGACACAAGGTTTAGGGTAATTACATTAATGGCCATTCAAGTTTTCTCAAAAGAAAAGGGTTTAGAAATTGGCGAGAATAGTCCCTCGGGTTTATAAAAGGCTAACGGGACTAACGAAAAATGTAACGATGGCCAAACGAGAGTATGCATTTTGACACCGTAAAACGTGTAGCGTTTATGAGAAATATAAACTTAAACGACCAAATAAAATCATGGATAGCAATCTCTAATTATCCGCTTAGATTCACATAAAATCATAGTTATAACTCCATAACTATATGCTTTTAAATTCCTATAATATTATAGAAATACTTCGTCAGAATACGTGATACACCGTCACGTAGAATCATAAAATGACATGTGTATATATACACATATATACCGCATAAAAAGAAGATAAATATAATTGCCACATAAATTGAAAAACCGTTTTCGTGAACTCATAAAATATAATTTATATAAAATCATACATTATAATTTTCCAGTTAGTTAACCGACGTCTAGACTCATGTACGATGTTCGTGTAACTATTCTAGTTAACCGAAGTAACGGACGTTAGCAAAATATAACATAAGTTATTAACAGGGTTAACCTGGGAAATTGCCGGTTGTCACATCATCCCCTTGTTAAGGAATTTTCGTCCCGAAAATTGCCTTAAGTTGCTACGGTTTCTGTGGAAGGAAAGAAAAATTTTAGGGTTGCTACATCATCCCCTTGTTAAGGAAATTTTGTCCCAAAATTTGATTCATACCTTGATTAGATGTTGACGGTTGGTCAAATAGGTGAGGATACTTTTTTTCTCATCTGATCTTCACGTTCCCACGTGAACTCCGGTCCACGCTTAGATTGTCATCTCACTTTGACGATGGGAATTTTACTTCGTTTCAATGTTTTCTCCTCACGTCCCATGATTTCCACTGGTTGTTCAATGAATCGCAGTTGTTCATCGATTTGTAGCTCTTCTAATGGAGCTATAAGAGTGTCGTCTTCTAAACAATTTCTCAGGTTTGAAATGTGAAATACGTTGTGCACTCCATCCAATTCAGGAGGTAAATTTAAATGGTAAGCCACCGGACCAATGGTTTCGGTGATCTCGAATGGTCCTACATAACGGGGATTCAACTTCCCCCGCTTTCCAAAGCGTACGACGCCTTTCCAAGGTGGGACTTTCAACAGTACTTTGTCACCGACTTCAAATTCTAACGGCCTTCGGCGTTTATCTGCATAACTCTTTTGTCTATCTCTTGCCGCTTTCATGCGGTTTCTGATTTGCACGATTCTCTCCGTGGTCTCGTGTACTAATTCAGGTCCAGTGAGTTGACTCTCACCGACCTCAGCCCAACAAACAGGCGATCTGCACTTTCGTCCGTACAGAGCCTCAAATGGAGCGGCTCCAATACTGGTATGGTAGCTGTTGTTATAGGAGAATTCTACCAGCGGTAGATGCGTTTCCTAATTTTTCCCAAAGTCGAGCACACATGCTCTGAGCATATCCTCGAGAGTTTGGATGGTACATTCAGTCTGTCCATCTGTTTGAGGATGATACGCGGTACTCATATCTAAGCGAGTACCCATCGCCGCTTGTAAGGTTCTCCAAAAATTTGAAGTAAATCTAGGGTCTCGGTTAGAGATAATAGATAAAGGCACTCCGTGAAGCTTGAAAATCTCCTTGAGATATATCTTTGCAAGTTTGTATGTTTTGTCACTTCCCTTGATAGCTAGGAAATGGGCGGATTTTGTTATCCGGTCAACGATAACCCAAATCATATCGCAACCGCCAGAAGAACAGGGCAATCCTGTGATGAAATCCATCGAGATTTCTTCCCATTTCCATTCGGGAATTTTAGGTTTTTACAGTAATTCTGCTCGCTTTTGATATTTCGTTTTGACTTTCGTGCACGTCAAGCACTTGCTGACACATCTAGCGATATCAGCTTTCATATTAGGCCACCAATATAGCCCATTTAGATCTTGATACATTTTGTCAGAACCTGGATGAATCAAATAACAGGACTTGTGAGCCTCATCCATCACCAATTCTCTAAGATTTCCATGCAAAGGTACCCATATACGGTCATTATAATAACGAAGTCCATCGGACTTAACTTCAGAAGTTCCATCGACGTCACGTAATGATTCAGACCCGAAATTTTCTTCCTTCAGGGCCTCTTTCTGAGCATCCGAAGGCTATCCGGTAGCCCTGTATGGATCGTTAATTGGAGAGCTCGAACCCTTCTAGGTTTGACATGTTCCTTTCTACTCAAAGCATCGGCCACCACGTTGGCCTTGCCTGGATGATACTTTATCGCAAGATCGTAGTCGTTTAGCAATTCGACCCACCTACGTTTTCTCATGTTGAGTTCCTTCTGTTCAAATATGTGTTGGAGGCTCTTGTGATCAGTGAATATCGTACACTTGGTACCGTATAAGTAGTGTCTCCAAAATTTCAAGGCAAATACAACAGCGCCCAACTCTAAGTCATGAGTTGTGTAATTCTTCTCATTGGACTTTAGTTGCCTTGACCCGTATGCGATAACTTTACCTCTTTGCATCAAAACACATCCGAGTCCCTGGATTGACGCGTCACAATAGACCTCGAAGTCGTCAATCCCGTCAGGTAGATAAATATAGGTGCACTACAAAGTTTCTCTTTCAAAGCTTGGAAGGTTGCCTCTTCCTTGTCACCCCATCTGTATTGAACCCCTTTGTGCGTAAGTGCGGTCAAAGGTTGAGCTAACTGAGAAATTCCCTTTATAACATGACGGTAGTAACCCGCTAAACCTAGAAATTGATGAATTTCCGTAGGAGCTCTAGGGGTAGGCCAACTTTTAATAGCCTCGATCTTGGCTGGGTCAACGTGAATACCTTGCTCGTTGATGATATGACCCAGAAATTGAACCTCTCGGATCCAAAAATTGCACTTAGAAATTTTTGCGTAGAGTTGTTCTTTCTTTAACAATTCTAAGATTAACCGTAGATGTTCCTCGTGTTCTTCTTTCGTCTTGGAGTAGATGAGGATGTCGTCGATAAATACTATGACGAACTTATCCAGATAGGGCTTGCACACACGGTTCATGAGATCCATGAACACAGCTGGTGCATTTGTCAGCCCAAAAGGCATGACCAAGAATTCATAATGACCATAGCGTGTTCTGAAGGCTGTCTTTTCGATGTCCTCCTCACGGACTCGAAGCTGATGGTAACCAGACCTTAAATCAATCTTGGAATAATAGCTGGATCCTTGAAGCTGGTCAAAAAGATCATCTATTCGTGGAAGAGGGTATCGATTCTTGATAGTGACTTTGTTGAGTTCGCGGCAATCAATGCACATCCTAAATGTGCCATCCTTCTTTTTGACGAATAATACCGGTGCTCCCCATGGTGACGAGCTGGGTCTAATAAAACCCTTATCTAACAGTTCTTGCAGTTGTGTAGATAGCTCATTCAATTCATTCACCGCTAGACGATATGGTGCACGCGCGATCGGAGTTGCTCCCGGAGCGAGGTCAATCCCAAATTCTACTTGCCGATGCGGAGGAAGGCCAGGTAATTCCTCAGGAAATACTTCCGGGTAATCACGTACGATCGGGAAATCTTTGATTTTTCTCTCCACCCTGGTTTGGTCCGTAACTGTGGCCAGGATTGCCACGTGTCCTTTCCGAAGACACTTCTGCGCCTTAAGGTATGATATAATCCCGGAGACAGCACCTCCCTTTTCGCCCTGAATCGTGAGTACTTCTCCTCCTGCTACGGGTATTCGTATGAGTTTTTCTTGATAGGCAATCTCCGCCTGATGTTTAGATAGCCAGTCCATTCCTACTGTCACGTCGAAGCTAGCGATGGTAAAAGGCATAAGGTCTATACTTAGTTTATGACCAGATAGTTCTAATGTGCAGTTTTCAACCAAGTGAGTAGTGTCAAGAAGCTTACCATTTGCTAATTCGACCGTATACCTAGCTTTTAGTGGAGTTTAAGTAGCCTTAATCAACTTACAGAACTTAGTCGAGATAAAACTTCTCTCAGCACCAGTATCAAATAAGACATTTGCGAAGTAGTTGTTTAGAAGAAACTTACCGGTAAAGACGTTGGCATCATTTCTTGCTTCACCAGAACCCATAATGAAAGCTCGCCCTTTGGCGCCATCTCCACTGTTTCTACCCCCATCACCACTGTTTTTATTGCTGTTACGGTGGTTGTTGTTGTTGCCAGCATTGTTGTTATTGTTCCTTCGAAGCTGTGGACAGTCCCTCTTTAAGTGCCCTGGTTTTCCACATTCATAACACCCCCTAGGGCCTTCATTATTCTGCCTCTGGTTCTGATTCTGATTCAGATTCTGGTTAGGACGGTTTTGTAGTTCACCCCAACAATTTTTTTTTAGCCTCATGGCCCCCTTTGCCACAACGTTCACAAGTGAGCTTCTTGCATGTCCCATTGTGGTGTTGGTCGCACCGATTACAGAACGGTGCTCGTCCCTTGCACCCATTGTGATTTTGATTACTACCACCTTGGCGGTTCTGGTTACCGCCCCCACTATTGGTGTTACTGTTGTTATAGTCGCCCCTGGAATTGTTGTACTTCTTGTTTTGATTGTGAGAGTTGGAGGATCTCCCAGTGTTGTTCCCACTATTTTTGTTGTTACTGGATTCATCTTCCCTCTTTCTTTTCCCGTCTTGGGCAGCTTTGGGGACCTTCCTGGGTGGTAAAGTTTCCTTAATGGCATCCTTGAATTCCTGCCAAGTCATAGCATTCGCTGCGTCGAGCCCTAGCATTTGGATTTGTGCGTTCCGCCAAGTGAGGGCAACTCCCTCGAGTGTAGCGGTTGCGAAATTGACCCGATTCACAATGGGGCAGTTGCGCATTGAGAATACCTTTTCTGATTTCTCGAGCCATCGCAGCAGACCCACGGCTCCTTCATCACCCTTGAACATGAGCGGCTTACAATCCATGTAAGTTTTGAAAGTGCACTGAGCTGGGCCTGGATTTGTTTCATGAAATTATTTCGGAGAATAATTTTGGAAAGTGAGAGAAGAAAAAAAAATTGGGTGAATTTTCCGTCTGCTTTACTTATCACCGTTATTGTTTCCTTAAACTTGAGCTGCGACGAGTGCTGCCGCAACGTTTTCATTTATCAATGCTTGGATCCAAGCTGTTGTGAGGTGTTCAGCCATTCAAATGATTAATATACCCAATATTAATTTCATTAAGCACTAAACAATTATTCATGCATCCATCCATCACACGACATAATTTTTAGAAACACATTGGTAAAATAAAGATGTAATATCCATTATAAAATTTAAGATCCAATCATAAGGTATCTCAGCATTTGAAAACATTCAAAATAAAATGAATACCCAGTCAAATTTTATTTCAAAGTAACAAAATAGAAGAAAAGAAGACAGATTAGATCATGGGTCAATAACATCTGGTTCTTCCTCCATGTCCTCTTGAGGCTCCTCCTCAAAAGGTTCTTCTTTGAGGGGTTCCTCCTCTTCTTCTTGAATAGGAGCACCTTGAACCTGCAGGGCTGCCATTTGAGCTTGGAGGGTGGCAACTTGCGCCGCAAGTGTCGCGTTGGAGCGGTGAAGCATTGCATTGGAATGTTGGAGTTCAGCAATCTGATGTTGTGCTAGATGCAGTTCATGCTCCAAACCTGCTGGATTGGGTCGTAACTCAAGCTCGGTGACCCTATTACGGATACCCATTACCCCCTGGGACAAGTTGTAGTGGTAGGTTTCCTGTTCCCTTTGATCGGCCCGCAATCGCTCAATTTCTCTATCGCGTGTGTGATTGCTGATGGAATTTTGTCTGGTTTCTCCAAGAGTGTTGTCATAGGCGGCTATCAGTCCCGCAATGACCCGCTTCAAATCAAATGGTAGGTCAACTCTGGCCGGCACATGATACATGTCAAGCAACCGATATGTTGTCGGACTCAGCCAACTGTAATCGTTTGGTGCACGCCTATCAGGACGTATGTGCTGATCCCGAAGGAAATCCATTATCGTGTACTCAGGCTGCTCAGGCTCGCGGCCTTGCTGGTTGGAGGATGATGACTGTTCGTTGGCAATTTTCTTTCCCTTACCCCTCGTGTTATCATGTGGTGCCATACTGTCAAAACCAAGACAGACACAAACAAAAGAAAAACAACCTAATGTGAGCAATCGATTTTTGGCACGCGAAATGAAATTGCTTTTGGGAATTGTTGTAACTAATGTTCAAAAACAGTTACAGTTTAGATTTTTTTTGAAAATTCTAGTTCTCTGCAACCAAGGGCTCTGATACCAATCTGTCACACCCCCAATTTCCACTAACGGAGTTTAACCGTGTGGGGTGTGAACCAGACCAGAACCCGAGTCATTAGTTACATCAAACATAAGTTAAAGGTTCGAATTGTAAATATATTTCCAAACGGGAAATATCAAACCAGAGTTAAAGTTTAGCGGAAGCTCATAAAAGTCAAGTTGCGCAAGCAAGCGCCTGATAAGTAAATACCAGTTCAAGTTGAAAAGATTTGAAAACCAATTCCCAAGATAAAAGGTTTTAGTCAACGTACGTGCCCAAAAAAAATCCGATTCTCCTAGCGTCCTGCAAAGCATGCATAAGAGCAAGTGTCAACTAATGTTGGTGAGTTCACATAAGCACATAAGTATAACTAGTATAGTTATGCAGTACGAATACAACAGTTTTTATTCGTATATAAGCATGTATATTAACATTACAATCCATATCGTAGGTAGCGAGCCTAAGTTCATGTCACTAAAACGTTCGCAACCGAAGCTGACCAATTAGTTGTAGGAATAATTCCTTACGTGGTTTGCCTTCCCCGTGTCTACTCGATCACGGTAAGTTTAGGCTGACATTGTCCTCAGTCCGACCGCCAGTCGGGTGGTGCATCTCGTGCCCGCTGAGTGGGGTTTGTCAGACCCCAGTAGTACTACCCAATATCCCCTCGCTATAAACTATTAACGGTTCGATAAGTATGGACTTTCAAAGATAAGCATTTTACGTGAACATGTGATATATGTTGGATTTCTACTTTAATCATACATAAACGGTGTCTTGTTATCACCCCAACCCGGGTGTAACGTGTTTGCGTGTGTTATCGTCCAAAACCGGACGTAACGTAAAGGTTGTGAAACTCACCTTAGGGTGCGCTGCTACAATTTAGTAAGACTCCGACTCTTGCATAACTACCAAGCACCTATTGAATTTACATACGTAAGTGTGTGTTCGAACATGCGTAACATAGCCTAGACGACGGTTTAATTTGACAGGTGATTCCATATTGACGTAGGTGATATATTTCAAAAACGGGATAAAGTCGTTTGTTACGAAATGAGTCAGAGACGGTATATAGACAAGAATCGTTTTACTCACGAATCAAGTTGATGACGACGTCGAAAGGATAAAAGTTCACCCAAGAGCGAATAAAAGATAAATATCATCTTTTACAAAACCGGGTAGTCGAAAAGTATATTTATGTATGTAGATAGATGTATTTATAAATATGTAGATATGTGTATACACACATATATATATATATATATATATATATAATATATATATATATATATATATATATAGGGAGAAGATCAATTGAGAACCAATTTGATTTGAGAACTAAAAAGAACTAATTTGAGCCACTAGTTTATTTACATGTATCCCTCCTCCCATGAATTGTAGTGGTCCCCCCTGAAATTTATGGTTGAGAGTTAGTTCTCAAAAGTTCTCAAAACAAAAAGTTCTCATTTGAACCTAACCCTATATATATATATATATATATATATATATATATATATATATATAGGGTAAGGATCATGTAAAAACAACTTTTATTGCGAAAACACGAAAACAAATATTAAAACCTCTATAACTTTTTCATACGTTAATATTTTTATAAAAATTTTGCACCAAAATCCTTAAAATTATGTTATCTTTAGTTATGGGAAAAAATTTAAAAAATAATCGAATTTTTTTAAAAATTATTATTGCACAGGTGCAATAATTTTTATTATTATTATTATTGCACATATGCAATAATATTAAAACCTTTATAACTTTTTTCATATGTTAAAATTTTTTATAAAAAATTGCACCATAAATCTTATAATTCTGTTATCTTTAATTCTGGAGAAAATTAAAAAAAAATTTAACGTTTTTTTTTATTTTTTATTATTGCACACGTGTAAAAAAAATTTATTATTGCACATGTGCAATAATATTAAAACCTCTATAACTTTTTCATATGTTAATATTTTTGATAAAAAATTGTACCAAAGATCTTATAATTCTGTTATCTTTAATTCGGGAAAAAATTAAAAAAAAAATTAACGTTTTTTGGTTAATATTGCACATGTGTAATATAATTAATACGTATTATTGCACATGTGCAATAATAAAAAAAATCACGAAATTTTATATTTTTAATTTTTTTCCCAGAATTAAAGGTGACATAATTTTAAGACTTTTGGTGCAAATTTTTTTAAAAAATATTATCGTATGAGGAAGTTATAGAGGTTTTAATATTTGTTTTCTTGTTTTCGCAATAACATCTTGTTTTTATTTGATCCTTCCCCTATATATATATATATATATATATATATATATATATATATATATATATTTCTTCATAAATATAAGGGTTGATAAAACGTTCGTTTTATATTTCCAAATACGTTTATATATATATATTTTCTCGAATAGGTACTCGTTATAATTTTCATTATAAAAATAAAAATCAACATTTTATATATAATAACCAAATTATATAAAATGACGAGAGAAAACGAAAGCAACGATGTTTACGAGGGTTTCTACGAGTCCAAAATAACAAGGGAAACAATTTGTGATAGGTTTTAAGTCAAACAAGTCCATAGATAAAAGAACAAAAATAAAACAAAGGAGCCGGAGGTCACCAGGTTCGATCCTGTGACCTCTGGTCGGCAATGTAGCACCACAACCAACTGGGCTGGACGTGGTTTTTTGGTAATAAACTCGATCAGAAACACTTTTGAATAGGAACAGCGACCAGAATCGGGTTTAATAAGCAAACAGAAAAAGAAAAGTGGTTGCCGGGATTCGAACCGGCGACCTCTACGTTTACAGCAAAGGACCGGACCAACTGCGCTACACGCATTTCGTGAATGGATCCAGTTTAACTAATATACATTCTATACCCGCGCGTCATCATCTTCTTCATCATAATCTCCGGTGGCCGGAGTTTTATTCCGGTCACTGGAAAATCGCAGAACTGGAACCAGACCGAAGGAAACCATGCGACTAACATAAACATGTGCTTACCTTGGATCGGAGTTGAGTTATGATGCATTTGTGATGCCGAAACGAAATCGAAAATCTCGACACACATCTCCCGATGGTGCCCCGTTTCCAAATCAGTTGCTACTGGGTTGATCAACGAAGAACCGCGATCACCGTGATGCGCAAATGAGGGTGAGGCAGTGCTTGGTTGGTCGGAAATCTTGAGTTCACCGGAAACTTAAAAAAAAGAAAGAGAAGGGAGAGAGCTTGTGAGGCGTCGTGTGTTGAGCAATTGAATGGCTCTTGAGTAATAAAATGATTCTAGTAATCAACATACACTTGAATGAGGGATTGATTTGTTGAATTTGAAACCGACGGTGAGGGCGACGGTCGGACGAAACCGTTTCACAATTTACAGCTCGTAATTGTCATTCAAGTAACTATTGGCAAGTGACATGATTAGTCCCTCTGAAATTTACAAGGTGACACAAGGTTTAGGGTAATTACATTAATGGCCATTCAAGTTTTCTCAAAAGAAAAGGGTTTAGAAATTGGCGAGAATAGTCCCTCGGGTTTATAAAAGGCTAACGGGACTAACGAAAAACGTAACGATGGCCAAACGAGAGTATGCATTTTGACACCGTAAAACGTGTAGCGTTTATGAGAAATATAAACTTAAATGACCAAATAAAATCATGGATAGCAATCTCTAATTATCCGCTTAGATTCACATAAAATCATAGTTATAACTCCATAACTATATGCTTTTAAATTCCTATAATATTATAGAAATACTTCGTCAGAATACGTGATACACCGTAACGTAGAATCATAAAATGACATGCGTATATAGACACATATATACCGCATAAAAAGAAGATAAATATAATTGCCACATAAATTGACAAACCGTTTTCGTGAACTCATAAAATATAATTTATATAAAATCATAAATTATAATTATTCCAGTTAGTTAACCGACGTCTAGACTCATGTGCGATGTTCGTGTAACTATTCTAGTTAACCGAAGTAACGGACGTTAGCAAAATATAACATAAGTTATTAACAGGGTTAACCTGGGAAATTGCCGGTTGTCACAGGTCCAGTTAGCTGTAGACATAAGGACCTCGAACGTATCATGTAGCATGGGGCGCGAGTCACCTTTCGGATCATGCATCTTCCCCCGACCGGGTGTCACAGATCTAGCCTTTGGGATTTCGACTCCCCAAATGGTTTGTGATACGTGAAGAACGCTTGGTTCAGAAAATTAGTAATACACTTTCAATAAAAAGGATCTTTATAAAGTCATTAGACACACCTTGGACCATTGCAATAAAAACAACCTGAAGAGTCGCTAAAAGTTTACTAATTCAATCAAGTGTAAGAATTTGCCAATCATGGCTTAAAGATTTGCCAGTCAGTAAAAGAATATTTCATAGAAAAAATACTTTATTTACTAAACTGGTTGAATTTCTTACAGACTCTTACATACTTGAAGATACAAAGGAACCAAGTGGCTCAGGAACTAATCTACAAGTGACGGGGCGTGCTTTGTCAGACGAGCATAATTTTGTCTCTTCTGATGTTAGTGACACGGAACGTGTTAGCCGAAGCACGGGGCGTGTTGTGTCAGGGAGGTCAACGACATGGGGTGTGCTAAGTCAGATGCACGGGGTGCAAAATCAGAAGCCAATCCGGGTCTGGCACGGGGCGTGCTTGATGAGGCACAGGTCGTGCTAGAGCGGTGCTTTTCAAACTCTTGCATTTTCTTTGCTTTTTCTGCTAGATAATGCAACTTTATGTACTTTGGCTCTAGAAAACCTAAAAACCTAAAAACTTAAAAAGAAAACAAAATTGCTTTGTTTTGTTGTTAAGAGCTAGATTTTATCCCGATTTGCGAGGATATTTAAGTTAATAAATATATATGATTTTGCGTATATCAAATATCCCCACACTCAAACGTTTGCTTGTCCTCAAGCAAAACTTCATAATGAGGGGCTTTCACACATCCCAAGTCCTCATTTTAGTGGTTCGTCAAGACCTATTCTTATAAAAGTGTTACCTCCTCTATCTTTCTTGTTTTGTTCCATTAATTTATTTCTTACCTTGTTGGTTGAAATAATTTTATTATTGACAAGCCTACTCATAAATTTATTTAATTTCTTACTTACATGCCTCACAAGTGGTCACTCGTCACTCTTGGTTGGAGATTTTTTGGGTGGACACTCATACCAAAGATAGTAATGAAATAGAGAGTATATGCTTGACATGCAATTGAACCGCCACTGATCTCATCAGAAGTCACTGGATCATCATGAGGGCTTTCAAAGGGTAGGCTTGGGGTAAGGGTAGGATAATTTTATTTAAATGGGGTAAAAAGCGTAAATATACGGTTCCTTTATTGTTTTTTTAAAAAGGTTGTGGTTTTCACAATTTTCTAAATGAATCTTCTAGAGGCAAATAGCTTCTAAGGGGGTTTCCCTTTATATATATATATATATATATATATATATATATATATATATATATATATTGGATAAAATTATTATTTTTTATTAAGTTTTACGAATGTTTTCCAACATAACGATGATATATCAGTTGAGATCCTACAATTACGTGGACGGACATAACAGGTAATAATCCCATCATTCCTTTATTCAAACACAATTGAAATAATAATTAAAACGTCTATCCATTTATAAAAATAGACAACATTGACTTGGACCAACCCATACATGAACCGTATGTTGCATTTCCTTTGGTTTTTCCTTGGTTTTAATAGACACGTAATTTGGCATTCTCCTTTGACGAATCGGTTTCAAACCGGATTGTCTTCGAAACTAATTACGACCGGTTTGGAATTGGTTTAGAAAGCGGTTTATTATAAGTATATGCTTTTCAAAATTCCAATTAGCCACTAATCAGTTAAATGACATTAGCTGTAAATTAGGTGGATTCTAATGAGATAGTCGTTGAATCCGTTAAGTCCCAGAGTGTGGACATTTGAAATTTTGGTAATTCCACCTTTTTGCTTTTTGGCTTTTTAGCTTTTAGCCACTATATATTAGGTTTTGTATAAGCTTTAAAATTTTTGTAATGTAACTTTAGCCAACTTTTTTTCTCTTGTATCAAGTCTTAGCTTTGTTTATTGATCACTTCAGAGAGAGAAAAAAAAGAGGTTCAACGCAAACCGGTTTCAAACTCGCCCGATTTGGGTTACATAGGTTTGGGGTTTTGTTGCTTCAAACCGGTTCATAACCCAAACCGATTATGACCAAACTGGTTTCCACCAGAGTTGACCAAACTGATTCTAATTAAAAACCCGAATCGGTTTGTAAAAAAAACCAGTTTGTAAAAAAAACCGGTTTTGTACACCTGCTATCTTCAAATTGGAGAGTGATAAAAATATGTCTTGTTGTATAGCGGGTACAAAATTATCAACTCTCCTTGTCTTTAAATTGGAATTCAATGTGGCGTTAATCAAAGGGTTAATTGAACCAAAGTTGTTGGTGATTAACGGGTTAATTGAACCAAAGTTGTTGGTAAACTATGATTTTTAGATCTTCTGGTGGTTAAAGTGAAGTTGACAATAAGAATTTTTTTTTTTGAACTACGAAATTTATTAAAAACACGACGACCACTAGCAAGGCGCTAGAGGCCGCCAACCCAAACGGGATTACAAACGGAAAGAAGACCACTCATACCAACTACACGAGCAGTCGTTACAACGGTTACAATACCAGAAAAAACTCCTTTCCTTGATGTCCATGAACACTCGTTTGATCGACGGGGGTCTTTGATTGAAGATCGCCATGTTCCGTTCGTTCCATATGCACCAAATTCCGGTAAAAATGATCGTCTCGATAACTTTTCTCAACCAATCTGGATACTGCAATCCCAGAAGTGACAGAAAAACCTGAAATTGAAACCATCGGGGCCCGGAGCCTTGTCCGCACCACAATCCCACACAGCTTGTTTAACTTCATCCATGGAAAAAGGAGCGATGAGGCTGGCGGCATCCCCATCCGACAGTCTTCTAATCCCGGAGCAAACCATACGAGGCCTTCTGACATCCCTCACAAGGAGTTTATTTTCGAAAAAGGCTTTGGCCTCCTCTTTAATTCTAGCAGGATCGTAGATCCACTCGGAACCCACACGGATTCCATTAATTATGTTGTTACCATTCCTTGTGTTGACCGACGCATGAAAATACGCCGAGTTCTCATCACCGAATTTAGCCCAACGAACTCTAGCCTTCTGAGCCATGTCCTTTCTCCTTTCAAGTTCAAGGGCTTCCAACTCCACCTTGGCTTTATCCCACAAATCCGATTCGAGATCAGACAGAACTTTTTCCTCCGTCATCTTATCCCAATTAAGACATTCCAACTCCAATTCACTTCTCCTGGCCTCCGTATTATTGCGTAATTGCTTACTCCAACTCTTAATCACCTCCTTGATTTTCTTAAGCTTAGCGTGAAGGACTTGGTCCGGTTTCCCTGTCCACTGAGTCAGAGTAATCGCGTCTTCCACCGTTCTTCTCAACTTCGGGTGAGATAACCAAGAAGATAAGAAACAAAAAGGGTTAGGGCCGAAATCAAGATGTGATGTTTTCAGGATGAGCGGGCTGTGATCCGACCACGTTCTCGGAAGAGCCCAGAAAGAAGCGTTGGGCCATTTCTGAAAGAACTCCCCGCAAACAAGGATCCGGTCGATTTTACTGAATTTCCTTTCGTTGCCATACGTGTATGTGAATCTTTGACCTCCCATACGGTATTCACACAGCCCAGAAGTATCGATGAACTCATTAAACCTGTTAGCTCCCCTTTCGTTGAATTTGGATAGTCTTCTGTCATCTTTACTTCTGACTTTGTTAAAATCCCCGGCTAGAAGCCACAAACCAGATTTACGGCCAATGCAATCCGATAGGAGATTCCACGACAACTGTTTATTCATGCTCGATTGAGGGGCATACATGTTACATATATTAATCTCCAATTGACAGCCCGGAATGATACCTGACACAATGATGGTTAAATTAAATAAAGTCGTGCACATTTAGTTTATTGGTTTTTTACAATTTAAAAAAAAAGAAAAAAGAGGAGGTTTTCTAATGATCTTAACCTTATAAACTATAAAGTAATTTAATATTTCAATAAACATCGAATGAACCTAGAGAAAACGAGTTTAAACATGCAAACTATATTAAGGAACGACTTAGAGTTGAAATATTAGAACGACAACAATCACCTCCAATGTGCTCAAATTATTGCAGTTGACAACGACAAATATGGTTAGATTAGATAAAGTCACACATTTAGTTTATTTGGTTTTTACAATAAAAGAAATATAAAAAAAGGTTTTCAAATAATCTTAATCCTATAAACTATAAAGCAACAAAGCAATTTAATATTTAATAAACATTAAATCAATCTAGAGAGTGTCGAGCTTAAGCTTAAACTTGAAAACTATATCAATATCAAAGAGACGACTTAGAGTTTGAACATAAACTTAAAAGGAGTCGAGCTTGACTTTTACTAACCCAGCTCAAGCTCCATTCATATAAAAACCTTTAAAAAAATGTATGAAGAGATTAAAGTCGGATATGTACAACATCCTACCCAAACTATTGATGAGAACATCAAGATCCATGATTATCTATATTGCCATCAAACTTGACATCTTTCTTTAAACCTTGTTTCACAACATATGTTTTCTAAACATCTAACAAGTTTGAAGACAACATTGAGTATAGCCCTATATTTGACGATAAAGTTACCAAATTCATTGAAGGGAACCACAAGAATCTTGATTTTTGGTAGACAGCTTCTTGAGGAACTCATAGGTGGTGATCATAGTAGTTGCGGACATTGACATTGAAACCCATCTAGGCCCCAACCCTCTATAACATGAACTCAGTCCCCCTTCCTTCATCAGTTTCCTAATTGTTTTGCCTACACTACCCCTCCCATTACAACCTTCTCCATCTAAAACTTGAAGTCTAGTTTTGATTGTATCAAATGGCATTGTAAGCAATGCCGAAACCCCACTCGCTACCGCGGCACTCGCTGCCTGGACCGCCACCACCGCCGTCGAATCCGGCTTACAACCAAGCCCACACCCAAGATTTTCTTCTTTCTTCAAATGACAACTAATTCGACCCCAAATCGATCGATGAGCCAACGAATAGGACGCCCACCAAACCGCATTAGACGGGGCGTACGTCAAGATCGAAATCCCAAATCCCCGGTATAACCCACGAATCCCATCGGCCCGAATAATCTTTCGAAAAGCATCAATGCCACCATTGTATTTGAACCCACCTCCACTTTTCCCACCTTGAACCATTAACCTCTGACTCACAACATCAACCGGGGTCCAAACCATTTGTGCAGCCATAGCTGCACTCACACCCGCTGCAGCATTCGCCATTGCGGCAGCTTTGGCCTCCGAAAACCCCATTTTAACCGTAGCACAACCAACACTACTCTTGGTCATCTCTAGAGCACCCATGTAAAGTGATCTAGCGGGAATAGTACCCATCAAAGAAGTCCCAAATCCTCTGTAAAACCCCTTGAATCCATCATGTCTTAGTATCGAAACCGCCATTTTGAAACAAGGTGTATCCTTTACACCTACCTGTTGCCGTGTTTTCAACAGCACAGTCGGGTATAACGTACCGGAAACACCCGAAAATAAGGCGGCACCGAGGAAGAAAAACTTTGATTTATCAAGCATCTCCCAATCCACATCAGCTGGGAGATGGATTTCTGTCCGGGAATCATCTTCCGCCATCCCCAAACTCATCTTCCTCACTTTCTACGGATCAATTTACTACCAAATATCACAAATCTCTTTGGGGACTTTTAACAAACACCTACCATACCTTATGTGCAACTCAATCAAATCAGTTGATTGATGAAATTTACCTAACCAAGGGCAGCAACGGTTGGGATTAGGAAATGGGTTATCGGAAAAGGGAGATCTGACGAGGAGAGAGAGAGAGAAAATGGATTGGATCGAATCGGATGGGGACTGAGATATTATAAAAGACAAAGGTGTGGGGTTGGGGGCGTAAATGGATTTTCAGGACGAGGTTTTCCCAATGAACAAGATGGTAGCACGTGTGGATTAAGATTTGGGTGGTATTCAGAAAGTTCTTTAGTCTGACTAGTTACGGTGCACAATCATTATGTTGTGTTGGACACCGATTTTCCCCAAGTTGATAGAGAATTGATAGAGAATGACAACATAGTTTTTGACTAACCTCTTACTATTTTATGTTTTTTTCTTTTTTTTAAGTTACCATAACGACCATTTGACTCATTTTGTTTTTATCAAAATGATCGAGCAATTCTTGTATATAAGAACATCAAAAGGGACCAATCATAAATTGTCACGTAGACGTGACCGGCTAAGAAGTTAAGGTTCTAGTCTCCATTCTAATCATTTGAAATTTAATATATGGGATCTCCATGACAACCAATGAGAAACCTACATATGTCCTTGAAAGTTAAAATTTAGCCGGCGGCTAAATCACGACGCTAAAGTTTAGCCGGTGGCTATACTACGACGCTTAAGCCTTCCCCTTTAGCCAATCGCATCTATGTGGCAGCTTCTAATTGGTCCCTTTTGATCATGGAAGAAGCATTGAAGGGAAGGACGGGGCGGTCGGCCCGAAGTACTGATATTCACGATTTTATGTAAAAAAATTATATGTATTGAGCATCGCCCCCTCAAATGTATTGAGTATCGCCCCCTAAGTAAACTTTTGAGCCCCGTCCCCTTAAAGTTTTCTTTCAAGCTTCGCCTCTACTTTTGATCGATGATCATGTTCTTATAGACAAAAACTACTTGGTCATTTTGGCTCAATTTTGTCAAAATGGTGATTTTCCCTTTTTTAACCTTAAGCATATGCAATCTAATATTATTCTTAAACTTGCACATATCTAATCTTATTCTTAAACACATTTGTTATTACGTGAGTTCAAACTTTAACCTTAAAAAACAACACTATATACACAGAATACTTCTAGGCTATAAGCCCTATGATGAGTTTTATATTATTACATTTATACTATGTTCCCGAGTCCATTTAAGAGAGGAAAAGAAAGGAAAGGGAATGAAACATAACAATTTTTGTGTTCCCAAGTTTCATTAAAGGAAAGATAGGGAAGGGAAATAAAAATTATGTGTTCCCAAGTTTCATTTAAGGAGGGAAAGGGAGAGAAAATTAGGCAACTTTTTTAAGTTTTCTTTTCCTTCCAATTTGGAAGGAAATGGAAGGAAAGGATATTATCTATGGGTTTAAAGAAAGATATTAGAGAGGCTTTGAATCCCTTTTTCCATTGTACCACTACAAATACATAATCACGTATAAATACTTGAATACAAGAGATAAATATGGAAAACTAATAGCTGTCCTCTTGCTATTTCCTTGCTGTCATTTGGCTGTAATTTATGGATGGAATGGAAGGGGAATGATGAATTACAACTGATCCCTTAAACCTCTCAATCAAATATTTATTTTCTTTTTTTCTAACACTCCCCCTCAAGTTGAGTATTGGGGTTTCCAATACTTAACTTGGAAAGACAAGTACTGAGAATTCTTCCGTTAACGGCTTTAGTTAGTATGTCTGCGAGTTGGTCTTCAGATCGAACAAATGGGAGCTCAATGATTCCCGCTTCTAGTTTTTCTTTGATGAAGTGCCTATCGATTTCCACATGTTTGGTCCGATCATGTTGCATGGGGTTCTCTGAGATTTGGATTGAAGCTTCATTATCACACATAATCCTGCAAGTTCGGTTGGGTGGAAAACCAATTTCAGTTAGGAGCTTTCGTATCCATAGTACTTCCGCAATACCTCGTGATATTCCTCTGAATTCAGCTTCCGCACTAGACAAGGCTACGACTTTCTGTTTTTTGCTTCTCCACGTAACCAGATTTCCACCAACGAGAGTGAAGTATCCTGACGTCGATCTCCTGTTTCCTTTATTTCCTGCCCAGTCTGCATCGGTATATGCTTGGATCTCAAGATTTTGGTTTGGTTTGAAGAATACTCCATGATTCGCTGTACCCTTGAGATATCTGATGATTCTCCACACCGCCTCCATATGTCACACCCCCAAATTAACCACTAACGGAGTTTATACCGTTAAGGGGTGCGACTAGACCAGGACCACAACCTTTAGTTACAAATACTAAATGAATCAGAGTTAGTCCAAAGATATAATATAAAAACAGTCTCAAGTTACGCAGCGGAACAAAATATTATCTTAGCACTAACCACGTGCTTTACAAATCATTGTATTAAATTCCCAATTAGTTTAATTAAAATAAAAGTCTTCATGTGCCATGCCAACCTCCAGCGGATACTCCTTAGCGATCTGCAAAAGTTTAAACCACGCAAGTGTCAACCTAACGGTTGGTGAGTTCACAGTGGGCTTGTCACGCAGTGGCCCGGTCTCATAATTCATAATCGTGTAAACGTATCCTTATGTACAATTTATTTATGAAAAGCAATGCTTGTGTTAATCAGAATCATAGTATCGTGGTTTAGTAAAAGTATTGTCCGTAACCTACGTTATCGGGTATGTACTAGTTTTGTATAGTTAAAGTGCTCAACCGATATCGCGGGTAGCTAATCCGTTGTTCCATGCACTAAGGAAGTTTGTACCAAAGCTGACCATAATTTATTGTAGTGGCCGTGCCATCTAGTACTGCGGACCTACGTCATCGCGGATTTGCCTCCCCCGTGTCCTCTCGGGATCACGGTCAGATAGGCTGATATTGTACCTCCGTGCACTCCCCGTGCCACGGGGCGGAGTTTGTCAAACTCTAGTAGATCTACCCAACATCCCCTCGCTTTACAATTAATGGTACAATTTAGATGAGGACTTTTAAGTTTTCAAGGCATCCTTAGAAATCATGTGATATCATGTGGTTTAGACTTTAACCTACACTAGCCATATTAAAACGGTTTTCGTTTCAGAAATAGTTTGTTAAGTTTCACAAGTGTTTCCCATAAAACACTTCAAGTTCATCCAGTGGGTGCCGAGCACTCCGAGTTTTCACGTTCATCAGGGAGGTGCCTCGCACTCTCGAGTTTGTCAGCATTGTTTTATTTTCAGTTGTTCGGTGTGACCCAAACGGGTTCACGGTAATCGGGTTAGTGACACTCACCTTTGGTTGCACTGCTACACTTGCTAATAATCCAAGTATTGCTTATCGAAGACCTATGAACACGTTTAGGTCTTAAGTATTAGTTTTGTGTCTAATCTTTACTTAACGTCACTATGGCCCATAACATAGCACGTTGGAACTATGACTCGACATACAGACACACGACACCGATGGTTGATCATAAATAAGGGTTCATATACATCAGAAGTCAAAGCATGTATCGTCATGGCAATATCATGTAAGTCATGGCATAACATTCAAGCAAATTGCACAAGTTTGGGTTCTGGTCTCAGTTTCGCTAGCAATTTCGCTAGGTAGTTTCGCTGTGTGCACGGGCAGCACTTTCGCTAGGCAATACCCGATGACACAGTTTCGCTAGGCTAGTTTTGCTCGAAACTGTTGACACAGTTTCGCTAGCCTAGTTTCGCCCGAAACTGGTTTGAACTTTCGTTCAGGGAATTTCGCTCGATATATTCGCTCGAGCTGGTCTGGTTGGTTTACCCGGCGACACTGCAGTTTCGCTGCATAGTGTCGCTGGTTGAAGATATACATAGTTTCGCTGGACAGTTTCGCCCAGAGAACACCACAGTTTCGCTGGTCGCGAAAAACATACGGATCAGCCTAAAAATCAACCTAACAGCTTCCATTTTACATGCAATTCATTGTTTAGCATACATAGGCATTTACCAACATAAATCAGTAAGCTTTAACACCTTCAACATGCATTTTATCATCAAATCACCCAAAATACATGTAAAA
>JBCNJP010000008.1:36198191-36226374 GCA_039602395.1 Deinandra increscens subsp. villosa | reverse complement strand
ACCAAAACATTATAAGGCATATTTCTAACATTTTGTAAGGTTTTTAAGGCTCGGGATTCATTTGGTAATATATATTTACTTATATATATATATTTATTTATTATTTGGTGAAATTACAATTTAGCCCCTCAAACTTTACAATACTTATTATTTTATGTATCGAATCACTTTAGGATATTATTATAATATATTATAAGCCTCGGGGTACTTATAAAAGTTATAGATACGTATAATATCCGTAAGTATTCATAACTTTAAATAAATTACACTTTTAGCCCTTTAACTTTTATCTTATGCATATTAAACCCTAATCTTTTGATGTAACTATCATTTTACATCTTATAACCTTCCTAAACATGTTTCTAATATTCTCGAAGGTTCGGGTTATATATAACAATATATATACACATATATATATGTATATTTACATAATTTACACCTTCTACCCTTTTATTTTCTAGTTAACTATTTAAGCATGCATTTTTCATACGTATAACTATTCAAACACGTATTTCCACGTATATATCCATCAAATGATTATTTCACATGTATTCACACTATTAGACATATATCTATACATGTATTTCAATATCGTGCAACCGTGTAAACCTATTTTCTCCCGGTTATCATTTATCTTCTATCGTATAAACGTTTAGCTATGTTTTTCATTGCTAACATCATATATATCAATTATCGTTGATATAAAACACGTGTAATTTCATTTCCTTAATTCATTTTACCAATCAACACGTGTATTATTCACGCAACACTATCTTTTATCGATTTATTACCCGGTAATGGGTAAACATGCATTCTTCAAACGTTTTAACACGTTTAGCTACCTAATACATATATCACATGTATTTATCATAGTAGCTACGTTCTTGATCATCGGGTCAAAGTATAGTGCAAAGTAGGCGGTGAGTTCATTTACTAGGTGTCTCGTCATGATTGAACAACCCATAGCCCTTGATTTTTTTTCCCAATTCTTCTCTTAATCATGCCAAACGTCCAACATTTAGAAATGACCGGGAATGTGTTAGCAATGCTTAAAGAATTCTGAATATGTTTCATTTATACGGTGAAAAACTATGTGATTACATATAGCGAGTATTGATACTGTAAAGGGTTAATATTTTACACTTAGTTATTATGATTTGGTTTCTAATTCGGCTTCATGTATTTTAGTACATTGTTGTATCTTAGTTAGGAAAGTGTTGTGTTTTCCTATTCTTCTTGCCTCTGTACATTGTATATAACAATTTCTCATGGAATAGAGATTACTTTTGACCACAAATCTTCTAGTTGGCATATGGTATCACAACCCTAACTCCGCGAGTATCTCGATCCTGCCCTCCTCCTCTGCTACTACTACCGTCGATCAGCCTCCAACCCTCTCTTTTTTTTCAGCCATCGCCAACTACCATGTCGACGTCCACCACCATCCAACTCTTCGCCTAAACGTACTTCCTCATCCGTTTAACCGCTGCTAACTTCCCTGTCTAGCGCAAACAATTGTTATCCACCCTCATTGGCCTTCAACTCGATCACCATCTCATCGACGCACCCCATTCAAAGACTCTTGCTAGTGATGCCACCAAGTCCAACCCTGACTACCTTCTTAATCAGCGTCATGTTAGGTAGCTGTTCTGACACCATCCAACCTTTAGTTTCATATGCGGACACTACAAAACAGGCCTGGGATATCCTTAATATGAGTTATGTCAGTGCCTCCCGTACCCGTATCATATCCCTCAAAACTCGCCTAGCAAAAAATCCTAAAGGTTCGCGTCCCATCACCGAATACCTTCACGAGATGAAGGCTATAGCTAATGAACTTGCCTTAGCCAATAGCCATGTATCTGATGAGGACCTCGCCATTCATGTCCTCACCCTACTGGGAGATGACTTCAGTCACATCACCGCTGCCCTCAAGGTTCGTGAACCCCACTCACGTTTGCAAACCTATTTGACAAACTCATTGATCATGAACGTAGCATGAAAGAAAACCAGGTTATCCCGCCCATCACTACAATCAACACCACCACTCAACACCGTATGGCTCGCATCTCTGCGCGCCCGATTAGTGAAAACCGGTTCTCTAATCCGCGGTTCAATGGATCCTCCTCCAAGCCTCCTACGGCTAACCCATCCACCAATCCGGGTATGTGCAATACCCACTCTGAGAAGTTCTGCAAATACTGCAATATACCTGGACACGACACCCAAGAGTGTCGCAAATTAGCTGGCTTCCTTGCTGCCAAAAACATCACTTCATCAATGGTTCCTGCGTCACCACCATCAGTCGTTAACACCACTTCTGTAGGTACTTCTCCCTCGACATGGATGTTTGATTCAGGAGCCTCTAACCATGTCACATCCGATGCTGCCATGCTACATAACCTATGTGAGTACAGTGTACCTGACGAGATCATGCTTGGTAATGGTAAAACTCTTCCCATTACTCATATTGGTTAATCTCATATCTCCACTTCCTCACGTCCACTTACTTTGCATAATGTCTATCATGTTCCAAATCTGTGTAATCATCTTGTGTCTATTGCTAAATTGTGTAAATTTAACCAAGTGTCTGTTGAATTTTTTCCTTCTCATGTATTGGTTAAGGATATCCGCACGGGGGCACACCTTCTTCGGGGGGTCAATAACCATGATGTCTACTACTATGTTGCTCAACCACATCCGTCTAAGCAAATCAACTCCACCAAGTCTTCTAATTCCATGCACGCCTGGCATCACAAACTTGGACATCCCAATATTAAAGTCTTCAAGAATCTCCTCAAGACTTTAAATTTCAATAATTTATCCAATTTTTTTTCCATTGTGATTCTTGTGCGATTAATAAAAGCCATAAACTTTCTTTTGGTTCAAATTCGTTTATTGCTACTAAACCATTACAATTAATATATTCTGATGTTTGGGGTCCAGTATCACCCTACATTGATGGATTTCAATATTATGTTATCTTTGTCGACTATTTTTCAAAATATGTTTGGTTGTATCCCATGAAACACAAGTCGGATCTCAAGGAATTATTTCCTCAATTTAAAGCACTAGTGGAAAAGTTTCTCCAAACACCTCTCATCGCCTTGTTCTCTGACAATGGTGGTGAATATGTTGGGCTCTCTGCCTACCTTCGATCCCATGGCATATCGCATTTCACGACACCGCCTCATATGCTAGAACAAAATGGCATTGCGGAACATCGACACACATCATTGAGACGGGTCTCTCCCTACTTCATGACTCTCATTTACCTATCACATTTTGGTCCATGCCTTCCAAACTGTCGTCTAACTCATCAATCGTCTTCTGACACCCATTCTTATTCTAAATCCCCATTTCGGGTCCTCTTTGGTCGTTATCCCACATACACCAAAATTTAAACCTTTTGATTGCCTTTGTTACCCTTGGTTGCACCCATATACTACCTCCAAACTTCAACCTTGTTCCACCAGATGCATATTCCTTGATTACTCGTCCGCCAAAGCCGCATACAACTGTTATGACTCCGTCACAAACAAACTATACCATTCTCACTATGTCCAATTCGTTGAAGATTCTTTCCCTTATAAATCTTCAACCTCGCAAACTCTACCCACTCTTCAAACTTTCTTCTGTCTCGTCCCACCAATGTTGTTCCAATACCCCATGTTCCTAATCATCCTCCTTCGTCTCCCATCCATTCGCCTGCTCCTTCCACCCTCACCCCATCTGCTCATGCTATGGACTCGAAAACTTCTCCCCCCCCCCCGCCTCACAAGCCTCACCGTTGGCCTCCGTGGTTGGTGACTCCATTACCCCATCCTCGACCGCTACCTACATCTCCCACACCTTCGGTCTCCTCTGCCTCTAGTGAGGTCGTTGCCGAGTGTGACGACCGACAATATTTTTCATTCCTTTTGACTAACCCTCTAGCCACGTTGTGCAATTTTCGGGACGAAAATTCTTCAACAAGGGGATACTGTGACAATCCGTCTTTTCGGGTCTTTTTCTGATTTAATAGACTTAAATTGTTATAAATGTTGTGTGAACATTTATGTGATTTGACTTATGTTAACCATAGCAACTAGGGTTTGTGTAACCATCACTATACGAGCATGCACTCGAGTCTAGACGTTTTATATTTTATGATTTTATGTAAATCGTACGTTATGATTTCATGTGAACGTTTTGTCATTTTATGTGACAATTGAACTTATGATTTTATGTGATATATATATATATATATGATATATATATATATATATATATATATATATATATATATGCACATGTTATCCTTTTATTTTATATGTATCACGTGGTTACGCTTAACATTTATATTATCTTAAGTGCGTTTATACGTATCGTTACGATTTTGAATTCATCATTTTACGTGAACTTAAAAATATATATTTATGAATTATTATTCATGATTTCATGAGAACAAATCAAGTTTTATATTTTATAAACGTCGTTCGTTAAATATGTTTGGACATACACTCGCATATTCATCGTAAAAATCATTCTTCGTTAACCCCGTTAGAGTTTATTAACGGTTTGTAACCTCGAGGGACCATTTTTGTCAATTTCTAAACTCCCTTTTATAAAATAAACCTTGAGGGGCTGACATTGTCAAAAGATAAACTCAACTCTCTATTATGTAAAGTCTGGAGGGGCTATTTTTGCCAAATAATCAAAGTTGATTTTGGACAATCTAAGGAAGCGTCGAACTACAGCCGTCCATATGCTCCACCGCTTCATTCTCGATTAAATGCACCACCAGTTACAAACATCGATCGGTTAACCAAAATCATAATCCAACAACACCTTTCTCCTTAAACATTTAACCTCATTGCACGCTCTCAAACTCCAAAAAAAAAACCCCCTCGGACGTGAATCGTCTTGATTTTCCGGTGAACTTGCAAGAAACACGCCCACCGTATCCGACCCTCGATTTTCTTCCTTCTATCATTTCCCCCCACTGCTCTACAAACTGTTGACCATTCCCGGGGAGGAAGTTTATCGGAGTTATCGACCCGCAGAACGCGAGAGCACCATGAACACCTTCGGGTCCAAATTCGAATCCGATGCAAGGTATGATCCAAAAAAAATAAACTTTTTGCGTAGATTTCGTATGTTTTTGTTGAAATCGTGAAGCTTCATGATTCATCAATGGGGTCCGATGCACGTAGGGTTTTAGATGGGGAAGATGACTCGCGACCAGGACCCTTCATATATTTTCTTCCCTGATTAAAACGCAAAGTCAAGGTTGTCCCAGTGGTTGGTTGTCCGCCCGGTGATGCTGAGGTCGCGGGTTCGAGACCCGGCGATCTCAAATCTATTAATTCTTTTTCTAAAAACTCAATTTTAGCCCCTGTGTTCATTTAAAAGATTTCAAGTCGAAGTGATAATCAAATGCAGGGTTAGCCCAATGGTTTGGGTGTTGTACAGGGAACCGGAGGTCATGGGTTCTAACCCAGTGACCTCTAGTTTTGCTATTCTAATTTATTTTAGTGTTTTTAATCTTGTTCTTCACTCAAAACCAATTACCCATCATTCTTGACATGGTTTTGGACTCGTAAGATTTTCATAAACGACGTTAATCTTGGTCTTTATTCCATTGGTTTATGTAAATTGATTTTTATATAAAATAATAGGTTATTTGAAGAGGATTTAAGAAAGAATACACGTTTGGAATACATATTTATATATAGTGATGGGGATTATAACCCGAGCGTTTATGTAAACTTTATATCGTGAAGAATGCGTAAATAAATAGTACATTTATCGTCATTACGATACTAAAAATTTCAAGCGTTGAATATATATATATATATATATATAAAGATTTTATAAAGATATAATCGTATATATGGTTATGTATGTGTATACATATATACACATGTTTTTTTCTTTTTATCATTAAATTTCATGGACGTATATCATTGATCAATAATATACTTTTCATCAACTTTCGTAATCATCATGATTTTTGCTATGTGTCATCCCCGACTCGTTCGGACTTTAATATCCTCGTCATGTCGTCGTTTGACATTATTTATTTTCACCGTTGTCCTAGACTTAGTCCGTCTTCAGTTGAACACACACTTATATATTATCATGCTCGTTAGGTGTTTGGTAGAACAAGCTGCTATTTGTTATTTTTGCTGTTGTCGATTATCTGGATTTGCTGTGCACCCTAAGGTGAGTTTCACGGCCCCTTTTACCTATTTTAATCATGTTGGGGGAGATTAACATGCAAACACTTGAACTTTTAGATAATTATATCACCTGAATGATAGTGGCACACTTATGATAAAGCCCTCACTTTTAGAGTTACTGTCAATGTGGCATCAGCGGGAACTTATTTGGTAGATCTACTGGGCCTGACAAGCCCCACCCGGGTCATTCGCGCTGACTTGATTGGATATTGAACGGGTGTTATATACTTCTTAGTCTTAACGAGGCACAATTGAACTTGTCGAGCTTCAGTAACTGGATAGCTAGTTTATCTAGTCAAACGTGCACTGATTTCTTGAAATAGCCTAGCTAGCTATTGATATATTATCTGGACTTTAAACTGAACTTGAACTGTTATTGAACAGTCAACCTTAAACTTGAACTTGAACTGTCGATGAACAGTTGTTTTACACTGAAATGGGACTGTTGATGAACAGTCGATTTACATTAAGCTGGAACTGTTTTTTTTTTAACTGATAAACCTGTGAAATCACCAACCTTTGTGTTGACACTTTTTAGCATGTTATTTCTCAGGTTGCAGATGTTCGAGTATCACGAGTACGCATGCATGAGTCTTGAAACACTTTTAATGTCTTTGAACAAGCCACGTCACCTTGGGTGACAAAGATTTTACATAAGTACTTTTATTGTATTTACGCTTCAGCATTTGTAAAACTCTAATTATATATTTTAATGAAATATGAAACGTTTTTATTAATTATAGGTCCTTTGGTGTAACTAATGGACGGCGATCATGGTTTGTCACGCTCCCTACAGCGTGTTATCGCGCGTGAGATTTTCGGGGGTGTGACAGATTGGTATCAGAGCCATTGGTTACAGCGAACTAAGATTCGTCTTAGACTGTAACTGTTTTGCATTAGTTGCACTTAAACATTTCTCTCATGCATCGTGATACTCACTCCTACACAAACCTGGTTTACGATTTGTCGTTTACATCATCCAATCCCCTTATACTCACGGCGAGGAGCTGGTTAGTCTTGAATCATTTTTCTTAACCTCTCTAAGTTATGTACCTCTTGGTTAACATTTATGTACGACGAGACGTCGAATCAAATCGAAGAATCACGTTTATACTTTTGACGAGCTGATTGCTACTCGGGATTATTCCGGATTGAACAACTTGGCGTAGTGCCCATACTAAGGATGTATGTTGCATAGGGAAGGTGGTGTAATACCTCTTCTTGTCCTTAAACCTCTATCTTAGCTTAGGAGGTTCTTGTTATACCTGCCTTACGTATATCTCTAAACTCATTCGTTCGGGAAATGTTATCTCGATGTGCTAGTAGCACGATTATTTAGCTTCACTAGAGTTAGCACGGTATGAATTTAAGTAGCTGCCTATGGGGCACTTATTTCAACTTTCGTTATCCTGGTCGTCTTCACTTTTGCTCTGATCTTCTAAGATCTTTCCCTTCTCGTTTCTATCGCATGGTTGTGTTGAAATGAAGCAACCTGAATGAGACTATTATAAACTAGATAGTACGTGATGTGTACTGACTGGTTTTTTTTCCTCATATACATCGAATTTGTGATCGGGTTGGTATGTGTAGTAATCATCCTATTTCTTCGAGCTAAGCTAGGTTCATTGTGATAAACCCTACTCAGATCCTATTGAGCTAAATTTCTGGGTGACTCGCGTCGGGTGGGTTATTCCAATCTGAGTGAGCATTCTATTCTCGAAAACTTGTCTCATTAACAAATTCTGGTCAAGATATCCATGGGTTAGTGACCACACCATACTTAGTAGCTGAAGTAAGAGGAACTAGGGTGATCATATACAGTAAATCACAGTTACGGGTGCACACGTAAATGTAATTTGCAGTATATGGAAATCCTGGAGAATCCTACTAGGCAAGCTAAGGGTCGTAATTGGGAGCAAATTTCTAGAAACTCTTTTTTCTTGCGGGACTGAATGTTGAGCATGTAGAAATTCTACTGGATGATCGAAGTCATCTATCTCGTGAACACTACCACATATGATCTCATCTCTTATATATATGGACTCTAATCCATTCGAAAACTCTTGACGAAATCTTTGACTAGTTTGAATTCATACTAAAACATAATTCTACCTTCACGACCTTACCGACCATATCAATCCCTGAAACTTTATGATCGTGAGACAACTCGGATATACATGCACCGGACGAATACCCAGTCAACAGGGGATAAACGAGTTATAAAAAAATCATATATCCCGAGCACTGGAATATATTTATTGGCTGAAAAGTCTTGTGAAGTCCCCACTAAGGATTCTTACGACTAATTTATTGTGCGGACCGAAACTTGTTGCGAGAAGCAGCGTCACGAATGTGCAAACTGCTTACCTCACCACAAGCATATCTTTCTCTAATGGAGATAATAATATTGAAGAGTCTTCCTAGTTTCAAACTGATGACTTCCAACTTTAACGTAATGCCTATTCCGATTTACCTTTTGAATCGGTGTGATAGATTTTGTCTGCATGATTCGAACCTTTTACGATTTAACAACCAACGATTTTTGATTCTCACGCTTTTGTAATCCATTATATCTTAGATGAGCTTTCAAGCTTCAAACCGGAAAGTGGTACACTTTTGGTCAGCTTTTCAACTAGCTAACACCATTGATAATGAGAATACCTTGTGCCTCAATTACAGTAACAATACAAAGCATTTTATGGAAAGCCTATTTACACCCATCGAGCATGAACTTATTGTTATCGATAGCTAATTATACTATTAACCTTTATTATTCCTTCTTACCCATCGAATACACCAAGATATCCATACATTTGTATTTTTATTAACGATCCTGTCATAACGACTATCGACAAATTCTTGATACACGAATCCTCACCGACCTTTTCCAGAAAACTTTCATTGATGAACCCCCAGCTTGAACTTAAACCTTGTGGCCTGTTTAAATTTTGATCATCTTGGAATATGAGGCTTTAAGATATTCACATTGCGTGTGCCAACCTCTCGACGACCTTTACTAGAATAGCAAACCGTGTGCAACTTTCTGGTATTGTGAATGAAAACTCTTAAACCTTTTATTTGTGCAACATATTGAGGTTTTAATCTCTCGCCCCCTTTACATTCAAGCGTATGGGAGAAACCTGACGTACTCTATTTCCGGCAAAAATATCCAATATGGTTTGACTAATATCTAGTAATGGTGGGTAGCTGGTACGCCTTCAAGGTGCTGGTAGTGTGGTGGGTTAGCTGTGGTACACCCTATATATAAACATTGGTGGCACGTTGAATGTGGGACCAGTACCGGACCTAGGATTGATTTTAGAATCATACACAAGAGCCTCATCTTGAGAAACCCCATCTAACGGGACTAGGTCCTCGATAAAACTGCTCAATGCTACTTTCTCTGAGATTACAAATATCCCTTACGTATTTCTACCAAAAGAGACATGCCCGAAATAATCAAACTCCATGCTTTTAGAAAACTCTCCTACGTGCTTACTGACTCAGATGAACATCAACGATTTGAAAACCAGAGATTTTTTTTTTCTCTTATTAATGACAAACCGCATGATCGAATGAACCACTCCAACTTTTAGAAGCATGTGTTCAGAAGTATATCGACTTTTGTTTAAGGGAGACTACTTTTGGGTTGACTTCTTTGTTTTTATAAACTCTTTGGCATTCACTGAAGTGATATCCCTGATCCATTTCTATGGAACACCCGATTTGATCTTTTGACCCACGGTAAACCTGCACTAAACCCTAGCAAAAACACATATGTCCAGGCAACCCAAGCCACAACCACTTTGGAACAGGCTGATGTTTTGTGTTTCGCATACCCTTTTACAACACTTTTGTACCCTATCTTACTTTTGAAGACCATTTTGAACCGATGTTTTGACAAGAAAGGAAGCATGACGCATTAAGCGCAAGAACACCAAGGAGATTGGGCACACCGGTGAACTTAAACAATGAAGATTCCCCTAATGAGACATTTACTCTATTAGATTGTATAACCATTGACACGTTCATTTTGATATCTATTTATGCAAATTCTTTGCCAAATCCTGTCAAGCACATATATACCTCTCTCCGAATTTTATACTATCCATTACGTTATTTGCATCCTCCCTACTAGTATCTTACTAGTGCCAGTTTAAAATCACATGTCATTCTTGGAATGTGTAGTTTCGGCTATCATAAGCCTGCTATCTCATCGCTTACTCGAATTTACGAACTAATCCGTTGGCACTTTTCCTCTATTTTCTATTGTCATGCTTGATGTCATGCGTAATCCTAAAGAGCACTTTCCGATATTCGGTACCTTATAGTTTACACTTTTATTTTTTTGGGATCTTGACTCTAAATTTATGGATTCTTTAGCAAGGTAAGGTACATAATGATATGTTGTATGATATTGAAATCTAACTTGAATTTGAAGCTAATTGTCTATGATATTTCTTGAGCAATTCTTAACAGAATTGAGTAATTCCTTTCTAAAACAAACTGCTACGTGTTACCTTTCAGACGTTAGTGGGCTCTTGATTGGATTTCTATTTGGACCTCAGTCCTTTTGTCACAAATCAGTGTGCTGCCAGTTATATTTTAGTATGTCAGCAACTGTTAAACCATTTTAACCATGATAAATAGTTTGTTTGCTTTTGACATTCTCATGAGAAGTGTTTACAAAACATATGTGTTTATGCATGCTAAATTTGAGAATCTAATCCTATGTTTAGGGAATATAAAGTGATTAATTATTGAAGTGTGGGTTTAAACATAAGCTGCATAGAATTGCATGATTAGTTATGTGTGTGAAACGTGTTAGGAGCCAGAAAATGACATGTTCTGAATGTATTAGCTTGATTGAGTATGAAACCCATACACCATACAAGGTCCTAAGTCTCCTATTTCGGTGGGAATGACAAGACTGTGTGAAGTTGCCCCATCAACTTTGCACCGTATGGGTTGTGTTGGTTAGTTTATGAACTTATATGCTAGAGATATGCCATGCTAGGGTTGCATGGTAGTATATAAGATGTTGGGACAATTGTATGCGTTGTGTGGTAAAACCTTCATGATAGAATGCATGCTACTACGCTTTGACCGCATAAACCTTTAACAGAAGCCTTCGTAGAGACTCGTATGCTATTATAACCGTTATTGCATGAAATGTGAATTTCAATGTTATTATGAATCATGTGAAACTTAATTGGTCATAAAAGTACGAAATCAATCAATGGGTCCTCATGTTAACTTGATCAGTCTTGTGTAACTCTATGCTAATTGCTAATTGGTAGACAAGATCAGACGTTTACGTTTTTGTTAGACAGTAGGTTCATTAAACACTAATTGACTTGATGCACACACAATTTTCTCATATTCTCAAATTCTTCTCTCTCCGATTCGCCTGGGTTATTGGTAAATGCGAACACCTTAACTGAAAGCAGACACGAAATGGAAACCTCACTCCCAGCATTGGGTACAATAGTTAGAGGCTACTTGGACATGTTATGGTTCTTCTTCATATTGAAAATTTAATTTCGGATACTTTATGTATCATGTTACTCTGTTCAGCCTTGCCACTCAACACGATTCCCATAATATGGTTGTTCGACTCTTCTCATTGGAGGACGTTTGATACAAAATCACTTTCTATACTTTCGATTCGAATTTCTTTTTGAAATCCTCTAAACTTTTAACATATTCTCAACATCGGGCAAACATTCTTGATCATAACATTCTTGACTCCTTTTGGAGTAGGAAACCTGGATTCTTTCGATATGTTACCATCAATTCGACCCTTCAAACAATTGGCACTGATTTAAATTTCGGGATGAAATTCTTTCAACAAGGGGATGATGTGACGACCGACAAAATTTTTCATTCCTTTTGACTAACCCTCTAGCCACGTTGTGCAATTTTCGGGACGAAAATTCTTCAACAAGGGGATACTGTGACAATCCGTCTTTTCGGGTCTTTTTCTGATTTAAATAAACTTAAATTGTTATAAATGTTGTGTGAACATTTATGTGATTTGACTTATGTTGACCATAGCAACTAGGGTTTGTGTATACATCACTATACGAGCATGCACTCGAGTCTAGACGTTTTATATTTTATGATTTTATGTAAATCGTACGTTATGATTTCATGTGAACGTTTTGTCATTTTATGTGACAATTGAACTTACGATTTTATGTGATATATATATATGATATATATATATATATACATATATGCACATGTTATCCTTTTATTTTATATGTATCACGTGGTTACGCTTAACATTTATATTATCTTAAGTGCGTTTATACGTATCGTTACGATTTTGAATTCATCATTTTATGTGAACTTAAAAATATATATTTATGAATTATTATTCATGATTTCATGAGAACAAATCAAGTTTTATATTTTATAAACGTCGTTCGTTAAATATGTTTGGACATACACTCGCATATTCATCATAAAAATCATTCTCCGTTAACCCCGTTAGAGTTTATTAACGGTTTGTAACCTCGAGGAACCATTTTTGTCAATTTCTAAACTTCCTTTTATAAAATAAACCTTGAGGGGCTGGCATTGTCAAAAGATAAACTCAACTCTCTATTATGTAAAGTCTGGAGGGGCTATTTTTGCCAAATAATCAAAGTTGATTTTGGACAATCTAAGGAAGCGTCGAACTACGGCCGTCCATATGCTCCACCGCTTCATTCTCGATTAAAGGCACCACCAGTTACAAACATCGATCGGTTAACCAAAATCATAATCAAACAACACCTTTCTCCTTAAACATTTAACCTCGTTGCACGCTCTCAAACTCCAAAAAAAAACCCCTCGGACGTGAATCGTCTTGATTTTCCGGTGAACTTGCAAGAAACACGACCACCGTATCCGACCCTCGATTTTCTTCCTTCTATCATTTCCCCCCACTGCTCTACAAACTGTTGACCATTCCCGGGGAGGAAGTTTATCGGAGTTATCGACCCGCAGAACGCGAGAGCACCATGAACACCTTCGGGTCCAAATTCGAATCCGATGCAAGGTATGATCCAAAAAAAAATAAACTTTTTGCGTAGATTTCGTATGTTTTTGTTGAAATCGTGAAGCTTCATGATTTATCAATGGGGTCCGATGCACTTAGGGTTTTAGATGGGGAAGATGACTCGCGACCAGGACCCTTCATATATTTTCTTCCCTGATTAAAACGCAAAGTCAAGGTTGTCCCAGTGGTTGGTTGTCCGCCCGGTGATGCTGAGGTCGCGGGTTCGAGACCCGGCGATCTCAAATCTATTAATTCTTTTTCTAAAAACTCGATTTTAGCCCCTGTGTTCATTTAAAAGATTTCAAGTCGAATTGATAATAAAATGCAGGGTTAGCCCAATGGTTTGGGTGTTGTGCAGGGAACCGGAGGTCATGGGTTCTAACCCAGTGACCTCTAGTTTTGCTATTCTAGTTTATTTTAGTGTTTTTAATCTTGTTCTTCACTCAAAACCAATTACCCATCATTCTTGACATGGTTTTGGACTCGTAAGATTTTCATAAACGACGTTAATCTTGGTCTTTATTCCATTGGTTTATGTAAATTGATTTTTATATAAAATAATAGGTTATTTGAAGAGGATTTAAGAAAGAATACACGTTTGGAATACATATTTATATATAGTGATGGGGATTATAACCCGAGCGTTTATGTAAACTTTATATCGTGAAGAATGCGTCAATAAATAGTACATTTATCGTCATTACGATACTAAAAATTTCAAGCGTTGAATATATATATATATATATATATATATATATATATAAAGATTTTATAAAGATATAATCGTATATATGGTTATGTATGTGTATACATATATACACATGTTTTTTTCTTTTTATCATCAAATTTCATGGACGTATATCATTGATCAATAATATACTTTTCATCAACTTTCGTAATCATCATGATTTTGGCTATGTGTCATCCCCGACTCGTTCGGACTTTATTATCCTCGTCATGTCGTCGTTTGACATTATTTATTTTCACCGTTGTCCTAGACTTAGTCGTCTTCAGTTGAACACACACTTATATATTATCATGCTCGTTAGGTGTTTGGTAGAACAAGCTGCTATTTGTTATTTTTGCTGTTGTCGATTATCTGGATTTGCTGTGCACCCTAAGGTGAGTTTCACGGCCCCTTTTACCTATTTTAATCATGATGGGGGAGATTAACATGCAAACACTTGAACTTTTAGATAATTATATCACCTGAATGATAGTGGCACACTTATGATAAAGCCCTCACTTTTAGAGTTACTGTCAATGTGGCATCAGCGGGAACTTATTTGGTAGATCTACTGGGCCTGACAAGCCCCACCCGGTCATTCGCGCTGACTTGATTGGATATCGAACGGGTGTTATATACTTCTTAGTCTTAACGAGACACAATTGAACTTGTCGAGCTTCAGTAACTGGATAGCTAGTTTATCTAGTCAAACGTGCACTGATTTCTTGAAAATAGCCTAGCTAGCTATTGATATATTATCTGGACTTTAAACTGAACTTGAACTGTTATTGAACAGTCAACCTTAAACTTGAACTTGAACTGTCGATGAACAGTTGTTTTACACTGAACTGGGACTGTTGATGAACAGTCGATTTACATTAAGCTGGAACTGTTTTTTTTTTAACTGATAAACCTGTGAACTCACCAACCTTTGTGTTGACACTTTTTAGCATGTTATTTCTCAGGTTGCAGATGTTCGAGTATCACGAGTACGCATGCATGAGGCTTGAAACACTTTTAATGTCTTTGAACAAGCCACGTCACCTTGGGTGACAAAGATTTTACATAAGTACTTTTATTGTATTTACGCTTCCGCATTTGTAAAACTCTATTTATATAATTTAATGAAATATGAAACGTTTTTATTAATTATTGGTCCTTTGGTGTAACTAATGGACGGCGATCCTGGTTTGTCACGCTCCCTACAGCGCGTTATCGCGCGTGGGATTTTCGGTGGTGTGACACCGAGCCCACTCCCAACCCCCTCCTCGTCAACACAAACCTAATACCCGCTACTTCAATGATCAATTTGTAAATAGCACTTCTCTACATCCTATACCACCTTTGCTTGAACCATCCACTCATGCGCATGCATACAAGGACCCAAAATGGCTAAGTGCCAAGGATCTTGAGTTCAATGCTTTACTTCACAATCATACGTGGGATCTAGTTCCTCCATCCGCCCATAATCCCATTGGTTGCAAATTGGTCTTTTTCATCAAACGTTTACCTGATGAGTCTGTAGATAAATACAAGGCACGTCTTGTGGCAAAAGGTTTCCATCAACAGTATGGGAAAGATTTTTTTGAAACTTTCAGCCTTGTCACTAAACCGGTGATGATTTGTACTATTCTTTCCATTGCTCTCTCACGTGACTGGCCGTTGCGTCAACAACGCCTTTCTTCATGGGACACTCTATGAAGATGTCTACATGGTCCAACCCCCCGGCTAAGTGAACTCCCAGTTTCTCGACCATCTATGTCGTCTTCGAAAATCCATCTATGGTCTCAAACAAGCCCCGCGTGCCTAGTATAATGAGCTTATCCAGTTTTTGCTCTCATTTGGCTTTAAAAAATCTGTGGCCGATCAATCTCTTTTTATCTACTATTATGGTAAGACTATTTGCTACTTTATGGTCTACGTGGATGACATTGTTCTTACTGGCAATGACCCCGCTTTTATTGGTTATTTTGTTGATACAATCAGTAGCAATTTCTCTGTCAAGGATCTTGGTCATCTTCATCACTTTCTTGGCATTGAGGTTATCTCTACGCCGCCCGGTCTCTTCTTATCGCAACATCGTCATATTAAAGATGTTCTAACGACCTTTCAAATTGCGGGTGCCAAAGAGGTCATCACCCTGCTTGCCTCATCGGATCCTCTGTCGCCCACTGATCCGTCTCCTCTGGTCGATGCCACTCCCTATCGTAAACTTGTCGGGTCCCTCCAGTATCTTGCTTTTACTCATCCGGATATTTCCTTTGCCATAAATAAGCTCTCATAATTCATGCATAACCGCAAACAGTCTCACTAGCAATCTCTTAAACGTGCCCCCCGGTATCTCAAAGGTACCATCCACTATGGTCTGTTCCTGAACCGCCAAACCAAGCTCAGTCTCTCAGCATTCTCGGACTCTGATTGGGGAGGTGTACATGACGGTGGTTGGTCCACTACAGCATATGCATTTTATCTTGGTTCGAGTATCATTTCCTGGAAATCCACAAGACAAAAATCGGTGTCACGATCTTCCATGGAAGCTGAGTACAAAGCTCTAGCCAATGCCGCTGCCGAATTAAGCTGGATTAAGAATCTTCTGCTCAAGCTCAAGGTTTCGGTTCCTAATCCTCCTGTTGTATTCTGTGACAATACAGCCACCACTTATGTTTGTGCTAATCTGATTTATCACTCGCGAATGAAACATCTTGCGCTTGATTACCACTTCGTTCGGGAACAAGTTGCCACAGGTAAGCTTAAAGTCTCACACATCAACTCCAAAGACTAGATTGCAGACATGCTTACAAAGTCGCTCTCTCGAGCACCGTTTCTTCAAAATCATTCCAAGATCGGTGTCTCCGACGGAGCCTCCATCTTGCAGAGGCGTGTAAAGGGTTAATATTCTGCACTTAATAATTATGATTTGGTTTCTAATTAGGCTTCATGTATTTTAGTACATTGTTGTATCTTAGTTAGGAAAGTGTTGTGTTTTCCTATTCTTCTTGTCTCTGTACATTGTATATAACAATTTATCCATGGAATACTTTTAACCACAAATCTTCTAGTTGGCATAGATACATCCAACTATGTGATTACCTCTTGAATTGACACACTCACCTGTGTTGCATCAGATCGTCAATTGTCAATAAGAGCTTCATGAACTAAATCTATATATGACCATGTGTTCAAGAAAACAATGGGATTAAATTAATTGGGAGGGAATATTTTTTCCAATTTGCATAGAGTTGGAACCTGCATCAGTGTGATTTTGTTCAGTAAGATTACTCTTAACGATAACTTACGTAAGTTCCTTTCCATTAGAGATTCATTGTGAACTCAATGTCAGAGGAAACTTGTAATATTAGTACGAAATCTTGATCATCCACTACTAGAAAAAACTGAAAATTCTGACAAAGTTTTTGGTCAGAAACTTGTCGGTAATGTGATTTAGCGACTATTTTCCGACCAAAAGATTTTGGTCGGTAAAAGGCTTCTAGGAAACCTTCTGCGACCACTTTCCGACAAAGTGTTCCGACAAGTTTCCGACCAGAATTAGGGTTCTCATTTCTGACTAGTTTGAGACTAACTTTCAACAACTTATTTTCCGACCAGTTTCAGACTAAACTTTAACAACCATTTTTGTTTAATTTTTAAAAAAAAATTATTATTGTCACAAATTATCGACAAAAGTTATTTTTCTTTGTGACAAACTACCAACAAAAGTTGTTTTTTTTTTCTGACCAGTTTTCAACAAAAACAAATTTCATAAAAGAATAATAAAATCTAGAATTTTCACAGCTAAATTCCTGAAAAAATTATACAAAACTTATTAAAATTAAAATAACATTACAAAATATAATATGATCCAATTACCATTACATTACATAATGTAGCTAGGTCTCGAGGAGCGGCAAAAACACAGGTTTGAAAAACTAACAATTCTAAATATACAAAAATAACAACAAATATTATAAAAATCATAGAGAGCATGGCTCAGAAGAGAGTGTATCTTCCATAGTCCCTTTCTTCCATAGCTATTATCTATTATTCTTCAAGTAGACTCCATTCCAAGTGAACTCATCAAATTGTGTATTTAATTTTTCGAGCTTCTAACATCGTGTTTTTTTTTATTTGTTTTACATGCATTTTCATGATATGTGAAGAACTTATGATCAAACAAATTATACGTATTATATGATTATGCAGGTGCATAAACCACATAAGAACCAATTATTCAGGCGTATAGACATTTAGAAAAACATAGCATTTACTTACTTTACATACACAAAACATACAATTGCACGTACATACACTTTACCATATACGCCTACATACACATAAGCACATACATTGTATTACATCTATTACTTTTTATTATTAGATTAAAACTTATAATAATAATGATTATCATTAATAATAGAAATTATAATATTTATATTTTTCTATGCCCAATTTTTATAGTATAGATGTTATATTTTGATTTTATAAGTGTGTAATAATAATAAGTATTATTCTTATTACTAAAATATAATTTAGACAAAAAATAAAATAAAACTAATTTGGTCGGAAACTAGTCGGTAATCTCCGACCACTTTGTGACAAAAACAGGTTTTTGGTCGGAAGTTCGTCACAAATTACCGATAGATTACCGACCAACTTTAATTTGTATTTAATTTTTAATAAAAAAGTAGATTTGGTCGGGAACTAGTCGGTAATCTCCGACCAATTTGTGACAAATCATTTTTTTGGTCGCACATTCGTCACAAATTACTAACAATATACCGACAAATTTGTACTTGTCGCAAAGCGATCACAAAATTGTTGCTAATTAGTCGGTGAAATTTGGCTTCATTTCTTGTCGGAACTTTGTCGCTAAATTATCGTAATTTCCGACAAAAACTTTGGTCGGAAAATTTGGTCGGAAATTTTAACTTTTTCTTGTAGTGATCTATAACTTAATTGTATCAGTGGCAAGTTATACTATCAACTGTAAGCACATTTTTTTACTAGTTTTCTATAAAGTTTTGAGTTTGTTAATCACATATATATCTATCTATATGCATATATGTTTTGAAATTAATTATTGTATCTGTTGTGAATTTTGTATGCTATTGTGTTCATCGAAATTGCAGTTTATTGATGTAAATAAAAAGATTCATAAACACATGCTATGAAATTTGTAAATTGGAAAATTTCAAGTTCCAAATAATTTTGTATGATCACTAGCTAACCTGATATGAGTCTAATCTATTTTCATTTCACACGTTAACATGATTACATCATAAGAACATACGTATGGCTATATTTGGCTAGTGGATTCAAAGTCTAACCGTAACTCTTTGTATGATAGTTTTTTGTGACTTTTTATTTGTTTTGTTTCATTTACGAATTTAATTCTGTTGAAATATTACGTACAAAACTTTCACTCTTTTCAACTGGCTAAATATCGTAAAGGTATATTATTAATTAGGATATTTTAATGATTTACAGGTACATGTGCATATTTGTGTGTAATTCTGAAACTAGCTAGATGAAATTAATCTTTAACGTAACCTTGTGTATAACTTTTTATCAGAAAGCACACACTGAGTCACTGACGTTGCTAGTTTTGTGAGTCGGTTATAATAACTCCTCGACATCAAAGTGTTAAGAGGGTAAACGATCAGAATCCACTAAAGAGACTATTGGAAAAGACTTACGTAGTCGTCTCGTCTACACAACTAAACTATTGGACGTAAATGTAACGTATTTAATTAAACTATTGGACGTAAATGTAACATATTTAATTAAACTGTCACATTTAAAAAAAAATATTATCAAGACATTAACTTTTGAATCAGCAGAGGTTACATTAATTTTTTTTTATTTGAACCCCCGCCATTTATGGGGAGGCACAATAACCATACCACTAGGCTGTCATTTAAAAAAAAACATTAAGAAAGTCATTTTTAATACTTGTGTTATACAACATGATCAGGGGCGGAACTAGAAATTTTCTTTAGGAGATCCACAAATTTTTTCACGGAGTTACTATTTTTAGATATTTCAGTTTCATTGAAACATACATAAATAAATTTGGTCCGGAATGGATCTGTGACATAAGAGTACGACACAAAAACAAAAGAAATATCGTCATTAAAATTTAAAAGATGTAAAATGAAAGAATGATCAATAGATTTACAGATTTGTCGAAAACTCATCGTGTGTTACCCCTCATTTACTCTCTCCACTAAAATTAATAAAAAATAAGTAAATGTAATGAAGAAAAAAAAAGTCAAAACTATATAACCAAAAAGAGTCGTATATGGCCTTATATAATATAAGTGAAGCCGTGATTCCGTGAAGGTATACGTGTACATTTAATGAAAAAAAAGGGTGAAGGTATCAAGGTATCCAACATCAAATTTAATGGAAAGAAAAGGTGAAGGTAGAGAAAATGGAAAACGCAAAGGAAAAAAAGTCGAACTTGCAACTTCCAAATTCAGGCAGATGATTTACCACTACTCTAGTGGAAGAATTTTTTCTATTTTTACCAAACCATTTATTTAATAACTTCTCGTTAAAAAAAATTATTTTAAAAACCGTTAATATAAATTTCATTTTACGTACGAAGTTGAGAGGGTTGCCAGGGACCCCCTAGGCCTATTACAGATCCGCCCCTGAACATGATATATAACCGCTTCAATAATACATGTAACACAACATGCTACACTTATTATTAGGCTATTTGTAATGCGTTTACTATACTTTTCTAACCTTATATTTTTTTCTACCACCTTAGTCACATAATCACATTTACCTCTTATCTCCACCACACTACATTTTACTTTTTTTTCAATTATATTAAATTGTAAAAATATAGAAAGAGATAAAGAGAATTCGAAAAGAGAGATGGGCACAAAAAGGAATGGAAGAAGTGCGATGCTTCAGCACCGCACCCACTCCAATAGTGCGGCCTATGAACACTTTCTTGGTGTAGCCGCAACACCCCGTAGTCCAAATCAACATCCCCACAGTGTATGGTGTTAGTAGTACAAACAGCCTTATACACGACTTACTAAAACACAAATTAAACAATAATAATACATGATTAACATGATAAAATAAAATTTATCATAAGCTAAATCCACATTTCATCATAAATGTGTTTAATAAAGATGTGATATGTGTCATACGGACCACTTAACCTATTTGACACAATAAATTAATCATGTTATGTGTCACATATGACTCTACTCGTCGTTTATGACCTAAAGCCGTTTATTCTCAAACTTCTCAAAATTAAACTTCATGTTATATTGACAGATCGTTTCATGAATCATTACGTCGTCCTCTGGATCTTTGGGTTTTAACTTTTAACCATGTTTTTCTTTTTTTATTCATACTTTCAATTAGAAAGAGTAAAGTGTTCATTAAAGTTTCAGTCTTTACAAGCCATGGACAAAGTATAAAACAAGAGTGACTATGACATACTTTTATATACAAAGATAACCACTTTAAAAAGCTAACGCAATATAAACTATTTTTGTAACATAGTCTATATATTATCTAAACGAACACAGATTATAAAAACCGTCAAATGATATCACATTTATGTTATAATATTATCATTTTTTTTTGTCAGATTTTATTTCGACGATATCAAGAAAACATTTTGGTACCCACAAGATATGCTAAAGTTGCCGACCGTTGTGGCGCCCACTGTTTACCACACAACCTGGTGCTTGTTGGTATTTTACATTTTGCTCCTCCAAGTTTGCTCTAGTAGCAAATAACTCTCAAAGTATATATATACATGTAATTTAGCCATTTAGGAATGTAAACGAACCAAAGTTTGGTTAACCGCTCGTAAATCATTTGGCATAAAGTTCGTTTACGTTCGTTCGTTTGATAAATGAATTAATGGATACGAAATATAATTCGTTTAGTTAAATAAACAAACATGAACAACTGTCGTTTTTATTCATTTGTGTTTGTGAACGTTCTGTAAGTACCTGAAAGGATCTTACTACTGCATGATTCGGTCACAATGATGAAAAAGAATGTAAATAAAGCTTGGCTTTATTGATTCACAAAGAGGTTACAATGATCTAGAGAGAGAACACCGTAGAACACATACAATTAAGAGATAGACACTGACAGAGCTAGCTAACTCTCTTTAACACAAACTATTTATACTCACCACTTAGTCCAGCGTACCATCCAACGTACCATTGGTACGTTGGCTCCGTACCAACGGGTACGGACCTTGGTAGGTGGACTCTAAGTGACCTAGATACAATACACGAGACACGATGTAGCATAGGAATATGCTCTAACAAACCCCCCCTTCACGTGTAGTGTATCTATCTATCAATCCAACTAAACTTCAGTCTTTAATCTTCAGCATCGCTGCGTCTGATCTTCAACTTGAAATCTTGTCAGAAATAGAGTTTGCATGGTTGGATCCTTCTTGAATATCCTTTGAACTTCAAGATCCACTTGTGAAAGATATACCCAACTCCCCCTTTGACAATGCTCGAGTCTTGTCACACAGAACCTGCAATTTCAGAAGACAGAAACGCGACTTTCTTTTTCTTTTAAAAATTAATTTAATCTTGGCGCAAAATTTCTCTTCGAGAATCCAAGATATAATTCTGCAATCATAATTTTGTATCTTGTATCGATCGGTCGAAAACAAATAAGAAACAAAATCTTTTTGGCTTTTTGAAACTTTAAACCAAAACACACCAAAAATCTTTTTAATATTTTCTGATATGAAACATAAATGCAATACTGAATTAGACACTATTTTAGTCTTTTGCGAGAAACATCACAACTTGGGATCATATTGGTCATGACATGCTGAACAACACTTCAATTTCAATTACTTCAGCACACAAGTCATGTCGATTACTAGTATAATTTGTCCATCTTAAACTCAGACAGAAATCATACTCATAACATCTGGATATGTTATTGTATTTATTAGTTTGCATTGAACCAGTGTACCCCACACTATCGGACATACTCAGATATGCATTTGCTTATCACACTTTGTGATTTCACTTGTGATTTAACACATAGTGATTGTGTTCATGATATCTTCAACTGTGTTCCATGCAAAAAGAAATAAGAACGTTAAATCGTCTACCTTAAGGTCGATCTTTCGATACGCAGATAAGGCCTCGGATTTAGCAAAATTAGAAAATAAAAACAAGTTGAAATTGTATAACTCAACAACAATCAGGTCAGTACTCCCGTACACGCAGAGAAATTCCGATGAGTTATACGAAAAACTAAAGAAATTAAAGCAGAACGTCAAACGAACACAATGAGGTCGATCTTTCGATAGGCAGAGAAAGTCCGATCGTTTGACAAAATAAAGAAAATCAAACAAGTTTAAATCTTTGCAAAATGAACACATGTATACACAGTGACTTCTCATTTTCTTTTTCACACATCTTTTTCAATATCTTGTGATACGCTTTAAGATGTTGTCCACTTGGTCAAGTATTAGTATTTAATGTATATCACATTTGAATACTTTCTGATTTAATGTCAATCCTACCAAGCACATCGAGCAATGATCTTATGACTTTTTCATTTAGTTTATCCATGAGTCAGACATGTAAGCCAATGTACCATCATTTCCCAATTATGTCGGATACAATTTCTCATTTTTCAATGGTTTTGAATTTTTGTGTTTTTCAAAGTTTTTGTATTTTTCCTTTTTCTCCCTCTTAAAATTAAAACTCTATTTTTGTATTTTTCATTTTATCAAAAACACAAAGACACTATTTTTGGTTTTTCAATTTTCTCCCCTAAACTACATATGAAATGTAAAAGAAAGAAAATTAACCGTTCGATACGGATACCTTTCAGTTTTTAGCTTTCAGAAAAACTTGTAATATTAAGCATTGAATTTAAGTTACGCAGGAAACTCCACTATCAACAACTGCTTGAAGCTTGAACTTCACAATCACCGACAGGTCTTCTTGAAGAAACCTGCACACTGGATTTAAAGGATTAGTATTCAAATGACCCGAAGCACACAGCTTCTGGTCGACCAGTGTCTTCAACAAAATCAGAAGCAGCCGTGCTAACCACTTTAGGTCGCCACTGCATTTTTGCTTTTTTTGTTTTAATTTAGTCATCATCATGTGATGAACCACCAACACTAGAATCAAATTTGAAAAATTATTTCGTTTTAGATTTTAGTTTTGGAAGGTGTTGACTCAGTAAAAATTCTACCTGATTCATTCATAAATGTGGCAGAGTTGTTAGAAAATGATCTTTTTGCAATTTCAGGACAATCATGTGCCATGTTTCCCTTCCGGCGACATTGATAGCACAAACGATATGATCGTTTAGATTGTGATTTGCCTTGAAATGTATGACATTTATCATCAAATTCAAAACTATCAGAATAATCATCAAAGACTTGAAACCTATTTTCATGAACCCATTTGGAAGTAGGACTTCGAGGTGTAGAACTTGATCCAGATGATGAAAATTCTTTCGGAGAACTTTCAGATGAATCCTTCTTCGTTTGTTTTCCTCCGAATCCCTTCTCCATGGTTGAAATGAATACATGTGCCAAATGATAGATTTGTTCAAGATTGGTATCTTTTTCTCCTTTGGAGTCTTCTTTGTCATGTTCTTCTTCACATTCTTCTCAAATCTTTGATTATTATTACCTAAACCGGATCGTTTTCTAACTGGGTAATTATGACAATTCGACCTGAGACGTAGAAGAACCATCTTGAGCAACCTGGGTAAATTTTTCTTTAATTACCCTTCAAATTGTTTGTTTCTACCATTTCAGCAACAACGTTTTACTCAGAGACCATCTCGTCAAATTTCTCCACCATCTTATCATCATAAGTTTCTTTATCCTCTGCACTAGTTCCACTAGAAACAAATTGAACAAATATGGATGCACCAGAAGTTGGAGGTTTCACTCTTCTGTTTATTTTCTTTTTTTCATATGCAAATTCAGAATAATCCCCAGTTATATCAGAAGAATGAATATCAGCTAGAGCATCAGATTGAATAAATGGATGTGGAATTTGATTATACTCTTCACTTCCAAACACTTTTCTTGAAATTCTCATCTTTACGCAAGTAACTTGTGAAAGAGTGTGAATTCTTCAGATTATTCAATTGCCGCTTAAGATCCAATACCTCAACATTCAAATCAGATATTTTCTTACGTGCTTCACCCAATGCCTTTTCTGAATCAATTAATTGTTCCAAAGCTCTGTTAGATAAAAACTTTTCTTGTCGCATCTGATCATGTGCATCATACATCTCTTGGTTAATTTTCTTGTATCTTGTATCTTCAATCAAACTCTTTCCTGTGACATCCGAGAATTTCAAGGTTTAATTCCGTTAGACAATTCCGTTAGTTACGTTATAAGTGTTAACTTAGTAACTAATGCTTAACTAGGCCGAATACGTCCACGTCCTTTGGTTGATCACCGAACCCGTCCATATGTGTTATGTGTTTAACTATTTATTGTCATTATGTGCAATGTGATTTAAATACATGATTTAGTATTGTGAATAGCATGACAATTTATGAATCGTGTTTATCTTGCTTAGAATGTGAAATTGACCACTTTCGGTAACCAGCGAAACTACCGGGCGAAACTATAGTGTCGCCCGGCAGTCTTTTGGCTCACTCGTGATTAGAGCTAGTTTCGCCTGGCCAGCGAAACTGCCAGCGAAACTAGGCTCTGATATAAAATATCTTAATAAACCCTAGCTCTCCCATTTGCATCCTTTGCACAAAAACACACACACACTTCATCTTTCTCCTGGAAACCTGGTCAGTCGAGATTCACACCGAGCCATCGAGATCTCAGCCCCGAACCATCATCCATCAAGCTTGGAGATCGAACCGTGAGTCCCAAAACCACCATTTTTATGTTTTCTATGTGTTTTCTTAAAAAGCATGCTTAGATCTTTATAGAATCACTTGATCTTCTGATATGTTGTTTAGGAATGATAGATCTACAATAAAGTCAGCAACTTTACGTGTGAAATCCATCCATGTTGAAGATTTATGCTAGATTAGGTCATTTTAGGTTAAAATGTGTTTTTGGTGATTTGATGATGAAAATGCATGTTTAAGGTGTTAAAGCTTACTGATTTATGTTGGTAAATGGTTATGTATGCTAGATAATGAATTGCATGTAATATGGAAGCTGTTAGATTGATTTTTAGGTTGATTTGTGAGTTTTTCGCGACCAGCGAAACTGTACTGTTCTTTGGGCGAAACTATGTAGCGAAACTATGTATATCTTCATCCAGCGACACTATGTAGCGAAACTGTAGTGTCGCCGGGTAAACCAACCAGACCTGTTCGGACGAAAGTACCGAGCAAAATTCCCTGAACGAAAGTTCAAACCAGTTTCGGGCGAAACTAGGTTAGCGAAACTGTGCCAACAGTTTCAAGCGAAACTAGCCTAGCGAAACTGTGTCATCGGGTATTGCCTAGCGAAAGTTCTGCCCGTGCGCACAGCGAAACTGACTAGCGAAACTGCTAGCGAAACTGAGACCAGAATCCAAACTTGTGCAAATTGCTTGAATGTTATGCCATGACTTGCATGATTAGGCTATAATGAAACATGCTATGATTTCTGTAATATGTGGACCCTTGTTTATGATCAACCATCGGTGTCGTGTGGCTGTATGTCGAGTCATAGTTCCAACGTGCTATGTTATGGGCCATAGTGACGTTAAGTAAAGATTAGACAGAAAACTAATACTTAAGACCTAAACGTGTTCATAGGTCTTCGTTAAGCAAACTTGGATTTTATAGCAAGTGTAGCAGTGCAACCCAAGGTGAGTGTCACTAACCCGATTACCGTGAACCCGTTTGGGTCACACCGAATAACTAAACAAAAACAATGCTGACAACTTCGAGAGTGTTAGGCACCTCCCTGATGAACTTGAAAACTGGGAGTGCTCGGCACCCACTTGATGAACTTGAAGTGCTTTATGGGAAGCACTTGTGAATTACTTAAATAACTATTTCTGAAACGAAACTGAAAACACTTTTGAGATTCATGAAAATCCAGTAAACCTTTTTAATATGGCTAGTGTAGGTTAAAGTCTAAACCACATGATATCACATGATTTCTAAGGATGCCTTGAAAACTTAAAAGTCCTCAACTAAATTGTACCATTAATTGTAAAGCGAGGGGATGTTGGGTAGATCTACTGGAGTTTGACAAACTCCGCCCCGTGGCACGGGGAGTGCACAGAGGTACAATATCAGCCTATCTGACCGTGATCCCGAGAGGACACGGGGGAGGCAAATCCGCGATGACGTAGGTCCGCAGTACTAGATGGCACGGCCACTACAATAATTTATGGTCAGCTTTGGTACAAACTTCCTTAGTGCATGGAACAACGGATTAGCTACCCGCGATATCGGTTGAGCACTTTAACTATACAAAAACTAGTACATACCCGATAACGTAGGTTACGGACAATACTTTTACTAAACCACGATATTATGATTTTGGTTATCACAAGCATTGCTTTTCATAAATAAATATTACTTGAAACATATGTTGAAACATTTATGATTATGAGACCGGGCCACTGCGTGACAAGCCCACTGTGAACTCACCAACCGTTAGGTTGACACTTGCGTGGTTTAAACTTTTGCAGATCGCTAAGGAGTATCCGGAGCGGGTTGGCATGGCACATGAAGACTTTTATTTTAATTAAACTAATTGGGAATTTAATACACTGATTTGTAAAGCACGTGGTTAGTGCTAAGACGATATTTTGTTCCGCTGCGTAACTTGAGATTGTTTTTATGATATATCTTTGGACTAACTCTGATTCGTTTAGTATTTGTAACTAATGGTTGTGGTCCTGGTCTGGTCGCACCCCTTAACGGTATAAACTCCGTTAGTGGTTAATTTGGGGGTGTGACAGATTGGTATCAGAGCCATAAGTTGCAGAGAACTGGAATCAATTTTGAAAAACGATTTGGAAACTGCAACTTGAAACCTTAGTTACAAACGAACAAACAAGTTTCCAAAACAAAATAATTACGTGCCAACCTGGGATACTCGCTCTGCTGTGTAAGTAAAAGCTTAGTACGTATGTATATATATATATATATATATATAAATATACTAGCCGTGTGCCCGCGCGTTGCGGCGGCGACAGTGTATAGCGTGTTAT
>JBCNJP010000008.1:36135580-36197691 GCA_039602395.1 Deinandra increscens subsp. villosa | reverse complement strand
GAGGTTTTGAGAATGTTGGAGGGACTGTTGTTTAATGCAAGAACTTTAAATGGGACCTAAAGTGCTATATTGGTGAGTATGATGCTCAGATGGCTGTTAGAAGGATGCTGAACAAGAAAGATTACATTCCTGATTATTCATTTGAGTACACAGTTGACGACGAGGGGAAACTAACTGGAATGTTCTGGAGTGATGGTGAATCCAAGGCCAACTATCAAGCATTTGGAGAGATTGTTTCTTTTGATGCAACCTTCAACACAAACAAGTATGGTTTTTATTCATTATCACTTGCGTGATAATGTTTTTGCATGCGTTATTATTATTATATCATGCGTGATTATAATTAATCAAATGTGTGATAAGTTGAATATGATTTTTATGTTTTTTATTATAGGTACAAGATGGTTTTTGTTCCTTTCACTGGAATTGATAACCATTTTCGTAATGTTTCATTTGGTGATGGACTGTTGTCATCTAAAACAATGGAGTCATATAAGTGGCTTCTTGAAATGTTTTTGAAGTCCTTCGGATCTCAGCCAAAGGTTGTAGTTACAGACTAAGACCCTGCGATGGTGATTTCAATGGATGCTATTTTTGACAAATGTCGTCATAGACTGTGCATGTGGCACATAATGAAGAAAGTTGCTGATAAGGTTTGGGTTTGCGTAATTTATAGGTTGATGTGATTTTATAATATCATGCGTAATTATTTTTTAATGATTGCGTGATTTTATATTTTGTTTATGCGTGTTTACATTTTTATCTGTTTGTGTTTTTTTATGTCTTTTTTGAAGGTTGGGCCTGCCTTGTGTAATGATGATGAGTTTAAAGAGGCAATGTGTAGCATTGTGTGGGCGGATTCTATTGATCCTGAATGTTTTGATATGGAGTGGCTAAAACTCATGAATGATTATGATTTGGCATCTAACAAGTGGTTAAGGGAGATGTTTGAGATGAGAGAGATGTAGATTCCTGCGTTTTTCGAGATGAGTGGATGTCTGGTCTCATGCGCACGACCTCTAGATCAGAGAGTGAGAATCATTTTTTTTTCTCAGGTTACAAATTCCCAAATGACACTTATTAGAAGAATGACCATGACTCCATATACTCAGGTTACAAATTCCCAAATGACAACCATTATGAAGCTTCTCTTGAGATTCAAACACACACCCATTAGAAGAATGACCATGACTTCATATACTCTTTTCCTGACACGTGGACTGAATTTCCAATTGAGGAACAAGCTACAAGCGTATACACGAGGGCCATGTTTAATTATGTACAATGTAAAATCGAGAGTGTAAAGGGGTAATCAGGACAGACCGAGCAAGGTGGGGCTCGGTCTAGGACGTGAGAACCTAGCACTCTGACTACAAGGGAGAGACTCGGGTGACCGGGCTAAACACCTAGCTTCTTGAGAGAACCTACAAAACATAAAACGCCGTTGATCTTGGAGCGCAGAACGGGTGTCCCGCGACCAAGATCGGGCATGAGAATAAGCTCTTGATTGAGAATAAAAAAATCGTATGGACGGGTGAAGTGAATTGAATGAATAGTTACCTGGTGGTTGAGGGGTATTTATAACCTTTAACCGTTATCTTTACTCGTAAGTAATGCAACTTTACCAGAAATGGTGTCCTGTGTTTCTGGCCTGGTGGTCAGGTCAGAAAGCTATAGTACCTTTTGTGGTAAAGCATTGGTAAGAGCGTCGGGGTTGACCGAGCAGCCGCTCAGCCAAGTTATTTGGTGAGCTTGGTCTGTGGGTCCGAGTCTAACGGACACTTTGTGCCCGACCTAGTGGTTTGGTCGGTTAGTGTGGTAATTTCTTGGTTTAGTGTCGCTCGGGTGTATGTTGTTTTGTTGTTGGTGTGATCGAACATACGTCATCAGCCCCCCCAGTCCGAGCGTATGACGGTCTAGATGTTATTGCTCGGACTTTATTTGAAACCAATTCGTACCCTTACTCGGATCAATTGTTGCCCGAGTGGTAATTTCGAGGTGAAGTCACGGTTGATTTGACATTTAACCGTCTCGGACTTTATGCGTATTAACAACTGTCATGTTGTGGCGTGTTCCGATTGGCTCCGATACGTGAGATCGTGTGCATCGCATGTGTATGGTATCACAACTGTTCCCTATATAAAGAGGATTTACCTTTTGTTATTTTTTACAGTCTCCTTCCTCCGTATCCGAGTCTTCTATTGCTTTCGTCATCCTCGTTAAGGTTTTTTATTACTCGGTACGTTTTCTCTATCTAGTTTTGCATTATGTCGGGTATGCAAGCCTATCATTCCACTCTGAACCCTAAATTCTTTTGCCGCTTTTGCGAGCAATTCGGGATTCCTCCTGCCCTGGGGCCAGAGATTCCGGCTTCCGGCGCGTGGATGAAGGAGGCCCCGGAAAGGAAGTTTGGGTTATACACTAAGTCTTTTAGCCACAGAAAACTTAGGGTCCCGTTAACCAAGTTTCTTCTTGCCGTGATCGACCATCATCGGGTTCATATATCCCAACTGCACCCCTACGCTTTCCTTCGGATTACCGACTTTGAGGTGCGTTGCCGTGCTTTGGGCATTGTACCCTCAGTTGGGTTATTCCGTCAGTTTTACCGAATGGGTAGGCAGGGTGACTGGTATTCCATGGATCGTCTGCGTACCCAGTTTGCCGATGGGACACACAACCCTGATTATCTTGACTGGGTTCCGACAAATCTAAAGGTGTTCAAGGATAAATTCTTCTGGATATCTGATAAAATCCTGGACAAAAAGATTCCTTCGTAACGGTCCACTGTGTTGCTGAACCTTGATAATGGTGAAGCATTTAATCAAGCGGATGTTGATAAACTGGTTCGACTACATATTGATCTGAGACTTTTCTCGGAGTGGGTGCTTATGTTGACCGGCCTTAGCCGAAATTGGTTGCCTTTAGATCGGAAGCCGATCTTTATAAGGGATGGGGAGAGTATGGCTCCCTTTTTTAGTGTTTTGTTTGTCTCTTTGTGCTTGTTTTCTAACCTTATGTTGTTTGTTGTAGAAATGGATTTGTTGTCATTCATCAGTTTAAAGAAGCCGAAGGGGATTGTTCTAGGGAGTAAGAGGAAATCTGCTACTGAGGTTGATCCGGTGCACCGTCACGAAGAATTTACCGTGTCTGTTGAGAATCGAACTTTTCTTGGTTCAGCTTTTGAAGGTCCGACTATGATTCTTGCTGATGCTGAGGAACTTGAGTCAAAGAAGGTAACTCAGTCGAGCAAAAGGAAGGCTACTGATTCTGGGGATAAAACGAGGAGAGGTGAGAAGGGTGGTTCCTCAAAAACGATGGCTACTGATTCTGGGGATAAAACGAGGAGAGGTGAGAAGGGTGGTTCCTCAAAAACGATGGCTAAGAGAGATGGGGTTTTGAACAATCGGTCTAAGAGGATGAAGAGTGGGAAAAAAGGGGAACTTGTGAAGAGGGATGAGGATAGTTCGGATAAGGGTAATGGGTCGGGCGGTGGTTCTGGTGAGGAGAAGGTTAGCGATTCCGATGTCGATATTATTAGTACTGATGAGATTGATCGGTTGATTGAGGGGCCAACTGTTGATCATGAGGTTTAGAAAGACATAAGTGACTACTCTCTTACAATTTTTGATGATATCCTATGCATCGATCTTGATCAAATGCTTCGTAATTTTCAGGAAACACCGGCTGGTGCTTTTGGGTATATTATGGCACCGGGTAGCTCTATTGACGTCCGAGTGTCGATTGATAGTTTGAAGGGGAAAGAAAAAGGTGTATTGGTTCCTGGTGTTAGCACGGGGGTCGAGCGTCTTGACAATGGTGTTGCTATGGAGGGGTTGCATGGTGAGGATGAAATGGCTCGTGTTTTTCGTCCGGAAAGGACGTTGAGGGAAGGTTCAAGATTGGAAAGCATGGAGACGCGTCGTGAGTTTGCGTTGTGCTCTCTGCCTCAGGGTGAGGTGGAGAACTTGAGGAAATATAACTATTCCCTGGCTCGAGACAAGGCATATTTTAAGATAACTAAGGGCTTTAGTGCAGCGGTGGATATGCTTGCTCGCAATGAGCTTTTGGAGGAGAGGTGTGTTGCCATGAAGAGCAAGTACGATAAGAAACGTGAGGACTTTGTGAAAATGAAGCATCAATTCGAGGAGTTATCCGGAAAGTTGGTCGGTGTGGATATGGATTAGTTGTTGAAGGTCGATGTTGCCTTGAAGGCTTTGTAGGATGAGCATCGTGATGTTGTGGCTTCAAATGCTAAGTTGTCTACCGAGTGTGAGAGCTTGCAGAAGAGCTTGGCTAACTCTAATAATTCCATTACTTTGTTGAAAGAATCCCATAAGAGAGTTCTTGAAGCGTCCGAGTGTGAGGATGCCAAGTTAAGGTCCGAGCGGGATAGGCTCGGGAGTTTGTACCGGGGGGAGGTTGCTCACTCCAAGAAGCTTGGGGACGAACGACAGCGGTTGATTGATGAGCGGTTCCAGCATGTTCCTGGTTTTTTTTGAGTATCGAGTATCGCCGGGCTCTTGGGGACTTTCAAAGTGTTGTTATGGCCAACAGGGCGCATATAGGCCATGTGGATGATTTTGCTCACGCGAAGTCGGGTGGTACTATGGAAGATGGTGAGTGGTATGATCCTGATGTTGAAGAGAAGGTGGGAGAAGCAACTCGGGTCTTTGTAGAGAAGCGTTTTGAATATGTCGACCTTGTTTCAAGTTGTGTAAACAAGACTTTCGAGGAGTTGAAGGCGATCAAACCAGAGGGTGTGATGGATGTGATCGTAAGGCAGTCTGGCGGGAAATATGGTGGACCGGGTAGCGGAGTGGGTAGCTCGGGCAAGAGGTGAAGGTTGTGTTAGTTTGTTTTCTTTTGGGCCCTGCGTGGCCCCTTGTGTTTGTTAATGAAACTTATTCTATCTTTTGGTCAGGTGGTGGTGCCCGACTTATTTTGTATGTTTATTAGGCTAGTTTTTAGCCCCTGTTAATGAATGGCATGTGCTGTGGGCACTTGTTTTCTATGTGTACTTTTGTCGTAAATATTGTGTCTTGTGTTTGTGTCCGGATAACTTACTATGAATTGCACAACTTTCATTACCTAGGTATGGCTAAGAACCTCAGCCGACGTGGTCCAGCTTTTCAATAGATTACGTTTGGTCGGGTGTATACTTGCCCGACTGGGTTTTTCTAAGATTTTGCTGGTCACCCACTAGTAGAGCTGTTAGGAATGGATACTGAGGTATCTTCCTTTTTAGCCCGGTTCGGATAACCTATCTTACGAAGGCCCACGACTGTGACTCGTTCGGTACACTAGTTAGTGTCTAAGACAGCTGTCTTGTGTGCCCGAGTGTCACGTTGGCCAGGGCAATTTTATGACCACTTAATCATGTTTATGTCCTTATCTGTTAAGCGTAGGACTTTGTTTGGGTCTTTGTGTCTTAGCCTTGATCCAGGCAGATTTGCTATTTTGACATAGGGTTGCAAATAGATAGAAAGTTTCATTAATAATGTGGTGTGTTACCACTTCAGGTACATAGTTCAAAATTTGAAACTTTGGTTTGGTTGTCTACATATAACATTTCTTTAGCTGCATTTCGTTCCAGTTTCTAGGGACGGGCTTTCCTTTGAGTGTGGCCAACTTGTATGAACCTTTAGCATGTGCTTCCGAGATTTGGTATGGGCTTTCCCATGTTGGTCCGAGCTTGCCTGTGTTTTCTTGTCGGCTTGCTTCGTTGCTTCTAAAAACAAAGTCTCCTGGTCGGTATGTTTCTTCTTTCACTCATTGGTTGTAGTAGCCTTCGATTTGTTTCTTGTACCGACCTTTATTGATTGCTGCCATGTCGCACCTTTACTCTATGAGTACTAAGTTCACCAGAAGCTCGAAATCATTGCTAAGCTCGGATACGTATCTGTGCGGAAGGTCGGCATTCCTATTTCAGCTGGGATGACTGCCTCTCAGCCGAACGTCAAGCTATAGGGTGTATGGCCATGGCTCGTACGCTCTGTTATGCATATTGCCCATATGACACTAGGCAGTTCGTTTAACCATCCTTTTCCATGGCTGCCTAATCGGGCCTTGATTCCTGAGATGATGCTTCTGTTTGTTCGCTCCACTTGTCCCTTTCCCTGAGGGTGCGCCACGGATGTGAATATTTCAGTGATTTGTAGCTCCTAGCACCAGGACTTGAATGGATTCTCTGCAAAAGCATTTATGTTTAAAATAATATGGAGTGTATTGTTTCCTTGGTACCTGCGAATTGTTTGCCATTGTCGGAAACAATTTTCCATGGTAAGCCGTATCGGCACACTATTTGCTCCCACACAAAGTTGATCACCTGTTTCCCTGTGATTTTGGCTCATTGGTTAGCTTAGAGCGTATGAGTTTGCATTCAGGATTAAGGGTCATGTGTGTGTTTGTAATGTGTGTACCTGAAATTCTTGCTACAGCTTTTACCTCGGGCCATTTTGTAAAGTAATCGACGGCCACCATGAGGAACTTGATTCACCCAGGTGCTTCTGGGAAATGGCCGACGATATCGATCCCCCATTTGTAGAATGGCCAGGGCGAAGTGACTGGGATCATGTTCCTTTTTGGTACTCGGGGCGTTGGTGCGTGGAGTTGCCAGTTTTGGCATTTCCTCAGCTCTCGGTTGGTATTGACGTACATGGTTGGCCAGTAGTATCCCATTGTCATTAACCAAGTAACAATTATCCTGAGGCCCGAGTGTGTACTACAGATGCCTTCGTGCAACTCTTGCATTACGTATGTGGCTTCGCTAGGTGTCAAGCATCTGAGCAACGGTTCTAAGTATGATTTCTTGTATAGTCTGCCGTTGTGAATGGTGTACTATTGTGCATGCAGCTTTATTTTTATTGCGGCTGTCTTTTCTGTTGGTAGGTTGCCATTTATTAGGAATTCCCTCAGGGGTGTTATCCAGCTCGGCTCTTCGGTTTTCTTGGCTTGTAGGACTTCTTTGGTGTTGGTGGGTTTGTATATTATCTCCGCTGGCACTTGCTTGGTTAAATGTGCAAATGCTAGCGAGGCAAGTTTACTCAAAGCATCAGCTTTTTTGTTCTGACTTCTCGGAATCTGCTGGATTTGGAACTCCTTAAATTGTTTAGCGAGTGACTTGACCTTGTCGGCATATCGCAGCAGCACTTCTCCTTGGATTTCGAATTCGCCGTTTACCTAATTCGTTACGAGTAGCGAGTCAACCTTTACTGAAAGTTTTTTTACGCCCATTCGGTGTGCTAACCTGAGGCCGGCAAGTAGTGCCTCATATTTTGCCTTGTTGTTTGTACTTGGAAAATTTAGTCGGATCGCGTAAGTTATCTCGATAACGTTTGGAACGATAAGCACTAACCCCGCGCCCGACCCTTCGCTGTTTTGTGCTCCATCGGTGTAAAGTGTCCAAGCGTCTGGGCTGGTGACCGGCGGTGGAGGCAACTCAGCTATCATTAGTTGATGTGGCTCGGCAGCTAGGGCTTGCGTTCTGTCATTGCTCCCCGTTTGTGACTCGGTGATGAAGTCAGCCATTACTTGCCCTTTGATCGCTGTTCTTTGTTTGAATTGCAAGTCATGTTCGCCCAATTCGATGGCCCATTTTGCAAATGCCAGACGTTTTCCGGCCTATGTACGATTTCACGTAGTGGGAAATTTGTTAGCACCGTAATTTTATATGCTTGAAAGTATCAGCGTAGATGTCTGGATGTGTGTATAAGCGTAAGCAATAGTTGTTCGAGTTTAGAGTACCTGGTCTCTGGGTCTTTCATTGCTCGGCTTACAATGTAGATCGGGATCTGTCTTCCCTCTTGCTCTGTGCAGATGACCGAGCTAATTGCTTCTTTTCCGACCGAGAGGTACAAGATAACTTCTTCACCAGCTTCTGGTGTTGTTAGGGAAGCTAAACTGACAAGGTGTGTCTTTAAGTCGAGGAAAGCTCGGTTCGCTTCCTCTGTCCATAGGAATTTCTTGGTCATTGTGACTTTTTTCAATGTTTTAAAGAAGGGCAGGGACTTCTCTGCAAGTTTTGAAATGAATCTGTGCAGGGCCGCTAGGCGACCATTCAAGCATTATAACTCCTTGAGGCTTTATGGGGCCTTCATCTGGGTGATTGCTCGGATCTTTTCTGGATTTGCAAGGATGTCTTTATCTGTTACCTAATGCCCGATAAATTTGCCTCTTTTCATGCCGAAAGAGCATTTTGTTGATTTTAGCACCATGTTAACTTTACGTAGTTGTGCGAATGTTTCTTCGACATCAGCGATCATTCCCTCCTCTTCTCGGATTTTTATCACTATGTCGTCGATGTAGGCTTCTACATTTTTCCCGATTTGGTTTTCGAAGGCCTTGTCGATTAGACACTGATACGTGGCTCCTGCGTTCTTGAGGCCGAAAGGTATATTCTTATAGCAGAAAATCCCTTTGTCTGTGTGAAAAGCAGTTTTATCCTCGTCATCCCGAGCCATTTTGATATGGTGATAGCCTTTATAAGCGTCCAAGAAACATTTGAACGTGTAACCGGATAAGTCATCGACCTTTGCGTCGATAGATGGCAATGGATAGCAATCCTTTGGGCATGCATCGTTGAGTTTGGTGAAGTCTACGCACATTCTCCATGATCCGTCCTTCTTTTTTACCATCACTGGGTTTGCCACCCAGGTGTGCCACTTTGTTTCTCTTAGGATGCCTGCCTTGATGAGCTTGGCGACTTCTTCGTTGACTGCTGCGCATCTGTCACGGCCCATGCTTCGTTTATGTTGTGTAATCGAAGGGTGGGTCGGGTCGACTTTTAATACGTGCTCTGCTATTTCCCTCGGGACTCCGATCATGTCTGCTGGGATCCATGTGAAGACATCTTGATTGTTACAGAGTAGGTTGTACAATTTTTACCTTACAGGGTTGGACATGTCTGAGCCGACCGTGATTAGTTGATCAGGGTAACCATCATTTATTTTCCACTTGTTCTGGGTAGCTTCCTCGGTGACGTCGGCTGTGAGGTTGCAGTCTTGCTGGTCAGACTGGATGGATGCTATGCCCGATTGGGTGGGGAACTTCATCAGGCCATGGATTATGGATACAACACATCCGAATGAGAGGATGGCTGGTTGTCCAAAAAGTATGTTATAGCGTGATGGTTTATTGATTATGAAGAATGTAACTCGCTCGGTTCTGTGGCGCTGACCGTATGACGAATGTAACTCGCTCGGTTCTGTGGCGCTGACCGTCTGTTAGTGTGGTCAGGAGAGTGATGTCTCCCTTGGGAAAAACGATTCTCCGCTAAAGCCGACCAGGGTAGCTTTGGTTGGGCGGATAGTGTCTTAGACGTCTTGGGGTAGCTTGTTAAAACAATGTTCATACATTATATCCGAGGCGCTGCCGCCGTCCACGTACGTGCGGCGTATCTGATATCCAACGACGTTGATTAGTATGATCATAGGGTATAGAGTGGGGTTTGCCTCCCCAATTGGTGGGAATTGTATTGGTTGGTTAGCCCATGCGGCCCTTCGGAGCCTTAGCTTCTTTCTTTGAGAGCTGGAGGTCATATGGATGACCATGTGATCGGCCTTCTGTTCCTTGTTTTGCTTTTGCTCTTTTATCTCTTTTAGTAGGTGAGCCAATTGGCCGGTGTTTACTACTTGTATTATCTCTTTCTTCAGCTGGTGACACTCGTCGGTGTCGTGCCCCTTATCCAGGTGGAAAGCGCAGTACTTGTTTGTGTTTTTGTTAATTGCGTTTGGTCCCATTGGACGAGGTTTGTTGAATTGCATGCTGACATCCTTTGTCTGTAATATTTCTTTCGGTGTTTTGGTCTGGCTGGGGTAGTCGTATTTTTGTTCCTGCCTTTGTCCGGATGGGCCCGACCGGTCATGTGGCGTAAAGCCTGATTGTCTCTTATCTTCTTTGTTGGCTCAGTCAGTTCCAGACTGCCATTGCCACCGACCTTCTTTGTGGCTGGTCCCTCGGCCTTGGTGTCGGCCTTGCTGCTGGTGTGCTTTGTCTCCGAGCTGGACGGCTTCCTCCCCTCTTACATAGGCTTATGTTCAGTCGAAGGCTTCTTGTATTGTTTATGGTACACGAGTGCTCATTTATTTCACGAGCTATCGTGTTTTGATTTCGTGTATGAAACTAGAGATCTTCTGCCTCTCGTCGGCATGGGCGATCGTTAGCGACTCGGTTTTGTACCGCTCTAAGAAAGCTTTGAGTGACTCTTGCTCTCCTTGCCTGATGTTGTGCAACTCCAGCGGGTCTTTGGTGCATTTCTTTTGTTGACCGAAATGTTGAAGGAAGGATTGCTTAAGCTGTATGTAACTATCTATGGATCTATTTAGCAGCGCGTTGAACCAGACTCGGGCCGGTCCTAATAATGTTTGAGCAAACATTTTACACCACACCGGCAGGGACCACTTCAAAATGGATGCCGCTGACTTGAAGTCATGGATGTGATCCTCTGGGTCTCCGCTTCCGTCATATGTTTTGACTGTCGATGGCAATTTCGTCTTTGGTGGGCACTCGTAGTTTTCGATGCGGTCGGTGAATTTGCTGTCTTCCTATGGTACATAGGGCAACGATAGGTCGTCGACGTCCCTGTCGTGAGTCTCTATGATTGGTATGCACCCGACCTCTGAAGTGGTGGCTGAGCCGCCGGTGGGGCCCATGTTAGGTGGCCGAGTTGTGTAGGTACCGTGGTTGTATGGGTATGGCTCGTAGTACCCCGGGTATTATGTGTAATATCCTTGCTGCCCCTGTGTGTTGTAGTAGGTTGGGTTGTTGTACCACTTTTGACTATTGAAAGGTTGGTATGGCGTGTAAGCGTGTTGGCTCGTGACGTGAGTTGCAGTTGCCGTCAAGCTTGTGGGATGTCTTTCCCCTATGGTGGTGTTAGTGGTGGTTGTGGAGGTGGCGACCGACCCTGAGGTTTCTACTGTTACTCGAACGCTGTCGGTCACGACTACATGTGTTGTCGTTGCTCCAGTGGGGCTGCTTGTGTAGGTTAGGGTCGGGATGGTGTCAGCAATGGATATTGCTGGATCGTCAAATGATAGCTGTAGACGAACTCCTTTTAGCCTTTCCGCTGCGATATACTCGTTCATGGCCTGTCTTAACTCTATGAAGTTCCTGCTGACGAGTTCCGGTGTTAATTTTATGACGCCCGACCCTAAACCTTCTGTGTTGTGGCAGTGTGTGGCATTGTTTGCCGGTGTGCTGAAGACTCCGACTTCATCGTTTGTTTTCTCCGTTTCTTCAGTCATTGTTGTACCGTTCAGTTGGCGCCAATGTAAAATCGAGAGTGTAAAGGGGTAATCGGGATAGACCGAGCAAGGTGGGGCTCGGTCTAGGACGTGAGAACCTAGCACTCTGACTACAAGGGAGAGACTCGGGTGACCGGGCTGAACACTTAGCTTCTTAGGAAAACCTGCAAAACAGAAAACACCGTTGATCTTGGAGCGTAGGACGGGTGTCCCGCGACCAAGCTCGGGGGTGAGAATAAGCTCTTGATTGAGAACCAAAAATCGTATGGACGGGTGAAGTGAATTGAATGAATAGTTACCTGGTGGTTGAGGGGGTATTTATAACCTTCAAACATTGTCTTTACTCGTAATTAATGCAGCTTTACCAGAAACGGTGTCCTGTGTTTCTGGCCTGGTGGTCGGGTCAGAAAGCTACAGTACCTATTAGTGGTAAAGCATTGGTAAGAGCTTGGGTCGACCGAGCAGCCGCTCGGCCTAGTTGTTTGGTGAGCTTGGTCTGTGGGTCCAAGTCAATCGGACACTTTGTACCTGACCGAGTGGTTCAGTCGGTTAGTGTGGTAACTGCTTGGTTTAGCGTCGCTCGGGCATATGGTGTTTTGTTGTTGGTGTGACCGAACATACGTCATCATACAAGATGAGTTATATTGCAGCACCAGGAACTCTTTTGGCATGAACACCATACCTGGTGAGAATACTACCAAGGTTCTTATCAAAGATCAAGCTGCTTATGGTCCTGTTCTGTTGGAAGTAAGTAATGTTATAGCTATGCGTGATTTGTAATATAGGTTTGCGTTATTTTTTAAAATACAGTTTTACATGATTATGTGTTTTTTTTTTTTGTTGTTTTTTTTCATTTTTTAGGTTGACTTCACAAGGATTGACGGTGATATCACATGCACCTGTAGCTGTAAACGCTTTGAGCGTTATGGTTTGTTGTGCTCGCATGTGTTTTACGTATTAACCATGTTTGAGGTACTTGAAATCCCTCAAAAGTACATTATGAAGCATTGGACAAAGGAAGCTGCACCTAATAAAGGCAAAAAAGCTATGCCCCTCAGCAGCGATTCTAATTTCGCTAATGCTCATGAAGTAGATAAGGTTTTGCGTGATATCATATCTTCCTATGAATATTTTATTAATCGACTATCTCCAGACCTTGACGCCTTGTGCTCTGTAAGGGATCAAATGAAGGAAATGGCGAAGAAGGTTGATGAAGAGAATCGACCAGTTGTTCCTAAAAATCACAGAGATAGGTTTGCTGAGATTTTAAGAGCCAATCAGCCTGTTGATGGAAGCACAAAACTTCCTGGTGGTATTAAAAACAAAGGTCGTGGCCCTCATAAAATAATTAAATCAAAGAAGGAACAAGCGAGTAGCCGTTCTGGCAAAATGAGCCGGAATTGCTTGGTCTGTGAGCTGTCTGGTCATGATAGAAGGACATGCGAAGCTAACAAAGGCCCTGCAGTTTAATGAAGCTGGTGACCGGTAGATGCAGTTGCGTAAATATGTAAATCACATGCGTTATAGTATGTTAATAGATGCGTTCTTTTTTAATAATAGTCAAGGATCAATCATGCGTTTTTTTATAAGTTGCGTTTTTTATGCCACATGTGTAATATCAAAATGCGTAATTGTGATAATATTTGCGTTATTTACTTTTTTATGTTTTGGGTTTTTAGAGAAGTTGATGCATGTTTTGTTATGTTTTTGCATAATCTCAATAGGTGTTGTTCTTTGGAAGTCAAGGATGATCGATATAATTTCATTAGAATGTAAACATTACATTTTTTTGAAAAAGAAAGCGGAAACTAAACATGTTTATACTAGAAATTTTTGATCCCTTTCAATCCATTTTGCTTGCGTTTATTTTTTTTCTAGAGTTTGTTGCAGCAGTTCCTTGACCTTCTCAGCTATCTCAATGTCCAACCTTATTTGTTCAGAAACGTAGGCATCAGCATTCTCAAGGAAGTCTTGTATCTTCTAGAATGAGCTCCGTAACGAGGTTGATATCATCCCTGACGTTATTTGAAGTCAGGACTGTTAGCATCCCCAAGGAGTTCCTTGTTATCTGATCCATTAGCTTCTCATCTTCTATTTTGTTTTTCAGAAGATCCTTCACCATCTTCTCTGCATGTGGTGTAGAGGAAGAAGAAGCCATTGTTTTTTTGTTTTTGGTGGTTTTTGTGTTTTTCCAATGAAATGGTGGTTTTAGGGTTTACCTTTTATTTGTTTATAAAGGCAGTGCATTATTTTATTATTTTATTTATTATTTTTAATTGAATATTTTTTAAATAATTTTAAAGTTTCATTCTAGACTGTCCGATTTTAGAATTAGGGTTTACGACCTCTATATATAGTGGCTTTGCGTTATTTATATTTTTTGTTTTTGAGTTGAGTGATAATCTATAATTCTTCATTCTGGAAAATGGCATCTTCGTCATCAACGACCCCACTTTCTTCTGATGTACTGAAACAGAAATTTTTAATAAAGTGATTAAGCACTTCAATAAGGATGTTTAGTTTAGTGATGTTCTGGAGCAACACCTGAAGGTGTTAAAAGCTAGTTTTACCGAGCGTGACAAAATCATGGATGAGTTGCTTGCAATGACTCCTTCGTCATTGCGTGATATTTCTGTTTTGTTTTTGGCAGACCTAGGTATAGCTAAGGAGGACCGGGTTTAAGCTATTTGGAAGATCATGTAGCTGATAAACGTTTCTGTTGATTTGAAGATCGATTTCCTTGCTTCCTTTTCTAGTTCAATGTTTCTTTTTATTTCATTTTGTGGGTTCTTTTGATGGAGTTTAGACGATGTTTGTGTTTATTTTTGAAGATGGTATTAATAAAGAAGGATTTTATTTTTTTATATTTGCGTTATTATCATATTAAACAAGCGTTATATTGTTTGTTTCTGATCTTATTTATTGCGTTACTTTGGAGAAACGAGTAAATCCGTGATTTATGATGATGTGTTTAAAATGCGTTATTCATTTTGATGTATGATAATCTTCTGCGTCTGTTTTGGTCTTAGTTTGCGTAATTAGATTTATGTTTTTGTTTAGTGATTTTTATTCAATTGCGTGAAAAATATGAACATATGCGTGATTTGTGTATAAAAAGTTAAGTTGTTTGTGTTGTTTTTTGTTTATGGGTAAACTAAAGTTGAGTATGCCTTTTTTTGGTTTCGGTTTGCGTAATTAGATTATGTTTTGCTTAGTGATTTCTATTCAATTGCGTGAAAAAACTGAACATATGCGTGATTTCTATATAAAAAGTTAAGGTTTGCGTTGTTTTTTGTTGGTCTTGGTTTGCGTAATGGGATTATGTTTTGCTTAGTGATTTTTATTAAATTACGTGAAAAAACTGAATAGGTGCGCGATATATATATATATATAGGGTGGGGTTCATTGTAGACCCCTTAAAAACCGTCAACTTTGTAGACCCTTTTTCTAACTGTCCGATCTAATCTGGGGTACGATGGTAAAAAAGGAAAAACATAAACCTCGATTCCCTATCAAAACCCTAAATCCTCTCAGTCGACTAAGAACGAAGCCAGGGATTTCTCTCGATCTAGTTCACTTTTCAATCGATGAATCTGCCATCAAGCATCCAAAATCTGCTATCTAACCTTCAAAATCCACCATTAAACCTCCTAAAATCAGCCATCAATCTTCCCAAAATATGTCATCAAGCCTCCAAAACCCGCCATCAATCCTGTCAATCGACTAGAAGAACGATGCAAGGGATTCAAAAGTTGCATATCCAGTTGACTGACTATCGATTCTGAGTTTTACTTTCCGAATAATCGCATATCCAGTGGATCAGACAACACCAAACCCAGATTCAAAAGTTGCTGAAAAGAGAAAAGGTAATCAAATATTACCTCTGAGTTTTAAATATTATCGTTATCCATTCGAATTGTTCGAGTAATTTCAGATTTCTCCTAATTTTTTTATTTTGAACTTAGGTTTTCGAGATTTAATTACACTTACAGTTATGTGTTGTTATGCTCATAACTTTTTAATATTGTCTGTATCATTGCATGTAAGGGATGCCATGACTAGAGTAATCATAGTCGGTTTAAAGAAGGTAGATTTAAGGTGTCTTTGTATTGCATACAAACTGTTTGATGAAATGCCTTTGTAAAATCATGTACACATTTGCACAAGGTAATCAACAATCAGAATGAAGGTGAAGGTAGTTTGATGAAAAGTACGTGATTATGTGCGATACGATCTCGTTTGAAGACTTTAAGTTTCTGCTTCTGCTGCTACTCTTTATTAGTCTCGTTTAAAGACTTTAAGTTTCTGCTTCTGCTGCTACTCTTTATTAGTCTTTATGTTTAAAAAGTAGTTTCAAAATGTCATCTTTAATAAGAAAAAAAACAGCAACCCCTGCTTCCACAAGAGGATTTATTATAATCTCAATTCCTAATACTAAGTTTCTTCACCTATTATATTTAAAACACACCTGGTTGTATTAACTCACTGATTACGAACTCAAAGCATGATTTGGAAAAGTTATTGATTGTAGTGTTTTACCAGCTATAAGTTTGATCAGTAAAGGCATGTACAGTTTCTAGAATTTTATCTAACAAAATTTTCAAATATAGTTATATGCTTTTTACTCAACTTGATTTCATGGATGTTTGCAGTCTGCTAATGTGTGGTGTTTTAACCATCTTATTTTAGAAACAACTTTAAAGCTTACAGATGATTAAAATAGAAAATTAGATATTTTAACAAGGTGCGTTAAAATCAGCTGTGATGTGTGTGGTTTTGGATATTGAAATATAGTTGATTTCGGGCTAAAAACGTCAAAATAACCTTGAAAATATTAAATTATAATTGTTTCTGATGATTATTGTGAGTTTTCAGGTTAAAACAAGTTTGGCACGGAAAACTATGTGAAAATGAAGAAAAGTCAAAGATCGGGTCAACCGGTCAAACGAGGAAGTCAAAATAAAAGGTTGCTGAAAATCTTCACGGCTTGCATGCCTTGAAATACCCTTTCACGGCCTAGACCAAGCTGTGAAGCCCCTGACCAAGCTGTGATGCTGAGCCGCAGACCAGTCACCGATGACAGACCTTTCACGGCTTGGCTTGCATGCTGTGAAAGGCCCTTCACGGCCGTGAAAGACCCAGCTCAAGCCGTGAAAGCCCAGTCCTGGCCGTGTAACCGAGAAACAGAGCCCAGTCATCAAAAATAGCCTTTCACGGCCTGATCTGTAAGCCGTGAAAGGCCTTTCACGGCCTGGACACTTTTTTGGAAATTTTCAGATTTCGACCCTTATAAATAGAGGGCTCATTTCCACCATTCAGGACATCTTGGAGATCAGAGAAAAAGCCAGAGAAAGCCCTCGTTGATGACCTTTGAAGATTTGAAGATTCGAAGCCTTCGACGAGTCCGAAAGTAGCGTTTTTCATCATTTCGAGCTTTTATTCGGTATTGTACTTACATTTAGCCATGAATTTCTATTTGAATCAGATTTGTTTTTGTTTAAACATTAACATGGTTGGGTAAACTCATCATATCGTTTAGGCATAGACGAGCCCAACCATGGTTTAATCATGTAATTGTGTCGGTTTTTACATATGATTATGATTTGAAGTAATAATTTGGTTTCTTTGTTTCAATTGATGACATTTGTGTTCTTGGTTGTTCTTGGTTAATTCTTAGCCTTGTGGGACCCTCATCATTAGGTTGTAGAGCACCGACCGATTAGGAATCCTATTGTATAGCCGAACCACAGAATCTGCGGTGTACGCGTGAGCTAACAAAAGTCACGATCGTTAAGAACCCTAGTCACCAATCAGGAGTCCAACCCTTAGGGTTGAGTGAGAAATCACCTATCCTCTGCCAGTAGTGACCCTCGACATTGTCAAGTAAACCAAGTAGTCACCGATAGGTCGGGTCTGCCCTTACTTAGTCGTGTCTAGGACCTGCTGGGTCAATTGATCCATAGAACTTAACCGCTTCACAACCCTAGAACCGTTAGGATCATCCATACCCTGACCCTTCGACCAGTTGTGAGTTGAGTCACCGATAACTCGGGACTTAGCCTAGGGCACTTCAAATCCATAACCAACTTGTCTACACTTCACCATGGACCATTAGTAACCATTCAGGGCCTGTCTATAACCCTAATAGTGAACCAGTCCATAGGAATTAGGGCGCCTTGTCTTGGGAACCCAATTCACATAAGCGACAAGGTGTATGCACGAAACCGATGCAATCGATTAAGCCTGGGAGGGGGAGTCATTGCCTGAACGATCCTCTTACACTACTGAATTAAACAAACCCAATTTTCAATTTGTTCTCTTAAACCATTCACATTTCAAATTCATATTTTCAAAATACAAAAAAAAAAACAAACCGGCTTAACTAAAGATCAACTGTTTTGCATAAAACGTGTCCTTGAGGTTCGACATCCCGGTATTTACCAACACTATACTATACATGGCAGGTATACTTGCCTACATGTGTGTGTAGTCCCTAGGTGGATAACCGTTTTTATAAATTTAAAACCTGATAGTGTAAGACCATATTTTCATATACACTTTCAGACACATCAAGTTTTTGGCGCCGTTGCCGGGGATACGTCAATTTGTAGGATAGTTTTAGTTTTTAGTTAGCCAAAATATCAAATCTTGCGACGCGCTGGTGCCCACGAAGAAGTTCTCAGTCCGAGCTACTAGTTCCATTCGACGATCATGAACGAGAATTTCGACAAAGACGCCGACGCGAGAGGCAAAGGATGGCATACGTAGGACAGCCACCGAGGAGGACGCTCTCCTCCTACACCAAACCCACCTTAGCTGGTGCGAGCCCGAGTATCGCCCAGCCTACCACAAATGAGGCCTACACTATACAACCTCAGATCATCACTATGATCAAAAACTTAATCCAATTCAATGGATTGATTGATGAGACCCCAACGCGCATCTTAGGGCCTTCATTGAGGTTTGTAACACGTTCAAGCTCCCAGGCATGACGAACGATGACGCCAAGCTACGCCTGTTCCCTTTCTCGCTTCGATCTAAAGCCAAGGCGTGGCTAGACTCCCAATCCGCAGGTTCCATCACGAGTTGGAACGATCTTGCAGAAAAATTCCTATATCGATTCTTCCCTCCTGGCAAAACTGGCAAATTATGTCTGAAGATCTACGCCTATCAACAGGAGCATGGAGAATCATTCTTTGAAACTTGGGAGCGTTTCACAGAGTTGCTGAGTAAATGTCCCTGCCACGGGTTGGAACTGTATCAACAGGTCCAAACATTCTATAATGGGCTTAGCCCACAAACCCGTCAGCTTGTGGACATAACTGCTGGAGGAGCCCTGGGCGAGAAGACCGCCGAAGAAGCCGAGCGACTGCTCGAAGAAATGGCCCTGAATGACTATCAGTACCCCTCAATTCGCAACAACGTTCCACTTAGAGCAGGGGTGCACCAGGTTAGTCAGGATACAATGATGGCGGCCCAATTGGAAGCACTAACGAAGAAGTTTGACACTCTGGTCAAGGTAGTAATGCCACCAAATCAGAAACCCAAGAGTGTCAAATCTGCGGAGATAAACACTCGACTGCAAACTGCCCAAATAACATAGAATCCGTAGACTTCGTAGGAGCCCAGGGGCAATGTGGCGTATATGGAGATCGTTACAACCCTTCTTGGAGGAATCACCAGGGCTTCAGCTACAAGAATCAAGCTGGAAGCTCAAACCCACCGGGGTTTGCTGCTAAAACTTAACAACCCCAAGGGCGTGAAGGAAAATTGTCAATGGAGGAGATGATTACAGAAATGTACGCCTCCAACAAGAAGAGGGATAGGGAAATTAACGACCAATTCCACAAGCATGATCAGGACATCGCCAACATCAACCAGCAGCTGCAAAATCAACTGGCGTCCCAAAAGAATCTTGAGCGCCAAATGGGACAAATTGCGCAATCCCTTTCAGAGAGGCAAAAGGGAGGTCTACCTTCAAACACAGAAGGACCTAATAAAGGGTTTGCCCATGCTGTGACTACCAGGAATGGGAAGACAACACAAGAGGTGCAGGTCAACAACGAAGAAGAGCCAAAAGAGGCCACTAGAGATGCACCAAAAGCTGAGGAACCTGTCGTCGCTAAGGAAAAGCCAAAGCTGAAGGAGTACAAGCCCAGGATACCCTATCCCGAGAGGCTTAAAAAAGAGAAGATGGAGGAACAACACGGCAAATTCCTCTCTCTATTGAAACAACTTCATATAAATCTGCCGTTTGTAGAGGCTCTGGCATCAATGCCCAAGTATGCCAAATTCCTGAAAGATCTTCTTAGCAATAAGAAGAAATTAGAAGAGCTCTCTACAGTCACTCTGGATGAGCAGTGTTCAGCCGTCCTTCAACAAAAACTGCCAGCAAAAATGCGAGACCCAGGGAGTTTCGCGATTCCCTGTTTAATTGGTGAAACCATGGTAAGCAACGCCCTAGCCGATCTAGGGGCGAGCATCAATCTTATGCCTTACTCAGTCTACGAGAGGCTGAACCTGGGAGAGCCTACACCCACGTGAATGACCCTTCAGCTCACTGATAGGTCCATCAAATATCCCAGGGGCATGGTGGAGAACATGCTTGTAAAAGTTGGCAAGTTCATCTTCCCAGTCGATTTCGTCATATTAGATATGGAGGAAGATGAACACATTCCTTTAATCCTTGGCAGGCCATTCTTGGCCACATCCCGTGCTATAGTAGACGTCCACGACGGTAAACTTACGTTAAGGATGGGAGACGAGGCGGTTACATTTAATATCCATGATTCTATGAAACACCCCGTAAGCCAAAATGATACATGCTACTTCCTTGATTCCATTATGACCACCGTTGGATCCATGATTCATAACATATGTGGAAAGAATCAGGAGGACTCCCAAACCCTGAACAACATATATCAGGAGGTGGAGATGGTGAATTCAGTCAGCTTCACTGAGGAAGCTAAAGGAGAAAAGGAAGTTGAGGAGCCAGTGCTTGAGGAGGCTCCATTGGAACTAAAGCAACTCCCGTCACACTTGGAGTACGCTTTTCTTGATGAAGAAAAGAAACGGCCTGTTATCATAGACCAATCTTGAGGCTGATCAAAAGCAAAACCTTCTAGGGGTTCTAAAGAAACACCAGCAGACCATAGCCTGGAGGATATCAGACATCAAGGGAATAAACTCTGCGTTCTGTACGCATAAAATCTTGATGAAGGACGATGTCAAACCTGTGGCCCAACGCCAACGTAGGTTAAACCCCAACATGCAGGAGGTAGTAAAGAAGGAAGTGATCAAGCTGATGGATGCAGGGCTCATCTACCCAATCTCAGATTCCAACTGGGTGAGTCCTGTACAAGTCGTGCCTGAGAAAGGTGGCATGACTGTGATCACTAATGAAAAGAATGAATTGGTCCCAACCCGCACTGTCACTGGGTGGCGAGTATGCATCGACTATCGCAAATTAAATGATGATACTCGTAAAGACCACTTCCCCCTACCCTTCATCGATCAGATGTTGGAAAGGTTATCGGGAAAGCAGTACTACTGTTTTCTTGATGGTTTCTCAGGGTACTTTCAGATCCCCATCGCACCAGAGGATCAAGAAAAGACAACATTTACATTCCCTGTAAACCTTCGCGTATAGGCGTATGCCCTTTGGGCTCTGCAATGCGCCTGCGACCTTTCAACTATGTATGGTCGCGATCTTTAGTGAGATGATTGAGGACTCCATGGAGGTGTTCATGGACGACTTCTCAGTCTATGGGGATTCGTTTGATTCGTGCTTGAAGAACCTCGACCAAATGATGGCCCGGTGTGAGGAAACAAATCTTGTGCTTAATTGGGAAAAGTGCCATTTCATGGTCACTGAAGGAATCATATTAGGCCATAAAATCTCTAAGGCAGGAATCGAGGTAGACCGCGCGAAAATTGAAACAATCAGCAAACTACCTCACCCTTCTAATGTCAAAGCCGTTCGTAGTTTCTTGGGTCATGCGGGATTTTATCGCCGCTTCATTAAGGATTCTCTAAAATCACTCGCCCCATGACCTAACTTCTTGAAAACGACACTTCTTTCAACTTCTCACCAGAATGCATTCAAGCATTTGACCTGATAAAAGATAAACTGGTGAATGCTCCCATAATGACAGCCCCTGATTGGTCACAGCCCTTTGAGCTGATGTGCGACGCAAGCGACCATGCAAGATGCCAAGCCGCGCTTAATTAGATGGATCTTGCTGCTCCAGGAATTTGATATCGAAATTAAAGATAAGAAAGGAGCTGAGAATGTCGCTGCTGATCATCTCTCTCGTTTAGAAAATCCCGAAATTCAAGATAGAGAGCCTAAGATCAATGAGAAATTTCCTGGTGAAACCTTGTTCGCAATCTCTATTCGTGGGAACCCTGCAAAAAAGAAAGAAAGAACCCCCCTGGTTCGCGGACTTCGCGAACTATCTGGCGGGGGGTATTGTTAGGAAAGGGATGACGTATCAAGAATGTCAAAAGCTATTCTCTGATGCGAAATACTACATATGGGAAGACCCATTCCTCTATCGAATTGGAGCTGATCAGGTCATTAGGAGATGCGTTTTTGGTGAAGAAGCTAAGCAGATTTTATGTCATTGTCACGAGGGACCAACCGGAGGTCATAATGCCGCTAATTACACAGTGAGAAAAGTTCTAAACTCTTGTTTCTTCTGGCCCTCAATCTTCAAAGATGCTCACGCCTTTGTTAAAAGTTGTGATGCATGTCAATGGGCCGGTAATATATCATCGCGAAATGAAATGCCTCAAAACCCTATTCAAGCATGTGAAATTTTCGATGTTTGGGGCATTGACTTCATGGGCCCATTCCCTTCCTCCTATGGGAATAAGTATATACTCGTTGCTGTTGATTACGTATCAAAATGCGTAGAAGCCCAAGCTTTACCTACAAATGATGCACGAGTTGTTACAAGATTCCTAAAGAAACTCTTTGCGCGTTTCGGTACTCCTAAAGACCTTATCAGTGATAGGGGAACTCATTTTTGTAACGCGTAAATGGAAAACCTGCTCAAGAAGTATGGCGTAAATCACAGGCTCGCAACACCCTATCACCCACAAACAAGTGGGAAAGTAGAAGTTTCTAATAGGGGAATCAAACGAATTCTAGAACGAACCTGTGGCGCCAACAGAAAGGATTGGTCTGAAAAGCTTGATGACTCACTCTGGGCTTTCCGCACTGCTTACAAGACACCGATCGGCACCACGCCCTTCAGACTTGTTTACGGAAAGGCATGTCATCTACCAGTCGAACTGGAACATAAATCCTATTGGGCGATTCGAGCAGTTAACATGGATATGGTAAAAGCAGGGGGAGGAATGATTGCTTCAGCTGAACGAACTGCAAGAATTACGTGAAGAAGCTTATGAGAGTTCAAGGCGATACAAGGAAAAGACTGCTAAGACACACGATCAAAAATTGAAGGTTAAGAAAAATTTTAAGTATGGGGATCATGTGTTGCTTTACAGTTCTCGTCTTAAACTTTTCCCAGGAAAATTGCGATCCAGGTGGACTGGTCCCTATACTGTCACAAAGGTGTTTTCGTATGGGGCAGTAGAGATACAAGGGGAAGACGGAAATCCGTTCAAAGTGAACGGACATAGGCTAAAGGAATACCTTGAAGGAGCTGTTAACGAGGGATACGTGGAGGATCTGAGCCTCCAAAAACCCCCTGAATGAGTTACGGGGGTCGAGTCGAGCTAACGACTCGTTAAATAACCTAAGCGCTTCGCTGCAGACAACCCGTGTTTTCGTAATTCTTTATTTTAAATTTTTTTTTTAAATTTTTGTGTGGTTTTGTTTTGCAGGAATCGGATTAGCAACCAGGTACGCAATTCTTCAATTGAGCTTTTATGATAACGTGCTAGGTTTGTTAGGAATATTTTTGTTAGTTTTAATTTGTGTGATTTACATTTTTCTTTGTACTTTATTTACTATTTATTATATTTATATTCATAATATATATATACGTAAATTTGTGTCACGCATCGAAAGTTTCTAAGTATATATATATTTAATATATAAGTATAATAAATAATACACAAAAAAAATCGAAAATTAACCTCTCACGGCTTGCCAGGCCGTGAGAGTAATCTCACAGCATCACACAAGCCGGGAACCCGAGTCGGTCGCCGAGGCCTGCAGCTGTCATCGAGAATGGGCCAAAACCCAACCCTTCACGGCTTGGGCCAACCCGCGAAGAGAGGGTTCACCGCCTCCAGGCCGTGTAAAAATTTAGGAAAGAATTTTGGGCCCTTCTTATAAAAATCCCTGGACCACAAACCCTATTCTCACCCTCTAGCCAACAGCGACTCCTCCCCACGTTCTCAGCCTCTCTTCACGGCCTCCCCGCTTGCGTTACCGGACTCCGTCACCTCCACGTCATCAAGGTACAAAACTCTCATCTCATCTTTAAGGTGGCACCATCTCCGACCTCTTTAATCGACTTCCACACCCCCCATTCGAATTTTTTTTTCCGACTTCTGCTAGTAATCGGGTATGGGGAGGTCGAAATCAAACTATAATCACACCCTGCTGGCTCGCGACCACCGTCCTAGTCTTGCTCTTGTGTTTTCTCAACCAAAACCCCCAAAATTTCGAACTAGGTTTTCATCCCCATTGATTTTTTCAAGTTCTTTTCATAAAACTAAGTATGGGGATGTTCCAAGGGGGTGAAACCGAGTCTAATGAAGCAAACCTCCCCTGATTTGGTTGAAAAAATGAGTGTCCAGTATTTTTTTTCCAGACTCTGATGGTTTTCACGGCCTGCAAGCCGTGAAACAGCCTTTCACGGCCACGCCCAGACCGTGAAGGCAGCGACCAGCCCCTGTCATCGGTGAATCAGCCTTCACGGCTTGACCTGACCTGCCCCACGCCGTGAAACAGCCTTCACGGCCAGACCCAGGCCGTGAAAGCCTGCTGACCAGAATTTTTATTTTTCGTTTTAAGCGTCTCGCGGGCGTTTTAACCAACTTTTTACACTTCTCTGACCCGTGTGAGACCTCTGAAACTCAGAATTACAGTTTTTCGATTCGGTCAGCCGGTTATCATGAATTTTGGCTCGTTCTTAATCGTTTTTCACTTTCATTGTGTAGCAATGGCCCAAGCTCATCGTTATTTGCAATTCAACGGTGCTGACACCCGAGACAGAAGATGTGCTATAAAGCTAGCGAAGCATCAGGACCGCCCCTTACTCGAGATGAGGGTCATCAGTTGGCCTCTTTTGGAGACTTTTGGTCAACGGGAACGTGCTCTGGAGTTAGTTAATGATCGTTGGCACAAACTTTTCAGCATCAGGAGAAACCAGTACCGAGAGATGGTTGTTGAATTCTTTTCGAGCTTCACTTTGTCATATCCATGCTCGAACTTGTTTGCTGAAAATATGGTGAAGTTTAGGTTGGGAGGAACCTAGAGAAACATGTCGGTGGCTCAGTTCGCAGTGGCCACCACACTTTACACTGAAGAGGAACTTCTTACTGCAGCATTTACAGGAGAGATACATGAGTTCCCTTCCGATCAGGATCATCTAGACTTCTGGCGGCAGATTGGTGAAGGTCATTATGATGTCGTGAGCACAAAAAGCACTCATATTCTTGACCCTCTTTATCGTTATCTACACAGGGTGATCGGGAGGACAGTCACTGCTAGGCACGATTGTGGTGCCGTGTCCCTAAGAGATCTGTTTTTTCTGTATTGCATGCACTCAGGGACAAACTGCAACCTTGCGCATTGTCTTCTTCACCATTTTACTCGTTGCAGTGGTAGCAGGCAGGCAAGTTGGCTAGTTGGTGGCTCAATCATCGGCCTTCTAGCATCACACTTTGGGGTCAGTAAGAGAGGATGCACGAAAACAACAGGGGTCAAAGAGGTGGATTTAACTATGTGTAAAAAGATGGAAATGGTGACGGCTGTTAGACCTTGGAGACTCATTGATAGTGAAGGTCGGGTTTGGGATCCATTGCCGATAGTTCAGGAGGAGGCAGCACAGGAACAACAGAACGAGCAGGCACAGCGACCTCCTAGTCCCACCTACACACCTGCCTCTGAAGCAGGTCCCTCTGGAGTCCTTACTTTCGACGAGCAGATTGAAGACCGCAGTTGGGAAGGATTGTTGGACGCATTAGAGCACCCCATGCAGCAGCCATGGAACTATAGGGTGCCAGAGCCTGAGGACATACATGATATACCACAGCCCACCTCGGCGGATGTACTGGCCTACATATCTCACCTACAGGCTCACATTGACAACAGGTTTGGGGACTTAACTCAACACTTTGATTAGCAGCTTACCGAACTCCGTTACCAGCAGAACGCGAGTTTCACTCGTGTTAATGATCAGATTCGAGAGCTGTGCGACACATTCAGGCCACCCCGTGGACAGCGAGCTTCCCTCCAGTATTCAGACATGCCCAGGGTGCCACATCAGATGTCACCCTCTGATTTCATGCCCCACTTCCCATAGGGGGTATCCATGCTTATCCACATAGCCTTATTACATTTCCATTTGTTTTGATACTATGTTTGGTTTTTTGCACTATGTCTTTTGGTTTGGTCTGGTGTTTTGGGATTCTAAACTTTGTTGGTTTTTGATATCGGCTATGTGGTTTGTGATGGAATGCATTATGACTCTTATTACTACTATCTGGCTTGTTTTGTCTAATTATTTTCTTTTTGTTTGTGTGGTGTGTTTTCATTTCTGTATATAATGTTGTACATGATGATGAAACTTTGGCTTGAAGTATGATATTGCAGAAGCAAGTTGTTCGATGTGTGTGGAAGTGACAATCATGGGAAATCACAACAATCAGGGAGTTTCTTTTACCCAACCCTTTTGTTTATTTCTATATTTTCTGCATTGAGAACACTGCATTTTTCTAAGTATGGGGATGGCAAGGGTTGGCTAAGCAAATTGAATATAACTCCCTCACCACATCAAAAGTCTGAAAATCCCCCAAAATTTTGAAAATTTTTCCCAATCTCACATGACACGAAAGTACACCGTTTTTAACGTAAATCATAGATAATTTATTTGTGCCTTATCGTGTCTGCAAGTCGCAAGAACGGTTTTCCTTAAAGGTTTATTTTTATAAAAATCACATGATCAAAGTTTCTCAATCAAGTTTTGTGAACCATCAAAAACCCATTCACCCGATTTCCCTTGTGAGATTAAGCCTACAAAAAGAAAAAATATATATATATATTTAGGTGAATGAAAAAAAAATCATAGTTATGAGGGATGTCGTATGTCTAAAACATGTTCTAGGTTTATGTTGAGACCGTGTCAAATTAATCGCCTTGAGTCGTTATGGATCTTCTCCGGGTCGTCAATTGCCCGAAGATACTGGACTTTCTGCATAACTCCAGTATATTTATAAAAAAAAACCGAAAAATTATGTCTTGTATTGAAAGGTTGCAAAACCCTAAATCAAGCTAAAGAAAAAATAAAATAAATCACAATGAAAATTGTGAAATGGCTGTACGTATACGCCAAGATATACGTGTGGGTGGTAGCTCATACACCCGTATATGTGAGAAAACGTTTGAGTATCCCCCTCCATTTTTGGTCAGATCCCATAACGAACTCGGCGGCACGATCGTATATATAAACCCAAGAAACACTTAGATATACTTGACTTCAGCGTTCACTACAAATATTACACCTATAGGTCGAGTGAATTGGTGAGTTGAGTAAAAAAATATATATATATATATATATAGAAAAATGGTTTGCATTATTTGGTTGAGAGATTTTGTGAGTTTTCAAACTGCTAAAACCTTTGAGGATGTAAACCCTAGTATTGATTGTAAATCTCGTGGTCCGAATATGTACACTTAAGTGTCTATGTGGTTAAGATAGAGTTGTAGTAGTGTCGAGATTAAAAGTGGTTGCTTGGGGACAAGCAATGTTTAAGTATGGGGATGTTTGATGTGTATGGTTTTGATAAGGAAATATAGTTGATTTTGGGCTGAAAACGTCAAAATAACCTTGAAAATATTAAATTATAATTGTTTTAATGATTATTGTGAGTTTTTAGGTTAAAACAAGTTTGGCACGGAAAACAAGGTGAAAATGAAGAAAAGTCAACGTCCGGGTCAACCGGTCAAACGCGGAAGTCAAAATAAAAAGTTGCTGAAAATCTTCATGGCTTGCATGCCATGAAACACCCTTTCACGGCCTAGACCAAGCTGTGAAGCCCCTGACCAAGCTGTGATGCTGAGCCGCAGACCAGTCACCGATGACAGACCTTTCATGCTGGCCACGGCCGTGAAAGACCCAACTCAAGCCGTGAAAGCCCAGTCCTGGCCGTGTAACCGAGAAACAGAGCCCAGTCATCGACAACAGCCTTTCACGGCCTGATCTGCAAGCCGTGAAAGGCCTTTCACGGCCTGGACACATTTTTGGAAATTTTCAGATTTCGACCCTTATAAATAGAAGGCTCATTTCCACCATTCAGGACATCTTGGAGAGCAGAGAAAAAGCCAGAGAAAGCCCTCGTTGATGACCTTTGAAGATTTGAAGATTCGAAGCCTTCTACGAGTCCGAAAGTAGCGTTTTTCATCATTTCGAGCTTTTATTGGGTATTGTACTTACATTTAGCCATGAATTTCTATTTGAATCAGATTTGTTATTGTTTAAACATTAACATGGTTGGCTAAACTCATCATATCGTTTAGGCATAGACGAGCCCAACCATGGTTTAATCATGTAATTGTGTCGGTTTTTACAAACGATTATGATTTGAAGTAATAGTTTGGTTTCTTTGTTTCAATTGATGACATTTGTGTTCTTGGTTGTTCTTAGTTAATTCTTAGCCTTGTGGGACCCTCATCATTAGGTTGCAGAGCACCGACCGATTAGAAATCCTATTGTATAGCCGAACAACAGAATCTGCGGCGTACGCGTGAGCTAGCAAAAGTCACGATCGTTAAGAACCCTAGTCACCAATCAGGAGTCCAACCCTTAGGGCTGAGTGAGAAATCACTTATCCTCTGCCAGTAGCCACCCTCGACATTGTCAAGTAAACCAAGTAGTCACCGATAGGTCGGGTCTGCCCTTACTTAGTCGTGTCTAGGACCTGCTAGGTCAATTGATCCATAGAACTTAACCGCTTCACAACTCTAGAACCGTTAGGATCATCCATACCCTGACCCTTCGACCAATTGTGAGTTGAGTCACCGATAACTCGGGACTTAGCCTAGGTCACTTCAAATCCATAACCAACTTGTCTACACTTCACCATGGACCATTGGTAACCATTCAGGGCCTGTCTATAACCCTAATAGTGAACCAGTCCATAGGAATTAGGGCGCCTTGTCTTAGGAACCCAATTCACATAAGCGACAAGGCGTATGCACGAAACCGATACAATCGATTAAGCCTGGGAGGGGGAGTCATTGCCTGAGCGATCCTCTTACACTACTGAATTAAACAAACCCAATTTTCAATTTGTTCTCTCAAACCATTCACATTTCAAATTCATATTTTCAAAATACAAAAAAAAAAAAACAAACCGGCTTAACTAAAGATCAACTGTTTTGCATAAAACGTGTCCTTGAGGTTCGACATCCCGGTATTTACCAACACTATACTATACATGGCAGGTATACTTGCCTACATGTGTGTGTAGTCCCTTAGGTGGATAACCGTTTTTATAAATTTAAAACCTGATAGTGTAAGATCATATTTTCATATACACTTTCACACACATCAAGCTGATTAAACAAAAGATTAGATATTTTAATAGTGAGTTTTAATAGATACTTTTGAAGTTTATAATGATTTTACTTTGTATTTTTTTAAGAAGAAATAAAGCAAAAAAAAGAAGAAAATGAAAGAGGAAAATCGGGTGCCAATATAAGTTTTCAAGTGAGTTTTAAAATTGTTTTATTACAGATGATTAAACTTCTGAAAAATCAATTACTATTATTTGATTAATTATTAGGTTATGTTCATGTTCATAATAAAAACAAATAAGTTCGGTAACTGATGTTTCTTTTTCTTCATGCAAAACAAGATTTCAATGTGTTCTAAAATTGTTAAAAATATGGCTATTAGTTGTTAAATTTAAATAATTCATAACCATGAGTCTTAATCAAGTTCTATTTTTAAACTCACCAAGATTCTATATTTTTAAAACTCAGTGTAAAGTCTCTATTTTTATATTTCAGTGAGTTTTATATGAATTTTCAAACTTTAAAAAAACTAAGTTGTTTAAATGTAGAATTTTAGGGATGAAAGGCAGACAATCATAGAGCTGTAGAATGCTTGTTTTGTTATCAGTTATTCACAGAACTCGTTCTATATGTTGCTTAAAGGAAACCCGATTGATGAAATCTACATGGAAGTTGAGCTTAGGAGACTCAATTGGCTATAACAACATTTGGCTGCACATGGCAACGCGACACCAAGTTTTCATGCAAATGAGCCCATCATCTCCATTATATAAAGGTTTTCCCCCTTATAAAATTTTATTTTCGCAGTTCCATTCACTATTGTAATAAAAAAAATACGGAGTTATACTCTGAACATTACAATTAGTGTAGCAAAATGGGCTGGTTGGGTAACCGGTCATAATGGGTACTTTTTTTATGGGTCAGTCTAATAGGGTTAAACAGTTTTGTTTGAAGTTAACATTTGTACATGTCCAGTCGTCAAAATGGGTTATTATTACGGGTCAATCTCGTTTGTTAAACAGTTTGGTTCAAGTAGTGAGTTTTATTCTGTAGTGAGTTTTATTCTATTATGAGTTTAAAAATCATTGAGTTTTAATGAGTTTTACAAGTAGTGAGTTTTATTTTGTTATGAGTTTAAAAATCATTAAGTTTTAATGAATTTTACAAGTAGTAAGTTTTATTATGTAGTGAGTTTTATTCTATTATGAGTTTAAAAATCGTTGAGTTTTAATGAGTTTTATTTTGTTAATTATGTTGTTAATTCCAACTAAAACTTAATGAGTTTTATTCAATGCTGAGTTTAAAACTCACTGTTTAGATTTTAAAATTTGCAGTGAGTTTAAATTCGACAATGAGTTTTAAAATTTGCAGTGAGTTTCTAAACCCGAAAATAGGATTTATAGGTAAGGATTTAAAATTAACAGTTTGTTTAAACCTCACTAAGGATTTAAAACTCACAGTTTTTTTTTAAAACTCACGAAGGATATAAAACTCACTAAGGATTTAAAACTCACAGTTTGTTTAAAACTCACTGAGGATTTAAAACCACAGTTTGTTTAAAACTCACTAAAGATAAAAAATTTATTGCATTTAATACTCACTGTTGAGTTTAATATTCACTGCAGAGTTTAAAACTCACTACATTCTAGACTCACTATTTTATGTTAAATAACATGCATAAAACTCACTGAAAAGTCTCTGTTTTTTTAATTAAAACTCAGTGGTTAATTAAAACTCATTGAGTTTTAATTAAAACTCACTCTTTAGTATGTAACCTTGCACTAAGTTTTGAAAACACATCATAGAGTAAATTTAGTTTTGCATTGAGTTTTAAAACTCTAATGAATTTTACAATGAGTTTAAAAAACAGTGAGTTTAAAACTCACTATTCTGTTCATAATTAGTGAGTTTTATATGGTTTCATAATTAGTGAGTTTATATGATTTCTTAAAACACAGTGATTTTTATATATGGTTTCATAATTAGTGAGTTTATATGGTTTCTTAAAACACAGTGATATTTATATATGGTTTCATAATTAGTGAGTTTAAAACTCACTATTTATATAAACTCACTATTTATATATGGTTATTCACCAGTTGTTCGCATCAGTGACAAGTTTTCCTCGAATATCACTATTTGTAAAACTCACTATTTATATATGGTTGTTCACCAGCTGTCTGAAACACCCATGGTCAGCAGCGACAGCAGGAACATATTGATGTTTATGCTCAACTTGGACTGACCTATTTAAAGAATCTGCAAATAAAAAAAATAACCTTAAAAAGATATCGAAGAGCATTATCCAAGCAATCAATATTACTACGGCTGAAATGGGTATGGTCAGGTCAGATTGACTCACTGACAATTTTGGTCCATTTTCTTACTTTTATAAAAGCAGGGAATGTGTTAGTTGTGACTGGAAAAAGAAAAAAATATTATACACAGTCAAATTTTTCATATAAAACTATCAGCGAGGATATATGCATCAAAACTAAATTATGGGTAGCTTTTTAAGTAACCCTCTTGACTTTCAGCTAAATTTTTTTAATTGAGTAGTTTAACTGTTTGAGACATAAGACGGCCCAAATCAACCCATATACAACAAGTAAATGGGTCAATTTGCACCTGTAATTGCTAGATTCATTAACGATACTTATTATATCATTAATGCATCGTGTGTGTTTTCTGCTAAACCAAAAAACGGATCTGGTGGTGACTGTCAATGAAGGTAGCAACTAAATATGATGAGTTTCTTTTAGTTTTTTTCATTTATCTTGGCTGGTTGTTATTGTACCCTTTATTTGTTGTGTTGGTGGGGAGTAAAGTAAAGTTATTATATTTTAAGCTTTTGTAACTTGTTTAGATCTTTCAGAGAAAATTATCTGTCACGGATAGGAGAAAATGGTGGTCTAACCCATGATCAAGAAATTTCAGACTTTAATTAATGCAGGTTAATGTTGCTCTCTCTCTAAAAGCCCTCTAATTGTCTTTGATTTTTTATTTCATTTCTCTGTTCCAATCTGTTGTTGCAGGCTTGCAGCTGACGAGCCACTCAAATCACATTAGAGGTTCGATCCCCAATGTCTTACGATATGCTATTAGTTCATTATATATGTCGGTTTGAACTGAGATTCCCCATCATGATTTCCAATTGTTTCTTTTGGTTTTACTTGGTAATCCTAAAATTCCCCAAATCCACTAGAGAGTTTCTGTGAAGCTTTTAAATATGGTCAGTGAGTTTTAATTGAGTTTTAACATGAGTAATAAAAGTAGTGAGTTCTAATTGAGTTTTAATATGAGTTTTAAATCCCAAGTGAGTTTTATATGTGTTTTACTTAATCTAATAATCTAGATTCTAATTGCACTGTGTTATTTAATTAAAACTCACTGCTGATTTTAAATCTTGTAAGTATGAGTTCAAAACTCATTTCTAAGTTTAAAATTTTTTTACAACAATTCCAACCTTAAGTATAAAAGTACTTTTCATGCTCTTTTATATTTTTGTGGCAGATTGATGAGAATAAAAAGTGTTTCCCTAAAATTTTGAAATGATGATGAGTTTTAATGTGACACCTCGTCCGAAAATCCAGGTCAAATCGTTTACTCTGACTTTTAAATTAAGTATTAATGTGCTTTAACTGATCTGATTACTATTTAAACTGTTAATTATTGTGCCTGACTGTTAACTGATGACGTAAAACCAAATTCCGTGTTTGTACTAGAAGCATACACCCGTAAAATGCATAGAGATTTCATGTATTAGTCATGGAATTTCAATAACGAGAAAAATAAATATAAAATGTATTTTTATATTTTATCCGGAACTTTGTAATATTAACCCATCAACTTCGTAATTTTTATAAATTGTTACAACCTTGGGTTTTTATAATATTTAGTCACCACCTTTTGTAATTTTTATACTTTCGAGCTTTATAAAAGTTATGATCTTAATCATCACCATCCTTCCCATATTTTATAAAAACTCCTACAATACATAATCTATTTTATAAAACATGACATGATTTATAAAAACAATCACCAACTTACTTACTCCTCCCTCTACCTCCCTTTACCTCCCTCTACCTCCCTCTATCTCCCTTTACCTCCTTCTACTTCCCTCTACGTCCCTTCTCCTCTTTTTCTATCGTGAACAAGCACCAACCACCACCTCCCATCTCTTTTTCTCCTTTTCTTTCGGTGAACAACCAACCCACACCACCATCGCCACCTTTCTACCTCCTCTCTTCTCAGCGACAACCACCACCTGCTACTATGTTACTGCCGCCGTGAACAGCCCCCACCAGCTTCTGCCGCTGCTGTACTACTGTTGTTGCGCCGCTGCCGTCCACAGCCGCACACCACCACAGTCGAGCCACCACCCTCCTCTCTTATTCGGTTTCCATTTCCTCACCTTTGTGAGTCTTTTTAACCATTTTTCTTTATGTTTTATATGTGTTAAACATCCCAAATGATCCCTCGGGTCTTTATAACTAACCGACAAAACTTGGAGTTTTCTAACGATCGTAAACACCGAACTACATTTTCTTTCTTTTATTTTCCTTGAACCTTAAGGTTATATGGTTTCAAAATGTGATTATCATGTTGTTTGTCTAGCACTAAAATGTTAGTGTTATTCGAAAATGAAAAGCTATGGTTTAATTACTAACTTAATTATTTGGTTTGATCATTTAGTTATTCTTATGATGCTTATATGTTTTGCATGGTTAGATTTAATTGTAATCATGTTATTAGTATGTTTATGGCCATTAGAAGTTTATTTGATCATATTGGTTAATCATCATGTTCATGGACTAATATGTTGCTAATGACATTTATCATGGACTATTATAATGTTTAGTGATACATTTGGACTAGATTGGACATTAGAAAATGTTAACTTGATCTTACACATAAAATGACAACATTAAATCATTTAAATGAATTTATTATGGTTAAATATTAATTTAGTAATTTTATAAAAATTACTAGGATAAATTAAACCATCAAAGTAAGCCATGGAAATTAGTCATATAAAATGGTCTTATTTTACAAATATATATATATATATATATATATATATATATATACGTATATATATATAATTTCTAAACACAAGACTTAAAATGGTTGTTTAGATTTTATAGAAATAAAATGGATAAGAATATATATATATATATATATATATATATATATATATATATATATATATATATATATATATATATATAGGAAGAGGATCATTGGAAAACCCTCTTCCTATTGGAAAACCTGGAAAACCCTATTAAACCAATCACATAATTTCTTTTACTTTTAATTTTTTTCTTTTATTTAAAGGGTAATATGGTAACTTGCCATATTCTATTTTAGTAAAAAAAATTAATTTCATTTAACTAATTGATCTGATTTCTAGGGATCTTCTTTACTTTGTTTTTCATCTCCTTAAACCCTAATCACGTTCTAATCTGTAATCACGTCCAAAGTTCCATTTCTTTCATTTGCTTGTCCATCTTTTTCTCCTTTATCTCCATTGATATAGAAGATCAAGATCACGAAGTAAAAAACCAAGTTCACAAAAATATGGATTCTAATTCTTCTGATTCTAATCTAGATCACGAAAGAATTGTTGGATTAGAATGCTCCAGTCCTATTCGTGATTCATTCAATCATAGTTCCGAAGATAATCATTGTTCTTCGATTGTGATGGCTAATGAAGATAATATTCTTCCACTTTCTACGCCTGTGAAGAGCAACAATTTATCTGTTTTTCAATCCGCGGATATTCCTGGAATTCATCATGAAGGTTTGTTCTTTCAATTAATTATTTCTTACACCGATGTAATAATATATCGTTGTCAGGTTATAGCTTTTTATTAAATTTCATTGTTACATTGGCATAATAATGTGTCTTTATCAGGCTATAGTTTCTGAGTTAATTTTTATAAATGAGCCTCAATATGAATATATTTTTTTTTTGTTTTAATTCACTTTCGTTAATAATAAATCTATCTGTTTTGTTTTCCCATAATGCATTTATATTACAATCATGTAACAAAACATGTTTGCTTTATACCTGATGAATTTATCTTACACCAATGTAATGTTACATGTGGGCAAATAGTTTTTATTTGTTTTAATTGTCTTTTTATATTATCATATAGTGCATCTGATCACAGTTGTTTCATTAATGTAACGTATTTTCTATTTAAGAAAATATATGCTTTTAATTTTTTGTAAACACATTTAATTTATTTTAACGTTCGTTTTTTTTTACATTAAGGGAAACTAGTAATGAAATACCGGTTGAACCATGTATCAATAAAAAACATGTTGTTATTCAAGAACTGAACACCATCAACGACCCATAAGAAGTTGATCTTGAACCACCTTCAGGAATAAGGAACAAAGGATCTGGTACAACTAAGCAGCTAAGGGGACCCGGTGAGAAAGCGATTGATGTAATTAAAAAGCCGTTAAGGAAGTGTAAGTATTGTTCTCAAATGGTAAATGGTCATGACTCTCGTAATTGTCCATAGAAAAAGGCGAATATAGAGGAACTGAAAAAGTTTCAAGAACTTCAACGTCAAGGATGGAAAAAAGCTAGTGCCAACAACAACGATGATGTGCGTGAAGACACCTGAAGATTCAACCGAAGATTCTTCGGATGAACAGTATCGTGGCCGATTTTTTATTACTCATGTTTGCTTTAACTTGTCTTAGCGGTTTTTTTTAAATGTACTTTCATGTTCATTCAACTTATATCAACGATATTTTGGTTGTTTTATTATGCTTATCTTTTTTCTTTATTACAGTATTTATTCGTTGTTTTTCAAATTTCATTCAGCTAGTAAGAAGTTACACCCTTGTATCTTTTAAATTGATTTTGTTATGTTAACTGTTACAACACTTGCATATTCCACATCTTGCTAGATTTGAAATTTGTATATACATAACTTTTTATTTTATTTTATAGTGACCCTAATTACATATTATCATACCAATGTAACAACATTCCTTTTCATTCTTCAAACTATGTTGTAAGACCAGCCTAGCAACTTTCTTTTTATTGTAATATAATTTTATTTTTATATTGGTCATAATTACATCTTGTTACATCAATGTAACAACTTCATTTGTTTGTTCTAAAAATGTGTCGTTTGACTTAATTGTAAATTATAAAAAGATTCTTTATTTTCGTTTTCCCTTTTTTACCGGCAGGTTATCTTTCAAACGATCTTGAATACATCATATTTCGATGTTTTTTATTCCAATATTTTGCCACTATTTTCATAGTTCAACACACTAATCAAATACCATACATACGTACATATACTTTCTTATGTTAATTGTTATAAGGCTCATATTCCAGTATGATTCTCTTGATTACATAGTTTCAACACAATAATCAAATACTACGTACACGTACTCATACTTTTTTATACTAAATATTACACTTATGTAACAAAACTAAACAACAAATATGGTTAATTTTGGCTCAAAAAAGCTCCATGGCACATAGTCAATTCAATGCATTCATATAATATAAACCCATAAACATTTTCATGTTTTTAATACTAAGTCAATTCACATATCATAACCCCCCCCCCCCCCCCCCCCAAAAAAAAAAAAAAAAAAACCTAAAGTAAAACACCGACAAACCAAAATGAAAGTGTAGCTTCAAAACAGACCATAATCCAACTTGAAAATGCTTCATTCAATTATTCATTTTGTACAGATCTTCTGCTTCCCACATCACCTTATCCTTGTACCTGTTTGCCACACTCGTCAACATCTTGCACCCGTGCTTCCTTCTCAATGCGTTGATCTTCTTCTATTTTTCGTCTCTTCCTCTAGGGAATTTACAATCAAACTTCTTTCCTTTACCCCCTGAAAACATCTTCATATGTCTCATGATGAAAATACCACAATCATTGAAGTTGTCCTTTGTTCTCCATCCAATATTAAGCTTCTCAGTAACCACTTTTTCAATTTCCTTCCATTTTTCATGGTAACCAACTCTATAATAACATTTTTAAGATTAGTTTGTTACAAACTGAAGCTTATCTTACTGTACTATCTAAGATAACTGAAAATTACTTTCTTACAGTATAGTAACCAACTGTAATATCTAAGATAATTGAAAGTTACACTTACACTGATGTAACAATACTGTAACATAACAGCCATGTAACATTTCAAAGGAATAGCAATACTGTAACAATAAACCATTTCAAATCACTAATACCAATTACATATCTTTCTTCATAACTATTTAGTAACAAAGTTGTACCATTCATAACTATAAAGTAACAAAACTGTAACATAAGAAATAACCAAATACATATAACAACACTGTAATATTACAAAGGAATAGCAATACTATACACATCTTTCTTCATAACTATTTAGTACCAAAGATGCAACATTTATAAGTAATAACAAGGATGTAATCATCTTATACCTTAAACAACTGAATCATTGATTCCATCTGAAAAACCCCTTCCATTATCTAGATAACAACAATTACCTATAACAACACCAATTACGTATTACAACACTGTAATACCTATTACAACAATGAATCAAACAACGGATATCGAAAAACAACGCAGGGGAGAACGACAGCAAAAAACCATTTTACTAATCACGCAATGTATTCGAAAAAAAAACTAGGGTTACAAAAAATCACATACCTTCAATCGTAAACGACGCTGTAACTGGGTAAAGATGAAATCACAATGTGAAATAGTTGAAGCGTTGTTACGAGGTGAAATCAACTTTGTAAACCCTAGCTTATTCGTCGGAGACGCTGCACATTAAGGATCACCATGGGGAGACGACCGAATTTTTAGACTGCAATACACTTTCTTTTTGAAATGATGGCTACAAATCTTCAACAAAAATAAAGATTAGAGAGAGAAAGTAGGAAGCGTATAATGAGGAGGTTTTGTTTTTGGCAGTTCATTGATATGGTAGAACAAATTACTATCATACCCATCATTAAATGTAAAATCTTACAGTTATTTACAATCCAACCTCTGGCTAATCTAAACCATTAATTTTTTAATCAATGGCTAAAAAGGGTTTTTCAGGTTTTCCAGAAAATAAGGGTTTTCCATGGAACCCTACCCTATATATATATATATATATATATATATATATATATATATATATATATATATATATATTCTTATATCCAAAAATGGTAAAAGATCATATTTTTGACATTTGACACAAAAGGTATAAATCTTGGATTTTATACAAAAGTGGAATTATTTTATGTTGGCGAATATTTCTATAAAAATTCTTGAATAAAAACCTTAGCTTTATTTAATAAATAAAGTTATTTAAAAATGATTTCATAAAAATAAAATCAAAACACTTATAAAAATTATGAAAAACATATTTTAAACATTTTTTATTATTTTAAATAAATCAAAAAATCAAAACGTTTCAACCGGACCAAGTGTTTTATTTTTAAACGTTTGGAATTGAAACAAAATCTTTAAACGATTTAAAAACGTTTTTACGACGTAACGAATCGTAAATAATTATTTCGACAAATAATTATCCATATGAATTTTAGAAACCCTAAATTGAGTTAAACTCATCATGTATTGTGACAATTGTAACTTCCCAAGTTAGCTCCGTTAAGTTTTTCCGTTAATTCCATCAGTTTCGTTAGACAATCTCCGTTAGCCATGTTATAAACCGTAACTAATGCGTGTCTAGACCGAATACGTCCATGACCTTTGGTTGATCACCGAACCCGTCCATATGTGCTATGTGTTTATTTACTTACTACCATTACGTGAAGTTATATGCAACGTGTTTATTTGATTAAGGGTGTAATTGTGTGATTATCGAGGAATTGTGCTTGTCTTACTTAGAATGTAAATTGACCTTTTTGGGTAGCCAGCGAAACTACCAGGCGAAACTACAGTTTCGCCCGGTAGCTAAGACATTTAGGCTACGGGACCAGTTTCGCGTGGCTAGCGAAACTGCCAGCGAAACTACCAGCGACACTACCGGCGAAACTAGCACCTGATATATAGGAAACCCAAGCCAACCTTTTCATTTTTACTCATTCCTCACAAATACACACACTTCTGCACTCTCCCTCTCTCGAGATCTCCGGCCAGCAAGGAAATAGCTCGAACCACAATGATTCCAGCCCCAAATTTCCATCCATTCAAGCATTGGAGATCAACCGTGAGTCACATAAACCTCCCTTATGCATTTCTTGTATGTTTAACTAAAATGTATGCTTAGAATCCACATGCAACGACTTCCGCTACTGCTATGATGCTTAGGGATGCTAGACATAACATAAATTCTGTAACTTACCATGTCAATATGAAGATCTATGCTAGTTAGGTTCCTTTATGTGAAAATGCATTCTTGGTAAATTGATGACTAGAAACCATGTTTTAGGTGTTAAAATTGCTCACATGATGTTAGTAAACGTTTAGGTATGCTAGATATCGAATTGCATGTGATACAGAAGCTGTTAGAAAGGTTTTTAGTCAAATTTACGGGTTTTTTTAGCGACTAGCGAAACTGTGCCTTCATCAGGCGAAATTAGGTAGCGAAACTATGTATATCTTCATCCAGCGAAACTACCGAGCGAAATTCCCTGAACGAAAGTTCAAACCAGTTTCGGGCGAAACTAGGCTAGCGAAACTGTGCTAACAGTTTCGAGCGAAACTAGCCTAGCGAAACTGTGTCATCGGGTATTGCCTAGCGAAAGTGCTGCCCGTGCACACAGCGAAACTGCCTAGCGAAACTGCTAGCGAAATTGTGACCAGAATCCAAACTTGTACAATTTACTTGAAATGATATGCCATGACTTGCATGCTTTATACTATGATAATACTTGCTTGGACTTCTGATGTATATGAACCCTTGGGTATGATCAACCGTCGGTATCGTGTGTCGTTATGTCGTGTCGTGTTTTCCAACGTGCTAGTAGTTTTAAACACAACCTTACGCCTAAGACCTTAATGTGATTATTAGGTCCTCATTAACAATCACACTTGGATTTATTGAAGCTTAAGCCAAGCAACCTAAGGTGAGTTTCACTTACTGTTATAGTTGCATCCGGTAAGGGGTGGCAACACACGGTAAAGGTATTTCTTTACTTGAGTATTTATCCCATTATATCACATGTTCACTGAATTGCTTTATAAACAAAAGTCCTTACTTATCGGGCCATTAGTATAGAATAGCGAGGTAATGTTGAGTAGATCTACTGGGGATTGACACCCCCGCTCAGCGGTGCACAGGATGCACCCTCCCGACTGGCGGTCGGACTGAGACCAATATTAGCCTAAGAATACCGTGATCGGGAAAGACACGGGGAAGGCAAATTACATAGGTGAATACCTATCAAATACAATGTCAGCTTTGGTTGCGAACGTTCAGAGGAGCATAAGCATAGGCTAGCTACCTAACGATACGGATAATACTTACATTTCTAGATTACGAACTTAATTCTTTATGTTTCGTATGCATTTTTGGTCTACATGGTGTTGTGTAGACTGACTTAGTGAACTCACCAGCCCTTTTAGCTGACACTTGATCGTTGTTTACTTTTCAGGTCGTTAGGTGGATTCATGGATGGCACGGATGGCGGCAGTACTCTCTTTGGCAAACTTTTGGGAAATTCATATTTCCAAACTTTATGAACATGTCTTTTGTATATCAAACTTGTAATCACTAATTTGCTTCCGCTGATCCGTTTAAACTAACTTATGTATTCGTGAAACAAACTTTCCTCTACTTATTTTGAAGCCCCTTATCTTTTATTCATTTACTGTTATGGCTTGGTTGTAACTAAAATCTTGGATCCTGGTCTGGTTCACACCCCACACGGTTATACTCCGTTAGTGGAATTTGGGGGTGTGACAGATTGGTATCAGAGCCATTGGTTACAGCGAACCAGAACATTTTTAAAGGTAAAGATTTCTGAACTGTAACTGTTTTTGAAAAGATTTTGTTACAACCCATTCCTCAAGAGTACTGCCCTGCGTGCCGAAGATGATCCTCATTCAGAATCCTTGTCTAATGCATAGCCTTAGCAAATTTAAATATGTCGTTCATGTAAATAGATGTTTTATGAGATTTGTTTTAACGGAACTTAACAACTTTTTAGTATTGGATATACTAACCTTTGGAGGTTTTGCATCGATTTGCTAGAAATCATGCCTCCGCGGAGAGAACCAGAAAACAACCCGGGAAACTTTACTGCTGCTCAAGTTCAAGACATGATCAACCAAGGCGTTGCTGCAGCCTTGGCAGCCGCCCAGCTCCAGTTCCAAGGACAAAATCATCATCAGTGCACTTTCAAGACGTTCATGGATTGTAAGCCCCTGGTGTTTAAGGGCGATGAAGGAGCTGTGGGCCTGTTACGATGGCTCGAAAAGTCGGAAAAGGTTTTTGTTATGTGTAACTGCCCGGTGGGGGATCGGGTGAAGTATGCTACTGGTACACTTGAGGGTTCCGCACTGACATGGTGGAATGCTCAGATTCAAATGCTGGGAATTGATGCTGCTAATGCCATGACATGGCAAGAGTTCAAAGATGCGATCATGGAAGAGTATTGCCCCCGCGATCAGGTTAAGAGGTTGGAGCTCGAGTTTGTGAATTCCAAGATGGTAGGCTCAGAGGTAGAGGAGTACACTGCTAGATACCACGAGTATTCAATTCTGTGTCCTTCAATGGTCGATGCCGATTATAAAAAGATAGAAAGGTATGTGGACGGATTGGCTCCACAAATTCAGGGAATGGTAACCGCCTCAAACCCCCTTAATGTGCGGCAAGCAATCAGGCTAGCACACAAGTTGACAGACCAAGCGGTGGCTCAAGGCACCTTGCCACCAAAGAAATCTCCCAAGACTGCACTTGATGGGAAGAGAAAGAGAGAAGAGGAACCAAGTAACAACAATGCCGGTAATAACCTTGGAAAGTTTTCTGGCTCCCAGAACCAGAACAAGAGGTCCGACAACTCTAAAGGTGGTTTCAACAACAGTGGAGGCGGAAATCAAAACCGCCAAGGCAGTAGTGGTCAGGGTTCAAACAGATACAGGGGAAAGGCACCCTACTGCAACAAGTGCAGTATACATCACACAGGCGATTGCAATCAACCTCCCTGTGAGCGATGTGGTAAAATGGGGCATATGGCCAAAAATTGTTGGAGTGGACTACCAAACCGGTCAAGGCAAAACAATGATGGTCCTAGGGGATGTTTTGAATGTGGTAAACCTGGCCATGTGAAAAAGGATTGCCCCCAACTCGGGAGAACCGGAAACAACAACCACCACGATAACAACAACAACAACAACAACGGCGGAGGTAGTGGTGGAAACGGGGGAAACGGTGCTAGAGGACGAGCGTTCGTCATGGGTTCAGGAGAAGCAAAGAATGATGCCAACGTGATAACCGGTAAGTTTCTTCTCAATAACTACTTTGCAAATGTGCTCTTTGATTCCGGTGCTGAGAAAAGTTTCATTTCAACTAAGTTTTGTAAGTTGATAAAGGCCAATTCGAAACCTCTAGAAGCTAGGTACACTGTTGAACTAGCTAATGGTAAGCTTATTGATGCAACACATTTAGTCAAGGATTGTACCTTAGAACTCTCTGGCCATAAGTTCAGCATAGATTTGATGCCTTTCACCATTGGTAGTTTCGACATAATAGTTGGCATGGATTGGCTATCCGCGCATCAGGCCGAACTCGTCTGCCGAGAGAAGATCATACGTATACCCACTGCAAACGGAGACGTACTCTCGATTCAGGGTGAGAAGGGAGGCACTGTCTCCGGAATCATATCGTACCTCAAGGCCCAGAAATATCTACGGAAGGGACACGTAGCCATTCTAGCAACGGTTACGGATCAAAGCCTAGCCGAAAAGAAAATCGAAGATTTCCCGATAGTTCGCGATTACCCCGATGTATTCCCAGAGGAATTACCTGGTTTACCTCCGAATCGACAAGTCGAGTTTGGAATCGACCTTGTCCCCGGTGCAGCTCCAGTTGCCCGAGCTCCTTATCGCCTGGCGGTGAATGAACTACATGAGTTGTCTACCCAACTGCAGGAATTATTAGATAAAGGTTTTATTAGACCTAGTTCGTCGCCATGGGGTGCGCCCGTGTTATTCGTCAAGAAAAAGGATGGAACGTTCAGAATGTGTATAGATTATCGCGAGCTCAACAAAGTTACTATTAAGAATCGGTATCCTCTCCCTCGCATCGACGACCTCTTCGATCAACTGCAAGGATCCAGCTACTACTCAAAAATCGACTTAAGGTCCGGATATCATCAACTCAGGGTCCGTGAGGAAGATATTTCAAAGACTGCTTTCAGAACGCGCTACGGTCACTACGAGTTCCTGGTTATGCCTTTCGGCTTAACAAACGCGCCAGCGGTGTTCATGGACCTCATGAACCGCGTATGCAAGCCCTACCTAGACCAGTTTGTTATTGTTTTCATCGACGACATCCTCGTTTATTCAAGGACGAAAGAGGAACATGAGGAGCATCTACGGTTAATTTTAGAGTTATTAAGGAAGGAGCAACTCTACGCCAAATTCTCAAAATGCGACTTCTGGATTCGGGAAGTTCAGTTTCTGGGTCATATCGTCAATGAGCAGGGTATTCATGTTGATCCAGCCAAAGTTGAGGCGATCAAGAATTGGTCTACGCCACGAGCACCGACTGAAATTCGACAATTTCTAGGGTTGGCAGGTTACTACCGTCGTTTTATTAAAGGGTTTTCTCAGATAGCTCAACCGTTAACCGCTCTCACGCATAAAGGCGTTCAGTACCGATGGGGCGACAAGGAAGAAGCAGCATTTCAAACCTTGAAAGAAAAACTTTGTACCGCGCCCGTACTATCTCTACCTGAAGGTGTCGACGACTTCGAGGTCTATTGTGATGCTTCAATCCAAGGACTTGGATGTGTTTTAATGCAAAGAGGCAAAGTCATCGCTTATGGGTCAAGGCAACTAAAGTCGCACGAAAAGAATTATACGACTCATGATCTGGAGTTAGGAGCTGTCGTATTTGCCTTGAAATTTTGGAGACACTACCTATACGGTACCAAGTGCACGATATTCACTGACCATAAAAGCCTCCAGCACATAATGGAACAGAAGGAACTCAACATGAGGCAGCGTAGGTGGGTCGAGCTGCTAAACGATTACGACTTGGCAATAAAGTATCATCCAGGAAAGGCCAATGTGGTGGCCGATGCTCTGAGCAGAAAGGAACACGTAAAACCTAGAAGGGTACGAGCTTTACAGCTCACGATTCATGCAGGATTACCGGATAGAATCCGAGATGCTCAGAAAGAGGCCCTGAAGGAGGAAAATTTCGAGTCCGAATCCCTAAATGGCATAGATGGAACTTCGGAGGTTAAGTCGGATGGAATCCGTTACTATAAAGATCGAATTTGGGTACCTCTACACGGAAACCTTCGAGAGCTAGTGATGGACGAGGCTCACAAGTCTCGATACTCGGTCCATCCTGGTTCGGACAAAATGTACCAAGACTTAAAAGAACTCTACTGGTGGCCTAAGATGAAGGCGGAAATTGCTGCATATGTCGGTAAGTGTTTGACATGCTCAAAGGTCAAAGCAGAACACCGTAAGCCTCCAGGATTGCTGCAACAACCGACAATTCCCGAATGGAAATGGGAAGAAATCTCGATGGACTTCATCACGGGATTGCCCCGTACTCCCCGTGGAAACGACATGATTTGGGTGATCGTGGATAGATTAACCAAATCCGCCCACTTCATAGCCCTCAAGGAAAAAGACAAAACTGATAAGTTGGCACAAGTCTACATTGAAGAGATTGTCAAGCTTCATGGAGTACCTTTATCAATTATCTCCGATCGAGACCCCAGATTTGCCTCACACTTTTGGAGATCATTGCAATCAGCCTTAGGCACTCGTTTAGATATGAGTACCGCATACCATCCTCAGACAGACGGCCAAACTGAACGCACAATCCAAACCCTTGAAGACATGCTCCGAGCGTGCGTTATGGATTTCGGCAAGGATTGGGAAACTCACTTGCCACTGGTCGAATTCTCCTACAACAACAGTTACCATTCCAGTATTGGAGCCGCTCCCTTTGAAGCTCTCTACGGACGGAAATGTAGATCACCGGTCTGTTGGGCCGAGGTCGGTGACAGTCAACTCACGGGACCGGAACTAGTGTATGAAACGACGGAAAGAATTGTGCAGATCAGAAACCGTATGAAAGCCGCCAGAGATCGTCAAAAGAGTTATGCAGACAAACGTAGAAGGCCATTAGAATTCGAGGTGGGTGACCGTGTACTGTTGAAAGTCTCACCTTGGAAAGGTGTCGTGCGTTTTGGAAAGCGCGGGAAGTTGAATCCCCGTTATATAGGACCCTTCCCGATAACAGAAAAGATTGGAACGGTGGCGTATCGTTTGGACTTGCCACCTGAGCTAGACGGAGTGCATAATGTATTCCACGTTTCAAACCTAAAGAAGTGTCTGGCCGATGAAACTTTGATAGTACCACTAGAGGAACTTCACATTGACGAGCAACTTCGGTTTATAGAGCAACCTGTTGAGATAATGGGACGCGAAGAAAAAGCGTTGAAAAGAAGCAAGATCCCGATCGTCAAAGTCAGATGGCATTCAAGGCGTGGACCGGAGTTCACGTGGGAACGGGAAGACCAGATGAAAAAGAAGTATCCTCACTTGTTCGGTCAAGCCTCCGCATCAACCCAAGGTACTAGCTAATTTTCGGGACGAAAATTCCTTAACATGGGGAGGCTGTGACAATTGTAACTTCCCAAGTTAGCTCCGTTAAGTTTTTCCGTTAATTCCATCAGTTCCGTTAGACAATCTCCGTTAGCCATGTTATAAACCGTAACTAATGCGTGTCTAGACCGAATACGTCCATGACCTTTGGTTGATCACCGAACCCGTCCATATGTGCTATGTGTTTATTTACTTACTACCATTACGTGAAGTTATATGCAACGTGTTTATTTGATTAAGGGTGTAATTGTGTGATTATCGAGAAATTGTGCTTGTCTTACTTAGAATGTAAATTGACCTTTTTGGGTAGCCAGCGAAACTACCAGGCGAAACTACAGTTTCGCCCGGTAGCTAAGACATTTGGGCTACGGGACCAGTTTCGCGTGGCTAGCGAAACTGCCAGCGAAACTACCAGCGACACTACCGGCGAAACTAGCACCTGATATATAGGAAACCCAAGCCAACCTTTTCATTTTTACTCATTCCTCACAAATACACACACTTCTGCACTCTCCCTCTCTCGAGATCTCCGGCCAGCAAGGAAATAGCTCGAACCACAGTGATTCCAGCCCCAAATTTCCATCCATTCAAGCATTGGAGATCAACCGTGAGTCACATAAACCTCCCTTATGCATTTCTTGTATGTTTAACTAAAATGTATGCTTAGAATCCACATGCAACGACTTCCGCTACTGCTATGATGCTTAGGGATGCTAGACATAACATAAATTCTGTAACTTACCATGTCAATATGAAGATCTATGCTAGTTAGGTTCCTTTATGTGAAAATGCATTCTTGGTAAATTGATGACTAGAAACCATGTTTTAGGTGTTAAAATTGCTCACATGATGTTAGTAAACGTTTAGGTATGCTAGATATCGAATTGCATGTGATACAGAAGCTGTTAGAAAGGTTTTTAGTCAAATTTACGGGTTTTTTAGCGACTAGCGAAACTGTGCCTTCATCAGGCGAAATTAGGTAGCGAAACTATGTATATCTTCATCCAGCGAAACTACCGAGCGAAATTCCCTAAACGAAAGTTCAAACAAGTTTCGGGCGAAACTAGGCTAGCGAAACTGTGCTAACAATTTCGAGCGAAACTAGCCTAGCGAAACTGTGTCATCGGGTATTGCCTAGCGAAAGTGCTGCCCGTGCACACAGCGAAACTGCCTAGCGAAACTGCTAGCGAAATTGTGACCAGAATCCAAACTTGTACAATTTACTTGAAATGATATGCCATGACTTGCATGCTTTATACTATGATAATACTTGCTTGGACTTCTGATGTATATGAACCCTTGGGTATGATCAACCGTCAGTATCGTGTGTCGTTATGTCGTGTCGTGTTTTCCAACGTGCTAGTAGTTTTAAACACAACCTTACGCCTAAGACCTTAATGTGATTATTAGGTCCTCATTAACAATCACACTTGGATTTATTGAAGCTTAAGCCAAGCAACCTAAGGTGAGTTTCACTTACTGTTATAGTTGCATCCGGTAAGGGGTGGCAACACACGGTAAAGGTATTTCTTTACTTGAGTATTTATCCCATTATATCACATGTTCACTGAATTGCTTTATAAACAAAAGTCCTTACTTATCGGGCCATTAGTATAGAATAGCGAGGTAATGTTGAGTAGATCTACTGGGGATTGACACCCCCGCTCAGCGGTGCACAGGATGCACCCTCCCGACTGGCGGTCGGACTGAGACCAATATTAGCCTAAGAATACCGTGATCGGGAAAGACACGGGGAAGGCAAATTACATAGGTGAATACCTATCAAATACAATGTCAGCTTTGGTTGCGAACGTTCAGAGGAGCATAAGCATAGGCTAGCTACCTAACGATACGGATAATACTTACATTTCTAGATTACGAACTTAATTCTTTATGTTTCGTATGCATTTTTGGTCTACATGGTGTTGTGTAGACTGACTTAGTGAACTCACCAGCCCTTTTAGCTGACACTTGATCGTTGTTTACTTTTCAGGTCGTTAGGTGGATTCGTGGATGGCACGGATGGCGGCAGTACTCTCTTTGGCAAACTTTTGGGAAATTCATATTTCCAAACTTTATGAACATGTCTTTTGTATATCAAACTTGTAATCACTAATTTGCTCCCGCTGATCCGTTTAAACTAACTTATGTATTCGTGAAACAAACTTTCCTCTACTTATTTTGAGGCCCCTTATCTTTTATTCATTTACTGTTATGGCTTGGTTGTAACTAAAATCTTGGATCCTGGTCTGGTTCACACCCCACACGGTTATACTCCGTTAGTGGAATTTGGGGGTGTGACATGTATTGTTGATATCAATTATTTTGATAATAATTATATATATTAACTTAAAACCTTTAATATCTTACCTACTTGAGTTTAAAGTATTTAATCTTTAACTTGTAGTAATTTAATAAAATTATTTCGACAAGTTAGAATAGTTTTTTATAATAATTAAGAATCCCAGTTATATATATATTAACTTAACGCGATTAAATATTCAATTGGTCGAGCGAACCTCAAAATAATAATAAATATTATTATTTAAAACAATGTTCAAGACTTGATTGAACTGGTCTACATGATAAGTTATCCCGTGTTCATTACTTGTATTCAATTTACATAAATTCCTATATACGTGAACGTTCGCATTTACCGACTTACTAAACTGATTAACTAACGGGTTTTCAAACGCTACAATTATACGTCAAGACTTGACCGGTATCATTTGGGTAACGTTCGCTACTCAAATGATTATGTGGACCCTTATGCATGTTGTCTTATGTTTTATTAGGTCTTTACCTCATAGTTGCCACTCGGCAATCCATCATCATCCCTGAACCAAGTGAGTTTCACGGCCCCTTTTCTTTATATTGTTTTACACTTATGGGGGAGAAATCATGAACTGATAAAATGCTTTAACTTAATGTTATGGTCTACTGTTAGCCGTATAATAATCTGTTCTCTTACTGATTGCCCACACCTGGTACTTTATCGTTATAAACGTTAGTACAACTGAATCCCACCATTAGTTGATTTTAATTAGTTTTGCTTGAAACGATAGCTAGTGAATAGATCTATTTGGGTTGACAACCCTGCCCTGATTGGTAGCTCCAATTCTGACTTCCGGATATTGTCTTGGGGTACACGTCAGTTATTCTGCTATGTTCGGTATCTCTCGGGCGAGGATACCATGGGTGGGTAAACCCTTAGTATTTGAAATCAATGTTCAGGTGAGATCATACAACCACAATAGTAAGCCAATGTAACATTCTAAGTTTTCTGAAACTGTTTTACAATCTTACTATCGAGTCCTAAACCTGTGAACCTCACCAACTTTATGTTGACCTTTTAAACTCATGATTTCTCAGGTAATTAAGCTGATCATGGAAGCCGTGCAAATGGGACTTCGCATTTACATTCGGACCTGCTTCGTTGGAGTCCTAGTCCCTATCTATCCTAGATAACTACTTTATGTTTTCAATAAATGAAACTAGACTTTTAAAGTTAAAATGCAAGACAATATCGTTTACTACTCTTTCTGCTGCAACAATTAATGATATCATGTTTTAATTAACGTTTGAATTTAGCAGTAGTTGTACTGTAAATCTGTGACTATGATTCCATCTCGCTCACACCCAAACCTTTGACAGGGGTGTCACATTTAAAGTTAACATTGAGTTTTAAAACTCAATGGTGCATTTGTAGTGAGTTTGGATCCTCAGAAGTTTACAACTTAATCAATGAGTTTTATACAACTAAGTGGGTTTTAAATACAACAAAACTCATTGATTGTAGTATTTTACTTCTATTAGTTTGATTAATAAAGATATATATAGAGTTTTATCCAACAATAGTCCATAACTGTGTTTATTCTTTTTCAAAAGAAGGATACCATTGTTTGAAGAAGTTGCGGTTATGTATCAGTATGACTAACCAAATGTGAACCAAAACAATAATCCATGTATGTTTTGAAGTTTAAATCAAATGAAAAAGTTGCAGCCTACTTTTATGTATATTTTCACTTATAATCTGGATGTGAACCATTGTTTGAAGAAGTTGCGGTTATGTATCAGTATGACTAACCAAATGTGAACCAAAACAGTTTGCTAACTTTGAATGTCCTTTAACTAGTGCAAGCAAAGCCAATTGTGATTTAATATGGTACAATCTGCCCACTAAAAGTCAACAAAATAAAATAGTATCACAACTTCCATATATCTTTTGAGAATTGGTGCAATTGTGAATTGGTACAGAATTCAAAATAGTACATTAGGTTATTATTGAGTGTTTAACATCATCCACAATATCATCCAACAACCAATGGGTTTCTAGCACAAGTATCCACCTCTGTCTTTGCATCACATAAATCTATCTGCAACCCAACTGACCCATTAGCAACCACAAACCAAAACCACACAACCATGGCAGCAGTATCATCATCAGCACCAGTGTTACCATTCCAGTCATATTCTACTCTAGAAAAATAACATCAACAAGCACCATGGTTGTTAAAAGCGATGATCGCACTCACTATAGCGCGCTACGTAGCGAAGTGTTGTCCAACGAACCGCTATAACCTATAAGTTGAAAGTGTGTTTTAAGACTCTTGTTGAGACCATGGGTGTTTTATATATGAACAACCATATATAAAACTCACTGTGTTTTAAGACTCTGTTGAGCAGAAATGTCCATCTGTTCCTGCACCTAAGTTCGAAACACCAATAACTCAGCTAATATCCACCAGAATCTAACCATTGACCATAAATGGACAGGTTTTGACTAGGAAAATCAATATTCCTAAAAAATTGACAAATAAGTCGAATCAATAAGATCAACAACCACATAATAAACTTTCCTAAATTTCTGGCCTGGTCACTCCAACTATTTGTATTCTGCCTCCAAAGATCAACCCAACCCATTTTGCATATTCTGATCTTAATGTACCCACAAGATGTAGGTAGACTTTTGCCACTTCCTTTTAACCTTTCTTTTCCACCCAGCCATATTCATGACCAAATACACCATCATAAACCTTTGGCATATAATCTGAACTCTTTTCTTGACACTCCTAATTAAATCAGGCTAGAACTCAAGTTCACTCCTTTGTTAACTTTCCAGTTTCCAAACGTAGTACCAGAACCTCAAACATTGAAATCACTATTTTTAAACTCACTACAAACATTAAAATCACTATTTTTAAACTCACCAACAGTTTTTAGCTTTAATATTGTTCTTAGAACTCACGGTTTCTTGAAAAAACATTGAATCTTAAAACACAGTGAGTTTCTAATGCATTGAGTTTTAAAACAACAGAGTTTTGAACTCAATAAATGGCTGTGAGTTTTAAGAATTTTAGTGAGTTTTAAACTAAGAGTTTAAATTACTGAGTTTTGAACTCAATAAAACTCACTGAGTTTTAAAACCACTGAGTTTTAAAACCACTGAGTTTTGAACTAAGAGTTTTAATCACTGAGTTTTAAGAATTTCACTAAGTTCTTAACCCTCCATGAACTTTAATGGCACAGCATATGGGAATCTCCCAAACTTGAAGATCACCAATATTTGTTCTTTTTCAGGTCACCAGGATTTGTTAGTTTCAGATAGCGATTAGTAAGAAATTCTACACCTATATTGAAGGAGATGCAAATCAAGACGGAGGAGCTTGCGTGAATACTAATCTTTTCGAAAATGGTGTTGAAGCCGGAGAGACAGTGGCGGGTGGCAGTCGGGGAGACGGTGGCCGGATCTGGTGTTGACGCCGGAGAGACGATGGCGGATGGCAGTCAGAGATCACAATTTTGGAGAGCAGGGAGATCAAAGTTTTGGTGACCTAATTTCGATCATGACGAGATTGTCTATCTAAACGCAACCTAACAAATTACATCAAAGCTCTTAGTTTAAATAAAATCAAATCTCAGCCTTTAAATATATGATGATCTAACGGTGGATAGAGAGGTCTACGGGGTCTACACTTTTCTAGGGGTCTACAATGAACTTTTCACTATATATGTATGTATATATATATATATATATATATATACATTATTGTCTTTTTTCACAAAACAACGTGTTATATATATATATATATATATATATATATATATATATATATATATATATAGAGAGTTAGGTTCAAATGAGAACTTTTTGTTTTGAGAACTTTTGAGAACTAAATCTCAACCACACATTTCAGGGGGGACCACTACAATTCATGGGAGGGGGGATACATGTAAATAAACTTGTGGCTCAAATTAGTTCTTTTTAGTTCTCAAATCAAATTGGTTCTCAAATTATCCTCTCCCTATATATATATATATATATATATATATATATATATATATATATAGGAAAAGGATCATTGGAAAACCCTTTAATTTTTAGAAAACTTGGAAAACCACTATCCACCAATCACATCATTTCATTTAGTTTTTTATTTTTCTTTTAAAGAAAGGGTATAAAGGTATTTTTAACAATTCTATTTTAGTAAAGTATTTTCAAAATTTAATTCCAATTAACTAACTTGAATATTTGTAGGGATTATTCATATTTCACGTATGGAAAATCGTGAATGCTAGAAAACCCTAATCCCACGACTTTTTTTTCACCTCTTTCATCTCAATTATCCTTCATCTTCATCACGTTCTTTCACAATCACCATCTCCATTATCGTGCAAGATCAAGTTCAAGAAGGAAAAAATCAAGACCACGGAAGCATGAACTTTCACGTAATTAATGAAATTGAAGATAATCATGATCCGATCCATATGAATACGAATGATGATAATCATGATCGATCCATATCTAAAGGTCTCTATCTTTATAACGGTTTCAACTTTCACATATTCTTCTTGTACATTACAAATTTTTGTTATCTTAAACTGAGTTTATGTTGTCTAATATAAATTTAATATACGTTACACTAATGTAACATTGTATCTTATATCAGGTTATAGGATTTAAGTAAATGAGCTGAATATAAATATATGAAGGAACCATAAAAATATGTTACACTGATGTAATACCGTAGCAATGTCAGATTATAGTTTCTGAGTAAACTGCGTTATTATACTGATGTAATACTGATTTTTCTCAGGCTATAGTTTATGAGTAAATTTCATTGTTACACTGATGTAATACTGTATCGTTGTCAGGTTATAATTTCTGAGTAAATTTCATTGTTACACTGATGTAACACTACATCATTACGAAGTTATGAATTGATTACACAAATGTAAAAGGGTTTTCTTAGTTTGTAAAATGTTTAATTTGATTACACATATGTAAAATTATTGTTACACATATATAACCTTCAATTTTTTCTTGAAAAATAGACATGAAATTATTGTTATATCTATGTAACATAGTGCTGGTGGTTTATGTTACGATTATTATTATTATTATTTTTGTAAATTAGGTTTAGAAAGTTTTAAAAAATCTAGTCTTTGATCAAGAGAAAGAAAGAGATATAGAAGATATATAAGAGATGAGATAGGAGATGGGAGAGATAAGAGAGAAAGAGAGATAGTTATTTTAAGAATTAAATTGGAAGTTTCTTTTTTTTTCTAATTAATGTGTTTGACCAATATCTCAAAGACTATTTTGCCCTCATTAATCCGGAAATGTTACACATATTTACAATCAAGCCCCTGCCTAATCTAAACCATTAATTTTTTAATCAAGGGCTAAAAAGTGGTTTTCCAAGTTTTTTAAAAAAAAGGGTTTTTCATGGATCCCTACCATATATATATATATATATATATATATATATATATATATATATATATATATATATATATATATATATATGGGCTAGGATCCTGCGAAAACACATCTTTTTGTGAAAACTGCGAAAACACATATTAAAACTCACGTAACTTTTTCATACGTTAACGATTTTTCATAAAATTTGCGCCAAAAGTCTTAGAATTACGTTATCTTTAAATCTGGAGCAAAATATTTAAAAAAAACTGAACGTCTTTTTTCCCGTGTGATGCACATGTGCATCATATAATTAAAAAAAGTTATAAAATGCGATTTTTTTCTTTAAATCTAAAGATAACTCAACTATAAGATTTAGGGTGCAATTTCTTTTTAAACTATTAACGTATATCACATGTATGAGCGTTTTTTTTTTTGGTATGATGCACATGTGCATCATTCAATAAAAACGCAAAAAAAATGATGAAAATATATGACATATGGTGCGACTAAGAAAAAAAATATATTAACTCATACTAAAAGTATGAGTTTTTTTGTGATGCACAAGTGCACCACACAAAAAAAATATTTAAAAAAATAAAAAAAGCGTTAAGTTTTTTAAAACTTTTATAGGATTAAAAATAATATGATTTTAAGACTTTTGGTGCAAATTTTAAAAAAAAAATATTAACGTATGAAAAAGTTATGTAGGTTTTAAGATTTGTTTACGCAGTTCTCACAAAAAAATGCTGTTTTTGGAGGATCCTTCCCCTATATATATATATATATATATATATATATATATATATATATATATATGGGTGAAAGTTCAAATACATAGCTTTTTTGCATGCGAAACGTGCGAAGGGAGGAGAGCGTGACACGTGTTTGTTGTATATTTATGCGGAGGGGAATTATTATCTTTTTCACAAAACAACGTGTTTTTTATGTCTAAGGTTACCGGGGCGAATAAATTTTTTTTTCGTGATTTAATTTCTTTCGATTATTATTAAATATTTCGTTACTACATGTTGTGTTATTTTTAGCGTGATTATTATCAACGTTTATATGCGTCTTTTTTTTATAATACACGTACATTATGTGTTTTTGCGTGATTTTATAGTATAGCATTTTCTCACATCAATTAATTGTGTCTTTTATTCTTCTTTTAGCATGCGTTATTTTTAATTATTTCTTGCGTTATTATTTGTTAATTACACTTTTTAGATATTAAGTGTAGCTTTTTATGTTATATTGAGTGCGTTATTTAGCTTTATTCTTTGCGTTACTTTAGTTTATGCGTGATTTTATGTCAATTCTATTTTGATGCGTGATTATAAACATAAAATTACATTGATAGTGTGCGTTATTTTTACATTTATATTTTACATTTATTAGTAACACAAAAACAGCGGAAACATAAATTTACAACATTATATTTATTGTACTGATAGGCTTCTAAAAAAGGCATCTTCAATTCCATAGATGCTTTCAGTTTCTTCAGGATGTTTGCAATCTCGTTGATTTGTTCCAGATCTGTTTGTCTTGTCTATCTTGAACACTTTGACAAGGTCTCGAACGGAATTTTTTGGCAAAGCCATCAGTTTTTTATTTACTTCGTCTCTTGCTACCATCGTATCGGTTAGGGTCTCGAACGTTTGTTTCAAGATGTCCATCATTAGGACTTCTTTGTTTAACTCAAGCATAATTTGCCTGGTTAGTTTTTCCTCGAGTGCGTCGTTGTTGGCTTCTGGTGTGTTGGAATAATATGAAGACATTATTTGCGGTGTGGGTTGTTTGATGTGAGAGGTGATTTGAAGTTTTTTTGCGCAAATATCGTCGCAGCGTGATTTTTCAGTGTAATCGAGTGTCTAGTTTTATAGAAGGTTTGATGAGTGTCCAGTTGGATATTAAATGCGTTAATTGGTAACCGTGTGTAGTGGGGTACGTTTTTTTGGGAGATGAATGTCATTGGGGTGTAATTATTATTTGTTACTGCGCCTGTTAATTATTTTGAAAGTAAATATAGTTACACATTTTTTATTTTAACTGTGTGTATTTTTGCTTTTTGCGTGATTTTCTATGTGAGTATATAATGCTTCATATTAAATATTTAACCATGTGTGATTTAAAATAATATTTGCGTAATTTATAGTATAGCATTTTGTCACATCAATTAATTATATCTTATATTCTTATTTCAGCATGCGTTATTTTTAATAAATTCTTGCGTTATTTTTAATAAATTCTTGCGTAATTATATGTTATTTTACATTTTTTATTTTAACCGTGTATATATATATATATATATTTTTTTTTATTAACGCGACGTTTCGTTTCCCCTCCAATGTTAGCCCTTATAGTATATATCGCCTCTTTTGGTGTGACCATGCATTTTTACAAGCAGAAAACCCAGAAACCCTCCTTACTCAACTATCTTCTTCTAACTGATCATCTCCCAATTTTTCATAAAACAATGGCGTCTTCTTCTTCTTCCAATTCCTTGATCAACCTGATTGAAGAAAACCATCGGCTGGAAGCCAAGGATGATCGCATCATGCGTAATAATTTTGGCATGATGACTGGTCTTACAACCAACAGCATTCAGGCACACACCTAGATGCTGCAGGAGGTTGTGAATCTTCCACCCTCCCCCATGCAACAAACGATTGTTGAGTTTATGACTCAGCAACTTGCCCTAAAGGAGCAGATCAATCATGGTCCACGTGGCATTATGGACAGCGCCATAAAGAAGTCAATGGACAAAGCTTCCTTCTTGAAAGAGATGAAGGAGCTCTAGGCATTTTATCTATGTTTGTTTGTTTTTATCTTTTGGATTTCTCTTTTTTGTTGTAATTTTTGTGAAGACCCCGCCCCCTCTATATTGTAGAGAAAAAGTTATTATATCAATGAAGTGATAATTTAAAAGTTTGTTGTTTGCGTTTTTTATTGTTGTAATGCGTGATTTTAGGAACATTATGCGTAATTATATTCTCGTGTTGCGTTTTTTTTGTTACAGCAACTATGCCCTGACCAATCTCTAGAGTTGTAAAGAAGAAACCCTTAGAGAATAATACGTTTTTGTAACATCCCAAAATTTGATTAATGCGTAAAGAATATGTGGCTCATGTGATAGATACACATGATATATGTTTTAGATACCTAAACATGATAATATGTGTAGAAAATGCATGTTTACCCATTATCGGGTAATAAATTGATAAAAGATGGTAATATACGTCTTGATTGATAAAAGGAATTAAGGAAATAAAATAAATATGTGTTTTATATCAAAGATAATTGATATATATGATGTTAGAATAAAAAACGTAGTTAAACGTTGATATGATAGAAGTAAATAATAACCGGAAGAAAATTGCTTTACATGATTAGATTATATAAAATACATGCGTAAAAGTGTGTTTGAATAGCATAGATGCATGTGAAATATTCATTTGATGAATATATACGTGGAAATACGTGCTTGAATAGTTATGTGTGTGGAAAGTAGATAAATACATGTTTGAACGTTAAACGGATCAGTAAAAATAAATAATACGTAACGTATATGAGTAATATGCGTGTTTATATATATTATACGCATCCCGAGGCTTAGAAAGTATTAGAAATATATCCTAATATATTTTGGAACATAAAATGATAAGGTATGTAAAGTTAGAGGGGGATAAAACGTAAGTTTATGGAAAATATAAATAAACATATAAAAATATATACGTGTGTATATATACGTTATCGAGCGTGTCCCAAACCTTAGAAACTTGAGAAATATGTCCCATAATATTTTGGAGCATAAATTGTTAAAAGAATAAAAAGTCTAGGGGTGAAAAATGCATTTAACTAGAATACAAGGGCTAATAATGTAAAAATTGAAATCTGGACAGAAATAGGGTGGCTCGCGTATCACGAGCCATGACACTAAGAGTGGCGTGATACGCGAAGTCAGTTTGCGGGCAAATCTTGATTTAGGTCTGAAAACGGCCACGTTTTCCTACCTTTCTGTGCATGATTCGAGCTCCACACGTCGAATTGAAGTAGCTAGTCACCTCCACACGTGTTGGGGACTTGCTGATGGGTATAAATAGAGGTCGAATTCGGCTTTAGATCCTCACAATTTCATGAAAACATCACCTAAAAACCCTAAACGAACCCAGAATCTTCTTCGGCTCATTTCTATCAAACGGTGAAGACTTTGGATCTAAATTTCTGCAGTCAAACTTCTTTTAGTACGATCTAAAACAACCTGTTTTAGTTTTTGATAATGTTGCCTCTAAGTATGATTTCTAAAAAATGCATAAAAATTAGAGTTCTTGAGCTTGTTTTGTCAAAATCGGGTGATCGGATGGGAATTAGGGTCTGAATTCTTGTAGATAACTCTAAAATATTGTGCTTTAAGAAAGCCCTAAGTTTATTTCACAATTGGAAAAGACTTGGTAAAGGTTTTGCTAACAGGTCAAAATTAGGGTTTTCGTAACGTTGTTCTGCCTATATTTAGTAAACGGTATTGAATTAAGCTTTGATATTTTAAAGCATATTCTAAAATGTTATAATTGATAATACCCTAAGTTGGTTTGAAAAATAAAATAAGTTTTGATAAAGAAACGAGAAAAACGGGAAATTAGGGTTTGTAAATATGATACTTTAATATAAGATAACCGGAGGGTATGGGGACTTGATTGGTATGGTAACATGTTTATATATATAATAAACATATATGAGTTTAAAATGGGTAAATAACAAAGTATTAAAGATACCGAGTTAATCAGATATTTAGAAGTTCATGCGGACTGGCAGGGTAAACGCCTGTACTCTAGGGTTTGTAGCAAAGCGGGGGTGTCGCATAAATCCCAACTGGGACCTGGCATACCTCACTGGGCGATCCCGGGGTGAGTGTTTACTTATAGGAATGCGCGTCTTCGTATTATCGTTAAAAGAAAAGGATAACTGCCTAAAGGGCATTTTGGTCATTCTAACATTTAAAAGGGATAAACTTAATAATTGAATATTATTAAGATAATAAGATATTAAAATAAACATAGGAAGTGTTTATTGTATAAAACCTTGCGTTAACGCCATACGATACACTAATTAGGTTAAATCGGGAAGCTGAAAGTGCCTGGATACGGATCGGTTTGGACGAATTGATCGAATACAAAACGTAATCAAATGAGAATCAACACAAAACGTAAATAAACTCAATCTCTTATTGATAGAGAATCAGAGTTACAGAGAATTACACAGAGACAACTCACAGACAAGTTCGCTCAAACTCTCTCAAAAACTTACAAAAAAACAAAGACACAAATCTATTTATAGACCTACGGTCGTCCGAACTCCATAGCATGTCCGAACCCCAGGTTCGGCCAAGGCTCGGCCAGGGTTCGGCCGGAGTTCGGCCAACAGACCTAAAACAAAACATTGTGTCTTCGATCGATCCAGCTCATTGCCATTTCGTGTATCAACAAACTCCCCCTTGGCAACAGCTGGACCGTTCTTCATCAGCCTCGAGCATCTGAAGTAGCCTCATCACCTTTCCTAACCAAATCATGATTGTTTCCGGCAAAGATGTTGAATGCAAAACAAACCCGTATCACCCTCTGGAACTTCAGCGCTTGATCCATAAAATCAGGATGATACAGAATAGGATTGTAATACAACTCAGCAATATCAGCCTTTGACAAGTTAATCAGCCACATAGGATCGTAGATCTTCACAACCCGATTCTCTTCTTCCAAAACAATAACTGCTTCACCCGTCTTTTCATTGTAATACCACCACCTCAGATCCTTGATAAAGTTTTGTTGCATCTTCATCAGTGGTATCTTCTTCATAACATCAGGCTTCTTTGGAAAAACTAGAATTATCAGCTTTTTACCAGTTAATGCATGAACTCTTGTCGTAGATCGACGTCGTTTAGGTCTTTGAGGATCCAAAAATTGAAAACCTTCACGACACTCTTTCTCGAGAATCTTTTTAAAATGCATTCCTACCGCATCATTGCCATAACAACAAAAAGGTTTTCTCGTCAGCTCACGAACATCCCAAACCGGTAAACTACTGAAATCCTTGGCTCGCTTGAAGTACTGGATTCCGTTTTCACGTTTAATTCCATAGCACCCCAAACTCGAAGCATACATCCAGCTGATAATCTCTCCTGACACCCGACCTTTAAATTTAAAAGACGATCTTTGCTTAACTGGTTTCGGAGGCGGCACATAGTTTGCATGAAAAGCTTTCATAAATTCTTTAAATGTCTGATTCTGTTTTTGAACCTGTGCCTCCTTAACCATCGGGTCTTCAGGTTTCTCAGCTTCTTTCTTTTTCAAAACCTCTTCAACTTCAGCATCTTTATCTTTAGGAAATACTTCAAACTCATCACCAGCAGTTTGATTGTTATTGAAGTTGGAATACAGATCTGGATACTCTTCCTCTGTAATATCCTCCACTTCAACTTCTTCTTCAAAAATACCATCAATATCTTCATCCGACTCTGGTTCTGGTTCATTGTATTTCTCTGGTTCTTTCTCAGCTGTCTTTTTCAACTCTTCTTCATTTAATTCAAAAACTCGTTTTAACTCCTCCACCGTCAACTCACCAACAAATTCCCCCTCTTCAAGCGTCTGTAGCATTTCAGCAAATTCATTCAGACTTTTAGCTGCTTGACTAGATGGAATTACTGAAATTGGCACTGCTTCTCTCGAATCCTTCTCCCCCTGAGATGATGATGCACCAGCACCCGAACCCGTAGTTCCAGATGGGCCTGGACCGCCACCAACATTCCCTTGGTCATCTTGGTCGTGATCATCGTTCAAGAACCGCATTGGGTCTTCATTACACCCTGAACCGTCTCCTAACTCCCCCTGAGCTTTAAATTTCTCCACTAAGAACTTTAACTGCTCATTCATCTCAAGAAGCATTTTTGACTGATTCTGACTAACTTGCTTCAATCTTAAAATCTCTTGATCCTTAACATCATCACGACGTTGCAAAGAAACAACCCGCTGAGTCAAATCTTCATTATCAAAACGCAGCACTGTAATCATCTTCTCTTGAGCTTCAGTTTTAACCTTTAAGGCATCAATCTGTGATTGTTGATTAGATAAAGCGCTTTGTAAAATACTCGCCTGAGAGAAAGACACTGAACCTTCTTCAAAGTTGAAATTGACATCTGGTGTAGACTGGGTAGATGCAGTTGCTGTTGTGAAAATCGGCGTTGAAGATCCCATAGACTGACTAACAAACTGCACACCAGCACTTGCTGAAGGTGCTGTGCCAGCAGTTGTCGATTGACTAGCATTCATCAAATTTCTCAGAAATTCAGCTTGAGTATCAGACACTGAATTCTGAACTGTTGAAGCAGCTGCAGTAGATGTAGAAACACTGGTACGAGGTTGCAAAATAAACTGCTGCACACCAACGCCCTTTCTCTTCTTCATTCTGCCCCCAACAACTGATTTCTTCCTCCCTTTGGATGGAGTAACAGATGAACCAGCCACTGGCTGTTTACCTTTACCAGAAATCCCCTCGGTTTCAGGATTGTAATCTTCATCGGATTCAGAAGCCACCACATCATATACTCGATTCTGATAACGGTCGATGCTTTTCTTCTGGCTGACTCTGTAAGCAATATGTGCATCACTACCCTTCAGCAGTTTCACATACTTAGAGTTTATCAGAACACGGACAAACGGATCATTAGGTTCCGATAAGTCCTCAGAGTCAGCCCCAGTATCCATGAAATCATCATCAGACTCAGATTCATCAACAAGGGTATTAACCGCTGGTGTCTCAGTCACAGTAGCATGTGCTGACACCACCGGTTCAGACATTGGCGGTTGTGAAACAGGTTCCGGTTGTGGATCTTGATGTACTTGTTCTTGAACAATTGGTATCTGCCTCTTAGGCCTTTTCACCCTTCCTTGCTGAGGTATTTGATTTTGCTCTTCAATCCAACTATAATCAAGTTCCTCTGAATCGCTTCCATCATCATGACGAGGTGCACCCAACACTGGTGCTATATAATTGACATTGGCTAGATGGCCAATCAATCTTTTCAATTTAGGCTGAAACTCTGGTGCTTTCTTTTGGTAAGACGCCAGAGCCCCAACACTCGCCTCCGTCATATGCTTTAACTCCATTCTGTGTGCTGCATTCTTTATCAAGTCTGGATATAAATCATTCAGCACCAATTGAATAAATCTAGGATATATTGCAGCCTTCTTCTGACGTTGTGTCAGATTATCCCTCATATAGTGAAAAATCATCCCAGACACATTATACGGTCTATTCAACACTAATGCATTCATCAAAGACAAAGGAATTTGTTGAACTTCGTCATGCCCTGAAATCCTATGTCCTAAACAAACCAGTAATACATGTGCCAAATATTTGTACGGGACACTCAGAGACGATTTATACACCCACTCCTTGCTTGGATCGTCAGTATACCAAATACGCTTCAAAAATGCCACGTTGTCTTCATGAGGAAACTCAAGTCTGGCATTTGGTGCATCAGACTCTAACTGCAACACCCTGCGAATATCAGCTTCTGTGATCTGAACTGGTCGGCCTTGTATTGTAGCAGCAATTCTGATTGGTGGATCAGAAATTGTGTGAGCCGTACTCCAAAA
>JBCNJP010000008.1:36081474-36135080 GCA_039602395.1 Deinandra increscens subsp. villosa | reverse complement strand
ATCCCTACAAAATCGGCCCAAGCAAGGCAACACGTCATAATGACGTGCCTTTGCAAAGCTAGGCCGTCCAAAGGACAAGCCTTAACAATGCTAGGCGTTCTAAGAACGAGCCTTAGCAAGGCTACCTAAATGAGCCTAAAGCACCTAACTAAGAACCTAAATTAAACTAATTAAACTAATAAAACGACAAATAAGCGAATAACGAATGGAAAGAAAGAAAGGAAACAAAGAAAGAAAAAGAAGAAGAATTACCTCAAAGAAGCTTTTCAAACGAGACGAGCTTGAATGGCAGCACCTCCTCGCCGAGAGCATAAAAAACTACTAAGCACGACACCCGAAGGGGTATTGTACTTGTGGAACCACCAAAATTCGGTTATTCCACTTGTTTATACTCAAACTAGGAGTTGGAAGCTATAAGGGACCTAGAATAGGTATTTATAGGTGTATAAGGAGTGCAAATTTCGCTGGTGGGGCAATGTGGGACGAAATTCGCGACTAGTAACATAACAACAAACATCAAACTTGTTTTCGCGATTCCCGCTTCGTTATAACTCGGTTTCGCACGCGGTTTTCGCCCACGTTCATCATTTTCAGAGTATTATCATATAGAATAATGTAATACAACATTCATGGTGTTGAGAATTGGGCTTAAAACTTGGATCTTGATGCGGGTCAAGTTTCTAAGCTTTTGAAATATACGGATGTTACACTTACAATCTCCTCCTAAGCTGATGCTGTCAAATTTATTCTCCATCTTTGAAGCTTTCTTCAAAAATTGACCTATACAGAAATTCTTCTCCTTGACCTACTTGTTTAAGGACCTGATGCTTGCATCCAAATCCTGAAATAGGTCTTTCATGCTTGTTTTGGTCACTTTCACATGCTTAAGTTCTTCCCAATCTCGTTCGTTCCACTGATCTTGAACGGAGATGGATTCATGAGTGGTGAAGGTGCCATCAGCCCTGTGAACATATAATAGTATGACAAATTTGATCTCAATGATGGGTGCTTCTTCTTCATTATCAGTATCTCCTTGAGATCTGTAAAGCAAGCCATACTCGAGCACTGTAGTTTCTATGCTCATTCTTAACAGATGCTCGGCTCTGGTTGGGCTCATGATTTCTCTCAGCCGTACATAAATGTCAGTCAATTGGAAGATGTCAAGCATTCTAGTGGCTTGAGGAGCATTTACCACTCTGGATGTGCCATTTTGAAGTTGGAGAGTGAAATCAATAGTGTCTTCATTAGCTGTTCACCCAATAACTTTGTTATTTCTGGGTGGGCCTTTCTTCTTTTGCTTTTGATCCCTCTTTCTCTTAGCATGCATCAGTCTCCTCTTTCTCTTCTTTTTCTCCTCATCAGATTCATTTTTTGAATCTTACTCAATAGGGGCTTTCCCTTTTGATGAGGGAGAAGAGGGACCAGGTAAGTCAATTGGTTTGGTTGGAGGTGTGGGAGTAGTGGTGGATGAAGGTTCTCTTATGGTAAGAGGTGGTAGAGGTTTGGGTTTTTGAGTGGTTGGTATAATGGCTTTTGGTGCAGGGCTAGTGGGAGGTGATGATGGAAAGATATGTGACAAATCTAGGTTAGAAGTGGGCTTCTTTTTGAAAGGGATGATTGGGGTAAAGTTATCAGTCCTGTATTTTGGATTTGAAAGCTTGGTGGAAACCTTCATGGATATGGTGGGAGGTTTGAATGGAACCAAAGAAAGGGATGATGATGAAAGGGTTGCAAGGTTAAGGCTTGGCTCATATATGAAAGAAGGTGTAGGTAGGATATCTGTAAAGTCATCCAGTTCTGGTTTGATACATATGTCAGTTGCCATACCTGAGATTAACTCTGAAGGCAGGGGCAGCACTAGACTTGGGTTAACAGCAAAGCTATCTCCTTTGAGCTCTTAATATATGGAGTTAATCAAGTTGCACAGCTCCTTTACCCTCATATGAAGCACATCTTCCTTTGATCTCCAGTTTCTTACAATCAGGACCCTTTTAACCTTCTTCAGTAGTTCATAATTTTCATTATTTTTTACCAACTTGGTAGGCATCCTTAAGGCTAGTTCGATTAACCTTTGCCTTTCAGCTTCTTCCATTCCTCCTAGGTTGTATTCTCTAACCTCCATTCCACGGATCTCCTTTTGGCTTCTTCAAACAAGCTTTCAACTACCCAATTCTGTGAAAATAAATCCAATTCATCCTGAAATTCTTTTGCAAACCTTTCATTCTCAGCAGCAGCTCTGGCATCTTCCACAAACTTGTTTAGAGCTTCAGATTCTTCAGTGTGAACAACCTATTGAATGGTTAAAGCAACACCAGGTTGAACTTGCTCTTCCACTTGAATCGACTCTTCACTCCTCATAGCATCCAGAGTTTGAGCAATGTCTTCAGTTTCATCTTGTGGTTGGCCTACCGGTTGAACTTCTGGAAGCTGGTCAGTTCCAAAAATGGAGTGATTATTGCAAAAACAGGATCAGATGTGTTTTCATCAATTTCTATCACCTCTACCTGAGTTTCAGGTTGAACTACCCGTTGATCTTCCGCTTGGGCATCCGCTTGGACTTCAACTTGAACCTCAGTCACCACTCGAGGTTTGGTGACTTCAGTTCCCAAGTTAAGAGAATCAATCACCTCTATTCCTTCTCCTTCTCCCAAAATATTCTCATCTACCCCTTCGGTTACAGTTCCTACGACTGTTGTTCCTACACTTTGTTTAGTTTCTATATCTTCAACATTTTCTGCTGTTGCTTTGCTGGCGGAGGGTTTGTTCTTTTCCACTTGATGAAAGGCGTTTTCAGCCAGAAAAATCACATATTTCAATAGCCTTGTAATCATATTTATATGCTCAGGAATAGCACCAGCAACAAGCATGGAAGACTGAACCAATTCAGTTAGGGTGGGATCTTCAAATGGCGAGACAACAATTAGTTGGCTGCTCCTTACATTCACCCAACTTTCTTCAACCGAGAAAGGTTGAACACCAGATTTCCTGAAGGCAGTGGCTCTTACTTTAACCGGAATTCTCTTATGTTCTTCAAATCCTTCCATAGCAGATGTTGAGACAAGTTTCTCCCCCAATTTAACACTATCAGCTTGAATAATGTCTGGGTTCGAAGGACCTTAGGAACATGTTGAGCTTTAACCAATGATGCAATAGTGACATTGAGAGTGTCAACCTATTGTTGGAGAGATTTGTACATTTCTGTAAATTCAGGTAGAGTTAAACTGTCCTCAACTGGAATTTTACCAGTATCCCCGGACGAAACCAAGTTATCAATCCTAGATTGATCAATCCTGGTACCCATGGCTTCTTGGCACCCGGGATTCTCTTCTTCCGTTTCAACAACCCTTGGTTCCAATGAAGGACCCTCAGGTGCTGATTCAGAGAAGATTGTCGTAGTTAGGGTCTTAGCTATGTTACTGTTGGCACCAAGGTCCAGTGGGGACTCATGGGCAGCAGTAGCCCTTCCTGCATAAATTTCTTCTAAACTCCTGAGATTCACCTCCGGTGAGGAGTGGGGAATCAATGTATCAGGGTCATGATCCATCAGTATGTTCTCATGTAATGAGGTCAGTGAGTTAATAACAGCCTCATTTGGATCAGAAATGAGTACATTGTCACTCTTGGGTGATAAGGAATCTAAGGGTGAAAACCTTTCAGATGGGGATTGTGCATCCTGTGCTACTGACTCCTTCTCAAAAGAAGGTTCACCCCTAAGAGATAATCCCAATTTGGTCAGTTTCCGTTTGGTATTTTTTCCTATAACGGGGCTAGAAGCTTGGGGTTGGTCAGTGGGCATAGGTGGAGGAGACCTAACAACCACATTTCTCTGTCTTTTGAAAATGACAGGTGGGGATTCAGATGATGAGTGAGCAGGGGTGGTAGTTTTAGCAGTGGACTTCCTCTTCTTGGAATGGTAAGTTTGTAGTGTAGAGGAAGTGGGGACTGATGTGGGCTCAGAAACTACTGGGTTTATAGTCCTGTCATCATGAGCAGGTTGCTCAAGTGTAGCAACAGTTTCCGTTTGAACCTCAGCCTGTGCAGGTTCATCAGGAAATGCTGACTTATTTAAAGCTAGGTTAGAAAAAGTCTTCTCATTGAGAAGTTTTTGCTCAAGTGCAGCAACAGTATCCCTTCTATGAAATGCTGACTTATTTAAAGCTAGGTTAGAAAAAGTCTTCTCATTGAGAAGTTTTTGGTGCAGAATTGAACCACCCAACTTTATTTGAGGGTATTCTTCCCTGAGAATGCAAGTTAGAAACCTAGGATACATGTAAAAAGAAGATGGTGTGGCATTTAGTTTTAGGGCATGAAAAATAAGTTTGGAAAAATTAAAATTTTTACCGATTACCACCGCATTGAATGCTAATGCTTGCTCAACGGCTAGTTCATCGAAACCTCCTTTCTTCGGAGTGAGGCACACCAAGATTATGTGGGAAAAGAATCTTCATTTGTACGGAAGTTGCCCCTTTTTGATCGTCTTGCTCGTTGGTGAGCCCCCATAGCCTATGGCTCAGAACAGTGGCAGGTACTTTTTAGAATCCACAAAGATGTATCCATCTTTATCCCTCAGTTTCAAGACTTTTCTAACCTTTCCCTCATCTATTTCCACTGTTGTGCCCTGTACTATTGACACAATTTCTTCACCACCATCGCTACCTTTGACTACCTTGGCGTTTGACCAAAATTCCTCCATAATTACTTTAAAGATGAGAGTTTTTCAGAAATTTGATCATGCATGTGTAATGTCTGTTTTACTAGGTACTTCAAGATACACCACCAGATTGTGTTCCACTGGGAACTTGGAGTCCCTGGCAGGCTTCTTGCCACTTGTGCTCGCTTTGGGAGCCATTGTTTGTTGGATTTGGAGAGAAAATTTGACGGTTTTGTGGAAGTTATGGAGAGTTTGGAGAGAATTTGGGTGTGGGTTTTGTGATAAATGAAGAAATGACGGTAATCTAAGGCTTTTTACCCTTTTCATCGGTGACGTGGATGAGAGAGGTTTTAACGCAACCGTTCAGTAACTGATGTGACTTATGCTTAGTGGTTTATACGGTACAACTTGTTAAAGCATGTCATTATCCAAAAGGATATTTACTGAAACCTCGGATATTTATTGGTTAAAACTTAATGGGTAATTTAATGTGTATCCGCTTAAAAAATTGTGCGTTCCGGGTAATTAAATGAAAAGTAACTTTTGACCTTTTGACCCGGAAGTTCAAGCGGACCCATTTTCTCCTTTATTTTAAAAACCAAACTTCTTTCGTTTGAACTTCAATCGGATAAATTTTCCGCTTTGAAGAATTGTTTTCAAGATCATTTTCCACGATTATGACAAGGCATTTTTCTGGTTAATGTTCACCCGGAGATTTTCAAAAATTGTTTTCTCACAGGTTGAACCGGAACTTGATACGGAAAACAAAAACACATGAATTTTGAAAATAACTTGTGTTAATTTTCATGGTTTGACAAAAATTACTGACTATGAACTGAAATGATTTCTAATTAACACAAAGATTTTCCCTTTCTTTTTCTTTTTGTATCAAGAGACGGGTTCTTTGACACAAAGGTCTCTTTTATTAAAGGTTTCTGAAAAAGATTTTAATCAAAGTTCATCATACCAATTGCTGTGATAAGGTAGAAGAATCTTGCCTCATCAAAAGCCTTAGTGAATAAATCAGCTAATTGGTTATCAGTATGGACTTTGAGCAGTTTGATCAAATTCTTTTCAGCACAATCTCTAATAAAATGGTACCTGATATCAATGTGTTTTGTTTTGGAGTGCTTCATAGTGTTGTTGGTGATTAGGATGGCACAGTTTTTATCAGCAAAGATGGGAGTTTCCATGAATGTGATTCCATAATCTAGCATTTGATTCTAAATCCCTAGAACTTGACCACAACAGCTTGAAGCAGCAATGTACTCAGCTTCAGCAGTAGAAGTAGAAACACATATTTGTTTCTTGCATTTCCATGAGACAAGTCTCTCCCCCAAAAACTGACATCCGCCTGAAGTGATTTCTTATCCAAATTCCAGCCTCCATAATCACTGTCAGTGAATGCTTTGAAGGTGAAATCAGAATTCTTAGGGTACCACAAACCTAATTTAGGTTAACCCCTTTAAATATCTGAATATCCTTTTGACTGCTAACATGTGGGACTCCTTTGATGATACTTGGTATCGAGCACATAGGCAAACACTGAACATAATGTCTGGCCTACTTGCTGTGAGATACATCAGTGATCCAATCATTGCTCTATAAAGATGCTCATCCACAGGTTCACCACTACAGTCACTTGTGAGCTTGTGAGATGTGGAAATGGAAGTCTTGGTACTTGAAGCTGACTGCATATCAAAATGTTTAAGCATATCTTGAATATATTTGGATTGATTTAAGAAAATACCAGAGTTAGTTTGCTTCACTTGCAGCCCCAAGAAGAAACTGAGTTCTCCCATTAATCTCATTTCGTACTTTGCTTGCATAAGAGCCTCAAACTCCTTGCAAAGAGCATAATTTGATGAACCAAAGATGATGTCATCCACATAAATTTGGACCATCAACATATCTTCACCAACCTTCTTGATGAACAGTTTTTTGTTAATTGTTCCTCTCATATACCCATTCTCCAAGAGATAATTGGAAAAGTTTCATATGAAGTCCTAGGAGCTTGATTGAGACCATACAAAGCTTTGATAAGCTTACACACCTTGTTAGAATGGTGTGGGTCCTGAAAACCTGGAGGTTGACACACATACACTTCTTGATCTAATAGCCCATAGAGAAAGGCACTCTTGACATCCATTTGAAATACTTGGAAGTTCTGGAATGCAGCGTAGGCCAAAAAGATTCTGATGGCTTCTAGTCTTGCTAAAGGAGCAAAAACTTCATCATAGTCAATTCCTTCCTCTTGAGCGTACCCTTGCACTACAAGTATTACTTTGTTCTTCACCACAATTCCTCTGTCATCCTTCTTATTTCTGAACACCCATTTAGTACCAATTCGTTCTGCCCCCTTTGGCAAATCAACCAATACCCAAAATTTTTGCTTGTTGATCTGAAACAATTCCTCTTGCATAGCTTCTACCCAGTTGTTATCCTCTAGAGCATCCATTACCTTGGTAGGAACCTCTTGTGACAGAAAAGCAGCATGCAAGCAAATGTCTACATCAACATATTTACTCCTTATCAACACAGGAGCTGACGTATCTCTAATGACATTTTCCAACGGATGATACTTGCTGACTCTTCTATCTTGGAATATTGGGAACTCATGGCTTCTTCCATTTATGGGAAAGTTGAGGTGTGGAATGATTACATCAGACTCAATGTTACCACTAAGTGAAATGAGATCAGGTGTTGTGTTCAACTCTTGGGAACTAGGCATAAACCCATAGGATTCATGGTCGAAATTGAGCTCATTTGATGCCAAATCATTTGAGTTGAAAGCTCAATGATCCTAGAGTCAGACTTCTCCAAAGACTCTGAACTATCATTTTCCGGTTGAACTTAAGCCGGAGTTCTAGCAGGTTTCGTTTGAACTTGAACCGGAAATTCTTCCGCTTGATTTTGAACCGGAACAGCATCTGCTTTAATTTGAATGACATCATAGGTATTGTTCACAACAGTTGGCTTCAATGGCTTCATGCTGATAGAAGAAAAGAATGGAGGGTCAAATTAAAAGTTCTCTGTACTGTTCCTCCAATGTTCATCAGCAGAAGTGTTGATTTCCTGTATCTGCACAAAATTACTAACAGGCTTCTCAACAGTTATGTTGAATGCAGTTGTTAGTTCATCAATATCATATAACCAAGTGGGCTGGGAAGTAAAGTTGTTTCTTGATTTCTCAGTAAAGAACCCGTTCAGTGTTTCTTCAATAACTTTAGTTCTCTTGTTGTAGACTCTATATGCTTTTGACACACCAGAGTACCAAACAAAATATCCATCATCTGTTTTTTTTAGCAAACTTTGGCAATAGCTCAATGGTTATCAAAATTGTAACAGGGCACACAAAAGATTTAAAGAAATAAATGTTAGGTTTGGACATAACAGGCAGTGTTTACTGCTTCAGCCCAAAAGATCACAGGTGATTTACATTTAGCCAACATTGCCCTGGCAGCTTCAATTAAGGTTCTGTTTCTCCTTTCAGCAACTCCATTTTGTTGTGGAGTTCTGGGAGCACTGAACTGCCTGGTTATCCCTTTTTCTTCACAAAGTAAATTTAAAACATGATTTTTAGATTCAGTTCCATTGTCACATCTGATTGTTTTGATTTTAAATTTTGACTGATTTTCAATTTTGACAACAAGAGTTTTCAACAATTCAGTAGTTTCTTCTTTTGATTTTAGAAAGAAATCCCAAGTGTATCTAGTGAAATCATCAATTATTACAAAATAGTATGACTTTTTTCCCAAACTCATTACCCTAGTTAGCCCGAATAGATCCATCTGCAACAACTCTAAGGGTTGAGAGATAGAACTTTCAGTTTTTGGCTTGAAGGAAGACTTGTGTTGCTTTCCCTTGAGGCAAGGCACACAGTACTCAAAACATGTAAATTGTTTAGCAGGAAGACCCTTGACTAAACCAAGATTGAAAATTCTATTCATGTTCTTGTAGTTCACATGTCCTAGCCTTCTATGCCATAGATCAGAATCATCAACTGAGGCCTTGGATATGAAACAGGCAGTGCCACTGGTAGGTGTTGCAACAAACATATCCAATACATACAATCCTTCTTTCCTGGGTGCTCTAAGCAAAACCATTTCCTTAGGAAATCTGACTTCAGATTTAGTATGATTGCCTCTTTTCATTAAACAGAACATTTAACCTCTTGTCACACATTTATGAGACACTGAGTAGGTTAAAATTTAATGTACCAACAAGATTAACTCTAGCAAAACTTACTGAACCATTTGTAACATATCCTCTAACTGAGATGTACCCCTTGTTGCTTCCAAAGGCAACAACTCCTCCATTGAATGTTTTTGTGTTTTCTAGGATATTTTATTTCCTGTCACCTGACTGGTGCATCCACTATCAACGATCCATAGTCGATCTTGACTCTTATTTTGCACCTGCACATGTCACAAACTTATTAATTTTTGTAAGGGGCCCAAGCCTTTGGGTCTTGGGTCTTCTCAATGCATCATTATACTTGTTCTCTTTTAGTACTAAAGTATTTAAAATAGGTTGCTCGGTGAACAGGTCATCGTTCTCAAGGTCTAAGTTTTGATAAGAACCTTGTTGATGAAATTTCTCACTTCCTACTTTTAATTTTCTTTCCAGTGTTTTTCTCTCTCTGAAATCTCTAGAATTTCCTCTGTTTGTTTGACTCAGTTTTAACAAAATCATTTGTTGGAAATTGGTTATGACTTTGGACTCTAGTTCTTTCTGGTGAAGCAGCATACTTATGTGATGCAAAGCTATTTTTGACAAATTTTGCACTTTGAGGCGGAACAGTGGAACTTCCGCTTGAACTAGCTACAAACTCATTTTGACCAAAATTTCTTTCAGTTTGGAAAAAGTTTCGAGAATTCACTTTTCCTCTTGAAGGGTTTCTCCTTCCTTGACTTTCAAACACTTCATAATTTTCGCTAAACTTCACAGATGGTCTTTTTTTTAAAGCTGTGACAGACCTGAAGTTTTTTTTTTGTTTTCCGGTTGAACTTGAGTTCGAGTGGAGAAGTGTTCCACTTGAACTTCAGCCGGAAATTTTTTTTGTTTGAAAACTGAGAAACTTCCATTTCTTTCATTACCAATTAAAACCTGATTTGAATTTGACTCAAAATGTTTAACTATATGATTTTTAACGGGTGAAACTTTTCTTGTTAGCTTCTTAGCCAAATTTTGACTTTTCACAGTTTTAGGTTTTACAGCTTGGTTTCTGTTCAGAGGGTTAAATAACAATCAGCAGCTAAGTGGCCAATTTTACCACAAACTATACACTCTGGGATTCCAGTAGAATCATATGACTGAGTGTATCTAGGGGATTTCTCATTTGTTTCTTGACTAAAAATAGTTCTACCAACAATTTGACCCTTCCTAATTTTTAACATTTTCAGCATGTCCCCCCCCCCCCCCCCAACCTTTGACTCTTTAGGTTCATAAAAGATAGGTGGAGGCACTTCAAGCCTTGGTTTCAAAATCTTTGATTGATCAACTGCTGCAGAGGTGCCTGCAACAGTGATTTCAGTTTAACGGTTTCACAATTTTCTTTAACAACTATTTCTGAAGTGGTGTTATCAACAACTAAGCTGACTGTGCTGTCCGTTTGTAGGGCAGGAATTGGCTCAATTACAAGTAAATAATCACTTGGTGGTTTAACAGAGGTGTAACCAATCCCATTTTTGCCATACATAGCACCTTTCCAGAGTTTTTCAGCCTTTTCATTTGCTTTTTGGAATTTATCACAGGTGAATTGAGCTTCCGTTAGCTTTACCTCAAGAGCACCCACATCTGCCTTAGCATGCTGGGTCTCATTTCTTGAGGCATTCAGCTTGGAGATTAGATCATCAATCTAAGTTTCTAGATATGAGTTTGTTTGTTTCAGTTTCTCAATTTCTTCATTTGAAGCAGTTACTTTAGAAATATATGAATTTTCTGTCTTCCTAAAGCATTCTTTTAATTCTTTGAGGTTTGAAACTTCTTCTATTAACTCACAATTGTGATTCCTGTATCTTTCCACTTGTTCAATGAAAGCAGGAGAGCACAGGTGTGTTAACACTTTCTCAGGAATAGGTTTTACCTGAGATGATGTCTCTACCTTGGCTATTAGTGCATGGTTGATTGGCTCAAATTCTGCAATAACATCTTCCCATTCAACAAACTCTGTTTGGTTTGCCACAGCTGCAGTTGAGTTACTGTTGTTTCCACTTCCGCTTGGTTTTGGTGGTGTTGGTTGTGAGTTTGAGGAACCACTGGTGTTGTTGTTCTTGTAGCTTTTGTTGTTGTGATGATGCTTCCTTGACTCTTCCCTTGAGCTTGAGTTTGATACTGACATTCCTTTCTTGGACTTGAACACTCACTTGCAAAATGACCCAATTGGTGATAGGTACAACACTTGACCTTACTTTTTTCAAGACCAATAGGTGAATTTTTGGCTCCTTTATAAGTTCTCCCAGTTTGTTTATAGAAACGTTGGGCTCTTACTGAGACCATAGCAAGTTGTGTCATAATATCCATCTCTTCTAAGTCATCTGCTCCAATACACTCAAGATCTTCACATGTGAAGTTGGAGTGTGAGTCAAAAACTACAAAAGCGTTGTTCTCAAAGCTGTGAGACATGGTTTCAGAAAAATTTGAGTTTATGCTTCTTTGAGTTTGAAATTCAGTGGTTACAAGAGCACTGGATTGAGGCTGAGTTGGTTCAGATGCTGAGTTTTGTTTAAGGTTAATCGCCATCTCATAGGAAAGTAAAGTAGACAAGTAGACAAGTAAATATCAACTTTGAAGCACTGGAAGTCTTCAAAGTGAGAGCCAAGGCTCTAATACCACTTGTAGGATCGAAATGATTTAACACCTAATTAAGTTACAAGATTTACTTGCAAGATTAACCTTGCGGAATTAAGTTAACCTTCACTCTACTCTAGCAACTAACACTTTTGAATAATAGTTGTTTGCATGAATATAGTAACACATGAAGTAAAATATACTCGGCACTATTTGCATTAACTCAAAAATATTACACAGTGATAAGGATCAAACATCCGTGTACAAAGTTGAAGACGAGCTATGCTATATATAGTGCTAAGGGAGATCAATGATAGCCATTTATTTCCATACGATCATCTAGACCGTTGATTACAAAAGTCAAATACTACTACCAAAAGAATAATCTTCGACAGATGGGATATCTTACATGTGATCAGCAACTATCTACTTTAGGAGAGCGGCTTTGATAGATATAGAAGCAACCAAGAAGCTTTTGCAGGGATTAGATGACTGAAAAGACTTCTCAGGAAAAGTCCAGTTGAACTCATTATCTGATGGATAATCGAGTTCACCCGGAATATTCACTATAGTACAAAACTGCTTCTTTCCGGTTGAAAGTCTTTTCCACTTGAACTACAGAGTTCCCTTTGGACTCTATTCAGCCGGAACTTCTTCAAAATAAGACTTTAGCTGGAATCATCAAAGTGATATTCCTTACATCACGTTAGGGGGTCTTCGTGGGACACCCTTCACTATCCTGTATTGGTCCTAACATTTTGTTACATATGTAGGTTGTCATTCTGAACTAGCTCATTCCAATCAGATCCTGAAGTTAGTATTGGAGCCGTTTTGACCTAGATCGTTAGAAACTAACATGTTTCCGATTTGATTTAAACAATACGAATTAGGAGAGGTGCAGTAAATGCATAGGTGATTGCAACAATATTATCTTAAATTTATCAAAATTGTGTTGCAATTTTGACATGTCACACCCCTAAAAGTCCACCCACGGAGTATCACCGCAGTGAAGGGGTGACCTACCAGGATCTAAGTCATCAGACACATAGAACATACTCTATGCAAAGTATATCGTTTGAAATTAGAGTTTTAACAGTCCAATTGTTTATAAGAAGTGTTCAGAGTTTGCAGAAGAGAATGAGATAAACCATATTTTAAATGTTTAGCACCCAAGGCGACAAAATGTTAAGACAGTTTATACAAATCATGCAGACCAGTACCAAGTCATGATCATAATGTGCTCCTTAGCTCTCCTAAGGACATGAGAAGAAACATGCTAAAATATGTCAACATGAGGTTGGTGAGTTCATAGAGTTTAGGCAAAAACAGTTGAATAATCATTCATTGAAACATTAAGTTAACCGATTAGTCTCTATAAGACCTAATCAAATGCAGGATCCCGATCCTTAACCAATCTACATATCCTGTTGATAGCCAGTTCGTGTTTATCATAACCCAATAGCACCTCGTTCCTATTAGTCTGGCTGTATGTAACTACCTTCCCCTAATGCCTTTGCCGAGCAATGAGAAAATTAGGACGATATAATACCCATTTCCACTCCATTCCAAGGAAAGTGGGGCTGGAGCGACTAGCCATGGCAGACCTTCTCAGACCATGTAGTACTACCTCATACTTCCCTGTTATCAATCCGATATTCATGGTTACTGTAGAAGGACTTTTATGTTTTTGCAAATTGTATCTTGCTATGGTTACCATACATGTATCAATTAAAAGAATGTTTGTAAAAATGTAACGTTACCGCATGTCTTCTTCCTCAAAAGTGAAACAAGTAAAAGTGGGGCTATAAACTCACCTTGGGTGCAATTTAGTAATCCTAATACTCAACGCCCGATAATACGACGGTGAAACCCTCCTAGACTTCACCAATGACACGTAACAGTTAACTCGAATATGGGGCAATAGACAAGTTGACTTGAATACACATTGGTGATCATTTTAGGTTTTCTAATAATAATCCTAACACGTATATCACATATAGCATGTTACATCATGAGAAACATTAATGTTTCATAATTTATTATGACATCATCCCATGTATACGATGTAAGATTGACGGACGATCTTACAAAGTCTTGTCATTCCCACCAAGGTAGGAGACTTAGGACTTGTACACATGTATAACTCATAATTAATTTGACTTAAAGCATGTAAGCACGTAGCCAAGTATCCACAAGTTCATACGCATGTGCCACATTGTTAGGACCTGATTTGAGCACAATGTTCTCATTCGATTCATCACACAGGTGCGGAAAACAAGTGTGATGATCAATCTTGGTTGATTTCACCCCATAGATCTCTGAAACTCAAAAACACGCACTAAATACACCAAGAACACACACACAAAGGCTCTCTTGTAGAAATGACCAGGAGGAACACGTTTTAGGGTTTTCACTTTGGTATTTATACTACAAGAGAGCCTGGGACAAATAGAATGTTTGACACAAACCAATCATTACCTAGAATTCAGCAAAATATTCTAACAGAATAATAATTACGCTAAGCATATAAGAGAAGTACGCTAAGAATTAAACAAGTTCGCTAAGAAGTTCGCTAAGCATTAACAAGTTCGCTAACAAGTTCGCTAGATACAAACAAGTCCGCTAACAAGTACGCTAAGCACAACTTAAGTACGCTAGGAACAGTTTAAGTTCACTAGGAACAAATCAAGTTCGCTAGGAGCAAAAACAAGTTCGCTAGGACAGTTAACAAACAAGTACTCTAAGTACAATGACAAGTTCGCTAAGAGTTAATCAAGTCCGCTAAGTTCAATATATAAGAAGTTCGCTAAAGAGAAATACAAGTACGCTAACACTTAGTCAAAAACATCATACATAACCATAATCAAAGATAACAAAGTACATAATCAAAGTTAAGTACAAACCAAAGTAAAATTACAAATAAACATCAAAGAGATAAATAGTTTGTGTTGCCAACATAAATAAGCTCTAACAATTTCCACCCATGTTAGCAATGCAAACTTCTCGAGCTTTAACCATCTTGACCGACTAACTTGAGCAGGAACCTCCAGTTTTCTCTAGCAGCTTCTTTGTGACTGTCTGAGAGGACATGAATTCCCAGATCATACAGCCTCCAGAGGTCCTGCCATACCAGTTTCTTCAGGTCATTGTAGTTGTTTAGCTCGACTAACCTCTTTGCCTTGTCAAGAACCACACTTGAACCACTTTCTTCCATCAACCAGCAGTTTGCAGTCTTCAACATCTCTTCGTCAAGCTTGAACCTACCAATACCAGCAAGCTGATTGCACCACCAGTTCAGAAACATCAAGAAGTAATTAGCATCGTAGCATTCGTATAGTCTGAGCTGAGTAGGGATGGTCCGCATCTTCTGGTAATAGATGAGCTTGATGTAAGATCTTGACAGCATTCTTAACTCAATGGCAGCAAATAATCTGATAGACTCAGCACCTTCCCTTTCGATCACCAACTCATGTGTCATCCCATTGTAATACCAGCTGATTATTGGGAATTTCTTCTGATTCCCTGGGATCCATTTGACATTGATTTTGTCACCGATGTTCTTGAAGATTCCTTTATGTGGTGCACGGAGTCGCTTCTTTTCTTCGGCTATCTGAGCTCTTCTTTCTTCTTCAGGATTCAGATTGAACCTTTTGTCATCATAGGCCGATTTGATCAGATGTTCAGCTCTAATACCTTTACTGTGTTTCGTATGATTCACCAAGTCCAGGTATTTGAGCTGCTTCAATTCCATTGAGAAGAGGCTTGTAAGAGCTTTGAAGTCAGCAAAGAATTGAACGTAACCATTCCATCTCTTCACAATAAAAGCATCGAAAGCTTCATCATATTTCCAACCCAGAATCTTCATTCCATGATTAACATTGGGGTTGGCTGGCATCTTCCTCAAGTTCTTGGCTGTGAATCTCAACATCGCCTTAGAATATGTGAGGAACATGATATAATTCTGGTCTTGTCGATCTAACCATAGGATATGATCCAATCGATCGGTAATTCTATCATTTGATGTGTCGGTAGGCTCAACATACTGAGAAGTAAACATCTCTCTGTGATTACACACTAATTTCATTGAGAAATGTGGACCACGGAAGTTTAAACAGTCGCATATTCTTTAAATTAGCCCGACTCAGTAGTCTTAGTAAGAAAACTCAAACTTTTTGGTCTGTGGTCGGACAATATGTGAGGAACATGATATAATTCTGGTCTTGTCGATCTAACCATAGGATATGATCCAATCGATCGGTAATTCTATCATTTGATGTGTCGGTAGGCTCAACATACTAAGAAGTAAACATCTCTCTGTGATCAGAGTTTCCTCAGCAGATGACCTCTCACTTTATTTGATGGAATGAACGCGTAAGAACACAAGGTCAGAGTTTCCTCAGCAGATGTGTCTTAGCATTATTATATGGTGGATGAGAACTCAAGGTCAGAGTTTCCTCAGCAGATGAGTCTCATTGAGCGCCATCAAATGTCCTTTGTATTAATAATACATTTAGGAATTTGGACAGATGATGTGGTCGGTTTTGAAATAAGTCAACTTAATACTGAAGAAACAAAGGATGTGTGATTAGAGTTTTCAAAAGTTCACATGTCCCATTCGCCTATGCCATAAAGTTGAGTCATCTTCCGAAGCCTTTGCCAAGAAACACGCCACTGAACCAGTCGGCCTTGCAGCAGACATATCTAAGGCGTACATATTCCCGTTTCGTTTTGCACGAAATAGAATTTGATCTTCGGGAACCTTGAATCCCGGCTTCAGGATATAACACTCCTTATCATCGAATAACATCGGCATTTTGTTGTCGCAAATCTGCGATACACTGAGCAAGTTGAACTTCAGATTAGAGACCAGATTCACTTTGTCAAACGAAATTTCTCCATTAGATAAAAGACCGTTTCCAATTATTCTACCACCACGAATATCACCCCCAAAGGCAACAGAACCGCCATGAGTTATCGTTTTGACATCAGATAGTAGGTCCTTGTTCCCTGTCATGTGCCTAGAGCAGCCACTGTCCAAGTACCATATGTTCATAGCACTTCGGGCCGTTCCCTGCACATGAAAAAGAAAGTGATTAGTTTAAGGATGGACCCTGGCCAAATTGACCAGGAGCCTTCTTCTTAGGTGCTTTCGAGGTGGAGGGAGCAGTTGGTGCGTTCACAACAGCCGGAGAGGCAGATGAAGCAGCCTTGAATGTAGCAGATGGTCGAGGAGCCGTGACAGGTTGTTGAACCACGAGAGGCCTAGGAATGAATCCCGGCCTAGGTCGAGGCGTCCAAGACCTAACAGGAAAAGTGTTTGGTGCAGCCATTCTCATTTGGTGTTGAACGTTTGGCCTGAACGTATTCACACCCCTACCGAGACCACGTGGCACATACGGGGCCTGATTTGGAATGTAGGGCTGATTTGGGTAAGACTGTTGAAACATGGTGTCAAGACGCTGATCCACGTAATCTTCCCCATAATTCCCATAATACATTGGAGCCAATTGGTTTCCTTGCGGACCTACTTGCTGCTGTTGGTAGAAATGAGCAGGAGGCACTGGAGCATTGTTGAAGTCAGAGTATCCTGTATTGTAGACACAAACCCTGGCATCATGATGCGGGTTTCCACAGACAGAACACCCTCCATTCTCGACAGTACCATTAGCAGGAATTACAGCAGATTGTTCAACTGACTGAGGAGCCAATTGTTGAGGCTCACTTGAGGTAACACCTTCACCCTTCTCATTTTCAGCAACTGGCTTTTTTTTCCGTCTCCTTGTCTGTTTCTTCTTCTTTGGTGTAGTTTCATTTTCAGAAATGTTCAAAATAAGCTCACTTTGCTCAACCGACTGATACTGATCTTCATTATCATGTGGAATAGTGATAACTGGATCACTTTGAGGTCTTTTGTTCTTTGGATTCCCAGTCTTCACAAAAATCACAGATGAAGTGCCAGCTTCATTGGAAGCAGTATGAGCAGATGATCCCTTTTGCTTAAGAAATGATGGCTGAGGTACAGCTTGTGCAGCTGGAGATGTTGCGATTGGAACAGAAGCAGGAGGCTTTTTCTGAACAGATGTCACCTTACCATCGGTGATTTTAAGACCGGCTTGTGTGTGCATGACAGTCTTACCATGTTTTAAGGCCATTTCTGCGAATGCCTTCGCAAAAGCATCATCATCGACAACTTGCTGTGAATCGAGTTTCACATTTTCAACACTCACTTTGGGCTTACGCCTCCGAACAGTTTTTATCCTTTTAGGTGCTTCATTAGTTTTGAAAACATCAAAATTTTCATTAAACAAAAATGATTGACCATTTGAGTCATTTTGAGTAGAAACATTTAGAAACTCAGATTCAGCAGCCTTTTGGACACACGCTTCAGAAACAAGCGAATTAACAGAACTAACAGAGAAAGATTCAAAGTCACCAAACTTCAAAGTTTCATCAATCGGCGGGAGCCCAGAGCCAGTTTCAGTGGCAGAGAGTTGGGCTTCCATCGATTGGATATCAGAAGCACTCGGAATCATGCTTGGATCAATGAACTTAATATGACTTTTGGGGTTGATTTTAGTTAACTCAGGGATTGTCAGATAATTATGATTAAGTGGATGTTCAGCTGCACTATCACAAATTTCCCTTAAGAAACCCAAACCAGTTCTTAACCGTGCCATGATATCTTTAGCAACAGCATTACCCAAGTTACCAGGATTAAGTTTCATTAAATCAATAGCTTCACGAGCTTTAGCATATTCATTTCTCAAAGAGGTTTGATTTTTCAAAAGATCCTCAATTTGAATTTTTAAAGTTGATTCGGTGTGCTTAATGATTTCAATGTCATCTTGAAGTGACTTGATTTTCTCAAGGAATTTTTCCTCATTTGCCTTGAGGATTTCAACCTGACTTTCGCTTTCAGCCGCCTTAGCATGCAATTCTAGATTGTATGTGCGGTATCTAGCGACAGTTTCAAGGCAATTTGCAGAACATAAATTTTCTTTTACCTCATCGGGAATGGATCCACGTTGGAGTTCAAGAAGTCTTTTGCTAGCTTCAGATTCGACCTCATTTTGACTTACAGCAGTGGCTGAACCAGCAGAGGGAGAAGATCCATCAAGATCTTCATCAATACCGGCCATCAGACAGAAGTTGGTGGGGAAAAGAGGGTCAAAAACAACAGACTCAGTGTCCTCTTTTCCATCAGAATCCACCACAAGAGCGTAATCAGGCTGGTTTGCAGAATGAGATGGTGCAGAAGACGTCCAATTGTAGTTCCCATCCTCGAGAGATACTAAAGCTTTTCCAGTGCTATCAACTCTTTGTGCAGACGATGAGCTTGACGATCCTTGATGAGAGACATTTGAAGTGGTATGCTGTGGCTTCTGGTAGGAAGAGTTGCCCGTTTTCTGGTATGACTAGTTACTATTTCCACCCTGCTTCTGATATGTGTGGTTGCTTCCACCCGAGTTGACAGGAACATTCCAAGTTTTGGGCTTAGGACATTCACGGGCGAAGTGACCGAGCTCCTGACAGTTGAAACACTGAGCTTTAGACTTATCAAAGCTGATGTTAGCATTTGAGGCAGGTTGAAACAGCTTCCTTCCAGTCTTTCTGAAGAAATTTCTTGTCCTGGCAGCAATCATTCCCATCTGCCACTTAATATCGATCTCTTCAAGATCATCAGCAGAAATCTGGTCAAGATCTTCTTGACACACAATCATAGTCTCAATGTTGCATGACATCTGAGAGTTCATGCAGGCAAGGAAAGCATTACACAGATCTTGATCCATGTTAGTGGAGTTTGAAGAAACAGGAGCTGACGAATGACCATAATACCCAGAAGATGGATCTTGAACAAATGACACACTTGATGGTTGATGAGTTGCATGAGATACTTGAACTTCAGGCTGATTTAGAGTCGGAGTTGGAGTAGAGGCAGGAACAGGTACACTGGGACCAGAAGATTAAGAAAACTGATGACTATCCTCATACATGACAACCGTAAATGCAGCATTGGGAGCATTGGATGACGAACCCTTAGAGGTCACATTACCCATGAGTGACCTTCCTGTGCGTTCAACTGCTCTAACCTCATAATCACGAACTTTATCAATCATGTCCATGTAATCAGCGTTGAGGAGATCAGTGCTGTCAATCAGATAGATGACATAGGAGGCAAACTCTTGAGGAAAAGAGTGCAGAATCTTCCTTATGATGTCGCCAGTATCTGGACGAATCTTCTTAGTGGTCATCTCAGTGATGATCCTGCAGAATCGTGTGACATGTGTCTCAAACGACTCTCCAGGCCTGTGAGCAAAAGTATTGAAGGCGAGTTTGAGTTTCTCAAGCCTTCTCTCCTTTGTTGCTGGATTGCCCTCATACTTCTTCTCTAGGCCTTCCCAAATCTCATGTGCAGAAGTAGCATCCCGAAACTGATGCAACAGATCATCATTAATGGCCATCTTGATACAACCCAATGCACGCCTATCAATTTTCAGCTGAGCATGTTCAGCTACAGTCAGTTTGTCCAAGGGCTTTGGGAGAATCCTCTTCTTAGTGTTAGGTGGGTCAGCAACAGTAGCAACTGCAACACCAGCAGCAGGTGTTGTAGCTTCTTCAACTTCAAACACAGCTGGACCATTGAGAACTGAAGTAAGTAGGTCAAAATCCAAATATTCCAGAAACAGTATGAACTTCCCTTTCCAGTCATCAAAGTCACTAGCACCCATCAGTTTTGGAGGGCGGTTGTTTCCTTGCATGACCAGAGTGAAATGATTTCCTTCAGACATCTCAGATGAGACAGAAACAGAATTTCTGCAAAAGTTGCTAAAACGGGCCGAGCGAAGAACAAGAGCTCCAAATTGCTTGTAAACACGAAGATTGCTTGAATTCACACAAATCCTGCAATCATAAACATTAATGGAGTAATTAAACACTAATATTTAGGTGTAAACAGCAAAAATTGAAAAATTCAAATTTTCGACTTAGTCAAAATTTTGAACAGCTTGTTCTTGAGCAAGTTCAAATCATCAAAAATCAAAGTTCATAAAAATGATGATTGAGGGCATCTATAGATGCGAAATGATGTTAGGATCACAAGATACAACTAACACAATCCTCAAAAATCACTCTAAGTGACCGAAATTGGATCAAACAGTAGATTATGTGAAAAAGTTAAAGAATCTTGAAAAATGCTTAACAAATCTTCAATACTTGATGTTAAAGAGTGAAATCAGTGCCAATGATTTCGGTTTTAGAAGTCTAAAACTCGATAATAATCAATTTCAGCAAAGGATCATCATAAAAACGAATTTGAAAATTTTTTCTCAAGAACAGTGAAAGTTACGGCCGAACCATAGATTTACCAAATTCAAAAATTGACTAATCAAACTTGAAATAAACACAAATCTAAGCATGTTTTTGAGTTCCTAGAGTGATTTCTACCAAGAATCAGCTCATAGATCTAGCAAAAACAACCAAAATTGATAACTCAAATGAGATTTCTTCATTTTTGAGAAAACTTCAAAAAATGAAGAACAAGGCTCTGATACCAATTGTTAGGACCTGATTTGAGCACAATGTTCTCATTCGATTCATCACACAGGTGCGGAAAACAAGTGTGATCTTCAATCTTGGTTGATTTCACCCCATAGATCTCTGAAACTCAAAAACACGCACTAAATACACCAAGAACACACACACAAAGGCTCTCTTGTAGAAATGACCAGGAGGAACACGTTTTAGGGTTTTCACTTTGGTATTTATACTACAAGAGAGCCTGGGACAAATAGAATGTTTGACACAAACCAATCATTACCTAGAATTCAGCAAAATATTCTAACAGAATAATAAGTACGCTAAGCATATAAGAGAAGTACGCTAAGAATTAAACAAGTCCGCTAGAACATGTGAAGTTCGCTAAGAAGTTCGCTAAGCATTAACAAGTTCGCTAACAAGTTCGCTAGATACAAACAAGTCCGCTAACAAGTACGCTAAGCACAACTTAAGTACGCTAGGAACAGTTTAAGTTCGCTAGGAACAAATCAAGTTCGCTAGGAGCAAAAACAAGTTCGCTAGGACAGTTAACAAACAAGTACGCTAAGTACAATGACAAGTTCACTAAGAGTTAATCAAGTCCGCTAAGTTCAATATACAAGAAGTTCGCTAAAGAGAAATACAAGTACGCTAACACTTAGTCAAAAACATCATACATAACCATAATCAAAGATAACAAAGTACATAATCAAAGTTAAGTACAAACCAAAGTAAAATTACAAATAAACATCAAAGAGATAAATAGTTTGTGTTGCCAACATAAATAAGCTCTAACACACATAATTATTTATGTTTCCGGAAAATAATTTATTTATTGCATGTAAGCTAATTTCGTACTAAAACTACCTTGTTATCACATGATAAGCCACATAGATTCGTATTTAGCACATTTGAAGTCATATTGTGGGTTCACAATCACATGCATGCTCATTACATTTCCCTACTATCACACTTGCACGATAGTTTCACGTAAATAATTTAAATAAACTATTCCACATGCAATCCAACATCATGTTTGCAACTTTATGGTCTGTCATACATCGATTAACATAGATCATGCAACTTTATTGTAGATGTAACATGAATCAAGCACCTTCACCCTAGATCTAGCATGCTCAATCATAAAAATTAAGTTTTATCAAAGATTTCACGTAAGTTCATGACTTTATTGCATAATAACACTAAATCAATCATCATCAAGCATCTAGGACATGAATCATACATCAAGATTCAATCTTTATCTACATGCATTCATGCAAACCTGTTGGAACTTAAAATCTATGTGACTGACGCCATCAAATCTGTTTACCGATGCATTCGACTGAAGAATCCACGTGAATTGATTCAGAGACGCGGGTTGTGCTGCTCGAGGCTTGCAGTTTGGACCGAAGACCGTTTTCTGGAAAAGTCAACCGTTCGGGTCAACGGTCAACGTAAAAGTCAACGAAAGATCGGTTCGAGCGAGTCAAGCTTTGGATTAATTTAATCAGCTTTGATTTAATTATCAATTTATGTTATTTACTTTACTTGTAATTTCATTTATTCAGGTATGTTTTTCTGTTGTTAGTCACCCTCACTATATATAGTGAGGGTGCCCATTACAAGTAAAGGAGTCTCCGAATGGGGAGATGATGAATTTCTTGTAGAGTGTGAGATTTCCATTCTAGAGAGAGAGTGAGTCATGGATTCTAGAGAGAGAAAGTGTTCTTCATGATTCATTGATTGTAATCTTTTGATTAATGAAATCATTCGATTTGTTCATCATCTTTCTTATTTATGATTAACATGATTCATCATCATCATCTTTTTCATTTGTTTTGAGTTTTCGAATCCGAACTCGTTCTTGCTCAAGATCGAGATTCTCGTAGTGGAAATCGGTCCTAACAAATGGTATCAGAGCGGTTACTGATCAGATTCATCTCACCGTGAATCTGGTCACTCGAATCTGTGATTTTGAGCTTGAATGGTGAAGATGAGAAAACTCATTTTTTAGAGACTTTTTCTATTTTTTCTTCATTTCTAGATGTTTTCTGATGATATGGATGATGGATTCATGTTTGGGAGTGCATCTGGATGTTATTTAGTGCTTTACATCTTCAGATCTGGTGGAGAAATGAAGATCCGAATCTATTTTTGGAACTTTGAAGTTTTTCCCGTATTTGAAGTTTTTGAAGATTTTTGGTTTGATTCTTCGTTTTCTGGGCATTTCTTCATGGATTTGGATGATATGAGGTATGATTTTCAGTGGAAAAGGCATTCCGGATCCATTGGAAGCATCCATTTTGTCTGAATCTCAACCGTTTGGTCAGATCTGGAAAAACACACACTTAGTGCGTGTTTCATGGTGTTCTTCGTGTTCTTGAAGATTTCCAGAATTTTGAGGGCTGATTCGAATGGTTTTTGCTGCTGTTTGGGATATGTAAGTGGCCATAGCATGTTCTACAACAGATTTGTGTCATGAATCACTCGTTTCCATTCATTCTCGATCGGGACTGTTTCAAGAATCGAAGGGTACGTGTTCTTCACTTGTGTTCATCTTTTTCCAGACTTGTTCATCAGTTTTGAAGATTTGAAGATTGCCTTAGCGGACTTGTTCAAGTTCTTAGCGAACTTGTTCTCCTCTTAGCGAACTTCATCAGTGTTTAGCGTACTTGAGCTTTGCCTTAGCGTACTTGTTTTCTTTAGCGGACTTGAGTCCTTAGCGGACTTCAGAGGTGCCTTAGCGGACTTCTGGTGGCTTTAGCGTACTTGTTTGCTTAGCGAACTTATTTTCTGGGTTTTTGCTTGAGTTCGTGTCGGTGGATTCTGATCGTTAAGGGTGATAGAGCATGATCTCACGAGTCCAGCGGTATAAAAATCTCGAACTTTCGTTGAGTATTGACGGAGATATAGCCATTTTACGCTTTTCCGGTGAGCACGTTTTCCCGGTGGAAGTTTTCCGATCACATTAGGGTTTCGGTATGTCACGACTTTATGATGAAGATGATGACGTGTTCTCGCGCCATTGGTGGAAAGAGAATGTCTCTCTCTCCTGCTGTCGGTCAAACCCGACATTCCCTTTGTGGTTGTCGAATTTCCATTGGTTGATTTCTTTCTCGTGGGACCCGCCACTATAAGGTATCCGTTGGAAAAGAAGAAACTCGTGGGCCCAGCTGGATCAAGAATACGTTGGAAGGCTGTGTGCTGTCTAATCTTGATTGGTTGCAGTTTGCGCGTGGACCCCGCCAGCTAGAAAGATCCGTTGAATGTGCTTCTTTTGGCACATTTTGATTGGCTGATAGAAGCCTCACACGGATCAGCAGCTTCTTACCGTTGGATCCATTTGATCTGTGCCGTTACATGTGTAATGGTTGGCGGATTTTGATTGGCTCAGTAGCCTTTCACGCAGATCCAACTTTTATGCCATTAGATTAAATTTTTTCTCAGCCGTTGGATCTTCATGGATTCTCAAATCTGGTTGGTGGATTGTAAGTCACATGGATTCTGGTTTTCTTTGAGGGATTTTTGATGATTAATTTATTTTTCAGCTTATTTCTTTAAAGACGGGCATTTTCTTATCGGTTTTTAACGAGACTTACGAGATAACGCCCGAACGGAATTGCGGAAATTTTTTATTAGTCTCGGATTTATTTCATTTTAATGGGGTTCTCGTTTCTTGACGTCGCGCGCAACGTTGGCTATCGATCACTGACGGGTTAGCTTTATTATCCGGTTAATTACTCAGCTTTCTCGTTATATCTCACTGTTTTATTTTTAGTGGATGCAGCGCTGTCGTCAACTAACCGGATTAACTGGAATCTCAGTTAAATATTGGAATTTATCCGATTAAATCTCTCGGATGACCGTTTCTTGAAGAAATTTGACATTTACTTTAATTTTCGCATCCAACCTCAGTCACGCGGATTATTCACAACTGTCAGCATCCGGCTTCCGGTTTTTCGCGAGATTGTCCGATTTCAAGATTGTTATCTAGTTTCTCTAGGCAACCGATCGCGACGGTTCGACTCTCTGCATCTGCTTTTTCCGCTTCCGCATCCGATGTTTTTAGAGAGATTTAGAGAAATAGGGGGAATTATTGTGAATTTGGATATCGGGTCGATTATCTGAAGTTGGAGCATGTTCGGTGTCAAACTGGTTTATCTGATTCAGTCTGTTGCGGTTTGAACTCCGAGATGTAGCATTTTCTCAGTATTGTACCCGACCGTGTGAACCGAGTGAGTCAGAACACTTGGATCTCGAACTGGAGCAACGAGAACAGAAGAAGCTTATTCAGAGGGGGAATTTCTACGACAGATTGTCTCCGGTTTATCAGTTTCTCATTGAAGATGTACGGCAGAGCGATTCTTCAGCAGTTGAACAGATTTGAAAGCATCAGTCAAGGGGGAAATTGTTGGAACTTAAAATCTATGTGACTGACGCCATCAAATCTGTTTACCGATGCATTCGACTGAAGAATCCACGTGAATTGATTCAGAGACGCGGGTTGTGATGCTCGAGGCTTGGAGTTTGGACCGAAGACCGTTTTCTAGAAAAGTCAACCGTTCGGGTCAACGGTCAACGTAAAAGTCAACGGAAGATCGGTTCGAGCGAGTCAAGCTTCGGATTAATTTAATCAACTTTGATTTAATTATCAATTTATGTTATTTACTTTACTTGTAATTTCATTTATTCAGTTATGTTTTTCTGTTGTTAGTCACCCTCACTATATATAGTGAGGGTGCCCATTACAAGTAAAGGAGTCTCCGAATGGGGAGATGATGAATTTCTTGTAGAGTGTGAGATTTCCATTCTAGAGAGAGAGTGAGTCATGGATTCTAGAGAGAGAAAGTGTTCTTCATGATTCATTGATTGTAATCTTTCGATTAATGAAATCATTCGATTTGTTCATCATCTTTCTTATTTATGATTAACATGATTCATCATCATCATCTTCTTCATTTGTTTTGAGTTTTCGAATCCGAACTCGTTCTTGCTCAAGATCGAGATTCTCGTAGTGAAAATCGGTCCTAACAAAACCCTAGAATCACCATGGATCATCATCCTTATCATAAAAATCACATTTTTGATCCAAAGATGCAAACTTTATTCAGTAAAATTCTAGATCTACACATGTAATCATCGTAGCATCATCATACAACTCTAGATCTGACATAAAGCTCAAGTATTAATGACTTTCAAACAAAGAAAATCAAAGAAAATCACATACCATTGAATAGAGAATGTTTGGGGATGAAATACGGACTTGATTCTCGATACATAGCTCCAAACTTGAAGGATTTTGAGTGAGGAATGATTTAGGGACGTGGTACCAACTGATGAGACGTTTTGGGATGAGCACAAACGACAAATGAGGCTAAGTGTGCTTAAATAGTAGAAAATTAGGGTTTTTGCTGGAATTTGAGGAACTGGCGTATCGCTTACGCACGTAGTTTCTTCAAGTGATACGCTTGGAACTCCTGTCCGCCAGCCAGTTTGACTTTTGTTGACTTTTCACGTTTTTTGATGTTTTGGTCAGTTTTCAGTGATTTGGATTTTCCTCTATTCGCCATAAAATATTTATCACATTTACTCTCATAAAATCAAGTATCAACATGCCATATATCATATTACGACTGCGCAATTTAATTCGCATAACAGTTTCGCATATAAGTCACAATACATAGTAGTTTTTAATTACTCACCAATGTTTCGAGACTCGAACTTGTGTCTGATGTTTGTGAAGTGTTTTAAGGCTACTAGGCTCTTCTAATACCTTAATAGACATACTACACCTATATATGTGATTTCCGGTTTGTCGGTTTTATCATTTGTATCAGTTTTATCCATTTCTGAGGTTCGGGTCCCAACCGATGGGCCAGAATGTCACATCCTTTCCCTGTTAGAGAATTTTTGTCCAGAAAATTAAGATTACAACCACCTTGCCAAGAGTTTAAGATTTACAAGTTTAAAAGTTGCAACCCCGTTGAAGAGAGTTTAGAATCTCAAATTGAACGTTGCAACCTCGTTGTAGAAATTTTGAACCAAGCGTGAATCGTAAATGTGTTGGTACTTGGTACTCAAGAATAAAGGAAAAAAAATTCAGGTTCTCACATCATCCTCTCCTTTTAGGTAATTGCGTCCTGAAACTTAACAATTACCTTCGTTTGTCATCGCAACTTGCTTTAATGAGTTCCGATATTTGCGCACCATCTGATCCTCGTGTTCCCAGGTAAACTCTGGTCCATGCTTCAAGTTCAACCAAAATTAACTATCGGAATCTGTTAGAGCATGGTTCAGTGCGATGCGTGATGTATTAAAACATACTAAATGATGATGATTACAAGAGCAACGAAGTGAGGCATGAACTCACAGTTCGTGGAAGGCCCAATTTGTGGACTGCATTCATACTATAGATAGTTTAGTGCTTTGTAATCTTAATAACTTTGAGAGCTTAAGTATGTCAATCTGAGTGTGTTTTTGTGAGGATTCTTCCGTGTTCTATCTAAGTGTTCTAGATTTTAATTGATCTTTATTGATCAATAAAACAATCTTTGAATTACTTCTTATATATCGAAATAGCTAGATCGAGTAGACGATCTACCGCTCAAGTGGTATCAGAGCATTTGAGTTCAATCTACTGATCTGTTCTTGGATATTTTCGAGTTTTTAATCCAGTTTTTGTTGGTTTTTGGGAAAACAAGGTGTTTTTGCTTCCGTTCAATCATTTTAGTAGTGTTTTTGGTGTCAGTTTCGATCCTAACTCAATCCTTTTGATTGTATCTGATCTACTGCTAAATATCTCACTCAAAAACGTACAAAATCACAAAAAATATAGCAAAAATGGTTAACTTCGTTTGACTTCGTCTGATCAGTTCCAGTTCGCAGAAATAACTACCACGAAGTGGCAGTTCGTGTTCAATTCGTGAGTTCATTTGTTTGTGACTTCGTAACTCAGGTCGTTTCCAACTTGGTCACTCAGTTCGTGGATCACTTCACAAACCAGTTCACGAGTCACTTCGTATGAGTTTGTAACCAGTTCATTATCAAGATTAAATCAGTTTGTTACCAAGGTTGACAAAATTCGTTACTGAGTTTGTGGCTACTTCGTGACTTAGTTCGTAACCACTTCGTGACTCAGTTTGTTAACAGCATTCGACATTTCCAAAAATGGTTAATTATTCCGCAATGACTGTCACTCAATCGCAAATGCATGCTTTGATTAACTTTGACAACGAAATCGGAACAAATCATAAAGTTCCTAAGTTGTTGAAGCTTGAAGATTTCTCATCATGGCATAAACGGTTTGAGGCATATGTTGGTACTAATGATGTGGATATCGAAATTCCAATCGAAGAAGGGTATACATATCCGTTACAAGGCAATGGTCAACCGAAACTTCATCGTAGTCTTACTGCTGAGGAAAAGTCTAAATATCAAGCAGATCAAAAGGCTTACGGGATTTTAACGATGGCATTATCAAAGGAACTCTTACATCAATTTAGTGATTGTTATTATGCAAAAGAGTTATGGGATGCATTGGTTAAATGTTGTGAGGGAAATGAGCAATACAAGAAAAGTAAATAAAAGGTTCTCAAGAAGGAATTTGAAAACTTTCGGCGTTATCGAAATGAGAGTGTTTATGACTTGATCACTCGATTTTCACATCTTCTTAGTGAACTAGCATTAGTTTATGTTACAAAATATGCTGTTGATAAAAAAGAAAGGTTGTTGGAAGCCTTACTTGAAAAATGGAAAAATTTTGTTTTGATTCTCACAAGGGATAAGGATTATCAAAATATGACTTTCAACAGTCTGGTTGAGCAATTATAAGCTCAAGATCTTGAAACTTCAATTCATAAATTCTTGATTGGTTCAATCCAAAATTCAACAGTTTATCATGGAGAAAATTCTCCGTCCATCAGTGCAATGAAACCAAATCTGATTCCTTCTACTGCACCGCCTACTGCGTTTGTAGATGGAATGGATTCTGGATCCTTTAGTGGATGTCATGTGCACGTTCCGGTTACTCCGAATCAATCTGGTTTGTCTGCTGATACACATGATCAGTATGTGGCAATGGTTTCTGCTTTAAATACTTCTTGATATGGGGTTTTTCCTGGTAGTGTTGGAAATGCTGAATTGACCAATGACGATTTTGATCAAATTGATGCTGATAATCTAGAATATATGGATTTAAATTGGTAGTTTGCTATGTTGACACGAAGAGTCAAGAAGTACAATAAGAAGACAGGGCAGAGAAATGTTCAATTTGGGCAGAATAAACTGGGATTTGATAAGAGTCGGGTGTAATGTTTTAAGTGTAAAACTTATGGAGATTTTGCTAGAGAGTGCATGAAAGATGGAGACAAGAAGGATGTCAACTCAAAAGAAGCTAAGGCATTATTTGCTACTTTTAATGATAAAGAGAAAGGTTATGATTGGGGAAAGTTTGTCGAATATTCTTATGAATATGCTCATATGTCTTCTCCACCATAGCAAGTTGTTGAATACATGACAAAATCTTATTCTAAGTGTGATGATTCTACAAGTTAAAAGGTTAATTCTATGTTTACATGTGATAATCATGCAATGCTTTTAACTAAAATATCATCAGATGAATCTACTCCTAAAGATAAGAAGATTGAAGTTGTGCCTAAGCTGCTACAATGTGAAGACTACTTGTTCTGGAAACAAGAATTTGAGGCTTATGTACATGATCATTTAGCAGATTTTCTCAAAATTCATGAAAAAGAGTTTGATTGGCCTACAGATAATCTTGGTACTCCATTACAATTCAGAAAATTCTCATCGGATGCCAAAAAAAGATTTGAGTTAGAAACTGAGGCATTCACTTTGTTGCAAAGTGCGCTATCACGTCCAATTTACCATTAGTTGAGCTCCTACACTTCCACTCATAGTATTTGGAAAGCTGTTCAAGAACTGTGTGCAATGGGAAAGTTAACCGATTTCTTGACACACATACCAAATGTTGCTCCCTCGATGTGTAAAAATTCTCAGACTACGAATACGGTTAATAGTCAGCTTTTGGAAGATAATGTGGTATTGAGGAAAAGATGCAGTGATACTAAAGGTAATCTAAAGATTTACAAAGAAAAGTTTGAGAAATATGAAAAGGAATTGTTGGCTGATTGTAACAAGATGGTGGTTAAAGTACCAGGACGGATCTTACTACTGCACGAGTCGGTCACAACAATTACAACAAGGTAAATAAAGCTTGGCTTTATTGATTCAAAAAGAGTTACAATGATCTAGAGAGAGAACACCTTAGAACACACACAGTTAAGAGTGAGAGAATGACAGAACTTCTACTGAACTCTCTCTAACACGACCTATTTATACTTACCATTAAGTGCTGCGTACCAACCAACGTACCATTGGTATGTTGGCTCCGTACCAACTGGTACGGACCTTGGTACGTACACCCTAAGACTCACTCAAACAGCTCTGACCTAGATACAATACACGAGACACAAGGTAGCATAGGAATATGCTCTAACAAACTCCCCCTTAACGTGTAGTGTATCTATCTATCTATCTATCTTTCAAACTAAACTTTAGTCTTCAATCTTCAGCATCGTTGCGCCTGATCTTAAACTTGAAATCTTGTCAGAAGTAGAGCTTGCATGGCTGGATCATTCTTGAACACTCTTTGAGCTTCAAGATCCACTTGTGAAAGATATTACAAACTCCGCTTTTCACCATGCTTGAGTCTTGTCACATAGAACCTACAATTTCAGAAGACAGAAACGCTGCTTTGTTTTTGGCAAAACTTCTCTTCGAGAATCCAATATATAGTTTTGAAATCATAATTTTTTATCTTCGAGAATCCAAGATATAGTTTTGAAATCATAATTTTTTATCTTGTATCGATCGGTCGAAAACAAATAAGAAACAAAATCTTTTCGGCTTTTTTAAACTTTACATCAAAACACACCGAAAATCTTTTTGACCTTTTTTAAATTTATGCTAAAACACACCTAAAAATGTTTTTGATTTTTCATATATAAAACATAAATGCAATACAGAAATGAAATACTGAATCAGACACTATTTTTGTCTTTTGCGAGAAAGATCACAACTTGGGATCATATTGAACATAACATGCTGATCTACACTTCAATTTCAATTACTTCTGCACACAATTCATGTCCATTGCTGGTATAATTAGACATACTCATATATGTATTTGCTTATCACCCTTTGTGACTTCACTTGTGATTTAACACATAGTGGTTGTATTCATGATATCGTCAACTGTGTTCCATGCAAAAAGAAATAAGAATGTTAAATCGTCTACCTTAAGGTCGATTTTTCGATACGCAGATAAGGCCTCGGATTTAACAAAATAAGAAAATAAAAACAAATTGAATTTGTATAACTCAACAACAATCAGGTCGGTACTCTCGTACACGCAGAGAATGTCTGATGAGTTATACGAAACACCAAAAAAATAATGCAGAATGTCAAACGAACAACAATCAGGTCCATCTTTCGATACGCAGAGAAAGTCTGATCGTTTGACAAAATAAAGAAAATCAAACAAGTTTAAATCTTTGCAAAATGAACACATGTTTACACAGTGACTTCTCACTTTTCTTTTTCACATATCTTTTCAATATCTTGAGATATGCTTTAAGATGTTGTCCACTTGGTCAAGCATTAGTATTTAATGTGTATATCACATCTGAATACTTTTTGATTTAAAGTCGAGCCTACCAAGCACATCAAGCAATGATCTTATGGCTTTTTCATCTAATTTATCCATGAGTCAGACATGTAAGCGAATGTACCATCATCTCCCAATTATGTCGGATAGAATTTCTCATTTTTCAATTTTTTTTGTATTTTTATGTTTTTCTCCTCCTTAAAATGAAAACTCTATTTTTGGATTTTTCATTTTAACAAAACACAAAGACACTATTTTTGGTTTTTCAATTTCCCCCCCTAAACTACATACGGAATGTAAAAGAAAGAAAATTGATCAATCGATACTGATACCTTTCAGTTAGCTTTCAGAAAAACTTTCAATTTTGTATGATAAAGCAATGAATTTAAGCTACCAATAGGTCTTCTTGAAGTACCTGCACACTGGATTTAAACTATCAGAAAAATCATCAAATGTTTGAAGCCGATTATGGTGCACCCATTTGGATGTTGGACTTCGAGAAGTATAATTTGAGCCTGAAGAAGACCATCCATAATTTCTTTGACCAAATCGAGATGAGTTTGAAAACACCTTCTTCTTCAAATCTTTCTTTGATTGTTGACTCCTGAATCCTTTGTCCATTTTAGATACAAAAACTTGAGCAAGATGGTATATTTGATCAAGATTTGTATCTTTCACATCCTTAGAACCACCTTTCTTCTCTTTTGAGATTTTCTTTGGCATACTCTTCTTATCTTTCTTCTCAAATTTCTTCTTGACTTCAGGAGCTTCACTACCCAAACCAGAATGTTTATAACCATGTAGTTTTGAAACTTCCACTTGAGAACCAACATTTCCAGATTTAGCAACATCAATAAACGAAGCTTTAATTCCTTGTAAATTGTTAGTCTCAACCAAGTCTGCAGCAACCTTCTCTTCAGATAACTTCTTTTCATCTCTCTCAGCCATTTGTCCAACATAAATTTCTTCATTATCAAGTACAATTCCACCAGACACAAATTTAACTGGCGTATTCTCACCTTTTGTCTTATTCTCCTCTTTCTTGTTATGTTGCTTTGATTGTTGATGTTTCTTTTTGTTAGATTTTTCAGTAGCAAACTAAGAATAATCTTGCTTGGCATCAGAAGGTTGAACATCAGCTAGAGGATCAGTTTGAATCACCGGATGCGGAATTTGATTGTATTCTTCTCCTCAAAAACTTTCTTGAAATTCTCATCTTTTCACAAAAAGCTTGTAAAAGAATGCGAATTCTTCAGATTATTTAATTGCCTTTTAAGATCCAGCACCTCAACATTCAAATATGATATTTTCTTCTGTGCTTCACCCAATGCTTTTTCTGAATCGATTAACTGTTCTGAAACTCTGTTGAACAAAAACTTTTCTTTTCTCATACTATCATGTGCATCATACACTTCTTGTGTAACTTTATCCACTCGTCCTTTATAGATTTCTACATTCCTTGTCAACAACTTGTTTTCTTGTGTATAATTTGTGACTTTATCTAGTAATTTAGAATGTTCCACTTGACGTTCTTCTTCCAAAACAGTAACTTCATCATAAGCTTTCTGAAGTTCATCATACGATTTCTGAAGCGAATCGAATTTTGCTTTTGATTTGTTAAACAATGCATCAAAATATTTTGTTACTTCTTTTGCTTCTTTTTCATATTCCGCGACTTCTTTTGACAACTTTTCATTCTGAGTCAGCAACTTGGCAATTGTTTTCTTTAAATCCTCAATTTCACTTTGAAACTGTAACTCTTTCTTAGCAACGTCATTTTGAAAACATTTTTCTTCTTTCTTGAGATTTTCATTACTTGAAAAATGAGGATCAGTAAGCAATTCTTGAACCTTCTTATCTTTGTGTGAAAGCACTCCACATTTATCAATCAGATGAGAAAACGTAGAAATCAAATCTGCCAACTTTTTATTTTCATAATGTCTGACATTATCAAATTCTTTCGTCAAAATGTTCTCTTAAATCTGTTGATATTGTTCAATCTCTTCACATTTTTCTTTAATTGCATCCCATAATTGTTTAGAAATCTGGAACTTTTTAAACTGATGTATCAATTCCTCGGGTAATGCCTTTGTAAGAAAACTATAAGTCTTCGTTTCTCTTGCAAAACTCCTCTTTTCTTCAAAATCAAAATTACTTATCATCTTTGGCATTCTAGCACTTAGCATTGGATATTCACACCCTTTTTCAATCGGAATCCAACCATCAACATGTTGAGAAATTACGTATGATTTAAATCGTTTCTTCCAGTTATGGTAATCCTCCAATCTGAGCAACTTAGGAACGTTCTGTGTTGTTCCTATCTAATTATCATGACTCATCATGTGTTGCATTGAAGTTTGAGTAGCTGAAAATGCTTGATAATCACTCTCTTTCAACTTACGATACCAAACGTAAAAACTTCAAACTAAAAAACGGAGGCCTTAGAAGTGGATTTTGGGGGTCAAACCGGAGGGTACTAGCCATTAGGAGATTAAAAGTGTAGATCTCGTCGAGACGGTCATTTTTGCTGATATTAGCTCCCGTAACTCTTAACGGTGCTCAAGTTACGTCAGTGTTAGTGAACATAACTATTCTTCCAGCGTACCAAAAACAATCTCAGCGGACCAAAACTTTGACCACCGTACCAAAAACTTTGACCGGACCAAAGACTCAGCGTACCACCAACCTCAGCGTACCAAACACTCAGCGTACCAGTGAACTCAGCGTACCACCTTGGTACGGCATAATTGCGTGCGTACCAAAGGATAACTGTCACGTACCAACGATGAAGATTGCCTTCCGTACCAACGAGCAGCGTACCAACAAACCTATGAAGATTGCCTTGTGTACCAGTGGATCATTCGGCGTACCATCATCTTCATTGGGCGTACCAACAGCGTACCAAACTAAAATTGACGCATTTTTGTGATTTTCGACTTATTGAGCCGGAAATTGCAACAGTAAGGCACGAAAACACTTTAGGAATATTTTTTTTTTACCTCAGAAACACTCAGAATTGGAAAAATTTTGAGAAAAAATGACCAAAACCCAACTTTCTCTCACTAGGAATCTCAAATTGGACCAAATCACAACAGTAGAGTAACCTGTATTGCTCTGATACCACTTGAAAGTACCTGGACGGATCTTACTACTGCATGATTCGATCACAACGATTAAAAAGAGGTAAATAAAACTTAGCTTTATTGATTCACAAAGATTTACAATGATCTAGAGAGAGAACACCTTAGAACACACACAGTTAAGAGTGAGAGAATGACAGAACTTCTACTGAACTCTCTCTAACACGACCTATTTATACTTACCATTAACTGTTGCGTACCAACCAACATACCATTGGTACGTTGGCTCCATACCAATTGGTACGGACCTTGGTACGAACACCCTAAGACTTACTCAAACAGCTTTGACCTAGATACAATACACGAGACACAAGGTAGCATAGGAATATGCTATAACAGGTGGCGCAAAAATATGAATATAATCAACTTTCTGAGAGGCTTCTTGAAGTTAAAAAGGGATTAGTTGTTGCTCAAACTGAAATCTATAAAAAAGATGTTGCTCTTGCTTCTTTGAAGAGGGAAGTTGAGAATAACAAATTATCTGAAGCTTTCACAAATTATCTTTACAAATACATCAAATTCTGGATCTGGATTTCATTCAGTTCCTGCTCCTGTGATAATCCCTAATTCCACAACTAGTGATCAGCCAGCAAACCCAGAGTTTGATTATTCTAAATGTGTGAAGAAGGAAGTTGGCAGAAACAAAAGAAATCAAAGGGCAAGAAAAAGGAGAAAAAAGTTGAAAGAGTGATTCTACTGTTTCAAAGTTTGATGCTAAGGAGGTTTCTGATTCTGGTGTTGATTTGGAATCTCAGGCTAAGGAGGCTTCTACGCAAGTAAACAAAAAGAAAACACAAAAGTCAAAGAAATATGTGAACAAGGATACTGTAAGTGTTTCAAAGGATACTAACAAGAAGCAGTTTTGTTCCTATTCTTCGAAATCTAGTGATTCGACTTCTGGAGGATCTTCATGTGGAACTCCACGATTTTCTTCTGGTGTTTCTGGTCGCACTACGTCGAAATTCACCATTGGCCACGGAAAAAACCGTGACCAAAGGTGTTTGGTCATGTTTTTGTTTCCATTCCAATCGACACCAAAAGTCCTGTCACCTTATGTACCCTACGGCCACGTTACAATATCAGTGGCTGAAGCCACCTAGAAGCGTGGCTAAAGGGTACCAATATTTGTTGTTGTAATCAAACAATTCTTCCGAAAAGCATGGCCAAAGGGTTCCAACGGCCACATGTGTTTGTTTAACGTGGCCTTTGGTATTACATGGTCACGTATATTTGTGTTTTAGCCACATATGTTATAAAAAAACGTGGCCAAATGGGTTGCTGAAATTATAATTTTTGTCCCAATACGCGTGGCCAAAGGGTGGCAACCGCCATGTTAAAATATGAATAGCGTGGCCTTTGGTATTATATGGTCACTATATTTGTGTTTTAGCCACATATGATATGAAAAAACGTTGCCAAATGGGTTGCTGAAATCATACATTTTGTCCCAATACACGTGGCCAAAGTGTTGGAACTTAAAATCTATGTGACTGACGCCATCAAATCTGTTTACCGAAGCATTCGAATGAAGAATCCATGTGAATTGATTCAGAGACGCGGGTTGTGATGCTCGAGGCTTGCGAGATTGGACCGAAGACCGTTTTCCGGAAAAGTCAACCGTTTGGGTCAACGGTCAACGTAAAAGTCAACGGAAGATCGGTTCGAGCGAGTCAAGCTTCGGATTAATTTAAATCAACCTTGATTTAATTAATAATTTATGTTATTTACTTTACTTGTAATTTCGTTTACTCAGTTATGTATTTCTGTTGTTAGTCACCCTCACTATATATAGTGAGGGTGCCCATTACAAGTAAAGGAGTCTCCGAATGGGGAGATGATGATTTTCTTGTAGAGTGTGAGATTTCCATTCTAGAGAGAGAGTGAGTCATGGTTTCTAGAGAGAGAGTGTTATTCATGATTCATTGATTGTAATCTTTCGATTAATGAATTCATTCGATTTGTTCATCTTTCTTCTTATGTTATTATTCTTGATTCATCATCATCATCTTCTTCATTTGTTTTGAGTTTTTCTCATTCGAACCTTGTTCTTGCTCAAAGTCGGGATTCTTGATAGTGAGAATCGGTCCTGACAAATGGTATCAGAGCGGGTACCGATCAGATTTATCTCACCGTGAATCTGGTCACTCGAATCTGTGATTTTGAGCTTGAATGGTGAAGATGAGAAAACTTATTTTTTAGAGACTTTTTCTTATTTTTTCTTCGATTTCTGGATGGATTCTGATGATATGGATGTTTGATTCATGTTTGGGAGTGCATCTGGATGTTATTTAGTGTTTTACATCTTCAGATCTGGTGAAAAAATGAAGATCCGAAGCTATTTTTGGAACTTTGAAGTTTTTCCCGTATTTGAAGTTTTTGAAGATTTTTGGCTTTGATTCTTCGTTTTCTGGGCATTTCTTCATGGATTTGGATGATATGAGGTATGATTCTCAGTGGAAAACGCATTCCGGATCCATTGGAAGCATCCGTTTCGTCTGAATCTTAACCGTTTGAGCGGATCTGTAAAAACACACACTGGCGGTGTAACTGTGTGTTCTTCGTGTTCTTGAAGATTTCCAGATTTGGGAGCTGATTTGATCCGAGTTGCTGCTGTTTATGTGTTGTTGGTGGCCACAACAATGTCGTGAATGGTTTATTATCACATCTCGTGCATCATATCGAGATTTCCGATTGTTTCTGGGCAGTTTCAAGTTCATGAGTAAGTATTCATAGTGTTCATCGTTTTTCCAGATTTGTTCATGTTCTTGAAGTTATGAAGATGTTCTTAGCGAACTTGTACCTGTTCTTGAAGATATGAAGATGTTCTTAGCGAACTTCTTTTCTTCTTAGCGTACTTCATCCATTTCTTAGCGAACTTGTTGATTTTTAGCGTACTTGAGGTGTGCTTTAGCGAACTTGAGGTCTTAGCGAACTTCATGTTCGTCTTAGCGAACTTCTAGTGGCTTTAGCGGACTTGTTTTCTTAGCGGACTTGTCAACTGGGTTTTCGTTCAAGTTCGTTTCAGAGATTTTTGTTCGTCCAGGTTTGTAGAGAATTGGATTACGAGTTCAGTGGACATAAAATTCGTCAAAAATGGTCAAGAATTATGTGAGTTATAGGCTGTTTACGGTTTTCCGGTGAGGGGGGTTTCGTGGTTTTCCGACCAGATTAGGGTTTTCGGAGAAAGAAGACGTTGATGGGGACAGACGGTGACGTGTCAAGCATTCATAGGGCAGAAGAGAATTTCTCTCTCTTAATCTTGTCGGATACCAGATCAGTCTCCATATTGTTGTTGATCTCCCATTGGCTGGGAGACTTACGGTTGGGACCCAGCCCTGATTAAAGAGTCGTTGAGGCTTCTTGCGCTGTCAGCCTTTGATAGGCGTAGCCCTTCTTCACTCGGATCATTAATCTGAGCCGCTGGATCTGAATTCGTGTGAGCCGTAGGATCTGATGTGTGCTTTCTACTGCTGAAATATGATTGGGCAGCCACCACACACATGGATTCTCCCTTGCAGCCGTAGGATCTCACCTGATTGTCACCGTTAGATCAGTTTTAAAGCATAATTCTGATTGGCTCATTTTTCTTGACAAGGATTATGGTTTTCTTGATGGAGATTTTTTTATTCTAATTAATTTTTTCTGCATTAATTCTTTAAACGCGGGCGTTTTTCTTATCAGTTTTTCGAGACGAACGAGATAATGCCGCGACGGAATTTCAGAAAATTTATTGGTCTCGGATTTATTCCTTTTTATTGAGGTTCTCGTTTATTGACGTCGCACAACGTTTGCTATCGATCACTGACGGGTTAGCTTTATTATCCGGTTAATTACTCGACTTTCTCGTTATATCTCACGGTTTATTTTTAGTGGATGCAGCGCTGTCGTTAACTAACCGGATTAACTGGAATCTCAGTTAAATATTGGAATTTATCCGATTAAATCTCTCGGATGACTGTTTTTTGAAGAAATTTAACAGTTTACTTTATTTTCGCATCCAACCTCAGTCACGCGGATTATTCACAACTGTCAGCATCCGGCTTCCGGTTTTTCGCAAGATTGTCCGATTTCAAGATTATTTATCTGGTTTCTCTAGGCAACCGATCGCGACGGTTCGACTCTCCGCATCAGATTTTTACGCTTCCGATTTGATGTTTTTGGAGAGATTTAGAGAAATAGGGGGAATTATTATGGAACTGGATATCGGGTCGATTATCTGAAGTTGGAGCATGTTCGGTGTCAAACTGGTTTATCTGATTCAGTCTGTTGCGGTTTGGACTCCGAGATGTAGCATTTTCTCAGTATTGTACCCGACCGTGTGAACCGAGTGAGTCAGAACACTTGGATCTCGAACTGGAGCAACGAGAATAGAAGAAGCTTATTCAGAGGGGGAATCTCTTCGACAGATTGTCTCCGGTTTATCAGTTTCTCATTGAAGATGTACGACAGAGCGATTCTTCAGCAGTTGAACAGATATGAAAGCATCAGTCAAGGGGGAAATTGTTGGAACTTAAAATCTATGTGACTGACGCTATCAAATCTGTTTACCGAAGCATTCGACTGAAGAATCCATGTGAATTGATTCAGAGACGCGGGTTGTGATGCTCGAGGTTTGCGAGATTGGACCGAAGACCGTTTTCCGGAAAAGTCAACCGTTCGGGTCAACGGTCAACGTAAAAGTCAACGGAATATCGGTTCGAGCGAGTCAAGCTTCGGATTAATTTAAATCAACCTTGATTTAATTAATATTTATGTTATTTACTTTACTTGTAATTTCGTTTATTCAGTTATGTATTTCTGTTGTTAGTCACCCTCACTATATATAGTGAGGGTGCCCATTACAAGTAAAGGAGTCTCCGAATGGGGAGATGATGATTTTCTTGTAGAGTGTGAGATTTCCATTCTAGAGAGAGAGTGAGTCATGGTTTCTAGAGAGAGAGTGTTCTTCATGATTCATTGATTGTAATCTTTCGATTAATGAATTCATTCGATTTGTTCATCTTTCTTCTATGTTATTATTCTTGATTCATCATCATCATCTTCTTCATTTGTTTTGAGTTTTTCTCATTCGAACCTTGTTCTTGCTCAAAGTCGGGATTCTTGATGTGAGAATCGGTCCTGACACAAAGGGTGGTAATGGCCATAAATTAAAATATAAAAAGCGTGGCCTTTGGTTTATATGGTCACGTATATTTGTGTTTTAGCCACATATATTTGTAATAAAAAGTTGCCAAAGGGTAGTTGAAATCAGATATTTTGTCCCAATACGCGTGACCAAATGGTGGCAGCGCCCACGTTAAAATATAAAAAGTGTGGCCTTTGGTATTATATGGTCACGTATATTTTTGTTTTAGCCACATATATTTGGAAAAAAAAAAAGTGGCCAAAGGGTAGTTGAAATCATACATTTTGTCCCAATACACGTGGCCAAAGGGTGGTAACGGCCACGTTAAAATATAAAAAGTGTGGCCTTTGGTATTATATGGTCACATATATTTGTGTTTTAGCCACATATATTTGGATAAAAAGTTGGCCAAAGGGTAGTTGAAATCAGATATTTTGTCCCAATACGCGTGGCCAAAGAGTGACAACGACCACGTTAAAATATAATAAGTGTGGCCTTTAGTATTATATGGTCACATATATTTGTGTTTTAGCCATATATATTTGGAAAAAAAAGTGGCCAAAGGGTAGTTGAAATAAGATATTTTGTCCCAATACGCGTGGCCAAAGAGTGGCAACGACCACGTTAAAATATAAAAAGTGTGGCCTTTAGTATTATATGGTCACATATATTTGTGTTTTAGCCACATATATTTGGAAAAAAAAAGTGGCCAAAGGGTAGTTGAAATCAGATATTTTGTCCCAATACGCGTGGCCAAAGGGTGGCAATGGCCACGATAAAATATAAAAAGTGTGGCCTTTGGTATTATATGGTCACATATATTTGTGTTTTAGCCACATATATTTGGGAAGAAGAAAAAGTGACCAAAAGGTTGTTGAAATCAGATGGGTCCTTGCTGTACGCGTGGCCAATTTAAAAGCTATTACAAATTATTAATTACAAATCAAATAAAATTCAATTACAAGTCAAATACAAATGAAATACAAATAAAAAATTAAAGAAAATTACACTGCATACAAGAATTATTCTCAATTTAATTTTCAATCCGGGAGCCAACAACACTACCACGTGGTCTTCATCTTCAACTGTCCAAATTTTAGTTTAATTAGGACCATTTTTTCTTGTATTCCTTCCTATACCAAAACATATAATTGATAATTAGGTTATGGAAATTGATATTAATATATATAGGAATTTTGAAATACTTACCACCATGATAGATATGGACTGAGGAGTGCCATTTTATTGCAAGTAGTATGGGTCATCAGGTCCTACAATTCAATTGATTTCCAGATAAACATTAGATATCCAGATGAACTTAAAACATCCGGATGAACATCACATTAAGTTACGGATCAACTTCAAAGTCAGTTGAACTTTATTTGGTACACATCTCACCATTTGTTCGAACAATCCCTAGCTAGCCCAAGTGTTTGAGGTACCAAATAACATTTAAAATGGGACTACATGACATTACCAAACAGATTACTGTGAAACTATAGAACGGAATGAAACTTGACTGGCAAATATTTACCTTTTTCTTTTCAACCGCTTCAGATGAGGTTGATCGACCACCGATTTCACGCCCTACAGTTCAATTAATTACTTTATGTAAATGAGCAATCAAACCGATAATGAGTTTGACAAATACTAACTGTTGTGTGTATGTCAGCATGATTAGTGCTGTGGCTAGATCCAACAAAAATCTCCTTAGAATTTACCTAGAATAATGTTTTTGAATTGGTAAAAAGTGGGCAGAATAATGATGCAGACCTATCATGAAAGTATTTATTCTGTTTTTTTAATCTAACATAAGTTGTTCCAGTTTTATTCATACAGATTATGTGTATACACTACTACAAAAAAGGCCTTTCTTGACGTGCATTGCGTGTCAAGAAAGGGTCTTCTTGACACGCAAATGCGCGTCAAGGAAGTCGGGGTCAAGAAGCTTCTTGACGCGTAAAATGCGTGTCAAGAAGTTCTTGACGCGCGAACAATGACACGGCATCTATGACACTCCATTCATGACGCCCATAATGCGCGTCATCTTTGGGTGTCATCTGTGTTTAATAAATTTTTATTTAAAATATATTTTTAGTGTCATCTGTTTATGACAAACATTTTTGCGCATCATGAATTTAAAAAAAATAAATAAAAAAAATAATTAATAGAATCACTAATTTAACATTAAATAACAATTAACCTGATAATACAAAATAAGTATACACTAATAGTAAAATAATGCATTTATAAATAGCAAAACAATTCATTTCATACATACTAAGAAATACTTCAAAATTTATCTCCAAGGTCACTATAGTCAAATCACCCTACCCTATTAATCTAAATAATTTCAACAACAACCTCATGTGTAGTAGCAAAGCAGCAAAGCTAAGCACCTCAAAGCTATAATCCTGAGAAAAGAGGAAGAAACACATCATTTTGTTGTTAGACACTTAAGTATTGAAATAAAACATGATATTAAGGAGGCATGTTTAGATATAATTACAGCACTTGTTTGTGGTGATACTTTTTATATAAGAACTTAAAAAGCACAAGAATAATAGGAACATAAGCTTTGGGTCTGTAAATAGATTAGTCTAAACCCATTGGCCTTATCTTATTGACAGCTTGTACCAAATGGGCATTAAAAATAATTATTTTTAACACAATAATACTAATCCTATACAAATTATTTATCATTTAAAAGAAGTTAAAAGATTTCTGTATATATGAAAACATACCTGGATTTGGAGTAGTTTTTGTGGGCTTTGAAAGAATAACAGGAGCAGAAGCTTTGGGTCTGATATATGGATTCGTCTGTCACAACATGTCCCAAATTTATCAGCCATATATATATATATTCACACCATACATACATGACATTTCATTTCAAGTCACAACATGTTTCCAATATTTTCCACAAAATATTGTTATCGTTCTATATTGAAGAAATGATGTATAACTTACTTCTTTGAGGATCAGGAGGTAGCAAGCAAATCCCTGATCTGCTCATTATACATTCCAGCACAGTGACTTTATCCATCCAACACCAAGCTCACCATAGGTGCGACATCTGCAAACACATCAACTAAAACAACATACAACAAAATCCATATGAGCATAACATGCTAGAATTCTTCTCGAATCAGGCCCTCTCCTTCTAGAAATGACCAATAGAAAAGAAAAAAAGGTAAAAAGATTTACTAGTGGACAAATTGATTCGGGTTACACTTTATAACTATCAACAATATTACAACCAGACCATTTGCATATGCGTGCTGCTGGCATCATCAGTGTTGTACCAGGAGGTTTTCTTGATTCCCAAGCGTACTCAGATGCAGCATAATTTGCATTTTCACCAAGGAATCATACCTATAAGCATTTTAGCAAAATATATTATAATCAAAGCATGCTCATTTAATTGAGGCAGCAAATGAATCAAAGCACCTTGTCCAAGCACAAGGTCATGACACTATATAGTTGTTGAAAAACACCACATGACATGAGATTTGGAATTGGGATTGATGCACATTTCAAAGTTTATAATTGATTTTTAAACTGATTTTGCTCATTTTAAACCTTCAAAACAAGGAATCTGATAATACCCTTATGTGTTTTTTGTCAATCTCTAACTTAACCAGAACCAGTAGCATGCATTAGCAAGTAGCCCTCCCTTTTAGCAGCAAGCAATGTGCGAGCACGGCGAAGACTAGCTTCGGTCTTGAGCTCCATGTCCACACCAGATACAGAAGACGCCAAAACTCCGAGCTCATCACATGTTTGTTGAGCTAGTTTTAAATGCCCCCTACAAGATTATTACATTACAAAAAACCATATAATAAAATGAGAAATAACAAAGTTTGATGGATAAGAAAGATTAAAGCAATTTCACCTATTTAGTAATGCTTTTGAAAACAAAAAATTAACATACATGATGTTTATGATAGTAAAATTATACATGGTTGATGAAAGCAGACCAGCCTTAACTAACTTCAACATTAAAAAATGTTGCAAAGAAAAAGAAAGAAACCAATCTAAAAGGAGATTTGCAGCATACTAATTGATTATGAATTTGTTAACTACATGTTGTGGATGGGCTCGCTACAACTAATCGTGCATCAACATTATCCTTCACAGATGCAAATAAGAAAGGAAGAGAATATAAACTGAACAAGAACTTGTATATAGTTTAAAATCTTCCAAAAGAGATTCATCTTGTTTCTGTTTAGATGAACATGTATAATTTACAATTTACAGACATAAAAGTAACATGCTACATCTACAACTATAATAGAAAGTCACGTTGCATGCTAGACAGGTTCTGCTTATTTTGAAAGTCATGTCTAAGATAGCAAGAACAAAGTCATTGACTCCTTGTGTTAACTAGCATCACTAAACATTTTAGCTTAACATTTTAAGGTAAAAGAAAAAATGTTATCAGCAACAGAAGAATACTTTGTCATCAGGAAGGGGTTGAGCATGTTCACGTGTTGGAGCATCAAAATCCAAATGCTGAACAATCATCTCATTTGTGGAGCCTTTCTTTAGAAACCTTTGGGAATGATTCCAAATTCCAGATGTAGGGAGATATGTGCCAACATGAGAGCCTCGTATCTGAAATTATTAAGCTATAAATAAAGCCTCAATATTTGTTGACGATAGCATTCATAAAGCCAAAGATCACCTTGTTCTCCAAATCGAGGGCCTTGGATGCTATTCCTTCAAGCCATTGGATAAGTCTAAGGCATAACCGCGCTGTATGATCTTCAGCAACAAATTGGCAAGCCACAAGATGTGTAGTTGTTGGTAACTGAAGAAAAAAAGACAACAGAACATTAGCCATAATAGAAAAGTAAACTATACAGAATTCTAGCAATACTAATATAGGTACACAAATGATTAAACATAAAAAGATTCATACCACTATCAAATCTTTAGGGACCTCTTCATTCCCAGTATACAAATGGAAAAGGAAAAGTTATAAAATAATAATTAGACCCAAGAAAACTGAGGTGTCAACATGCTCACTAAGAACATTTGTCTCAATTTAGCAAAACATAAAGTCTAGCATGATTTTTTTATATAACGTAAGCCAGAATATGGTTTCAACTCCACCTCCATATATATATATAAACACAAAACTCCCTCTTCCACTTCAGGCTCGAGTTTCTTTTTTGAAAGTCAAACAAATAACTCTACATCATATGTGACATAATGTAGAATTGTAGATTGAAAAAATAAATTTTACTTTTATAAAGTGTTAAAAGGAATTTTAAGGAAAATAAAAGCTAATCTATTTGATTCTCAGAGATTCTTCTCCCTTCTCATCAGTTTTTTACTTTTGATTGTCAGATAATTTGGCAAAACCTGCCAAATATAGAATTTCCTTATAGAAACAGCGTTTGATGCATTATTTTGGACATGGAAAATTATATAATTTTCCTTTGAGTTTAATTTCTTTACAATGTGTGCTTGGGCTCTACATTAGTTTGTAATTAACAATCAACAAAAGCTGAATTAGCGGATTATGCACCAAGTTACTTACATCTGCTAATATCCTTGAGTAGCTTCATCAGTTTGGGGACCTAAAAGCGAATCTTATCAATCAAAGTATTGTTTGGACCAGTATCTACTATTTAATTGTAAATTGCATAATTAATCAACAAAAACCCTAACATCGTGCCACAATTAACGCCCTCAATCAGTCAATCTGCAAATCTGATGGATAATCAATTAATATGAAACTGGTTAAAGTGGAAGATTAAATGTGAGAGTAGGTACCATGAGATCTGAGGCATTGGAATGGTGAATTGGGATGAGAGCGGTGGAGATTATTGCTAGAAACGGCCTTCTCCCACATAAGCAGACTTCTTTCCCTCTGCTACTGCTGCTGCTACATGATGATGATGGCTTCAACTTGCAAGTAACGATAAATTTGATTTTGGAATTAGCTAAGGAAGTAGACATGATTTGAGTTGGTGGAGGAAGCGATGAATTACTGTTCACAGGGAGAAACATCGGTAGAGTAATTTGGACTTCTGAGATTAGGGCTTCAGTCGTTAACATTAGGTCTTCAGTCGTTAACGTTAGGGCTTCAGTACTTCAGTCGTTGAGAATAGGGCTTCAGTCGTGTACAGAGAGAAAGGAGAGGTAGAGTAATTGAGATGGCCGGAGAAAGAGAGGGCGAGCGATTAGGGCTTGAGGAGAATTCTGATGGAGAATTCTGATGGAGAATTCACGATGGGCTTCAGTCGTGTACGTGGGAATCGATTATGTGTGGAGTGGAGTTGAGATTAGGGTTTCAACGGAGAGAATGTGAAATGAAGGCGCAATTAATTTTGTGGAGTGAAAGTATGAGTGGGAATAGAAATTTGGGGAGAAATATAAGCGGGAAAAAAAACATAAAACGACGCTTCTAAGATGACGCGCAAATTTAGGTGTACTCCGTGTTTTTATTTTTTTTACTTAGACAGAAATTTTATGACATCCAAAATTGCACGTCATCTAGCCTTAGAAATTTTTAATTCTTGACAGTTTTTTTACGACACTCATTTTTGCACGTCATTAAAGGACCGTGTGTCATCGTTCGCGCGTCAAGAAAGACCCTGTTTCTAGTAGTGATACTCTATTTTTTCATATTAACATACATTTTCAATGAATCATAGCAGAGCTCCATTTAACTCATAACTTTGTTCTTACATGAAGTATATATTCTTATGTACCAGGAACTTGCATCTATTTGTGTTCTTCAGGAACACGAGTTCATCCGGATTGTGTTCTTCAGGAACAAGAGTGTATGTTATTATAATCATACTTGAGAATAGTATGATTAACGTGTGATGTAAAGAATCTACCTCTGTAGATGCCGGAGCATTAAGTTGTTGTGGTAACGGTGTTCCAAGTGCAAATAGATGAGCTATAAGTAGATCAAGTTTTTTATCCGATTCTTCAATCTTCAGGAAGAAGGCCTTAACTTGTTCATTTTTTTCATCCCTAAGAAGTCTCTCCTCTTTAAGTTCGAACTCAAGTTTTTCCAATTGACCATCAGTGTTGTTGGATCGATCCTTGAACTTTGTACAATTAACAGAATGTATTTTTTTGGGTAAAGGGTTACCCCGGTGATTTTATAAAATACAAAACCAGACAAGTACAAGTAGTAGAGTGAGGTCTCTACTAGTTCTCAAGAGGGGCATACCCCTCAAGAGTTAAGCACATCAACAAAAAACCAAAAAAGGAGAACAACTAGCAACAACTAGAAACACAAACAATTGAAATGAGAATTAGCCTCCATCATCAAAGTTTTTGTCACCATGGATACCCCACTCCTTCAGTACAGCTCGAACACTAGCATTATCCCGACACTTCATGCCCATGATCTTGTACCTTACATCTTCCAGAACAGTCGCTGCCACCTTATCTGGGGGACGGCCTTGCATATTATGGAATCGAAGGTTTCTCTCCCTCCACACGTGATACACAGAAGCAGCAAAAGCCAATTTGTAGGTAATATGGATCAGCTTATTCGAAGTAGATATTGACACAAGCCAGTTGACAATGTCAATCCAATCCTTGGGAACCAGAGTCCGAAATTTTGTGGTCACCACCTCCCACACTTTACACGTAAATGGGCACTCAAAGAAGAGATGAGCATGGGATTCAGAGTTAGCATAGCAAAGATGACAACACATCATATCCATACAACCCTTTTTCAAATTCCAGCCTCGAATTTTATCTTGAGTACGGAGCTTTCTATTCATGACCAACCAGAGAATGAAAGCATGCTTCGGGATGCATGAGGAAAACCAAACCAGATGAGCCCAAACAACTTCTTCAGAGGGAGCCCTTAACGAGTTCCAAACAGTAGTAGTAGAGAAATCCAGGCTAGTGTTATCCACCATCCAAACTGTCTCATCCAGCTCATTAGTAAGAACAGGAATAGGTATAGCACTAAGATTAGGGAACCTGTTTAGCCAATCAGTAGGCCATCTCCACATGTCTCCATTCACCAAATCTGCCACTTGAGAGTGTAACGTGAACCCAGCATTGTGAATAACCCGAGGAGTCAGAATATTAGAAAGCGGCCCACATGAGTTCCAAGTATCATACCACGCTGACGTGTTTAAACCATTGCCAAGCTTGACCCACACATAAGGCTGGATTATATGGCGGACTTGAAGCAAGTTTCTCCAACTCCAACTACTATGAGCTGGCCGTTTACAGTTCCAAAACGTCCGGCCGTTGAGACGGTGGGTATAAACCCAATCCACCCATAAAGACTTACGTTTAGTAAGAATGCTCCAAATATGTTTGGTAAGAAGAGAACGATTCATGTCGGCTATACGTCTTAATCCTAAGCCCCCTTCAGACTTGGGTTTGCAAACAACCATCCAAGCAACTTTAGCAGCACCCTTCGCCAGTTTACCTTGAGACCATAAGAAACCTCTGAACTTGGACTCGAGCTCCTGGACCACACGAGAAGGAAGGAGAAAAACCGACGCCCAATAGATATGCATGGAGGATAACACCGACATAATTAGTTGAACACGCCCAGCAAAGGACAAGCATTTATTCTTCCAGCTTGAGATTCTTGTGTCAACAGCTTCTAGAAGAATCTGGCAGTCCCTATACCGAAGGCCAGAGGATATCAGAGGGACTCCAAGGTAACGAACAGGAAGATGGCCTTCTTTAAACGAACTCCGTTGAAGGATAGAGGCTTTCACGTCATCCTTGACATTACAAAAGAAGATAGTGCTCTTAGGCATGCTAGGGACAAGCCCGGACATCTTAGTGAACTTCTCCAAAGAATTCATTAAACACGTCGTAGATCTTAGGTCTCCCCGAGAAAAAAGGAAAAGGTCATCCGCAAAACACAGATTCACAATTCTTTCATCAGCACATCTTTTATGGAAATGAAAATGGCCATTAGACTCAACATCGCTTTTAAGAATAAGTGTGAGGACCTCCATGACCAGAGTGAAAAGGTACGGAGATATCGGGTCCCCTTGACGAAGGCCACGAGCACCTTTAAAATACCCATGAGACTCCCCATTAACGCAAATAGAATACGAGACAGAAGTAACACACGTCATGATCCAATTTACCATTGTAGCATGGAAGCCAAAAAGATGCAGAATCTGATTTAGAAATCTCCAATCCACCGTATCATATGCTTTCTGAATATCAACTTTAAAAGCACATCTTGGCTCCCCGACATTACAGTGATAGTTGTGCAATAACTCCTGAGATAAAAGAATATTGTCGGTGATAAGACGCCCAGGAACAAAGGCAGATTGGTTAAAGCTAACAACATCATCAAGAGCCACTTTTATACGATCAGCAAGAATTTTACTAATGCACTTGTATAGCACATTGCAGCAAGCGATAGGACGGAAATCCGTTATGCAAGTAGGAGTAGTGACTTTAGGGACCAAAGTAACTAAAGTGTGGTTGATTTCCTGAAGGAGTTTGTTATGCTCGAAAAAGTCCTTTATAGCCATCGTAACATCCATCCCAATCACAGGCCAGGCCTTTTTAAAGAAAGCCGCAGTGAACCCATCCGGGCCCGGAGCTTTGTCATTAGCGATTCCAAACATGGCATCACGAACCTCTTTATCATCAACAGGACGAATCATATAGCTAGCCACCTGAGTATCTAGCTTGTTTGCAAATAAATCCGGATGAGGGTTTAAAGATAAGACTCCTTGCTGCCCAAAGAACTTTGTATAATGGTCCACAAACACTCTGGGGATATCTAGGCCTTCATACAAGACACCATCCATGCCCTTTATGATATCTATTCTCCCACGATGTGTCTTAGCTTTAAGATGTTTGTGGAAAAAAGCAGTGTTTCGATCACCCGTGGCTAGCCAATGGATCTTAGACTTTTGCTTTAAAAAGCTTTCCTCATCAAGGCTAGCAGTCTGAAATTCATTTAGGATATTTGCTTCCCTCAATTTCAGATCCAAATTCAACGGATTATTATCAATATCTTTTTGGATGTCGTCCAATTCCTTTCTCAACTTGTTAACCTTATCATGCAAGTTACCTTGTTGAAACAGAAGCTTTCGAAAAGGAGATTTCATAGAGCGCAACTTCTTGACCACACACAATTGGGGAACACCCAGAATCTGTTTATCCCAAGCATCAGAAACTATTTCCATAAACCCCGGCTTAGAGATTAAAAAATTAGCAAACTTGAAAGCCTTAGGGCGAGGAGGCCTGTCACACCTAATCTTAACAACAATCGGGCAGTGATCAGAAACACGATACGGAAGGAAAATAGCCGAAGCGGTCGGAAAATCACTCACAAACGAATCATTTGACAGCGCTCTGTCCAGTTTTTTCAGAGTACCTGTACCAGTTTTGGGTTTATTAGTCCACGTAAAGTGCATGCCGGTACCTTTCAAATCAGCAAGCTCACAATTGTGCAAACACTCCCGGAACTCACGCATACTAATATCCATCTTAGACGAGCTGGTAACATTATCTTCAAGGAACAACGTTGTATTGAAATCACCCATGCAAAGCCAAGGAGTTTTACGTGTAATACTCTTAAACTTGCTCATTTCCTCCCAAAGTTGACGCCTAGTTATATAGTAATTTGAAGCATAAACCACAGAGCAGAAAAGGATTTTTTTATCCGGCTTAAGCATTATCTGAAGATGCATGACCTGCTCAGAATGGAAAAGAACCATGACGTCCATAACAGCCCTGTCCCAGCCAACAATAATCCGAGTACCCTTAGGAGAGACTCCCCCATTCGTAATCCAGTCCCAAGATTTAAAAACTTTACCACACACTTTCATAAGTTTAGTGACATCCACATGAGATTCTAAGATAGCGCAGAAATTTAACGAATGTTCTTGAACAAAAAAACGAACCTCCTTTTGTTTGAGAGGGCGGTTCAACCCCCTAATATTCCAGGTTGCGAGACTAATCATGAGGAAACCTTAGAATAAGGAGTGCTTGCCCCTTTATTTTGTTTATTCAGCCCCGAGGCCACAAATTTTCCCGTTTCAGTTGCGTGCCCCTCTAGCACATCACCAACATTAGTGGAGGTATTATCTTCTTTTCTCCCTCCAAGAGTTTTAGCCATCTTTTGGAGATCCTCCATCTCTATTACCCTGTCTTCTCCTCCTTCAAAGATTTCAAAGGCATTATGAGTTTGAATATTGGGCATAATATTTGTGATTGGCTCTTTCTCCTTATTCTTGCTCGATGAGGCTATCGGCTCATTAGACTTGACATGTTCATTTCCTTTAACCTGAACAGGCCTATAAACAACCTTAGGTTTAGTCGTCACTCGTTTTGCTGCTTTCTTTCCAACCACCTTAGTGTATCCCTCCTGATCAACGTCATTAGTGGCCGGTGGAGGTGTTGGTTTAGGTTGTTTAGGACATGAGGAGTCATCATGCCCAAACACATTACAAAACTTACATCTTGGTGGTTTCCACTCGTATTCAACTCTGACGTTTTCCACATTAAATCGAGCACTATCCAAGTCTGGAATAGCAATGGAGACAGTGTCCACAAACTCTTGGTTGGATGAGATTTCTATCAAGGCTCGCGCGTAACTGCTTCTCCCCCAATTATCACAGCACATAGTTTCCGTGTAAGAGTCCAGCACCTTAGGCTTACCCACTTTTGTTGCAAGCATGCTTAAGCCGTCCTCAGAGTAGGCAGCCAAAGGGACATCGTGAAATTTTACCCATACTGCAACCTCCTTGATATCCTCCTTCTTCAACTTAGCAGACGGAGTCCACAGATTCAGAAAGATTGGCCGATTACGTATCATCCAAGGGCCACCTTTCAGCACTTCCATCATTCCTTCTTTGTTAGCAAACCTAAAAAAGAAGAATCCACTTCCGTTCATCATCATTTTCTGCAGGCCATACTGCGTCCAGTTTTGGCTAGCAAAATAATCCATGACTGGAAAGGAAACCCTGTCCCCCAAGAAGTATCCAACAAGTGTAAACTCAAGTCTCTTCTGAATGACCCTAACAGATTCCTTGGATAGCACCACGTCAACCCCAGGCAACATTGTTTCAGTAGCTAACGATCTAAAATTAACATTCTTTTGTTTTGAAGTTCCTGTCAGAGTAGCGGCAAAACTAGGTTTTGCATGTTTCTGCATGTCCTGATTTTCAACAGTAGCTTGATTGTGGACATTCACCGGATTAACCCCAGGGATAGCCGAAGATGATAACGACGAACTTGGAGGCACAGCAGGAGTAGCCGAAGCATTTTTCAGTATGCTACGAGGCATTGTTTTCCCATCGATATTTTGAACCCTACTTGCTAGGGAGGACATAAACATATCAGGTGGATCAGGAACCTTCTCCATGCATACGTATCGAAACGAAAATCTTAGATGCTAAGAGAAGGGTTATACAGAACAACTAGGCAAAAATAATAGACCAATACTATTAGAAATCCGCCCAGCCGACGCAAACCCTAGACGTAGCACCCAGAGAGACGAATCACGAACACAGGATCAAATCTGAAAGAATTAAACGAAACCCTAATCGCTAACAGAATGTAGTTAGATGCTTTTTAACAAAGTACCCAAATAGGAAAGCATGCAGACCCTATTGATTCATTATCTCTTAATTATTTCTAATTATTAATATATCACATAAAGACCCTATTGATTAATTATTTGATATGTTATACACAAATTAAAGACATCTAAAGGGAAGAGTGGAACACATCATGTATTTAGTGGATATAAACAAACAGTTCACCATTTCTAGCAAAGTATGAAATGCATGACATCAACATTCTTCTATTCTTCTACAGGGGATTTAAACTACAATTTCTTTATTTTGTACCCCTCTAACATGAACCTACAAAAAATATTGGAAACATTCCTATATATGTCCTCTAGGATCATTTCCTATCTAGTAATGACTAAAGTAACATAAATTAGTTCTTAGTTATTAATATATCACATAAAGACCCTATTGATTAATTATTTGATATGTTATACACAAATCAAAGACATCTAAAGGGAAGAGCGGAACACATCCTATCTTCAGTGGATATAAACAAACAGTTCACCATTTCTAGCAAAGTAGCAGATGCATGACATCAACATTCTTCTATTCTTCTACAGGGGATTCAAACTACAATATCTTTATTTTGTACCCCTCTAACATGAACCAACAAAAAATGTTGGAAACATTCCTATATATGTCCTCTAGGATCATTTCCTAGCTAGTAATGACCAAAGTAACATAAATTAGTTCTTAGTTATTAATATATCACATAAAGACCCTATTGATTAATTATTTGATATGTTATACACAAATTAAAGACATCTAAAGGGAAGAGCGGAACACATCATGTCTTCAATGGATATAAACAAACAGTTCACCATTTCTAGCAAAGTAGCAGATGCATGACATCAACATTCTTCTATTCTTCTACAGGGGATTTAAACTACAATTTCTTTATTTTATACCCCTCTAACATGAACTTACAAAAAATGTTGGAAATATTCCTATATATGTCCTCTAGGATCATTTCCTATCTAGTAATTGTCACACCCCCAAATAACCACTAACGGAGTTTGTACCGTTAAAGGGGTGCGAGCAAACCAGGACCACAACCATTAGTTACAAATACTAAACGAATCAGAGTTAGTCCAAATTTAAATCATAAGTTCGAGTCTCA
>JBCNJP010000008.1:35995476-36080974 GCA_039602395.1 Deinandra increscens subsp. villosa | reverse complement strand
ATCTAACAATTCTATGGAAATCTAGGCATGCTTTATAATAAAACACATAAAAAAATGCATAAAGTATGGTTTTGGGACTCACGATTTGATCTAGGATCGATGGATGGTCTCTACCAACAGAGATGATAGCAGCAAATGGTGATTTCTCAGCGGGTCCAGAAGTTTCAGGAGAGTGTGTGTGTGTTTAGTGTGGAGATGATGCAAATGGGATGTAATTAGGGTTTAATAGACTTTATATCAGGAGCTAGTTTCGCTGGCAGTTTCGCTGGCCAAGCGAAACTGGCTCTGAACTCATGCAAGTCAAATGGTCTAGCCGACTACCAAGCGAATCTACAGTTTCGCCCGGTAGTTTCGCTGGAAACCAAAAGTGGCCAATTTACATTCTATTATCAATACTAAATCATGCGTTTAAATCACATTGCACATAATGACAATAAATAAACACATAACACATATGGACGGGTTCGGTGATCAACCAAAGGTCGTGGACGTATTCGGCCTAGTTAAGCATTAGTTACTAAGTTAACACTTATAACGTAACTAACGGAGATTGTCTAACGGAAGTTAACCTTGGAATTCTCGGATGTCACAGTAATGACTAGAGTAACATAAATTAGTTCTTAGTTATTAATATATCACATAAAGACCCTATTGATAAATTATTTGATATAATATACACAAAATAAAGACATCTAAAGGGAAGAGTGGGACACATCATGTCTTCAGTGGATATAAACAAACAGTTCACCATTTCTAGCAGTGTACATAAAAAAGAAAGGAGGTTCACCAGTTCACTAATTTAGCATGCTCCCACAGTCATTTAAGAAGGTAAATAACTAATTTAGCATAAAATGAATGGGTTGAAATGAATGCAGAGGATTTCTGCAATATATACCCCTTCCTAATTAAATTTGTATGAAACGAAATTTTATCGATCTGTAACTATAACTGTACACAAATACAGGGATCCCAAGTTAAATGTGTATCAATTATAAATAAAACAAACAATTTTATGAAAACAGATTGTAATTAATGAAACGGAATAACTTGACAATTACCGTTTTCTGGACTGATTATTCTCCCAAATCTTATGGAACTTCTGAAGAATCGCTAGCGCTGTCTGTTGAAGCGATTCGTTGTTGAAGCTCCATGGAAGATGTGAATGATATGGATGAGAAAGAAGACCTGGTTATTCGCTGGAGGCGTTTAACTGGAAATTTTCTGATAAAGTGAGAGGGAAAAGTATATGATGAATCGATAATAAGTAAATTTTGTTCGAAATTTTGGGTGTAATTTGAACTAATGGTGGGAAATTCAAATTTTTTGGTGAAAATTTTTAATTAAAAAGGGGGGGGGGGGGAATTGTTCAAACTGATAATAAAACCCAAAATTAATATTAACAATATGTATATTAAACATAATTAAACCTAAAACTAAACATAAACATAATTAATTAATTAATTAAATGTCTCCACGTGGCTCTTCCGGCGGGTTCTTTTTCAAGATGAACTTCTTCTTTTTCAAGATGAACTTCATCATCCAGTTCGTAAAAGTCCTTAAGTCACTCTTCTTATGGGTTTGCAGGTTCGTCTTCAAGATGAGCTTCATCCTCTTGTGGTGTTGAAATAATGAGATTGTGAAATTGTACGAGTACATCAATTACGGTTGACATAATTGTGATCCTTTAAGCAGATCTGGACGACGATGGAGTTAAAAGCCCTAACAAAATTATGTTTTAATATTAATTTTATTATTTTCTTTTAGATATAATAAACAAGATTTTAAAAACACGTGCTTTGTGGCCGTGATAATGTAACTACAAAAACGGCGACATTACTAAAACACAACTCAAAAATGAAAATAATAAATTACTATGCAATTCAGACAAAAATACGAAAACACCGCCATGTTGCGAATTTCTCATGTATAATAATTTTGTTTCCAAAAATATTAAACGACGTCCAATTAGGATGGTGAGGAGCAATTAGGACCAACCAGACTCAATGAGGACTAAATACTGACAATTAGCGTCATTTAGGATACTTTAGTGAAGACCAGTTATGGTCAATTAATATGGTCAATGAATACGAATTAGGACCAATTCAATGAGAAGGCCGATTATGCTCATAGGACCGATAAGGACGGATCATGAAGGAAGTGACTAATGAGGATTGATGATCAAGTATGACTAATTAGGACTAATTGGGGCCAGTTAGTTTGAATGAGGACCAATGATACCAATAAGGGTAAATCAGGGTTAGTGATGGTCGATTAAGACCAATTAGGTTCAATTAGGGTCAATGAGGACCCATTAGGACCAATCATGGTCGAATATGCTCGATTAGGACCAATAAGGATGAATTATGACTTATTAGGGCTAGTTAGGACCGATGAGGGCCAATTAGACAGAATAAGTACCAATATGGCTCAATTCGGGTTAATGAGGAGCAATTTGCACATTTTGGACCAATAAGGACCAATTAGTGTCAGTTAGCCTCAATAAGGACCAACTAGACTTATTGAGGACCATTTACTTTAAAGTACAACAAATTTGAGTCAATTAGGCCTAATTGACCCTAATTAATTATAATTGGTCCTAAATGAGCCTAATTGGTTGTAATTGACCATAAGTGATCTTCATTGAACCTAACCGAGCCTAATAGACTATAATTGACCTTCATTGGCCCTAACCGAGCCTAATAGACTATAATTGACCTTCATTGGCCCTAATTCATCCTAACTGAGTGTTCACTAGCCCTCATTGGTACTCATTTGTCATAAGTGACCATGATTGACCTTAATTCAGTCTACTGGTCCTCATTGAGCGTAACTGGCCCTCAATCGGCCTAATAGACCCTAATTGGTCATATTTGGTCCTCATAAGGCGTCATTGAGCAAAATCGACCCTCGTTAGTTATAACTGGTCTTCATCATTGACCCTAATTGATCCTCATTGACCCCAATTTACCCTAATTGGGCCTCGTGGCTTCGTTGGTCCTAATTGGTCCTACTTTATCTTCATTTGTCCTTATCGGTCCTAATCGACCCTAATTGATGTGGATTCAATTAAAATAAATTCATAATATTATTCTAAACCAAATTAAATTATCAAAAATTTCCCCCATCCCAATTTCAACTAAATGGGCAAACTCCAATAACTTCCCCTGTTTCAATTTTTAGGGTTCATTGTGATCCAGAAGAACTACCTTTAGTATAGAACTGCATTTCGAAAAACAGTTACCCTGTATTTTCTCTCCAGGTTTCTAATTGGCGATTTAAACCTAAACCTTACTCTCTAATTTCTCACAAATGGCACCCAAATTGAATCGAAAGGCTGCATCAAAGCCTACTCAAGTGTTCTTCACCGAACACAATGTTGTAGCGTACTTCGAGAAGTCTGATAAGTCAAAGCTATTTGATGAAATGAACAATTTCCTTAAGAAATCCAACACTCAATTTGCTTTAACTGTGAATCTTGTAATATGCAAGCAGAGGATAGCTGAATTTTGAGACTCGGCCAAAAAATATGTTGATAGCAACGAGGTTGGTAAAATTGACTCTAGAGTCAATGGGAATGAGATTAGTTTGACTGAAGAAATGATCCGGAAGCATCTGAAATTCAATGATGCAGGAGGTGATCCTGATTAAAGGTCCGAATTGTACTTCAAGATGTACAAAGCAATTGGGTATGGGGGTGACTTAACTTGTGGGACCATCAAAAAGGGACAACTACCCTATGTTTGGCGACATCTTGCTCATACCATTCTCCACTGCCTATCTCACAAGAAAACTGCGTGGGATGAACTTGCTGCACCTCAATCATCCGCTTTTCATGGATTGGTAAATGGGCTCAACTTTAACTTTTCAAAAAATGATATTTGATGGAATGCTGGAAAATCTAAAACCTAAAAGGATCTTTTACATGTACCCCAGATTCATCTAACACATTCTCAATTGTGAATTTCTAAATCTGCAAATCTCTGATCAACATCTTGAACTAAAAACTTTTACAAGCAAAACATTTTATAACATGTAAATGAACAAAACTGTTTTTCTTGGTAAAGACACATCACACCCTATGCCTAAGGCCAGGACTGCTCCTGAGCAAACTGCTCCTGGTGACAAAATAGTTACACCAACAAGTGTTGAGCCCACACCAGACCGACCATCCTCTTCCATTGATATACAAATTCCCACCAAAAGGAAGAGGATGTCCACATCAAAAACCACACCCAAAAATACCACACTTACTCCACAATCACCCAAAAGGAAGAGGACTAGGTCTCCTTTACCTAGACCCTCCACAGAACTACCTCAGAATGAGGGTGATATATTACCTAGGCCACATGAAGTAGATTCCCCAACCCTTAGTGCAGGGAATATACTGCCGGACTTAGTTCAATCACCCAACCCACATTCTGCTTATAAGGTGACTTGCAGTAGTGATGAAGCAAGTCAGGTGGAAAGGGCTGACACTACTCATGAAGTCCCACTGGACCCTGAGGACAGTGCCAACATCATTAAGACCCAATCCATGGCAACTGTTTCTGTCATGGAACCTATTCAGGAACCTTTGATTGAAAACAAGAATCCCAGGTGCCAAGAAACCATGGGTGCTGAGCATGAACAAGGTCGGCTTGTTTGCTCTTCTTTGCTCAAAGATACTGGCAACACACCAGTTGAGAGCAGCATCACACATACTGAATTGACAGTTCGATGTACAAAACTTGAAAATGAATTGGCGGCTCTCCATGCAATTGTAAGAGCTAAAGGAGAAGAAATTGAACGGTTGGAGGCATGACAATCTGTGAAAGCCACTGATAGGTAAGGTTGTCAACCATACGTTGAAATAAAATACACATGTCAAACTAGATTTAATTCAAAAAGGATCTTGCACAGGGTGTCTTCCTCAGATGTTGATGAAGTTGAACAAGTTGATCCGGTTGAACAAGTTGATCCGGTTGAACAACTTCATCCGGACGAAGAAGGCCATGTTGATCCGGTTGAACAACTTCATCGGGTTGAACTAGTTGATCCTATTGAACAACTTCATCGGGTCGAACTAATTTATCCGGTTGAACTAGTTGATCCGGTTGAACAACTTTATCAGGTGCAAGTGACAGCTGATAATCAGATTATCACAAGTGTGATGAGTGATCTGCAAACCAAAAATGTGGAGATAGCTCCTGAAGCTCTATCTTTCATGAGAAAAATGATGATTAGGAATACTTTTAACTGCACTGGGTTAAGGAGTGCTCCATCTCTGCCCATCATTCCTGTTTTAAAGCCTAGTGATCCATCTCTGCCCATCATTCCTCTTTTAAAGCCTTGTGCTCCCCCTGATACTCCTAAAACAAAAAAGGTTGTTGAAGCTGATGTTGAAGAAGACGGAGTCAAAGACAAGGTGTTTGCACCTGTTAAAGAGACAAAGCCTGTGGAGCCAAAAACTGAACCTACTGATGAGAATGATTTTTCTGCTGAAGCAATCAGATTCAGGAAAGGAAAAATGGTGATGCCCCAGTACCAATCAGATTCTGACAAGGTGTTTGCAGGTGTTAAGAAGACAAAGTCTCCAACATTCATTCATGATCAACAGGTATCTCTCGCAGAAGATGAGGTAAACATGATAAAACAGGCACTTGCAGATGCTGAGAAAGCTTAACAAATAAAAAGGGATGGAGACATGGCCTTGGTATTCAAACTACAAGGAGACATGCTGCATTATTCAAATGATAAAGTAATAATGGGTCTGATAAATGAAATCAAGAGAAGGTCTATTGATGACAAAAATGGAAACGATGGACTCTGACAAGGAGACAAGAAAAAGAAGAATGGCCACAGAATTTGACAAGGAGATCAAAGTTGAACAAGAAAAGATTAGACTGTCAGATAACCTTCAGAATGCCAAACTCCTTATGAAGTTCATAGATATTATCATATGAACCAAATACCATACATGAACAGAACAAAATCTCAAAGGTTACAGATGAACCAATACCACCAGGTGTATTTTCTGATCTGAACACTTGAAGTTGATAAGGATGGAAAGTTGGTAGTTTATAAAGTTGATGGGTCATTCACAATGCATAGTACAGTTCTAGATCCAGAATGGAGCCAGACTGACAAAGACCGAATCAATTTAATAATGATAACTAATAGGCTTCATGTGGTTAAGAGAAAACAGGCATGTATAACATTTTCACCAGTGAACATGGTGAGACAATTAGAAGCTTAGAAGATACTCTAAGTGGGCATTTTGAAGCTGAGATACGAGATATTGTCAGGATTGGTGATACTGAGAGCAGAATAATGACACGGACCTTTCATGAAAGTCTCCTATTTCACAAGGCCAAATTTCGGTTACAAGCTATTCAAGAGGAGAACAAGATGGGAACCGGATGAACTTGGCTGGAAGAAGAGTTGATCCCTGTATTTGTGTACAATTGCATAGGTTGTTCCAGTTTGTATGTTAACATGATAGTTGTTACAGTTTTATTCATACACTTTTCATCTATAATAACATTCAAATTTTCAATGAATCATAGCAGACCTCCATTTCACTCATAATAGTGATCTTACATGAAGTATATATTCATATGCCATATTAGTATATGTTGGCATTTTGATATGATGGGATGAGAGGACTTATAAACAGGATAAATTTTACTTCTTTAGTAAATTGGAAGAAGACAAAACCGGATGAACTACAATTCCTCAGGAAGAAGAGTTCATGAGGATTGAGAAAAGATGAACTAGAGTTCTTCATGATGAACCGGATAAACTAGAGTTCTAAAGTTCTTCAGGATGGTTAACCAGTTTTCATCTATAATAACATACACATTTTCAATGAATCATAGCAGACCTCCATTTCACTCATAACTGTGATCATACATGAAGTATATATTCATATGCTATGTTAATTAGTATATGTTGGCATTTTGATATGGTGGGATGAGATGATTTATAAACAGATAAATTTTACTTCTAAATTGGAAGAAGAACAAAACTGGATGAACTATAATTCCTCAGGAAGAAGAGTTCATGAGGATTGAGAGAAGATGAACTAGAGTTCTTCAGGATGAACCGGATAAACTAGAGTTCTAAAGTTCTTCAGGATGGTTAACCAGTTTTCATCTATAATAACATACACATTTTCAATGAATCATAGCAGACTCCATTTTACTCATAACTGTGATCTTACATGAAGTATATATATTCATATGTTATGTTAGTATATGTTGGCATTTTGATATGGTGGGCCGGATGAGAGGATTTATAAACATGATAAATTTTACTTCTAAATTGGAAGAAGAACAAAACCGGATGAACTACAATTCCTGAGGAAGGAGAGTTTATGAGTATTGAGAGAAGATGAACTAGAGTTCTTCAGGATAAACCGGATAAACTAGATTTCTAAAGTTCTTCAGGATGGTTAACCAGTTTTCATCTATAATAACATACACATTTTCAATGAATCATAGCAGACCTTCATTTCACTCATAACTGTGATCCTACATTAAGTATATATTCATATGCTATGTTTGTATATGTTGGCTTTTTGATATGGTGGGATAAGATGATTTATAAACAGGATAAATTTTACTTCTTCAGTAAATTGGAAGAAGAACAAACCGGATGAACTACAATTCCTCAGGAAGAAGAGTTCATGAGTACTGAGAGAAGATGAACTAGAGTTCTTCAGGATGAACCGGGTAAAATAGAGTTCTAAAGTTCTTCAGGATAGCTAACCAAACCAGTTCATAATAAAATAAAAATCACATCAGTTCATAATAAAATCTATTTGCAACAATCAAATTTAGAACAAGATCAACTTTAATGATTGAGATAAAATCTATCTATATAATTAATGGGGTTAACCAAAATAAAACAGTAGGAAGAGTTAACAAAAACTTTAATATATATATATATATATATATATATATATATATATATATATAATTGATCTATATACAAAGATTTTCATCAGATCCTATACAAAGATCTATCTAACTAGCTAAGACCTAGCATCCGACATATAGTCTTCATCATCAAAGAAGTTGCTGATGCTGCTGCTGTCATCAGGAAACAGCTTTTAACCAGGCGGCAATCTCGGTCCCAACTCAGAGGTGTAGGTGGAATCCCTGTTCCGGATTAAATACACATCCAGTTCTCTCTCCCCCTTTGGTCCCTGGAGATGAAGTTTCATATCCCCTACAACTTCGGCAGTGATGAAATTAGCGTACTCAAGCCTGTATGTGATGGAAAGAGGTGGGATCCTCCAGTAAATGAAGAAATAGCCAATCGATGTGTGATTTAGGTATTGCACCATTTGATTCAGATCATGAAAATCAAATGTGCGAATGTTGACATAGTCGACATAATCTACCTTTCCCTTCCACACATCCTGGCCGGTGACATTCCGGTGGAAATCGCCGCAGTGATGGATCTTGAGGGTGAACCTCCGACCACCTGTAAAAAACCCAAATGCAGAGTAGAGAGTAAGTAATTAAAAAACATAAAACCCTAAAAACTAAAAACTTGCAGCCATTGTTGAGTGAAAATACACTTACGGGGAGTCTTGCCGTGGTAGGGCGCTGGTTCATTAACACCCCTAATCCTCCATTGTTTACCAAAGGCATCCATTGATCGATTGAAGTTTTTTTCTTGATGATCAGGAGTTCGTACTGATGATTTTGGTGGCGAAAAAGTGAAAATTTAAAGGCAGACAGGCCACGCTACCAACTATGGTGGGAAGAAGTGGAAAGGTCAGGCCACAATAACCGTGTATATTTTTTTACCTTTACCACGCAAATCCTGTTTTTACCATGTCTATTTATTACCTTTAGCAACGCAAATTTTGTTGATCAATTATTTTTTATGTGATGGAAGTAATTAAATAAGTTTTGGTTAAAATATAAACAATTAACACTTCTGTCTCAATGGTTCTTCTTAATCTTGTAGTGTGTTCCTTTCTTTTGACTGACCCAGGTTCAAGCCTTGTTTGCTACAGTTTATAACTTTTTTGATTGGAACAAGAACAAAACCGTATGAACTAACAAAAACAAAACCGTATGAACTAGAATTCCTCCAGAAGAAGAGTTCATTTGGAATGAGAGCATATGAACAGAACCGGATGACATTTTTAGACAACTGTTTCACTGCCTTGGCGGATTGAGATGATTTATAATTAAACGGGATCAATTTTAGTTACTCATTAGAGAAGAAGAAGAATAGAACCGGATGAACTAGAGTTCTTCAGGATGATTTATAATTAAAAAAAAATCTATTTGCAATGGAAAAATTAAAATTCATGTATTTTTTAGGAAGAACATTCATTCCGGATGAATGTTTATAACCTTCCGGAACATTACCTTTCGCCACGCATATAATTTCATACCGTGACCATTCGTCATATACTATTTAGTCACACAACCTAATAACAGTGGCCATATGTACTAGCTTTTAGCCACATAAGTAAGTAAAAAGTGTGGCCATTGCTCACATTTAGCCACGCATGATATATACTTAATAGTTTTTTTTTTTAATTTACTAAGTAATAAAATCTACTCTTCCATCACATAACATTATTTAAGCTTGGTCATACATTCCTTTTTGGTCACACGAATAAAAAATCATAAAAATTCCGTGGCCATTTGGTGCATTTCGCCACTCTTTTTTAAGCGTGACAAATAAGTGTCACATGTTTTTGTAAAACAGTGGCTAAAGCCACTGCACCTGATTGTTGTTGTCACATAAACAAAAAAATACGTGGCTAAAGGGTCCAAAGGCTATATATTTGGCCACGGGTACAAAATATGTGTGGCTAAAACTAGTATTTTTTACCTTTGGCCACGTTTTTTTCAAAACAGTGGCTAGGTGTTTTCGAAAAAACCGTGGCTAAAGCCACTTTTTGACGTAGTGTCATTCATCAAACATGTTTCATCATGATACTTTTTTGATAATTTTCATTATCCAGTTCAATTTGGTAGCTCGTATGGTTTCTATGATTCGCCAATTATGCGACATGTTCATAAACCGACGAGATTGCGCAATGCAAGACTGGGTAATGAAAACATTTTTTATTTCAAGAAACATCACAGATTGTGTTATGTATGCCAACCATATGGGCACTATGCTGCAGATAGTTCATTGGCTACAAACCACAAATCAGATGTTAAACAATTTCTTCATGAAAAGAATGTCAATTATGTTATTGCAAATGGTAAGATTTTTTATAAACCACAAAACCAAGAAAGTCTACTGTTTCACCTCCATGGCTTGATGAGACTTTGGTTTTTGAACCCAAAACTGCTAAATCATTTTCAACGGTTATCAAAAATATTTCATCCAAAATTTGGAGACCTTTAAAGGTCCGGGCCAATGGTGACTATGTGGAAGACACCGGGTAACCCAAGGCTGTTGACTTAGGTCGATCCAAAAAGATCTAATTTTTATTCGGTGTATGCAGGTGATCAGGAAGACCAGTTAGTGATATTATTTGTTACTAACTGTGGTTGCTTGCATGTTAATTTAAACTTATTGACACATCTTTTGAAAACTGATTTTCACAGCTGATGTTTCTCATCGTGTCGATCGGTAAATTTTACTGTTTTTTGTGTTATTTTCTTTCATTTGTTTAGGGGGAGAAAATGTAAAAATTAAAAAAAATAGTGTTTCTTTGAATTTTAGGGGGAGAAATTTTAAAATATAAAAATTCAAAAAGAGAAATTGATCCGACAAAAAGTGAGAAATGATGGTACATCAACATATACGTTATTTGTCATGGATAAAGTAGATGTAAAGGCTGTAGATAATAGATAAAAATGAGAAAATTCATGACAAATCTGATATATGCAAGTATGATATCAAGATAATGCCTGCCTGATAATTGTGGTTTTTCATCTTGATGAGTATTATAAGGACAAATCTGTAAAGTTAAAATAAGAGATATCCTTGTGTATGCATCTGTTCTTTTTGTAAAGATTTAAACTTGTTTGATTTTCTTTGTTTTCTCAAGTGATCGGCATTTCTCTGCATATCGAAAGATCGACCTGATTGGTGTTCACTTGAGGTTCTGCTTTATTTTTATTGGTGTTTCGTATAACCCATCGGTCTTTCTCTGCGTGTACGAGAGTACCGACCTGATTGTTGTTGGGTTATACAATTTCTGCTTTATTTTTTATTTCTTATTTTCCTAAACAATCGGTCTTTCTCTGCATGCTTAACAGCCGACCTGATTGTTGTTTATTTAGGGTTCCATTTTCTTTTTGCATGACACACAATGGATAATTTCATCGTTAAGAAAAATAAAATTAATAAATGATGAGTTGTCAATATTTCTAAAAAATGTGAGGACCATATTATCAGTGCTTGATTAATACACCATAAATATATCAGAAAGCTATTGAAAATTGATTTCTCAAATGCTGAAAAAAATTTGAAATGGATATCTTGATTTGCATGCTGATGAAATCGAAAGTCTGATATGATCTCACGTCCGAATCTTTCTCATAAAAATAGAGTTTGTTTTGTTTTGTTGATTTCATTTCATTTCTGATAAACCAAAAAAAAAAGATTTTTGGTGTGTTTTAGCATAAAATTTAGAAAAACCAAAAAGATTTTATTTTTGCTTTATTTTCAATCTGGTCGACACAAGATACAAGATTTTCAAAAAGTCGAAAATATTTAAATTCTTGGAGTCTCAAAGAGACGTTTTACGCTAGGGTTATTTATGTTGGCCAGGAACTTAGTGTATGGGAACATCACAATTTCTAGTCTTTTGGAATTGGTGATAAGGACACAATATGCTCTGCATATTCAAGAATTCAAGATCGGACTAACTATCAAGCTGAGGGGGAGTCTGATTGAAGATTCTGATGGCTGATGTAGAAGCATTGATACAACACACGTCGAGGGGGGGGGGTTTGTTAGAGCATGGTATGGTGCGACGCGTGATATATCAGAACATACTAAATGATGATGATTACAAGACCCACTAAGTGAGGCACGAACTCACAGTTCGTGACCCACGAACTGGCAGTTCGTGACCCACGAACTGGCAGTTCGTGGAGGGCCCAGTTCGTGGACTGCATTCATAGTATAAATAGTTTAGTGCTTTGTAATCTTCATAACTTGGTGAGCTTAAGTGTGTGAATCTGGGTGTGTTTTTGTGAGGAGTCTTATGTGTTCTCTCTAAGTGTTCTAGATTATAATTGTTCTTCATTAATCAATAAAATAATCTTTTAATTACTTCTTGCATATCGAAATAACTAGATCAAGTAGACGATCCACCGCTCTCGTGCTTTCAGAATCTTATCCTTCTTGAGCTAGTTGAATTTACGGTCCATTACTCTACTAGTTCCTATATGAAACACATGTGCTTGTCAACTTCCAAGTCCCCGAGTGGAACTACGAGCGACTCGTCCAATAGACATTTTTTCAGGTTAGATACACTGAATACATCATACATGTTGCTCAGCTCTCCAGGAATATTCGATCTACACATGTCTGGATCTATGCATTCAGCAATCTTGAACAATCCATCACACCTAGGGTTTAGCTTTCCTCGTTCCTCGAAATGATTAACCATTTTTCCAAAACGATACTTTCAGAAGGATTCAACCTCCTTATTGAACTCTAACAGCTTCCTACGCTTATCAACATAATTTTTCTGCCTAACACGAGCGAATGCCATATGATCTCGCATCTAACAATCCTTCTGAGTGATACACGAATAAACTCATTCCCAGTAAGCCGACTATCACCCACACCTATCCTAGCAGGTTGGTGATCTATACTTATGACCAATCAAAACCTCAAACGACATTGATCCAATGCTAGAGTAACGGATACTGCTATAGGGAAGCTATGCCAAAGGTAGACGAGATTCTCAGAGCCTTACATAAAGATTCGAACCCCATCCTATCATGACTTCCGGGGTCTTAATGATCCTTTCCGTTTGACCGTTAGTCTGAGGAAAACAAGTTGTACACACGCCAAGTTTGATCCTCAGAGCCTTACATAAAGAATCGAACCCCATCCGACCTAACTTTAAATCGCTTATTCAGTTCATGCAAGGATTCTAATTCTAAGTTCTCATCCTTTCGCGCCTCAGGCTGAGTGATCCAAATTTGATCTAATAACTCAAGGTGAGTCGTTAGCTGCAAAGCCCACACATGCCTCGGCTTTTGTTTCCTTCTTCGGCTTAAGGCATCAGCTACCTCATTGGCTTTACCCGGACAATACCCGATGGTACGCTCAAAAATCGCTAAACGATTTGATTCGGCTTCACTGCTTCCTGATCCATTATTCTCAGTCAAAGACACACTGAAGATGCTTGTGATCGGTGTAAATCTTTGGTATCGTACAAGTAACATCTTCAGATCTTCGATGCAAATAGTGAGTTGCATCACCTTTTCATTTTCTCGGTAACTCTACCGCACTGCGTAAGAACTCGACATAGACTTTGTATAGGTGCACCATATCGTAAGAAGAAGTCTACGCCTCTCTTGGGTGAGGAAAGAAGTTGGAATGCAACGTCCTACTTCACATCACATTTAAACACCCTTGTGTGTCAAAGCTGTCATAAGTTGCGCGGTCTTTGAAAAGCTTTTTTTGAATTTCCCGTAATAGCACGCCAGACCAAGGAATTGGCGTACTTCGGTTGGTATATTTGGTATGGGCCAATTCTTGATAGCCTCAATTTTGACGGATCAAAATAAATTCCCAATTCATTAACAACACAACCTAAAACCTGCACTTCTCGAATCCAGAAGTCGCACTTTGAGAACTTAGCATACAACTGCTCCTCTCTTAGCATGTCAAAGATGAAACGAAGATACTCAGCGTGACTATCTTTTGTTTTAGAATGAATGAGGATGTCACAAACAATCGTGACGACAAACCTATACCGATGGTACTCAAGTCTTTGAATATTATCTCGACTCTTAAAACTGATCAAATAGACCGTTGATACGCGAAAAAGGATACCAATTTCTTATGGTAGCCCTTTTCAATCCCAATAATACGTACATGCTCAAAGAATTCCATAATTTTTCTTATCAAACAAAACTGATGCTCCCCAACGTAATGAACTAGGCCTATTAAACCCTTTTCCTCTAGCACACCCTTCCATTTGCGAATACACCCCTAGGAGCTCATCTGACACGAGTCAGTAAGGTGCTTGGGCATTTGGCGTTGCCCCAGGTGCCGTATCAACCTAAACTTCTATCTGCAGAAACAGAGAAAGACCTAGCAAATCTTTAGAGAATACATTCGGAATAAACCTCAAATGTATGAATATCTTCAATACGAGGTTCTTCAATCGGCTGCTCGATGCCATGTGCCTGGATAGCCACGATCTCTTGCCTCACTATCTATGCCTGTGGCTTGGATACTCGATCCATTCTGATGGTTACACTAAAACTTCCCAAGGTTGATTGTAGGATTCCCATACTCACATAGTGACCTGAAAGTTTCGACACGAGGCTCTGAATGACATGATTCGCTCTAACCAGCCTATTGTTCACGAGTCCTTATTAGGATATTTACGATGCTAATGGCTTTACTCGATATAAAGACCCTATCAGCTTTTGCATCAAACAATAACAAAGCAAAATAATTTTTAAAAGAAAATAACCACGGACACCGCTTGCATTGCTTTAAGCTTCTCTTGCTCCAATCACGTACACTCGTGCTTAGCTGTTTTGACCATTCCTTGCATCGTTGTTAAAACCATTTCCATTCCCCTTCAGCCTTGGACAATCCTTATTGAGATGCCCAGTTTGACTACACTTAAAACAACATGTTTGATTTCCTTGGTGGTTCCGACTTCCTTGATTACCTTTTCTATTTTTCCCTTTGTTTCTGCAATCTTCTGCCTTATGTCCGCCTTTTCTGCACCTGCGGCACCTTACACTGTCACAGCTTCCCTGGTGATGGAAACCACGCTTGTCACATTTTGGCTGATCTCCTAGATATCTACAAGCAGAATCACCTGAATTCTGGTTGTTCTGCTTGCCCATATTGTTGTTGACCTTCCGGCTTTGGTTCTGCTAGAACCAGACTTGTCTTCGCCATTACCGCTATCAGCACCACGCCATTTCGTTTTGTTGTCATTAGAACCAGACAATGCCTTCCGAGGAGGCAAAGTCCCCTATTGAACTGCTTGATCAGTCAGCTTGTGAGCGAGATGAATCGCATCTCTGATGTTTACGGAATTGCTAGAAGTCACCAGACTTTAAATTTGTGGTACTAATCCATCAGTGAACCGCTTTATCCTTCTTTATGGAGGATCAACCATTGTGGGGCACAACAGGGCCAGCTCATTCGATTGCATAGTGTACGCTTTAATTTCTGATCCCTCCATATTTAGATTTCTAAATTCTATCTCGAGTTTCTTGATTTCCATCTCCTGCAGACCCGCGAAGCGAGGGTGCGACATGACCAGGATCCGAGTCGTCAGACACTTCGAACATCTATATGTTCGACTCAATAACCAGTGTAAGTTTTGAAAGCAGTTTATCAGAGTTAAACGTCATTAACAAAATAGTGCGGAAGCATTTTTATCAAGTTTCGAAATTCATCGCGGAAGCGACAAAATGTTAAGTTAGGGTTTACTTGCGCATGAGTTGTTAAAGCTGCTGCTATACTCTGACCAATAATAGTGTTAAGCTCTTCTACTATTAGGTTGGTTCCACGACCTCTGCCTGTGCCTTCCATTGTCTTTATTCATAAAAATACAAAAATGATTAACATCCTGGTGTCCATCATTCAAGCATAATACAAATATCAAATGACATAAAAAACACATAACAAATATAACTACAACTTTAAATAAAATAAAACCACAACTGACTCGCAATTTCATTAAATTTTAAATCAAGTTTAAAATTCTTACATGCCAAAAGATAGATAAAGGATACTAATCTTTATACAAGGCTTTCATAAAAGCAACTAAGATAAATACTAGCTACTATTACTAGAATCCCTCAACCAGAGATGACTGAACCATCACTCTCCTTGCCATCCTGGTCCATGGGTGCTAGTACTGACTTTGGCTCTGGGGCTGCATGCTCCTCCTGTGGCTCCAGCTCCGCCTACACTGTTGCAACTCATGCAGTCAACTGTTATACCCTGAAGAGCAACTGCTGAATGAGGTCCCCATGTACGTCGATCATCACACTCCATACTGAGAACCTCACCTGTAAGTCCCCGTGCTGCTATGTCAAACTGGCCAGACACTCCTCGCTCTGCTCCAATCGAGTGAAAGCATCTCTAAGCTAATAATCGATAGGGCTGGTGTTGCCCTCATCTGCGATATGGTGCGAGCGACAATATGTGCTGGTATGCAATGGATTCTAACCATGTCATCCATGTATGTCGGGTACATCGCCTAGTCTCGAGTATCCATCTGCCTCTCTGAAAGTAGCTGGCACAAACACCCTAAACTCTCCTAGCGGCCACCTCCCTCTGCTCCCAGTGGCCGATGCCGGTGTTGACGGGTCTGACGATGCTGAATCCCGTGATGCCATGCCTGCAATATACATCCCATGTATATTACAGTGAATAGCTAATTTTTGAATAACCAATAGTTAATTCAAACAAGCACTACTAGAATGTAGATGTGATGCGATGATGTGATAGAACAGAGATAGAAGATAACAGAATCATAGATAGTCAACACAGTATATACATATACCTATATACATATATAGTAGCAAAATGGGCAAACCGCGTATATGTGCGTCTAAGTGTGTCTAACTGACTCTAGCCATAGTTGGATTCTAATGCAATCCTAAGTTCGCTATGCCTGACCGCTCTGATACCAATCTGTCACACCCCCGCAAACCGCCCGCGTATGACCCGTGAAGAGAGGGTGCGACATGACCAGGATCTGAGTCGTCAGACACTTCAAACATCTATATTGTCACACCCCGGGAATGGCAAAACATGGGCATATGACTGATTTGGCATCATGGTCATGGTTATGAATAATAGACATGTAATTAAACATTTATTTAAACCATTTGTCTTTCGAAACCATAACTCTTAAATATTTATTTAAACATTTAAAACGATGGAAGCGGAAAGTAGTAGTGGTGAATACAAGTTTAAGTCTCAAAAGACATAGTCATGAGATTTATAAACATAACAACCCTAAGGTGTAATGCGTCTAAATCTCCAAAATGACATGCATGAACACTCGACAAGCAAGACCATGATATGGACAAGCAAGATCTATGCAGAAAGTCATTGAATTGCATCCTTAAAAACCTGAGAATTCAAGAATTTAGAAATTTAACAGAACTGTTGGTGAGCTCACAGGTTTAATGACACTTGAACTATTTGAAAACCATGTTTGAAAATATTTGGCCATCATGATATTATATAGTTGATTACTGTGGTTGTAAAGATTAAGAATGAACCTTGAATTCAAAACTAATTGTTTAACCACTACTGGTGTTCTTCCCCAAGTACACCAAATGACCAGAATAACTAATGTACCCCTTGACTATAACCGTGGAGTCATGATTGGAGCGACCAAATCAGGGCAGGGTTGTCAACCCAAATAGATCTATTCACAAGCTATCGTTTCGAATGAACTAATTGAATTCAATTAATAGTGGGAATTTAGGCATATAACATGAATCAACATGAATACACAGATTAGGGAAAAGAAAAGAACATGCAATCAGTACGTCTTACAATTATCATAATATCAGACAAAATGAATTTTAAATTTGCAATCATTGAATTGTCCCCCGAGTTTAGAAAACAGAAAGGTAAAAGGGGTCATGAAAACTCACATGATATGAAGATGGACTGACAGATATGAACTGAAAGTAGCCTAGCAAGCGTCCTTAATGTAATATTAAGACGTCTCAGGGTTTGGAAAATTTAGGTAAGTGAATACGTCACCCAATGTTCAATGTTAAGTCTTGACAGATATTTCCCGATGATGTTGATGGAAATCTTAAGTTATTATTTATTGAATAATAAAGGAAAATTGGATTTTAATAATACGAATTATCACTTGTTGGCCAATAATAATACCAATTATCACCTTGGCCGACAATAATACCAATTCAACATTCCGGTCTCAATAATGATACACCGTTAGTTTTTCACTAACGGTGTTAGTTTTTTTGCTGATGTGGCATATGGAGGGGTTGTTTTCTAAATTCTATAAAATGGAGGGGTTGTGGGATTGTTTTATGAAATATGTTTTTTTTTTAAAAAAAAGATCATCTTCGTCAAAAGGAAATCAACCGGCGGCGACACCCCCTCCGGCGAACAGGAAACCAACCGGCGACCCCTCCCCTGTCTTCAAAAGTCCGCAAATCTCTGTCGTAATCGAAACCCTAATTCACCAATCTATGTCGTAATCGTAATCGAAAACTGCAAAAGCTAGAAGAGGAAGGGAAGAACAATCGGACCAAAATTGAGCTCACCGTCGTTGGTTGGTCGGAGCAGATTGCCGAAACATGAGGACGAGGGTCGCCGGAGTCGATTTGGGGTTCGATTGCGGCCGTGATTCGTTGGAGACGATGGTGAGACATCGACTTGGGGTTCGATTTTTCGTCCGGCGGCGATTAAGTTTTTTTTCACTTCCTGCAGGTGATGTTCGCCGGCAGCGGCGATGATGTCGGTGGGGCCGTCGTTGTCTGAGGATGCGGTGGCTCACCGGTCACCAAGAAACAAGTCCGGTGAGGGTCGCCGGTCACCAACAAAAAGCGTCCCCATTCTCCAACTGAAATGGGGTTTTAGGGTTTTTTTCTTTATTTTTTAAGGTATTACAAAACCAGCCCCTTCATTTTAATAAGTTGGTTAAAGAAACCATATAGATTGCCACGTCAGTGAGAGACTAACAATTGTTAATTGGTATTATTGTACGCCAAAGTCAAAATTCATATTATTATCGGCCAATGAGTTAAAACTCGTATTATTAAAATCCAATTTTCCAATAATAAATAATATTAAGTTATGAAATTTATTATCTATTTGAATAAATAAATAATAATTGGGTTTTCGCGTTTAGAAAAATATTATATTGAACAATATACTTATTTTTCTATAAAACAATACGAAAATATAGATATTTATTTTCCTTAAAATTATAAGGTTTTGAACCCCGTAAAATAATAAATAAAGACTTCATTTATTAAGGTTTGAACGCGCGTATTCTACCGCACGTCAATACACGGTATTCGTCGTGTTTTATGAAAACAAGTTTGACACATAAAAATATTTTTTTTTATGAATTAATGTTTCCAAAATATAAGAATTTATATTTTGTAAGATTTGAAAGTCGGTTTGTTCGGTAGTTAGTCGGTTTTATCGGTTTAACCGTTATAACTCGTTTTATGACGTTTTGAGTTTGCTAAACACTTAGAAAATGTTTATGGACCTTCTTTGATGTGTTTTATGGTTTTAAGTTGCCAAGTGTGCCGGTGGAAGTTTAACTTTTAAAAATCAGTGTTTTTGAGTTACCGAAAGTCACAGTTTTTGTACGTTTTGCTTCTAAAACATTATTTTTACATTTTTTTTACTTCATGAAACATTTTCATATGTAAAAATGAGTGTGTTTTAAGTTCTAGACCAGATCCTGATTTTTTTCAAAATATTAAATATTTTAGTTCTAAAAGTCCCGTTACGGGTTTCGATTATTCCGTTTTTGAACGTTTAACACTTTGGGTCAAAATGTGAATTTGAAATCTGTTTTGGCAACGTAAGAACACATACTTATTTGGTCTCAAATTGTCATAAAGTTTGTCATATTTATTTTTACTAAAAATCCATAAATTATGATTTTTATATCATAAAAGTTCTTTATAAAGTTTCTTTTATGTTTAGTGGCCATTTTAACAAAATAGCATTTTATATGTTTAAAATGACCATTTTAAACATCCAATTTCAAAACAATAAATAAAGTCATATGTCATGGTTAATTTTATGACCTTTGCAAACATATATTTATGACACACATTTAAAATGTCATGTTTTTTCAATCTTATGATATATATATATATATATATATATATATATACATATATATATAGGGGAGGGATATAATGAAAACCTCTCCGAGTTTGGAAAATCGTGAAAACCAAGCTAAAAAATTCGATTTTTGTTCCGATTTTTTTATGGTGATTCTCTAAGTTAAAAAGATCCCGTTTATGCAAAAAAAATAAAAAATAAAAACGCCTAGTAAACTTTTTTTAAAAAAATATTTTATAACCGAGGTTAGATATGTAACAGGGTTCTGTTACATATGTAACCTCGGTTATAAAATATTTTTTTTTTAAAATTTTACTAGGCGTTTTTTTTTATTTTTTTGCGTAAAGGGTTTTTTTTAACTTAGAGAATCACCATAAAAAAATCAGAACAAAAATCGAATTTTTTAGCTTGGTTTTCACGGTTTTCCAAACTCGGAGAGATTTTCATTTTATCCTTCCTCTCTCTCTCTCTCTCTCTCTCTCTATATATATATATATATATATATATATATATATATATTTGGTCCAAATAAGTTTCTGTGCTTATCAATATATCCATTTCATCAAAATATACATACTAGCATGTTTAGAAACTTTTAATTTCTAATGATCATTGAAGTGTTCTCAACACATAATGTTACTTATGTTAAAACATAAACATAACAACAATTATTTTTCAAAAATCATATGTGTAACCATGATCTAATGCCATCAAAGTGTGTGTGTATTGTGCTACTAACAACATGGTTTGCTAGTATATCATCAACCATTAACATCAAGACTTGAATCATGAACATTAAATTGTGACATATTAAAGAATGAAATCATGAAATGGAACACAAAGAAGGTTAGAATCTCACTATATATAGCTTCCCCACGATCGGTTTATGACTTTGATGGGTTGTTGATTGTAGCTTACGGGTTAAGCTCCTACCCACCCTTTACTTGAATATGGAAGATGATGATGAAAGAATGAAAGCATGATCATAAATATGAGGAAGAAATCAAGAGGTTAGAATGATAGTTAAGAGAGAAATGATGATGACATGGAGATGATTATAGAATTACCTTGAGTAGATGGAAGATTAGAGCTTGAATTGAATGTTAGATGATGAGAAACAAAGGTGGTGGTGGTGGTGGTTTATGTTTAGGCCGAGAGAGGAAGGAGAGACAAAAGAGAAGAGTGTTTGTGTTTAAGGAGTTTAGGTGTTGAAATGTGGGTGGAGATAGGTATATAAGTTGGTAAAATGGGGCTAGAGGGATGCTTGGGTCGGTTCACTTAAATGAGCAGAGAGGGTGTTTGGTTTTGTGCTTGGTTCTGACCAAGAAAGAAGAATAAAAGAGAGGAGGTTGGACCACTTGCGTGGGTTTGAATCACTCTTGTGTCTTGGCTAAGAGAATGACTAAATGGTGGTGGTGGTGGTTCCTAAAACAATCCAAGAGAAGGAGGGGAAAGAGTTGGAGGGAAAACTTTCCATGTTGGTTAATACCTAATGGTTTTTGGGTTTGTTGTGTACTTGGCTAACCAAGGTGTCTAATATCTTGCATCCATACCATGGGATCTAGGGACAAGATTACCAGATGAGGATCAAATAAAATTAGGCATGTGCTTAATACCATAAAAATCTTATACTTAGTTGCACATTAGTTTGGATGAAATCGGACAAGAGAAAAGAGGGAGGAATAGAAGTGAACCGGAAAAAAAAGGAGAGACAAAGGGAGAGCCGGGCTCGAACTCGGGAACAAAGGAAAAGAAATGAGGAGGAAAATGGGTTAGTGGGCCGGGCTGGGCCTGTGGGCCGGAAGGAATATATTAGGCCAATTTCCTGAGCCGAATCGGGCCAAAGAAAAGGGAAACGGGCCATAAAACGGGCCAAGAAAGAAAGAAAAGATAAGGAAAGAATTTGGGCCAAGAGGTGTGAGCCAGAAACAAAGAAAAGAAAAGGAATGGGTCGGTTGGCCCATTGGGCTCACTAGGCCGATTTGGGTCTCGGGTCGGGTCGAGGTGAGTCTAGGTCGATCCATCGAGTCCAAAAAGTTTGGTTTCTGTTAAAATGATAAACGAATAGGAATTTGGTTTTGACACGAGTTTGGACGATTTATATAAATATATAAAACGGATAAAACAAACGTCGTGTTTTATTCGAACGAATGGGATTTGGAATGTCACATGTCTTGATGTTATGATGATTGATATGTACACTTTGAATGTTTTCAATTGATTATAATTTAGCACGTCGTTTGACGGAAAATATAATACGTTTGACTTGGATGTTTAAATCTAAACGAATGTTTAGATTATTAATTGAAGATAAAGTATTGTTTTGAGTCAAATGACTAAGGTTTATGAATATAAAATTTTGTTTTGAAATGAATTCGTCGTTTGAATAAACGACTTGGCTTGAATATGTTACGACGTAAAGTAATGTCATGAAAATATATAATTAATATTTTATATTTCTTATTATTAAAATTCCACAAAATTATATCTTATGAAATTTCTTGTTATTGAAGTTCCAGTTTCAATAAACGTGGAACTTTGTGAATGATTTCCATTACGGGTACGGGTTGTTAGACCTAGTTTGTCTATGTTGGCACGCAAGTTCACCTAATTTGAATAAATTAAGACTAATGCACATAGAAAATTAGATAATTGGATGTAAATATAATATTAAAGTTAACCTGAAATGTACGGGTTGTCACATTAATGCTCGACTCAACAACCGGTTTAAGTTTTGAAAGCAGTTTATCAGAGTTAAACGTCATTAACAAAATAGTGCGAAAACATTTTTATCAAGTTTCGAAAATCATTACGGAAGCGATAAAACGTTAAGTTAACAATTCAAATGCGGAAGCGATAACATGAAAACAATTTAAGTTGTCTTTACGCCTAAGGCGACAAAAGCTGTTACATTATTACAACCCATGCAATGACACCATGAATGATACCTAACGTGCGCTCCTTAGGATACCTCCTAAGGACCTAAGAAGAAACATGTAAAGAGTCAACGCAAGGTTGTTGAATTCTGTAGAGGCTAGATTATGAGGCTTGCAATATTAAATAAGTTGGGCTGGGCTTAGAAGGTTTCATTAGAATCATAGGTTAGTTTATGGTTGGGCTTGGGTTTACTATTGGGTTTATGATCCACAAGGGGCCCAGTAGTAAACCCAATGGGGGACTATATGTACCCCACTAGACCTCCTTATTTAGGGTTGCTGGTTTACGACTTTAAGAGCAGCCACCACAAGGTGATTACGATCGTAAACCTGAGAGAGATCAGTTTACGATGACGATTTTGTACCCGACAAGTTCATCTTGTGTGCAAAGATCAGGTTTTATCGTTTATATTAATAGTTTGCTTTGTATTCTTCTCATCTCTTTCCCGAATCACTAATCTAACCGGATTCCGCATGCTTAGATTAGTTAGATATCGTGAACAATTGTTGTTTTGGGACCAACAATTGGTATTAGAGCCAAGAAACGTGTAGAAGCATATTCCTATGCTAACGTTGTGTCTCGTGTATTGTATCTAGACAAGAGCGTCTGTGTGAGTTAGTGGCTTCATGCTAAGATGGCTGGACCAAATGGTCCTTAGTTCATTTGGTCCCGGCGTACCAAATGGTACGCTAGTGGTCCGCCAGCTAGCATGTGTCTACTATAAATAGTTTGTGTTAGAGAGAGTCAACTAGTTCTGTCATTTCATATCTCTTAACTGTTTGTTCTTAAGGTGTTTTCTCTCTATACATTGTATCTCTAAGTGAATCAATAAAGCGAAGCTTTATTTACATCGTGTTCATTCTCTGATTACCGAATCATGCAGTAGTAAGATCGTATCGTGTTTCTACAACTGGTATCAGAGCATTTGGTTGCTCTACTGTTGTGATTTTGGCAATTTTCGGATTTTTAGAGAGAGAAAGTTTGGGTTTTCTTCGTTTTTCATCAAATTTCCACAATTCCGAGTGTTTCAACGATGGAAAATGATTTCTGAGTGTTGCTGGAGTGTTTTCGCATCATACTGAAGCAATTTCCAGCTCCAAACGTCAAATTTCACGAAAATTAGTGAAATCAGCCTCGAAATCAGTTGGTCCGCCGGACGAATTTCTGGTCCGCCGGATGAATTTTCTGGTCTGCTGGTTGGTCCGCCCGTGTATCTTCATCAGCATTCTGGTCCGCTAATCTGGTCCGCGTAGGCAATCTTCATATTTTTTATCCGTGGTAGTTTCAGCGTACCATCTGATCCGCGGCAGTTATTTCAGTGTATCATCTGGTCCGCCGTACGAAATCTGGTCTGCCAGACGAAATCTGATCTGGATTTGGTCCGCAGGTACAAATCTTATCCGCTGGTAGTATTTTGGTCCGCCGATTTGTTTTGGTCCGCTGGCAGAATAGTGACTTTCACTAAAACTAACGTAACTTGCAAACCGTTTGGAGTTACGGAACCCAATACCAGCCAAAACGTTCGTCTTTCCAAGATCTAGACGTGTACTCACCTAAAAGGTATGTACCTCCCAGTTTGACCCCTAAAATCCGCTTGGAAGACGCCCGTTTTTCAGTTTTAAGTTTTCGCGTTCGGTATTGAACTTTCAAAATGAGTGATTTCTATGCAATGATTGCTGCTCAAACATCAATGCAAGCCATGTTGAACTATGATAATGAGATAGGAACAACTCAAAAAGTTCCTAAATTGCTAAGGCTTGAAGATTATCACAATTGGAGAAGTCGGTTTGAATCTTACATTTATTCACAAGATATTGAGAGTTGGATTGCAATTGAGAAAGAATATGAATATCCCATGATAAGTCCCAACAAACCAAAGATGATTAGTAGTTTCGATGCTGATGAACGGAAATTGTTTGCTCGAGAAAAGAAAACATATAGTTATCTTACTATGGCCTTACCAAAAGATCTAATGCATCAATTTAAGCAATATACAACGGCTAAAGAATTATGGGATGCTATTGAAGAGAGATGTACGGGTAATGATCAATACAAAAACACTCGAAAGAAAGTTTTGAAGAAAGAGTTTGATAATTTCAGGCACTGCGAGAATGATAAAATTCCAGATTTGATTGCTCGATTTTCTCATTTGATAAATGAACTTGATGTTGTAGGAGTCAAGAAAGATAGTGATGAATTGAAAGAGAAAATTCTGGAAGCGTTACCAGAAAAATGGGAAAATTATGTGATGATGTTGACAAATGATCCAAATTATTCAAATTGGACATTCAATCAAATAACTAGCAAATTACAAGCTCGTGAGATGGAATTGCTGGTGAAGAAATCTGCACATCCTACAGTTCAAAATCCTGAATTGTACTTTGGGGAAAATAATGCTACCGTTCATGCTAAGTCAAAGTCACATGCTATTTCAAGCAGTAATCCGCCGGTAACAGCTTTTCTTGCTGGGCATTCTAAAAATTATGGTTATTCTCCAGGGTGTCGTTTTACCATTCCTGATAGATCATTAAATAATTCGCATCCTGCTCAATCAACTGAAGAATTGGCTGCATTATTATCTGCTTTTATATCTTCGTCGTCTGGATCGATATTTGGTCAAGTTAGTGATGCTGGTTTAAGTGGAACTGAGTTAGAACAGCTGGATGATGATCAATTAGCTGAATTAGATTTGTATTGGCAATTTGCAATGATGGTTGAAAAAGGAAGACGATTTATCAAGAAACATGGAAAGAATTCTTTTGTTCCAGGAGGAAGAAAACTGGGTTTAGATAAATCTAAAGTAAAATGTTACAATTGTTCCAAGGTTGGACATTTTGCTCGTGGGTGTTCTCAATCATCATCTGATAAAGGTAAATCAGATAAGCATGACGCAAAAGCTATGATGGCTCAAGCTCAAGCAGATAAAGAATTTGATGAATGGTTAAAACAATTTGACAAATCACCTATTGCTTTGACTGCTATTCAAGATACTTGTGCCGAATCAGATGAATTTTGTTATATCAACGGTCAATCTGTGGCGTTAATGGCAAATGTTGAAGTTGAATCAAGTGAGTATACATCTGAGATCACTACATCTGAAACAAGTGATTCTGAAGTTAGTGGGTATGAGTCAACATGTGAATTTTGTGCTGAAAAGGATAGAAAAATTCGTGAATTGGTTCAAGAAAAGGAAGGGTTAATGGTTGAGAGAACACTGAAGGAAACAGAATTAGAAAGTTTCAAGAAGAAAGTTGAAAATTCTGATGAGATTTGCAAGATAAATGAGAAATTAATCGCCGAAAAGAATGTTTTGAAGGAAGAGTTGATGGAAGTTCAAGATAAATTGAATGAGTTCATTAGTGCCGATAAAGAACAAATTTTGAAGTTGCAAAGTGAGAATGAAGAGTTGGTTAAAAGTGTTGAGAAATGGGAAAGTGAAGCAAAAGATGCAATTAATGATTTTGATAATTTGTTTGAGAAATCAACTGCAAGAGTAGAATCGCTGAAGAAGGCTTATGATGATCTCAAGGAAGAATTTGATAAAGTAGTTTCTACAGAAAATCAACATCAACTGGTTCATTCTGAGTTGCAAGATAAGGTGATCAGTTTAAAAGAAGAAAATCAGTTGTTGAAACGAAATATTGAGATTCATGAAGGCCGTGTCAAGAAAATTACTCAAGAAGTGTATGATGCTCATGATCAGATGCGACAGGAAAAGTTTTGGTTTAATACAGCTTCAGAGCAATTAATTGATTCTGAAAAAGCATTGGGTGAAGCTCAAAAGAAAATATCTGATTTGAATGTTGAGGTGCTGGATCTTAAGAGGCAGTTTAATAATTTGAAGAATTCACATTCTTTTACCAGTTACTTATGCATAGACGAGAATTTCAAGAAGGTTTTTGGAAGCGAGGAGTATAATCATATTCCGCATCCAGTTATTGAATCTGATGCTCTTGCTGATATTCAAGTTTCTGGCATAACTGGTGATTATTCTGAATTTGTGTTTGAAAAATCTGAAAAGAAAAAGTTCAAGAAGAAAGAGGAAAAGGAGGAAAGTTTGTTTGATAAATCTACATCAAAGTTTGTATCTGGTGGGTTTATTTCTGAAGAAGAGGTTAATGCAATTGCGAAATCAGTTGATATGGATGAAAAGCAGTTGAATGAAGCGCAAGTTGCTGCGAAATTGGTTGAAGCTAACAAATTAAATGATATTAAAGCTTCTTTTAATCAAGCTACTAAAGCGGGTCCTTCATGTTTTGAAGTCGATTTAACTAAGCTACCGGGTTACAAACTTTGTGGTTTGGGTAGTGAAGGTAAGAAGGTTGCAAAGAATGTCAAGAAAAATATGCCCAAGAAAGCTCTAAAAGTAAAGAAAGATACAAGCTTGGAACAAATTTATTATTTGGCTCAAGTCTTCATGTCTACAATGGAAACGGGGTTTGGAGGACAGATCCAAACGAAGGCTTCATCTACAAGCTCTTCTGGTGATGTTCAAACAGTTAAAGTTTCGTCATCATCTTGTTCAAATTCCACACCTCGGAGTCCTACATCGAAATGGGTACATTCTAACCGCTTTCAAATTTTTGATGATATTTCTGATGTTTCTGAGTCCTTTGAGAGGTGTTCATCAGTTCAGAACAAATCACATTCTCAAAGATCTTATCGTTTGTGCTATCAGTGTCGCCGAAAGGGACACATGGCAAAGGATTGTTCTGAAACTGGTAAAAGACCATTTTCAGACAAATCTGCTACATTTATCGATGAATCAGGCAGAATTTTTACTGAGTCAACACCATTCAAATCAAAATCTAAAACGAAACAATTTTTCAAATTTGGGGTTCAAGTGTTGGTGGTTCGTCATGTGATGATGACTCAGTTAAAAATAAAAAAGTGAAAATGCAGTGGTGAACTAAGATGGTCAGCAAAGCTGCAACTGATTTTGTGGAAGACACTGGTCGACCAGAAGCTGCGTGCTTCGAGTCATTTGAATACTAATCAATTAAACCAGTGTGCAGGTTTCTTCAAGAAGACCTGTTGGTGATTGTGAAGTTTAAGCTTCAAGCAGTTACTGATAGTGGAGTTTCCTGCTTAACTTAAGTTGAATGATTCATTTTTCAAAACTGAAAGATTTTCTAAAAGCTTAACCTGAAAAGGTATCAGTATCGATTGGTCAATTTTCTTTCTTTAATGCATTTTGTTTATAGTTTAGGGGGAGAAAATTGAAAAACCAAAAATAGTGTGTTTGTGTTTTTGTTAAAATGAAAATCCAAAAATAGAGTTTTCATTTTAAGGGGAAGAAAATGGAAAAATACAAAAACATTGAAAAACAACATTGAAAAACAGAAAAAAATACAAAAACATTAAAAAATGAGAAATTGTATCCGACATATTTGGGAAATGATGGTACATTGGCTTACGTGTCTGGCTCATGGATAAAATAGATGAAAAAGCCATAAGATCATTGTTCGATGTGCTTGGTAGGCTCGGCATTAAATCAGAAAGTATTCAGATGTGATAAACACATTAAATACTTATGCTTGACCAAGTGGACAACATCTTGATGCATATCTCATGATATCAAAGAAAAGATATGTGAAAAAGAAAATGAGAAGTCACTGTGTATATATGTGTTCATTTTGCAAAGATTTAAACTTGTTTGATTTTCTTTATTTTGTCAAACGATCGGACTTTCTTTGCGTATCGAAAGATCGACCTGATTGTTGTTCGTTTGACATTCTGCTTTATTTTCTTTGGTGTTTCGTATAACTCATCGGACTTTCTCTGCGTGTACGGGAGTACCGACCTGATTGTTGTTGGGTTATACAATTTCAACTTGTTTTATTTTCTTATTTTGTTAAATCCGAGGCCTTATCTGCGTATCGAAAGATCGACCTTAAGGTAGACGATTTAACGTTCTTATTTCTTTTTGCATGGAACACAGTTGACTGAATCATGAATACAATCATTATGTGATTAAGTCACAAATGAAATCACAAAGTGTGATATAAAAAGCAAAAACATATCTGAGTATGTCTGATAGTGTGGGGTACACTGGTCAAAGCAAACCTAATCAATTCAATAACATATCCTGATGTTATGAGTATGATTGTGCATGAGCTTAAGATGGACAAATTATACCAGTAATCGACATGACTTGTGCTGAAGTAATTGAAATTGAAGTGTAGTTCAGCATGTTATGACCAATATGATTCCAAGTTGTGATCTTTCTCGCAAAAGACAAAAATAGTGTCTATTTCTGTATTGCATTTATGTTTCATATCTGAAAAATCCAAAAAGATTTAAGGTGTGTTTTGATATAAAGTTTCAAAAAGCCAAAAAGATTTTGTTTCTTATTTGTTTTCGACCGGTCGATACATTGATACAAAATTCAAAATTTCAAAACTATATCTTGGATTCTCGAAGAGAAGTTTTGCGCCAAGATTAAATTAATTTTCAAAAGAAAAGGAAAGCCGCGTTTCTGTCTTCTGAAATTGCAGGTTTCTGTGTGACAAGACTCAAGCATGGTGAAAGGGGGAGTATGTTATATCTTTCACAAGTGGATCTTGAAGTTCAAAGATTTTTCAAGATTGATCCAGCCACGCAAGCTCTAATTCTGACAAGAAATGCTGAAGATTGAAGACTGAAGTTTTGTTAGATAGATAGATAGCTAGATACACTACACGTTAAGGGGGAGTTTATAGAAGCATATTCCTATGCTAACGTTGTGTCTCGTGTATTGTATCTAGACAAGAGCGTCTGTGTGAGTTAGTGGCTTCATGCTAAGATGGCCGGACCAAATGGTCCGCAGTTCATTTGGTCCGGGCGTACCAAATGGTACGCTAGTGGTCCGCCAGCTAGCATGTGTCTACTATAAATAGTTTGTGTTAGAGAGAGTCAACTAGTTCTGTCATTTCATATCTCTTAACTGTGTGTTCTTAAGGTGTTTTCTCTCTCTACATTGTATCTCTAAGTGAATCAATAAAGCGAAACTTTATTTACATCGTGTTCATTCTCTGATTACCGAATCATGCAGTAGTAAGATCGTATCGTGTTTCTACAAAACGAGTGTTTTGCGGTTCTCACGATATTGATTCAAGAAGATCTAACAGTTTTTGCGAGTTTTCATGAGTTTTTCAGGTTTACGATCGAGTTTTCTGAAATTTCTGGGTTGCTCTTGGTGTTTACGATCAGTGTTCTTCATCAGCTTAGTGTTTACGACTTCAAGATCCGATTTTTAAGTGTTTACGACTTCAAGATCCGTTTTTTAGGTGTTTACGATCGAGTTTTTGATCTGGAGGTGTTTACGATTCTGTTTACGATCCGGAGGTTTTTACGACCGAGTTTACGATCCGGAGGAGTTTACGATTGGGTTTACGACTCGGGGTGTTTACGATCGAAAACAGGGCTTACGATCGGAAACTAGTTTGCGGCAAAAAGTCACTATTTCACACCTTCACGGAAACGGACATAACTTTTGACTCGTTTGGAGTTAGAAGCTCAAATTTTAACACGACGTTCGTGACAACAAGCCCCAGAATTACCCCGGACTAATGTCCAGGGGAGCTCGTTTGGACCCCCAAATTCCACTCCAAAGGCCTCCGTTTTCGCGTTTTAAGTTTTTGACACTATTCCTTGAATAGTACTTTTGCCGATTTTGCCGATTTCACCAGATTTTCAGAAACTGCATACCTAAAGAAAGAAAATGAGTTCGGAACCATCCTCAATACAAGAAAGTTCTTACTCCACTTGTCCGCGGTTGATCAATTCAAACGAATTTGATGAATGGAAGAACGGGGTTGTAAAGTATTTGAACAATGAAGATCAAAATATGATAAAATCGATTATTGATGGTCCGTTCATACCGAGACATCAAAATTGGCCTAAAGAAGGAGTGCCTAAAACTCAAGCTGAATTCTCTGAAGATGACCAACGAAGAGTTAACATTGACAAAAAGGCACGTGAAATTATATTCATGGCTTTATCTCCAGAAATAGCCCAAAGATTAAAAAACTACAAATATGCTCAAGAACTTTGGCACGCTTTGCACAAAGCTTACTATAGAAATGAGGACGAAGAAAAGAAAGAAAATGAGAAACGTGTCCGCATGACAGAAGGTGCTGGTGTTGAATGTTCGAATCCAACATGTGCGTGATTAATTCCTAGACTTCAGCAAATTATCAAAAATTTAGAAATCGAATTGTATGATGTCCAATGTGCCAGAAGTTCATTCAAGGGTAGATGGGAGAAGAGTGAAGAGAATGTGAAAGCTCAAAAATTAGACATTGAGAAATATCGTGGATTAGCCACCGAGAAGACTTTCTCATATGACTGGGCTAAGATTGAGATTGGTGAGCTAAAGAAGCAACTGGATGAACTGCAACAAAAATATAATGAGCTGCAGGACAAGTATGATTGCAACCAGGGTAGAAATCAGCGAATGCTAGATGCTGGAAAGGAATTATCACATGCGGTTGTAACTAGTCAAGTTGGGAAAGATAAAACTGGGTTTGGGTCAGAAAAGTCTGATAAGTCTCTGTCTGCAAACAGTATCATTCCTCCACTAGTTTCCAGAGACATTATAGGAATACTTCTTAGTGAGGATCAAGTTAAACGAACCAAGTCTGATTATAAAGAAGCTGCTCCTCCTATTGACAGTGTCTTGGTTGGAACTACACCATTTACTCAAGAAGAAATTGATAATGAGGCAAACATGACTTATGGTGAAGGGAGAGTAGAGGATATATCAGACAATGATACTGAGTGCCAGAAATACAACAGGTGTCATAACTCTAAGTCTAATGATGCTGGGATAGAGTTGAAACCATACCCTAAAATTGAAACCCCATACTTCAAAGTAACTGACGAAGTCAAAAAGGAAAAGGTGATCTTGACGACACGGCCTGAGGGGAAGATCTTTATGACATCTGGATCAATGTTTGACCAAGAACCAAATATTGGATATGACTTGCCATCCTTCTCCTCCAAGTTCAATGGAATAGATGTGTCTCCCATTTCTTTAGTTGGATCATGCAGTTGCCGTTGTAATTGCAAGAATGGTGCTTCAACATCAAAGAATCAAGAAAGCATGAAGACAATAAAGACAGGTTCAACACATGCTTCGAGGAACCAGTAGAAAGTCAAATCTGAAGCTGCAGACAAAGCAAAGAAGCAGACACAACGAAAACCGGCTCCATATCAGCCACCAAAGACAAATGGGTACACGTCTGACTTCTATCTAAAGAAGCAGACTTGCTTTAATTGTGGCATCGCTGGTCATATTGCTAGAAACTGTCTTTATCGCCCCTATGAACCCTATTATCCGAAAACTCAAAGGGTTTCATCTCAGGAGTCTGTGAAGTCTAAGCCGATGATGGTGCAGAAACCTAAGGCAATGAAGACTGTTACTCCTAAGGTTAAACCCTCTGATCAACATTGGGGCGCTGCCAAAGCTGAAAGAAAATCTTTAAATCAAAACAACAGCTTTCCAAGTTACCAAAATTTCCACAAACAGGTGAAGAAACCGTTTTCAAAACAACCAAAGTCTGAAAAAACCCATAGTTACCCCTCCCAAGGTAACTAAAACTGTTTTAAAAAATGATTCAAAAATAAAGAACGTTGAAATACCTAAAGTCACAACTCCAAAGGTGACTAAAACAAAAATTGTTTTGAAAAATGAATCTAAAACGAAGAAGGTTGAAATACCTAAAGTCACAACTCCAAAAGTGACTAAAACAAATGTTGATTCACCTGGAACTTGGAAACCAAAAATCAAGGCAGCTCCATTCCAACTTCCTGATTTCTCAAAGGGGATGTTCTTACAAGAAGTATCTTTTATTGATTCCTCAGGTGTACCCAGAAAAACAATGGCCTGGGTACCATTGGCTAACTAGTCTCTGACTATGTGCAGGAACAGTCAAGGAGGATTATAATTAACATTTTTATTATTAATTTGTTTGTTGATAAGTGATTGTTCCAGGCACAGTTTACGAGACGTATCTTCATGTCATGACAAGCAATTTTTTATGGAGGATATGTTTCCTTGAGAGGTAAAATGTCAAATTCAGCATGAAAGGTACTGTTCTTAATTTGGTTTTTGTTTGATGAAGCGGTAAAGGGTGTGTGTGTAAAACCAAATTCCTTAAAACTTTCAGTTGGTACTTGGTTGTTCAATTAAAAGAACAAAAAAAACAAAAACAATGAGGTATGCATGCTATAAAACCCATTTTTTAAAAAAATGTTCAAATCAATACTTTGAAGGTTAGCTTGGTCTGATGTGTGTGTCTTTATTTGTTCTATTTGTGTGTGTGTGTTATTATTAAAAACATATAAAAAATTATATATATATAAAAAATGAATGATGTTCACAAAAGTTGTGACATTAAAAATCAAAAAGCAAGGGGAAGAAATGTAAAGATGAAGAAAAAGTTGACCCCTCAAAAATTGTGTGCTTTTCAATTTTTAATAGTTTGTTTGTGTTTTATTTCTAAGAAGGGAGGGAAGCCCGGATTGGAGATGACTGACACGTGTAAGGCGTAAGTGAAAAGCAAGCTCCACGGTGATCTGCTCGGTAGGCTCGACCTAACATTATGACCACCAATGTAAGTGCAATGAACTTAAAATATATATATGTTTAGTTTCCCATCTCAGTTTGCATGGTTTAAAAAACTAAGTCTCAGCAAAAATGGGTTGAGAGTGGTAATTATACCTAGTATTCACTCTCTCACACGCCATGTTTCTGCTGTCATGACTACACCACATAATGAAAAGTAAAAAAAAGAAAAATAAATGAAAAAGAAATGAAAAAGAAATGAAAAAGAAATGAAAGAGAAATGAAAAAGAAAAGAAAAAGAAAAATAATTATTCAGTTTGGTCTTCTTTGCGTGCTTATTCGGCCGACCTGATCACCGACTGATGATTAATGAAATAAGTGGTAGTCATAACGGCGTTGCATGGTTCCTCAAGTTGAGGGTTTGTGAATCCTCAATGAACTCTGAGGTTGGGTAGGTTTTGCTATGTATAATTGGGTGTGGGGACGATTTATACATGCTGGTAATTAGTAATCTTTTAAGCATGATGCATTTGGTTGGGTTTTAACGGGTCTGAGTTTAAAGCGGACAAACATACTAGCAATCACCTGGACTAGTCGAGTAACTAAAGCTGAAAAGGGTTCCTCAGTCAGACTCATACGGTTTGATCCCTTGTAAACTATCTCATGTTTAATATTGGTAAGTATTTGTTTATTTTTATCTTTCGTGTGTGAGTCTTTAAGTTCTTTTTGGTTGTGTTTTACTAGAAGGGTATGTGATTGGCTCTCAATGCCAATTAGCATCGGGTAAAACTCTATTTAAAGAAATTAGAAAGGAATACAGAAAGTTTACAAATAAATACAACACATAAATGAAAGAAGAAATTAAATAAAAGAGGACTCCTAAAATACCAACTTAAATTACGCTAATACCCTCCCTCAAGCGAACAGGGGGGAGACCAATACGAAGCAGAGATCGGAAGCGTTCAAAGAGCGGGCGAGGTAAGCTTTTGGTGAAGATGTCAGCAACCTGGAGCTTGGTAGGAACAAAACGAGTGTGCAGCTTCCTAGAAGAGACGAGTTCACGAATGAAGTGATAGTCAATGTCGATGTGTTTGGCCCTTTTGTGAGAGACGGGATTCTGAGATAGGAAGATCGCACTTTGGTTGTCACAAAGGAGCGTTGGCCGCGCAGTTGGGAGAGCATGAAGTTCTTTAAGGAGATGAGTGATCCACATGATTTCAGCTGCAGTGTTCGCCATTGCCCTGTATTCTGATTCACAACTTGAGCGGGAGACAGTGGGTTATTTCTTTGCACTCCAGGACACAAGATTGCCGCCTAAGAAGATCGAGTAGCCATAAGTTGACCGCCGAGTTTCGATACAACGAGCCCAATCTGCATCAGAAAAACCAATAATAGAAGTGTTTTTAGGTTTAGTGAAATTGAGACCTAGAGTTAGAGAGCCTTTCACATATCGAAGGATACGCTTGACACTTTGAAAGTGGGCGGTAGTGGGATTCTGGAGAAACTGGCTAACTTGGTTGACGGCATATGAGATGTCAGGGCGAGTGATAGTGAGGTATTGGAGAGCACCAACCAGGGAACGATAAAGGGTGATGTCGGGAAATGGGTCCCCTTTTGTGGAGAACACCTCATTTGTGGAAAGAGGAGTGTGAATAGGTTTGGCATCTAGGAGATTGGCACGGGTGAGAATGTCATGGGCATATTTGGTTTGACTTCGAAATAGGCCATCTTTGTTATGAACGACCTCAAGACCAAGGAAGTAATTAATGTCCCCAAAGTCTTTGATGGCAAACTCCTTATGGAGAGAAGTAATAAAGGCTTTGATGGTGGCTTCATTGTTCCCAGTGAGGATAAGATCATCAACATATACCAAGAGATACATGATTGAATTGTTTCTTTTGAACACGAAGAGAGAAGAGTCAGCTTGGCTACAGGAGAACTCGTTGTGAATTAAAAATGTGCTGAGTCTTTGAAACCAGGCACGTGGGGCTTGTTTAAGACCATAAAGAGCTTTGTTTAATTTGCACACATGATTCGGCCGATCAGGATCCTCAAATCCAGGTGGTTGTTCCATGAAGACCGTTTCTTTGAGATGGCCGTGAAGGAATGCATTTTTGACATCTAGTTGGTGAAGTTTCCAACTGTTTATTACGGCCAATGATAAGATGATGCGAATAGTTGATGCCTTGACAACCGGACTGAATGTGTGAGAGAAGTCAATGCCTGGTGTTTGGGAGAATCCCTGAGCAACGAGACGGGCCTTATAGCGATCGACATTGCCATTCGCAAGGTACTTGGTGCGAAAAAGCCACCTAGATCCAACAATGTTAGTTGACTTTGGTCTAGGAACAAGGGTCCAAGTTTCGTTGGTCCGAAGAGCATCCATTTCCTCGTGCATGGCCTTCAACCAACGGGGATCCTTTGATGCAGTTTTGAAACCACGAGGAACCGATGAGGCAAAGAGGGCCGTTCCAATGGGGTGATCGGATAGGCTAGATAAGTTAGCCATGTGTTTAGGTTTAAAAATACCGGCTTTGCCACGGGTTACCATGGGGTGAGAGTTGATAATAGGGATGGTAGGCTGATTAGGGACGGGAGGGCTGGAGGGATTCGAATTAGTGGTGGAGAAGTTTGGAGATGGTGGAGAGCAGGGGGTTGAAGGGCTCGAAGGTGGGCTGGAAAGTGGAGAGTTAACTGGGCTGGAGGGAGGAGAGGTGGTAGATTCGGTTGGGCTAGGGAAAGAGGTGGTAGTTGGGCCGGGTGGGTTGGATTCGGTTGGGCTGGAAGTGGAGGAATCAGATGGGCTGGGCGATGATGGGGTAGAGGGAGCAGCTGGTGGAGGCTCATCGTAAAGGCAGAATGTTGAGTCTTTGGGATAATCATTTTGAGGAGTATTAGATGGGGTTGGAGGAGGTTTAACGTCTTCCAAAAAAGACGTTAGAACCAAGTTGTTGGGGTATGGGTTAGGATTGTTGTTTTTGAATGGGAGCTCTGTTTCGTCAAATCGAACATGTCGGGAAATGTAGACCCGATTAGAGGATGGTTCAAGGCAAAGAAAGCCTTTGTGACGGGCACTATATCCGAGAAATATGCACGGTAAACTTCGAGGCTCAAGCTTGTGATCCGTATAGTCACGTAAGTATGGATAAGCTCGACACCCAAATGTTCTAAAATTCTTGTAACATGGAGGGCGATTAAATAGAAGTTCAAACGGGGTTTTGTTCTCAAGCACTTTTGAAGGTAGCCGGTTAATAGTGTACACCCCGGTGCTAAAGGCATCAACCCATTGATTTGCGGGCATATTCGAGTCGAACAACATGGCTAGACCCATTTCAACCACGTGTTTGTGTTTCCGTTCTGCACACCCATTTTGTTGGGGTGTGTATGGACACGAAGCCCGATGGAATGTCCCATTTTCTTCAAATATTTTTGTCACATTACGATTGAAGAATTCTGTGCCGTTGTCACTTTGGAAAAATTTTATTTTTCTTTCGAATTGGGTTTGAACAAATTTAATAAAGGTAGTCAAAATTTGAGTAAAATCGGATTTGGCACGTAAAGGATAAAACCACGTGAAGCGAGAGAAATTATCCACAAAGATGACATAATATCGGTATTTATCAACCGATTCAATAGGTGCAGGTCCCCATAAGTCACAATGCACCAAGTCAAGGGGAAAACTAGCCCTTTTTTCATTCAAATCAAAAGATAACTTTTGACCTTTGGATTTTTGACAAGGGGAACAAATAACGGGTTTGGGTAATAGGGATGTAAACATCAAAAATCCCTTTTTATTTAGATATTTAATAGTTTCAAGACACGCATGGCCTAATCTTTGATGCCATGTTTCATAAGAAGCTTTATTGGTGGAGGAAGCAACTAACGCAAGACTTGGACTATGAAGGACGTAAAGCCCGTTTTCACATCTTCCTTGAGCGAGGGTCCTTCTCATCATTCGATCCTGAATAGAAAAAAATGGTTGTGAAAATAATACATCCACCGAGTTGTCACGAGTTAGTTTGCTAATAGACAAGAGATTTTTGGTGATATTAGGCACAATGAGGATATTTTTAAGTTTAATATTATTTCGTAGGGACGAGTTACCAAGATTAGACACCGGTAACTCGTGACCATTGCCGAAGGTAACCGTACCTTTGCCTTCAAACGGGAACGACTTATCCACACTTTCGGGTTTGGCTGCCATATGGTCGGTGGCACCCGAGTCAACAAACCAATCAGATTCATTGAGATTGCACTGTGCCCAGAAAGTATTAGACAAATTGGCATTAGCATTGACCTCCTCTGCTTTTTTTCTTTGCATTCAAATAAATATAACAACGATCAGCACTGTGCCCTTTTTTGTCACAAATCTGGCATTTATCCGGATTATTGCTATCATATGAACCAGCGGATCGAAAGCGGTTGGATCTATTTCCACGATAGCCACGGTTACCTGATGAACTTGAGCAGCTGTTCTGGTTGTTCTGAGGGCGGAGGTGCTCGGAGTTAAACGCCACAGGAGTGGGATTGATTACCGGAGCAGAAGGTTGATAGATGAGTTCATGGTTTTCCTCCCGGGAGACCAAATCAGTGAACGAGGGAGGGGGGGAGACGACCCGAGTGGTGATTGAAAACTGGCGGAAGTCATCGCCGAGACCGGTTAGAAACCAGTGGTTTTTCTCTCTGGGATCTACCGGTTGTCCGATGGCGTCAAGCTTATCAGAGAGAGCCTTGAAGCGAGACCCGAATTCAGAAACAGTGGAATTGCCTTTGACCATAGCCCGCAGTTGATCCCGAAGGACCTGAGCACGTTCGAACGACGTGTTGTTGTACACCGTTTCCAGACGGGTCCAGATATCCCTAGCAGATGATAACCCAAGGATCTGGGAAATCGCTTCTTCAGTTAAGGCGGACTGAATCAAGACGATAGCTTTGTCTTCATCGTCCAGCCAGCCGGGAAGATCAGGGTTCGGAACAGATTTTTCACCGTTTTTCACGGATTCCGGCGGCGGCGGAGTTCCGTCGACATGGGCAAGCAGTTTCTGATATTTGAGGAGAGGCATCATTTGATGCTTCCAAATTAGATAGTTGTCGGGTTTTAATTTAAAGGAGATGAGATTGGCAGAAGCTTGAAGGTGAGATTGAGGATTAGAGGAGGAGGCCATGGAGGATAGAGAAGAGGGAAGGAAAAAGACGATGAACAGGGGGAGAAAAAAGAAGGATTTAAAGCCTGACTCTGATACCATACTAGAAGGATATGTGATTGGCTCTCAATGCCAATTAGCATCGGGTAAAACTCTATTTAAAGAAATTAGAAAGGAATACAGAAAGTTTACAAATAAATACAACACATAAATGAAAGAAGAAATTAAATAAAAGAGGACTCCTAAAATACCAACTTAAATTACGCTAATATGTTTATGTCTTGGCCAGGTTAATTTGAGAAGTCAAAATGTGTTTTATGGGTTTTGATGCATGACAGTATGCCCCCCTGCAGATCTTGCCAAATTTTTAGGGGAAGGAGAGGGGATAATAAGTATTATCCGAAGGGAACTCGAGGATGATACTTATTATCTAATGAAAAGACTTCCATAATACATAGTATTTGAAGGGAACTCGAAGATAATATGTATTATATCATGGGAAGTCCTTAGCTGAGGGGAAGTTATCAGCTAATGGGAAGTCTTTAGAGGTCTTGGGTTCAGGGGAAGTTAATTATTATCAACTGAACAGATGATAATTAACTTCGGGTTTTTGGTTAAAATACATATTATTATCAACTGAACAGATGATAATTGGGTTTTTACAATGTTAATTATCCTCTTACCCAAAGACCGGTCATCAAATGTCTGGTGGAGTATATTTTTTCAAATGTGTGTCAGACAGGTTGATGATAGAAAGATGCTGATGATGCTGTTGCTGCTCAAAGTTAAAGAACCAGCCGGACAAGACCTCCATCTGAATAAGCAACTGTTCAGGGGAAGTTGTTGGTTTCTTTACAAGCTTCTAAAAGATTTTCAAAGAAGATGCTCACAAGCTTAGGGGAAGCTGAAGACTTCAAGTCTCTTTTGAGGAAAAAGATGCAGAGCAATCAGAGATCATGAAGACCCAGGATCAACAACCAAGTTCTTCAAAGTTAGAGGTGTTCAAACTTTTTACCCTCCAATTTTTGAAGATTCAAGACAGTTACCGAAGATTCGGCAAGAATCAGTTCTTTCAAAAGAAGCAAGTCATTGAGAATCCTCCATCTCATTAACTTGTTCATTTCAAGAAGTTCAAGCTGATGCTGATCAAGAGGAAGTCCCAAGTGCCAGTCATGAAACCCATTGAAGATTTATGCGGAAAGAATCTTCATCAACATCTATGCCAGCCATTCAAGAAGAAGAATTTCAAATATTGAAGACATTTAATATCACAAGCCTAGGGGAAGATTGTAGAGGCTAGATTATGAGGCTTGCAATGTTAAATAAGTTGGGCTGGGCTTAGAAGGTTTCATTAGAATCATAGGCTAGTTTGGTTATTGTATTTAGGCTAGTTTATGGTTGGGCTTGGGTTTACTATTGGGTTTATGATCCACAAGGGGCCCAATAGTAAACCCAATGGGGGACTATATATACCCCACTAGACCTCCTCATTTAGGGTTGCTGGTTTACGACTTTAAGAGCAGCCACCACAAGGTGATTACGATCGTAAACCCGAGAGAGATCAGTTTACGATTACGATTTTGTACCCAACAAGTTCATCTTGTGTGCAAAGATCAGGTTTTTATCGTTTATATTAATCGTTTGCTTTGTATTCTTCTCATCTCTTTCTTGAATCACTAATCAAACGGGATTCCGCACGCTTAGATTAGTTAGATATCGTGAACAATTGTTGTTTTGGGACCAATAAATTCTCGGATTTTAAACAAGTAACTAAATATCCATTTATTTAAAACAGTAAGATAACCAGTTACCCTCAGCGAGGCATAACGCCCCTAGGAATCACACATCCTGGAAAAGATAATCAGCATTTTATATACTTTGGTTAGCTAGACCACGTTATTTATAACACCATAGGCTCCGTGTCCCCATTCCTGACAGTTAAGTTTTGCCTTCCTGCCATGCTATACCGAGCATGACCAAAGTTGGGACAATATAATACCCCTTCTCCATCCTCGTAGGCGATGGGGCCAGAGCGACTAGCCAGGGCAGGGTTTGTCAAGCCTAACAGGTCTGTTTCATATTTCCCCGTTATTACCTAATACTAATGGTACACGAGTTGTGGAAGGACTCCCTTGGCATGTTTTCTTCTATGGGTTACAAATAGTATATAAAACAAGTTTAGCATTTCTCAACAGAAATCGTTTAGTATTTTCTCAACAGAAAATAAGTTAAGTATTTTCATCAATAGAAAATAGTTTACCACATGTCTTCTCCCCCAAAAGCATAACACTTTAAAAAGTGGAGCCGAGAACTCACCTTAGTGAAAGTGCTTGAGCAGTGGATCGTCTACTCGATCAATAATAATCAATATAATTCGAATGTAGAAATGTGACACAAAGAGTAAATACAAAGGTGATTTGTATTGCTTATCAATCAGAGAACACACACAGAAAAAACACACAGAAGAATGACCAAGAGATACCAGAAACTGAATAAGACAAGCTATTTATAGTCGTTTCTATATGTGCAAACTGGACATCATACGAACTGCAACTTCGGGTCAGTTCGTGTGCACCCGAACTGGCAGTTTGGGACAGTTCGTGTACAGACACTTTGAAGCTTTGTCTTAGATCTTGATACTTCACACGACGACCAGAATAATGCTCTAACATTAGGGTGCAATTAAGTTTCCGAATATTCACACTTGAACAGAGAAGGTGAATTCCTCCTAGACTCCACCTAGGACACGCAATTGTGTGAGTGTTGAGTAAGTTTGACAAACCATCCCCACAACGCGCAGAAAAAAGACAGGTGGACTCAAATACACATTGGTGATTGAATTTAGGTTTTATATACATAACCTAACACGTAACACATATTCAACGCATTGTACTATGATAAACATATGTGTCACGACGACTTACGACATTATTCCATGTATACGATATACGATCGACGGAGCGATCGTACAAAGTCTTGTCATTTCCACCGAGGTAGGAGACTTGGGACTTGTACACTCGTATAATTCATAATCAATTTGATTTATGAGATACAAACATGTCATGCATTTCCCTAATTAATTTATTTTTCGATAAATATATATTTATCACACGTAGGCTAATTCCATGTTTACACAACATCATCATTTCATGCAAATCACATAGATCATCATTTAACATATTTCAAGCCATATCATAGATTCCTAGCCACATGCTTGAAAGCTATCTTGCCCTAATAGGCCATTTTCATCATATTTTCACGTATATAATTTTTTTAAAATAATCTAAATGCAATCGATCATCAAGTTCATAACTTTACACATCATCATACATCCAATAACCTAGATTACACACCCACATAGTAGATCTAATACCAATCATGTGCCTTTATTCAAGATCTTACATGCATGGCAACCAAAATCAAGTTTTCATCATAGATCTTACGCAAAGTTAACAACTTTATCGCTGATTAACCCTAGATCCATCATTATCAATTTATTACAACATAGATCTAGCCCAAATCATCAATCTTTAACCTCAATGCAGGCATGATTTCTCATGAAGAACCCAATATCTAACATATATCATCATATCATGAATAAAAGTCATGATTTTGATCAAAATATGTAATCTTTTTCTATCACAATCACTAGATCTACACTTGATATCATCAAACCAACATAGATCATACCTAGATCCATCATAAAGCTTGGATCTTGACAACTTAAACACAAGCAAAACATAAGAAATCACATACTAAATGATGTAGGATGATAAAGGATGAAATCGGGGCTTGAAACTTGCAAGAAAGCTCAAATCTTGACGATGAATGAGTATGAAGATGATAAGAGGCGAAAATGGGGCTGGAAATTCGTTGGGAGCTGATGAAATGAAATGGTGGTGGCAAATAGTGCTTAAATAGTGAGAAAATTAGGGTTTTGCTGGAAATGTAGTTTTAAGCGTAACGCTTAGGGACACCATATGATCTAGGCGATACGCCTAGAGCCTTCCGTCTGGCAGCCCTGTTGACTTTTGTTGACTGCAGCCCGTTTTGCCCATTTTTCGTGTTTTTTGTCACGATTTTCAACATTTTCTCCCATTTTCAATTGACCATCATTTTTATCACATAAAATCGAATAAAATCAAGTATCAACTTGCCACATAACGATTTATGATCATACAATTAAATTCACGTATCAGTTTGCACATAATTTACGATACTTAGCAGTTTTTAGTTTATCACCAATGTTTCGAGACTCTGACTTGTGTGTGATGTTTTTGAAGTGTTTTAAGGCGACTAGACTCTTCTAATAACTTAAGTGATATACTACATCTATATATGCGACTCTCGGTTTTCCGGTTTTATCCGTTTCTATTCGTTTCTAAGGCTCGGGTCCCACCCGAAGGGCCGGAATGTCACAATATTCCTCCACCAGCATGTGGGTAAAATCAGTCCATGGTAATGTGTTTGCATCTGCCAATCCCAAAACTTATACTTGAGTATTCCAACATGTTAATGTCACTCCCTCAAATGTTCCTGAGGCATACTTAACTCGATGATCAGCTGGATAGTTGCACATTTCAAACACTGATTTAGATTTTCCATCCACCTCAACAGGCCAACCACCCCTTCCACTCCACTGAACATATGGGGTTTACATTCCATAAACATCTTGTAAGTGCATGCATTATGGCCAATCAGGTTTGCTTGAGCGTGTGCAGCCAACGTCGCCGCAACACTCTGACAGATAACTGTGTGAATATCTTCGCCGTTATGTAGATACCTCCTTCACGACCACGTCCACGTCCAGCCATTAACTTTCATTCATAGAACATAAAAATGAGAACATAACCCAATATTCATCATTCAAGTGTAATATAAATAATCAAACAGCAGAAGCAGCATGCAACATATTTAACAACAACTTCAAATAAAATAAAGTCACAACTGGTTTGCAAATTTATTCATTTAAATTGATGTTCAAATTCTCATGTGGCAAGATAGCTAAGGAAACAACTCCAGACAAGTTGCATAGATAGAAACAGAATAAACAGACTGCAATGATAGCCGAAAATATCAGACTCGACATTACCCCCCGGCTACCCAGCAGAGACCTCTACTAAAATACCCTCAGGACCTCCCCCTCTAGGGAGTCCCGATAAATTTCCCTACGCAGTAACTTTAGCATGAGTTACGAGCTGTTGGTCCTTTAGAATGATCACCCTACTCCTACACGCTCGCACCTAATCCACTAAGTTGTTATGCACTTGATCAGCTTGTCCCTAGTTACGGCTCAAGACTCAATTTACTAGTCCAAACACCACAACTTTTTCTGTAATAATGCTCTCCAATGTGTCACTCAGAGCTCGTTGCATAGTGCATGTGGATGCCACTAATGCGGCAATCATCCGAACCTAAGAGCATGGAAATAAAGGCAATACGGCACACCCCAGGCCTCTAATATTCAAGAGGTAAAATCAGTAGACGTGAAGAGCGCTCTACATCATGACTAGCTCACTACAAGCCTTCTGAACCATCTTCGGTTCATAGGATTTTGATAGTTTCATATGCAAAACGACTTAGTGAATCCATTTTCATCGCGCGAGTCATTTTCGTTGCTTGTCTCCTTGGGTCCCTTCCCCTTGTTTGCGGATGATGCTCTAGCAGACGACAAAGAAGTAGACATGTCACATGTTGCTACTCTATGAATAACAAACCAACTAATTCATCAAAGTACCATAGGATGTAGGTGTGAGAGAGATGTAATCGAGGTTATCTGTCACACCCCAAATTTCCAGTAACGGAGTTTTACCGTGTGAGGTGTGAACCAGACCAGGACCCGAGTCATTAGTAACATTATACATAAGTTAAGGGTTCAAAATGTAAATATATTTCCAAACGGGAAATATCAAAACCAGAGTTAAAGTTTAGCGGAAGCTCATGAAAGTTATTTTGCGCAAAACAAGCGCCTGATGAGTAATTAATAGTTCGAGTTAAAGGTTTAAAAGCAACTTCCCAAAAAATAGAAGTTTTAACCAACGTACGTGCCCAAAAATTCGATACTCCTAGCGTCCTACGAAGCATGCATAAGAGTAAGTGTCAACTAATGTTGGTGAGTTCACATAAGCACATAAGTATAACTAGTATAATTATGCAGTACGAATACAACAGTCTTTATTCGTATGTAAGTATGTATATTACAAGTACAATCGATATCGTAGGTAGCGAGCCTAAGTTTATGTCACTAAAACGTTCGCAACCAAAGCTGACCAATTAATTGTAGGAATAATCCTTACGTGGTTTGCCTTCCCCGTGTCTACTCGATCACGGTAAGTTAGGCTGACATTGTCATCAGTCCGACCGCCAGTCGGATGATGCATCTCGTGCCCGCTGAGTGGGGTTTATCAGACCCCAGTAGTACTACCCAATATCCGCTCGCTATATGCTATTAACGGTTCGATAAGTAAGGACTTGAAAGATAAAGCATTTTACGTGAACATGTGATATATACTGAATTTCTATTTCAATCATACATAAAAGTTGTTGTGTTATCACCCTAACACGGGTGTAACGTGTTTGCGTGTGTTATCGTCCAAACCCGGACGTAACGTAAAAAGGTTGTGTAACTCACCTTAGGGTGCGCTGCTACAGTTTGGTAAGACTTCAAGTCTTGCGTAACTACCGTGCACCTATCGATTTTACATACGTAAGTGTGTGTCCGCACATGAGTAACATAGCCTAGACGACGATATAGATATCAAGTAATTCCAAGTATGACGTAGGTAACAATTTCATTATGTGATATAAATGGTTTGTTCGAAAGTAGTCAAAAATGACGTTAATTCAAGGACACAAGGATTTCCAAAAATTAATGTGAGTATGTCATTCCAAATAACAAATGTGGAGATGACCGGGTAAACATATATGTGTTCTTAAATATAAATATCGGGGTGTACTCAAAAGTGTGAGAAAATAAAACGTCAATATATATATATATATATATATATATATATATTTATATGTCGTGTAGAAATTTCAAGAGTTTAAAGAAAATTTTTAAAAGTTCGCATGTGTATATGTACATGACAATAAAACGAATATATATATATTTTTCTACATTTAAAATTAATGTATATTAATATAAATGAAACCATCAAGCTTTTAGTTCTTTTAAAATATAGAGTTTTCGCATTATAAAAGTTCAACGGGTACCCTAACGGTGTCTATGAAAATTTTACGGGGCGAGATTTAATTGTCATGCAATAGTAGTTTTTTTTGGGTTTATGGAATAAAACAGAAAAAGAATATGGGTTGCCAGGAGTCGAACCAGTGACCTCGTGCATATTGATCACAAGCCTTGGCCATTCGGCCAGACCATGAGGACGTGATGTATCCAGCCAGTTAAACATATAATCAGTTAAGAAATGGTGTCATCTTCTTCACCATACAATCCACCCTCATCGGACCTCCACGTTTAAAAAAAAAGCTATCACGGAACCCTTAAGGGTCGGGTATCCACAACGAAATTCAGAATTCAAATTAAAGGAGTTATTGGGATTACCTCTAATGCGGAAACGAACACCGAGCGCGGAAATCGACGATGGACTGTGATGCCGTCATGCTCCTGCGGTCACTCGGATTCTAGTGTTGATGTTGCGGTGATTGATAAAGAAAAAGCAGGGCGGTCAAGTGGTGGTCGTAAGGTGGAACTTGGCCGGAACTTCTTCTCCGATGGAGATTGAGAGAGAACGAGAGATGAAGAGGGTGTGAAAAATGATGAGGCTGCTCCCCTAGGTTCAATGAGTGTTTGATGCGTTAAGATTGTAACCAATGGATAATTAAAGGGACTTGAATGCTGTTGTGAATTCAATGGTTGTCGAAAATATCGAGCGTCGCCGGAATTACGATGGTCGCCATCGGCAGTTACAACACAAGTTAAACTTTGCCGAATTGGCAAGGATGGTCCTTCGATCAATTACACATGAGGTGGTCATGTTTGGGTAAATTCGGAGCTAGTCCCTCAAGGTTTCATTAAATAGGAATAAGTTTCAGAAATAGCAAGAGTGGTCCCTCAAGGTTTAGAAGTGTCTAACGAACACTAACGAGGGCTAACAAAGACTAACTAGGCGACGATTATTCGGGTGTGCGTCCAGACTTATTTAGCGAGCGAAGTTTTATAAAAACATAACTTATATATATTTCGCGTAAAATCATAGTTATTTATAACCCCATAACTATATGTTTTTAACTTCCAATAAAGTTATAGAAACGTTTCGTATGATCACGTGACACATCGTCACATAAAATCACAAAATGACATGCGTATATAGACACATGTATATCACATAAAAATAATGAATATAATTGTCACATAAAATGACAAAACATTTTTCATGAAACCATGAAATATAACTTCTATAAAATTATTAATTTTATACATTTAAGTTGGTCAACCGACGTCTAGACTCATGTGTAGTGCTCGTGTAACTATTCTAGTTAACCGAGGTAGCAGACGTTATCAAAATATAACACATGTTATTAACGGGGTTAACCTGGGAAATTGCCGGTTGTCACATCATCCCCTTGTTAAGGAATTTTCTTCCCAAAAATTGCCTTAAGTTGCTACGGGTTCGGTGGAAGGAAAAGAAAAATTTTAGGGTTGCCACATCATACCCTTGTTAAGGGGAAATTTTATCCCAAAATTTAACTCATACCTTAATTAGATGTTGAGGCTTGATCAAATAGGTGAGGATATTTCTTTCTCATCTGATCCTCTCGTTCCCACGTGAACTCCGGTCCATGCTTTGATTGCCATCTCACTTTGACGATGGGAATTTTACTTCGTTTCAGTGTTTCTTCTCACGTCCCATGATTTCCATGGGTTGTTCGATAAATCGCAGTTGTTCATCGATTTGTGGTTCTTCTAATGGAACTATGAGAGTGTCATCAGCTAAACACTTCCTCAAGTTCGAAACGTGAAACACGTCGTGTACTCCATCCAATTCAGGAGGTAAATTTAAACGGTAAGCCATCGGACCAATGCTCTCAATGATCTCGAATGGTCCTACATAGCAAGGATTTAACTTCCCGCGCTTTCCAAAGCGTACAACGCCTTTCCAAGGTGAGACTTTTAACAGTACTTTGTCGCCGACTTCAAATTCTAATGGCCTTCGGCGTTTATCTGCATAACTCTTTTGTCTATCTCTTGCCGCTTTCATGAGGGTTCTGATTTGAACGACTCTCTCCGTGGTCTCGTGCACTAGTTCAGGTCCAGTGAGTTGACTCTCACTGACCTCGGCCCAACAGACCGACGATCTGCATTTTCGTTCGTAAAGAGCCTCAAATGGAGTGGCTCCAATACTAGTATGGTATCTGTTGTTATAGGAGAATTCTACCAGTGGTATATGAGTTTCCTAACTTTTCCCAAAGTCGAGCACATATGCTCTAAGCATATCCTCAAGAGTTTGGATGGTACGTTCAGTCTTTCCATCTGTTTGAGGATGATACGCGGTACTCATATCTAAGCGAGTGCCCATTGCCGCTTATAAGGATCTCCAAAAGTTTGAAGCAAACCTAGGCTCTCGGTCAGAGATAATAGATAAAGGCACTTCGTGAAGCTTGACAATCTCCTTGAGGTATATTTTCGCAAGTTTTTCTATTTTGTCACTTTCCTTGATAGCTAGGAAATGGGCGGATTTTGTTAACCGGTCAACGATAACCCAAATCATGTCGCTACCGCCAGAAGAACGGGGCAATCCCGTGATGAAATCCATAGAGATTTCTTCCCATTTCCATTCAGGAATTTTAGGCTGTTGCAGTAATCCTGCTGGCTTTTGATGTTCCGTTTTAACCATAGCGCACGTCAAGCACTTGCTGACATATCTAGCGATATCAGCTTTCATATTGGGCCACCAATATAGCCCCTTTTAGTCGTCATACATTTTGTCAGAACCCGAATGGAACGAATAACGGGACTTGTGAGCCTCGTCCATCACCAGTTCTCTAAGATTTCCATGCAAAGGTACCCATATACGGTCATTATAATAACGAAGTCCATCAGACTTAACTTCAGAAGTTCCATATATGTCACGTAACGATTCAGACCCGAAATTTTCCTCCTTTAGGGCCTCTTTCTGAGCATCCCGGAGTCTATCCGGTAGCCTTGTGTGGATCGTTAATTGGAGAGCTCGAACCCTTGTAGGTTTAACATGTTCCTTTCTGCTCAAGGTATCGGCCACAGCGTTGGCCTTGCTTTTATGGTACTTTATCGCAAGGTCGTAGTTGTTTAGCAATTCGACCTACCTACGTTGCCTCATGTTGAGTTCCTTCTGTTCGAATATGTGCTGGAGGCTCTTGTGAATAGTGAATATCGTACACTTGGTGCCATATAAGTAGTGTCTCCAAAATTTCAAGGCAAATACAACAGCGCCCAACTCTAGGTCGTGAGTTGTGTAATTCTTCTCATGGGATTTTAATTGTCTTGACTCGTATGCGATGACCTTACCTCTTTGCATTAAAACACATCCGAGTCCCTAGATTGACGCACCACAATAGACCTCGAAGTCATCAATCCCATCAGGTAAGGATAATATAAGTGCAGTACAAAGTTTCTCTTTCAAAGCTTGGAAGGCTGCCTCTTCCTTATCACCCCATTTGTATTGAACCCCTTTGTGCGTAAGAGCGGTCAATGGTTAATCTAATTAAGAAAATCCCTTTATAAAACGACGGTAGTAACCCGCTAAACCTAGGAATTGGCGAATTTCCATAGATGCTCTAGGGGTAGACCAATTTTTAATGGCGTCGACCTTGGCTGGGTCAACGTGGATACCTTGTTCGTTGACGATGTGACCTAGAAATTGAACCTCTCGGATCCAGAAATCACACTTAGAGCATTTTGCGTAGAGTTTTTCGTTCTTTAACAATTCTAAGATTAACCGCAGATGTTCCTCGTGTTCTTCTTTTGTTTCGGAGTAGATGAGGATGTCGTCAATAAATACTATGACGAATTTATCCAGATAGGGCTTGCACACACGGTTCATGAGATCCATGAACACGGCTGGTGCGTTCGTTAAGTCGAAGGGCATGACCAAGAATTCATAATGGTTGTATCGTGTTCTGAATGCTGTCTTTTTTATATCCTCATCGTGGACTCTGAGTTGATGGTAGCCAGACCTTAAATCAATCTTGGAATAGTAACTGGATCCTTGAAGCTGGTCAAAGAGACCGTCTATTCGTGGAAAAGGGTATCGATTCTTGATAGTGACTTTGTTGAGTTCGCGATAGTCAATGCACATCCTAAATGTGTCATCCTTCTTTTTGACGAATAAGACTTGTGCTCCCCATGGTGACGAGCTAGGTCTAATGAAACCCTTATCTAACAGTTCCTGTAGTTGTGTGGATAGCTCATTCAATTTGTACACCGCTAGACGATATGGTGCACGCGCGATCGGATCTGCTACCGGAGTGAGGTCAATCCCAAATTCTACTTGCCGATGCGGAGGAAGGCCAGGTAATTCCTCAGGAAATACCTCTGGGTAATCGCATACGATCGAGAATTCTTCGATCTTTCTCTCCACCCTGGTTTGGTCCGTAACTGTGGCCAGGATTGCCACGTGTCCTTTCCGAAAACACTTCTGCGCTTTAAGGTATGAGATGATTCCGGAGACAACACCTACCTTTTTGCCCTGAATTGAGAGTACTTCTCCTCCTTCTATGGGTATTCTTATGACTTTTTCTTGACAAACAATTTCCGCCTGATGTTTGGATAGCCAATCCATGCCCACTATCACGTAGAAACTACCGATGGTAAAAGGCATAAGGTCTATACTTAGTTTATGACCAGATAGTTCTAATGTGCAGTTTTCAACCAAGTGACTGGTGTCAAGAAGCTTACCATTTGCTAATTCAACCGTGTACCCAGCTTTTAGTGGAGTTTGGGTAGCCTTAATCAACTTACCGAACTTAGTCGAGATAAAACTTTTCTCAGCACCCGTATTAAATAAGACATTTGCGAAATAGTTGTTTAGAAAGAACTTACCAGTAATGACGTTGACATCGTTTCTTGCCTCACCTGAACCCATAACGAAAGCTCGCCCTTTGGCGCCATCTCCACCGTTTCCACCACCATCACCGCCGTTGTTATTGTTGTTACGATGGTTATTGTTTCCAGCATTGTTTTTGTTCTTTCGGAGCTGCGGGCAGTCCCTCTTTAGGTGCCCATGGCTTTCCACATTCATAACATCCCCTAGGGCCTTCATTATTCTGCCTCTGGTTCTGATTTTGATTTTGATTCTGATTCTGATTTGGATGGTTTTGTAGCTCAACCCAACAGTTCTTAGCCTCGTGGCCCCCTTTACCACAATGCTCACAGGTGAGTTTCTTGCATGCCCCATTATGGTGTTGGTTACACCGATTGCAGAAAGGTGCTCGCCCCTTGTACCCATTGTGATTTTGATTACTACCACCCTGGCGGTTCTGGTTACCGCCCCCACTATTGGTGTTACTGTTGTTATAGTCACCCCTGGAATTGTTGTACCTCTTGTTTTGGTTGTGAGAGTTAGAGGATCTCCCATTGTTGTTTCCACTACCATTGTTGTTGTTGTTACTAGAGTCATCATCTCTCTTTCTTTTCCCGTCTAGGGCAGTCTTGGGGACCTTCCTGGGTGGCAGCGTTCCTTGCTCTATGTCCTGGTCAGTCAGCTTATGGGCCAACCTGATAGCATTCTGCATATTTGCAGGATTTGAGGCAGTGACCATCCACGTACCTTTCAATCCTTTGGAAATCAGCATCAACTATCGTAGGAAAAAGCACCGCGTACTCGTGGTAACAAGCGGTGTACTCTTCAACCTCAGAACCTACCATTTTCCAGTTTTGGAACTCGATTTCCAACCTTTTGACTTGGTCGCGAGGACAATACTCCTCCATGATAGCATCCTTTAATTCTTACCACGTCATAGCATTTGTTGCATCGAGCCCTAACATTTGGATTTGCGTGTTCCACCAAGTGAGGGTAGCTCCCTCGAGTGTAACGGTTGCGAAATTGACCCGATTTGCAACTGGGCAATTGCACATTGAGAACACCTTTTCTGATTTCTCGAGCCATCGCAACAGACCCACGACTCCTTCATCACCCTTGAACATGAGCGGCTTACAATCCATATAAGTTTTGAAGGTACACTGAGCTGGGCCTGGATTTGTTTCATAAAATTATTTTTGAGAATAATTTTAGAGAGTGAGAGAGAAGGAAAAAAATGTAGTCAATTTTTTGTCTGTTTTACTTACCACCGTTGTTGTTTCCTTGCGCTTGAGCCACAGCGAGTGCTGCCATAATGTTCTCATTTATCAAAGCCTGGATCTGAGCTGCTGTGAGGTGTTCAGCCATGATTTTGTTTGTCATACAAACATTTCCATGATTAATATACCCAATATTAATTTTATTATATACGTTAGCACGCATACAATCCAATAATTAATATATCCAATATTAATTTCATTAAGCACTAAACAATTATTCATGCATCCGTCCATCACATGACATAATTTTTAGAAACACATTGGAAAAATGAAGATGTAATATCCATTACAAAATTTAAATCCAACCATGATGTATCTCAGTATTTGAAACATTCAAAATAAAATGATCACCCAGTCAATTTTATTCGAAGTAACAAAATAAAAGATAAAGAAGACAGATTAGATCAAGGATCAATAACATCTGGTTCTTCCTCCATGTCCTCTTGAGGCTCCTCCTCAAAAGGTTCCTCCTTGAAGGGTTCCTCCTCTTCTTCCTGAGCAGGAGCACCTTGAACCTGCAAGGCTGCCATTTGAGCTTGGAGGGTGGCGACCTGCGCCGCAAGTATCGCGTTGGAGTGTTGAAGTGCTATGTTAGAATGTTGGAGTTCAGTAATCTGATGTTGTGCTTGATGCAGTTCGTGCTCCAAATCTGCTGGATTGGGTCGCGACTCAAGCTTAGTGACCCTGTCACGGATACCCATTACCCCCTGGGATAAGTTGTAGTGGTAGGTATCCCGCTCCCTCTCATCAGCCCGCAATCGCTCGATTTCTCTATCGCGAGTGCGATTGCTAATAGAATTTTTCGTCTGTTTTACTTACCACCGTTGTTGTTTCCTTGCGCTTGAGCCACAGCGAGTGCTGCCATAACGTTCTCATTTATCAAAGCCTGGATCTGAGCTGCTGTGAGGTGTTCAGCCATGATTTTGTTTGTCATACAAACATTTCCATGATTAATATACCCAATATTAATTTTATTATATACGTTAGCACGCATACAATCCAATAATTAATATATCCAATATTAATTTCATTAAGCACTAAACAATTATTCATGCATCCGTCCATCACATGACATAATTTTTAGAAACACATTGGAAAAATGAAGATGTAATATCCATTACAAAATTTAAATCCAACCATGATGTATCTCAGTATTTGAAACATTCAAAATAAAATGATCACCCAGTCAATTTTATTCGAAGTAACAAAATAAAAGATAAAGAAGACAGATTAGATCAAGGATCAATAACATCTGGTTCTTCCTCCATGTCCTCTTGAGGCTCCTCCTCAAAAGGTTCCTCCTTGAAGGGTTCCTCCTCTTCTTCCTGAGCAGGAGCACCTTGAACCTGCAAGGCTGCCATTTGAGCTTGGAGGGTGGCGACCTGCGCCGCAAGTATCGCGTTGGAGTGTTGAAGTGCTATGTTAGAATGTTGGAGTTCAGTAATCTGATGTTGTGCTTGATGCAGTTCGTGCTCCAAATCTGCTGGATTGGGTCGCGACTCAAGCTTAGTGACCCTGTCACGGATACCCATTACCCCCTGGGATAAGTTGTAGTGGTAGGTATCCCGCTCCCTCTCATCAGCCCGCAATCGCTCGATTACTCTATCGCGAGTGCGATTGCTAATAGAATTTTTCGTCTGTTTTACTTACCACCGTTGTTGTTTCCTTGCGCTTGAGCCACAGCGAGTGCTGCCATAACGTTCTCATTTATCAAAGCCTGGATCTGAGCTGCTGTGAGGTGTTTAGCCATGATTTTGTTTGTCATACAAACATTTCCATGATTAATATACCCAATATTAATTTTATTATATATGTTAGCACGCATATAATCCAATAATTAATATATCCAATATTAATTTCATTAAGCACTAAACAATTATTCATGCATCCGTCCATCACATGACATAATTTTTAGAAACACAGTGGAAAAATGAAGATGTAATATCCATTACAAAATTTAAATCCAACCATGATGTATCTCAGTATTTGAAACATTCAAAATAAAATGATCACCCAGTCAATTTTATTCGAAGTAACAAAATAAAAGATAAAGAAGACAGATTAGATCAAGGATCAATAACATCTGGTTCTTCCTCCATGTCCTCTTGAGGCTCCTCCTCAAAGGGTTCCTCCTTGAATGGTTCCTCCTCTTCTTCCTGAGCAGGAGCACCTTGAACCTGCAAGGCTGCCATTTGAGCTTGGAGGGTGGCGACATGCGCCGCAAGTATCGCGTTGGAGTGTTGAAGTGTTGTGTTAGAATGTTGGAGTTCAGTAATCTGATGTTGTGCTTGATGTAGTTCGTGCTCCAAATCTGCTGGATTGGGTCGCGACTCAAGCTTAGTGACCCTGTCACGGATACCCATTACCCCCTGGCACAAGTTGTAGTGGTAGGTATCCCGCTCCCTCTCATCAGCCCGCAATCGCTCGATTACTCTATCGCGAGTGCGATTGCTAATAGAATTTTGTCTGGTTTCTCCAAGAGTGTTGTCATAAGCAGTTATCAGTCCCGTAATGACCCGCTTTAAATCAAAGGGTAGGTCAACCCTGTCTGGCACATGAAACATATCAAGCAGCCGATATGTTTTCGGACTCAGCCAGCTGTATGCGTCTGGTGCACACCTATCAGGACGTAGGTGCTGATCCCGAAGGAAGTCCATTATCGTGTACTCAGGCTGCTCAGGCTCGCGGCCTTATTGGTTGGAGGATGATGACTGTTCGTTGGCAATTTTCTTTCCCTTACCCCTCGTGTTGTTGTGTGGTGCCATACTGTCTAAACCCCGACAGACACAAACAAATGAGAAACAACCTAATGTGAGTAATCGATTTTTGGCACGCGAAAAGAAAATGTTTTTGGGAATTATTGTAACTAATGTTCAAAAACAGTTACAGTTTAAAATTTTTAAAATTCCAGTTCTCTGCAACCAAGGGCTCTGATACCAATCTGTCACACCCCAAATTTCCACTAATGGAGTTTTACCGTGTGGGTGTGAACCAGACCAGGACCCGAGTCATTAGTAACCTTAAACATAAGTTAAGGGTTCAAAATGTAAAAATAATTCCAAACGGGAAATATCAAAACCAGAGTTAAAGTTTAGCGGAAGCTCATGAAAGTTATTTTGCGCTAAACAAGCGCCCGATGAGTAATTAATAGGTTCGAGTTAAAGGTTTAAAATCAAGTTCCCAAAAAATAGAAGTTTTAACCAACGAACGTGCCCAAAAATTCGATACTCCTAGCGTCCTGCAAAGCATGCATAAAAGTAAGTGTCAACTAATGTTGGTGAGTTCACATAAGCACATAAGTATAACTAGTATAATTATGCAGTACGAATACAACAGTCTTTATTTGTATGTAAGTATGTATATTACAAGTACAATCCATATCGTAGGTAGCGAGCCTAAGTTCATGTCACTAAAACGTTGGCAACCAAAGCGGACCAATTAATTGTAGGAATAATCCTTACGTGGTTTGCCTTCCCCGTGTCTACTCGATCACGGTAAGTTAGGCTGACATTGTCCTCAGTTCGACCGCCAGTCAGGTGGTGCATCTCGTGCCCGCTGAGTGGGGTTTGTCAGACCCCAGTAGTACTACCCAATATCCCCTCGCTATATGCTATTAACGGTTCGATAAGTAAGGACTTGAAAGATAAAGCATTTTACGTGAACATGTGATATATACTGGATTTCTACTTTAATCACACATAAAAGTTGTTGTGCTATCACCCTAACCCGGGTGTAACGTGTTTGCGTGTGTTATCATCCAAACCCGGACGTAACGTAAAAGGGTTGTGTAACTCACCTTAGGGTGCGCTGCTAGCAGTTTGGTAAGACTTCAAGTCTTGCGTAACTACCGAGCACCTATCGATTTTACATACGTAAGTGTGTGTCCGCACATGAGTAACATAGCATAGACGACGATATAGATATCAAGTAATTCCAAGTATGACGTAGGTAACAATTTCATTATGTGATATAAATGGTTTGTTCGAAAGTAGTCAAAAATGACGTTAATTCAAGGACACAAGGATTTAGAAAAATTAATGTGAGTATGTCATTCCAAATAACAAATGTGGAGATGACCGGGTAAACATTGTGTTCTTAAATATAAATATCGGGGTGTAATCAAAAGTGTGAGAAAATAAAACATCAATATATATATATATATATATATATGTTTATATGTCGTGTCGAAATTTCAAGAGTTTAAAGAAATTTTTTTAAATGTTTTCATGTGTATATGTACATGACAATAAAACGAATATATATATATATATATATATATATATATATATATTTCTACGTTTAAAATTGATGTATATTAATATAAATGAAACCATCAAGCTTTTAATTCTTTTAAAATATAGAGTTTTCGCATTATAAAAGTTCAACTGGTACCCTAACGGTGTCTATGGGAATTTGCCGGTTGTCACATTATCAGATAAGCATATACATATATTTATATACATATATTTATATACATATATAGTAAGATAGGCCAATCACGTGTATATGCGTCCACTTTGTGTGTCTAACAGACTCTAACCCTAGTTGGACCAAATGCAAATCCGAAGTTCTCTATGGCTGATAGCTCTGATACCAATTTGTTACACCCCAAAAAATCAGTCGCGAAGTATCACCGTGGTGGAGGCGTGACCTACCAGGATCTCAGTCATCGGACACGCACAACATACTCTATGCAAAGTGTATCGTTTGAAATCAGAGTTTTAACAGTCAATTGTTTATTAAAAGTGTTTAGAGTTTGCGAAATCGAATGAGATAAATCATAGTTTAAATATTTAGCGCCCATGATGGAACTTCAATAAAACAATTTCATAAATATTGTTTTGTGGAATACTAAATATAAAATGATTATTTTATATTTTTCAAAACATTACGTTTATGTCGAAACATATTTCAAAACAAAACGTTCATTCGAATGGCAAGTCATTAAAATCAAACAACGTTTTGTATTCACAAAAAATGGTTCTAACTCTAAACTATATTTCCTTTTTCGTCCTAATAAATATTTAAACGTGTCACCAAAATTTAAAACAACAAACGCTCGTGTCGAGCGAAACTATTATTCAAGTTCCTAATACATCGATCGTGTATAATCAAACAATAGAGACTTGTGACATATCCCGTCCATTAAAAAATTAATTGTGACGATTATTATTTTATTGGTTTTTATACTATCCGTTTTCGAGCCAAAAACTAACTTTTCATCGGTTTGTCCTTTCGACTCAATCAAAATATCATTGGACTCGTTGGATCAATCCAGACTCAACCCGACCCGACCCGAGACCCGGTTCAGCCCGATGAGCCCAATGGGCCTACCGGCCCAGATACTTTTTCCTCTCTCATTCTTTTCCATCCGGCCCAACCCGCCGGCCCGCAACACCCTTGGCCCGCTTTCTTTTCTTCTCGGCCCACAGGCCCAGCCTGGCCCGACCCACCTTTTCTCCTCTTCTTTTTCCAGATTGGGCCTGAGCCCGACCCGCCTCTTCCTTCTTTCTCTTCTCCCTTCGGCCCGATTCCCCCTTTTCTTTTTCCCATTTCCTTTCCGGTTTTCCCCGAGTTTGAACCTCTCTCTCTTCTCTTTTCTTTTTCTTTTTCCCGGTTTCTTCCTCCCTTCCTCCATTCTGTTCTAACCGAAACCTCCTAATTCCTCATTAGACTTTTGTTACAATCCTCATATGACTAATACACTCTTGAGGCTAGATTCCCTCCTACTTGTATACAAGATATTGAATATTTTGGTTGGCCAAGTACACAACAAGCTCAAGGACCCTTGGTTAAACCCATTACCCACTTACACATTAGACAACTTTGTCTCCCATGTCCTCTCCCTCTTGAGCCGGTTCTAACCCCCACAAACACACACACTTGATTCATTTCTAACCCACAAGAGATCAAGTGATTCAAACCATCTCCTCCCCTTTTCTTTCTTTGGCTCGAGCCACCCCCAAAACCGACCCCAATCGGTTCATTTAAAACCATAACCCAAGCCCCACTTGACCACCTCTTATATCACTTAACTCACCTTATTCTAACACTTTCATTTCAAGAACAAATAAACACTTTTCTCTCTTTCTCGTCTCTCTCTCTCGGGCCTCCATAAACCGCCACCATTCCACCATCATTCACCCAACATTCCAACACATTCTAAGCTTCTAATCACCTCTCTTAACAAGGTAAACCATCCACCATTCGTATTTCATCATTATTCTTTCATTCTTTCTTCCTAATCTATCCTTTCCTTGTACTAATTTCTTGATTCTTTAATCATGTTCATGATCTCTCTTTCATTCTTTCATCACCTTCATTCCAAAATCAAGATCAAGGGTGGGTTTGGAGCATAATCGTAAGCTTAATCAACACCCATCAAAGTCATTTACCGATCTGATTTTAAATTTAAGTGAAGAAGTCTTACCTTCTTTTGAATTTTCTACACTTATTATCCATATTATGTCACAAATCATGTTCATGATACAAGTCTTGATGTTATTGTTTGATGATTCACAAGCAGTCCTTGTTGTTAGTAAAATTTCGTACACTTTGATGGAACTAGGATATGATGTGCTTATGAGTTTTGGAAAAATCTAAAAACAATACTTATGTTTATGTTTAAAGTCTTATGTTTGGTGATAAAATTTAGAGATCATAACATAATGTGAGTTCATGATGTTCTAATGTGTTTAAATTGATGAAAAGTCATGACATAAAACTTGGAAATTTGATTTTGTGAAAATGGAAATGGATTTTTATGACATAAGAACCATTTATTTTTTATAAAATTAAGTGAAAATTCCCATGACAAGCTTTATGACCATCTAGGACTTGTAAGATATCATTTAGGGCTGCCAAAACTGATTTTTAAACTTACAAAGTGATCCGGGAAGTTAAACATTCAAAAACGGAATAATCGGAAACCGTAACACGACATTTCGACAAAAATATATAACATATTTTTTTGAAAGAATGAGTTCTGGTACAGAACATAAAACATGCTCATTTACATGTAAAAATGGTTCACAAAGTTCAAAAGTGGAAAAACATGTTTTAGAAGCAAACTGGACTAAAACTGTAACTTTTGATAACAAGAAAACGTCAAATTTTGCAAGTTAAACTTCCAACGGTACAATTGGCAACTTAAAACCCTAAATCACATTGATACAACTCTAATAACAAATCCTATGTATTAAGGAAACTTAAAACGTTATAAAACGAGTCAAATCGGTCAAACCGGTGAAACCGGCTAACTACCGGACGAACCGACACTTAATTTTATCAAAATATAAGTTCATATACTTTTGGAAACATTTCTTCATACAAATAAACATATTTTCAAGTGTCAAAATTCTTTTCGTAAAACACGACAAATACCGTATATTGACGCGCGGTATAACACGCGCGTTGAACCTTTATTAATAAAAGACTTTATTTATTATTTTAAGGATTTCAAACCCTTACAAATATTTAATAAATTAAATATTGATATTTTCAACACGCTTTATGAAAAATAACGTATATTATTCAATATATATTTTTCTAACGCGAAAATTCTGTCATTATTTATTTATTCAAATAAATAATAAATTCCAACAACTTTAATATTATTTATTAGTCAATAAATAATATCCTAGGATTTCCATCACTGTCATCGGGTAATAACAGTCGAGACTTAACCTAGAATATTCGGGTGACGTATTCACTAACCGAAATAGCCAAACCCTAATACGTCATAAAATTATCTTGTAGATGTTTGCTAGGCTAAGTTCAACCTTTCATATATGTCAGTCCATCTCCAAACAAGTGAGTCTTCACGGCCCCTTTTTACATTTTTGTTTTCTAAACTTGGGGGAGAATTCAATGAATGCCTTTCAATTTCATTTTGCCTGATATTATGATATATGTAAGACGTACTAATTGCATGTTCTTTTCATTTCCCCAATCTATGTATTCATGTTGATTCATGTTATACCTAAATTCCCACTATTAAATGAATTCAATTAGTTCATTCGAAACGATATCTTGTGAATAGATCTATTTGGGTTGACGACCCTGCCCTGACTTCGTCGCTCCAATCATGACTCCACGGTTATAGTTTCGGAGTACATTAGTTATTCTGGTCATTCGGTGTTCTTAGGGAAGAACATCAGGAGTGGGTAAATAGTTAGTTTTGAATTCAAGGTTCATGCTAGATATTTACAACAACAGTGTCAAACTGTTTCAAACAGTTCAAGTGTCATATAAACCTGTGAGCTCACCAACAATTCTGTTAACTTTTTAAATTCTTGAATTCTCAGGTGATTAGAGACTGAAACTCCATGTTTTTTTGTTCCGATCTTGCTTGTCATTTCATGGTCTGCCTGCTGTGTGTCCTGCATTTCATTTCGAAGATTTAGACGCATTACGCCTTAGGGTAGTTATGTCTATAAATCTCATGACATTGTCTTTTGAAAACTTATCGTGTAACCACTACCACTTTTCCACTGCCATGGCTTTAAATATTTAAATAAACGTTTGAGACTTACATTTTCGAAAGACAAATGGGTAATTAAATGTTCATTTAGATGTCAATCATTCGTAACCATGACCATGATGCCAAATCAGTCACATGCCCACGTTCAGCCATTCTCGAGGTCTGAAAGACGTGGTATGAGATCCATGGTTATAGTGAATTAGGATGCATCGGTCTGCACCTAGTCTATAACCTAAGCTCTACATCATTCATTTGTGTGTTTGCGTTCATGCATTGCCTTGTATGTGTGCTAATTTGCAAATCGTTGTGCTTTTATTATAAGATAATAGCCTCATACATATTATTATTATTCTTATAACTTGAAATTGTCACAGCATGGCAAACAAGGAGACTATCGTGATACCTTCCGACTCCGAGCCGGAGCCAAACTATGTACCGTCTTCGCCTGACTACGTGCCAGATCGCCAGAATACACGCCGACTTCACCCGTCCTTGAGACAGCCCCCATGCTGGAGCACTCGACACACCTTTCTTCATCTAGAGGCATGTGGGATCCCTTTACTTCAGACGATTAGTTCTACGAGGACGACCCCGAGGAGACTATCCCTGCTACCGTCTACCCTCCTGTTGTTGGGATGTCGATTCCTGACCCCATTGTCTCCATTCCTGACCCTCCCGTGTCTCTCCCTCCTACACGTGTTCTTGACCCTTCATCTTCTACCCCCGCACCGTCCCATCGCCTTTATTGTCTTGCTCCAGGTGGTCATAGGTTGAAACATACACCTAGGAAAATCTATTATTTGCACCCGTCTGATGAATTCTGCCCCTGTTGATGAGCCTACCCCAAAGGCTGCGCGTTTAGCCACCTGTGTTCCTTCTATCCATGAGGTAGGAGAGTCATCTGCCTCAGCTGCTCATACCGCTCCCATATATGATGGTGTTCCTTTCCTTTTGCCTGACCTCCTTCCCATCCATTCTCGTCTGTCTAGGCATGATGATACCATTCGTCGTGTTATTACCGAGCTTCGTTCATTGCTGTCTTATCACACCATTCAGACCCTAGAGACACGTCTGTCTTCCATCGAGGATCATGCTGTTGCGTCTGGTTTTTCTATGGATTCCCTACACGCAAACCTCACAGATGTTTCTAAATCGACAACTACCATGATGCTGACTATGGAGATGTTCGAGATATGCATGCAGACTATGGAGGATACATTGTCGATGTTCCAGACGTTCATGACTACGCTCAGTCAGGTTGCTGGTCTGTTCTTCATGCCACCACTACCACCATTTCCTAGAGGCCCATACTAGTGGTACCACCTAGTGATGCATTCGTATCATGTTTAATTAATGTATGAAAACTATGATATATTTTGGCAAACGGAGTTGCGCCTCCAACTTTTTAGACAATTATGGTATGTTCATACTAGAATTGTAGTATTTGTCATGATGGATGTTTTCGGATATTAATTAACTATGGTTGTATTACTTTTGTTGTAGCTTCTCATGGATGTTATGGTTGTTAAGGTTGTTATGCATGTAGATATGTAGATGTATATTGTCATATATTGTCTAATTATACTTCTTGTTTACATTCGTGAATTAAGAATATCATGTATGGACGTTGAGGACGCTCGCGAGTCAACCGAGCTGATTCACCTCCACCCGCACCAATAAACACTGAACAAGTTGAAGCCTTAATCGCCCAACGTATTGCTGATGCCATCACTGCTAATGAAGCTAATCGCGCCGCTTGAGGCCAACCTGAAGGTGCTCCTGGTGGTAAGACCTTCGATAAATGTTGGAAATCTGAGAATATAAATTTCCCCGAATTGTTTTCAAGGTTATGTCTAATGTTTCAGTTGCCCGTGAATGTACCTATAAGGACTTCATGAATTGCAAACCTATCAATTTCAAGGGTACCGATGGTGCTGTTGGTCTTATTCGTTGGTTCGAAAAGACTGAATCTATTTTCCATATAAGTAACTGTCCCGACCATTCTAAGGTCAAATTTGCTGCTTGCACATTCATTGATGGTGCTCTCTCATGGTGGAATTCGCATGCCGAAACTGTCGGAACTGACCAAGCACACGCTATTCCTTGGGAAGAACTGAAACAACTACTAAGAGATGAATACTGTCTACGAGAAGAACTTCAACGTTTAAAAGTTGAATTCTGGGGACTCACCATGAATGGGTCTGATATTGCTGGATACACCAAGAGATTCCATGAACTTGCTTATCTTTGTTCCTCAATGGTGACTCCACCATACAAGAAGATTGAACGTTAAATTTGGGGTCTAACACCCAACATTCAAGGAAATTTGATGTCTTCCAAGCCAACCAATCTGCAAATCGCCATTCGTTTTGCAAACAGTCTGACCTACCAGGCTGCACGCCAAGGTGCTTCCTTTGCCATGAAGGTTCTTGATCATCCCAAACCTGTTTTTGATGTCTGTTCTCCGTCTTCTTCATGTAGGAAGAAGTTTGACCGTAAACGCAAACGCGGTCATTTTGGTAAGAAGAATTCCGAGAAGCGATCTGAGAAACAACCTGAAAAAGCCCCGAACCAGTCAAAGCTTTTGTTGCTTCTGCCTCTGTTCAAGAACCAAGAAAATCTGGCTACACAGGACACCAACCGTTGTGTCCAAAATGTAACCTTCATCATACCCTGGATTGCGACAACGTTTACTGCAACAAATGCAAAGCAAAAGGTCAAATTGCCAGAGACTGTCCATCCCACACTTGTTATGGCTGTGGAGCTGTTGACCACATGAAGAATCAATGTTGAAAGAAAAATCAAGCTGTTGGAACTGCCCGTGGAAGAGCCTTTGTGATGAATGTTGCAGAAGCCCGACAGGACCCAAATACTGTCACCGGTACGTTCATCCTTAACGATTATTATGCCTCTGTTTTTTTTTTTTGATACTGGAGCCGAGAAAAGCTTCATGTCTACCGATTTTTGCCCATTGCTTAAAATCGATCCATGTACTTTAGACATTATGTACACTATAGAACTAGCAGATGGTAGTCTAATCGATACTGACAAGGTTTTCTAAAATTGCTCCTTACGTCTATCTGACCGTCCGTTTAACATTGACTTGTTGCCCGTCAAATTAGGAAGTTTTGACATCGTAATTGGCATGGACTGGTTATCAAAGAATCGTGCGGAAATTGTTTGTCATCAAAAGCAAGTCAAAATTCCATTACAAAACGGAGAAACAATAGTCATTCAAGGTGAAAAGGGTGGAGCCAAGCTAGATATCATATATTGTATGAAGACACGACGATATCTTCGTAAAGGTTATCATGCCATTCTAGCACATGTTGTCGAAAAGGAACCAAAAGAGAAAAATGCTGAAGGACTATCTTATCGCCTGTGAATTTCCTGAAGTATTCCCTAAAGACTTACTAAGACTGCCACCAGCCAGGAAAGTAGAGTTTCAAATTGATCTTATCCCAAGTGCTGCACCCGTACCCGTTCTCCCTATCGCCTCACTCCTTCTGAAATGTAGGAATTATCCAATCAGTTGCAAGAATTATTGGAGAAAGGATTCATCCGACCCAATTGTTCTCCATGGAGTGCTCCTGTTCTTTTTGTTAAAAAGAAAGATGGATCATTTCGCATGTGCATCGATTATTGTGAGCTGAACAAGTTAACTGTAAAGAATCGTTATCCACTCCTAGGGATCGATGACCTATTTGATCAACTTCAGGGATCAAGCTATTATTCAAAGATTGATCTACGATGCAGTTATCATCAGTTGAGAGTTCGTGAAGAAGACATTGCCAAAACTGCATTTAGAACCCGATATGGTCATTATGAGTTTCTAGTGATGTCATTTGGCTTAACAAACGCACCAGCCGTATTCATGGATTTAATGAATCGTGTGTGTAAGCCCTACTTGGATAAGTTTTTTATCGTGTTCATTAACGATATTTTGATCTACGACCGTAGTAAAAAGGAACACGAGCAACATTTTAGACTTATCTTGGAGTTACTCAAGAATGAAAAGTTGTACGCGAAATTCTCAAAGTGCGACTTTTGGCTTCGTGAAGTACATTTCTTAGGTCACGTGGTTAATGAGAAAGGAATTAATGTTGATCCTTCCAAGATTCAAGCGATCAAAGATTAGAGCGCATCCACTACTCCAATTAATATTCGTCAATTCCTAGGTCTCGCTGGCTATTACAGAAGGTTTATGGAGAAATTTTCAAAGATAGCTCAACCGTTGGCTGCTCTCACTTAGAAAGACAAGAAGTTTGTCTGGGATTCTAAAGCTGAAACCGCCTTTCAATTGCTAAAACAAAAGTTATGTAATGCACCGATTTTGTCCCTGCCCGAAGGAACAAATGATTTCATGGTATACTATGACGCAAACCACCAAGGTCTATGATATGTACTTATGCAACAAGACAAGGCCATTGGTTACACCTCAAGACAATTGAAAATTCATGAAAGGAATTACTCAACTCACGATCTTGAGCTTGGAGCCATTGTTTTTGCTCTAAAGATTTGGAGACATTACCTTTATGGTACGAAGTGTACGCTATACACTAACCATAAAAGTCTTCAGCATATATTCAATCAGAAAGAGTTAAACATGAGACAACATCGTTGGATAGAGTTACTCAACGATTATGATTGTGAAATCCGTTACCACCCAGGTAAAGCTAATGTTGTTACCGAGGCATTAAGCAGAATAGACCGAGTGAAACCTCTTCGTGTTCGTGCTCTTGTATTGACCATTCAATCCAATCTCACCTCTCTTGTTCAAGATGCCCAAGTCGAAGCTCTCAAGGATGAGAATGTCCCTAATGAAGGTCTACGTGGAATGGAAAAGTAATTCGTCAAGAAGCCCGATGAAGCTTATTATTTCATGGATAGACTGTGGATACCAAATTTCGGTTTTGTGAAGAAATTAGTCTTAGATGAAGCTCACAAGTCTTCTTTAATAGGTTCATAGTCCAAAGCCTTCCATTTCCGTCAAATGACCCGGCCTCCCCTGGCTCTTCCACCGTCCAGGCTCCAGTTATTCTATACATCCTGGTTCAGACAAGATGTACCATGGTTTAAAAGAGTTGTATTGGTGGCCTAACATGAAGGCTGAAATCGCCACATACGTTGGTAAGTGTTTGAATTGCGCAAAGGTCAAAGCTGAATATCAAAAACCCTCTGGTTTACACGTTCAACCCATAATCTCCGAATGGAAATGCGAAGGCATATCCATGGATTTTATTACCAAGTTTCCAAGGACTCGAGCCAGAAATGATGCCATTTGGGTTATCGTTAAGCGTCTGACTAAATCTGCTCACTTCCTGCCTATTCAGGAATCCTACACCACTAAACAACTTGCCAAAATTTATATGAAGGAAATTAAGTCTCGTCATGGAGTACCTAGTTCTATTATCTCTGATCGAGATAGCCGTTTTACCGCCCGATTCTGGCAAACTCTTTAGAAAGCTTTTGGTACTCGTCTCGACATGAGTACAACCTATCATCCATAAACTGATGGCCAAAGCGAAAGAACCATTCAAACTCATAAATACATGCTTCATGCTTATATTATTGATTTCGGTAACAGCTGGGACAAACACTTGCCGCTAGCTGAGTTTTCTTATAACAATAGCTATCACACCAGTATTCAAGCCGCACCTTTTGAAGCTTTGTACGGAAGAAAGTGTCGTTCGCCACTTTGTTGGACTAAAGTTGGCGATAGTCAACTCACAGGTCCCGAACTAGTACATGAAACTTCTGAGAAAATCTCCCATATTCATAGTCGTTTGAAGGTTGCCCGTGATCGACAGAAGAGCTACGTTGACAATCGACACAAACCATTTAAATTGCGTTATGGTGAAAGTAGCACCATGGAAAGGTGTTATTCATTTCGGAAAGCGTGGAAAGCTTAACCATCGCTATATTGGTCCTTTTGAAATCATCGAAGAGATTGGACCAGTAGCATATCGTCTTTAGTTGCCTCCCGAACTTAGTAAAGTTCATGATGTGTTCCACGTCATTAACTTGAAAAAGTGTTTGTTTGTCGAAACTGCCATCATCCCCTGGGATGAAATCGAGATTGACGATCGTCTGCACTTCATTGAAACGCCTGTTGAAATCTATGATCGTGAGATCAAACGATTGAAGAAGAGCCGGATTCCCATCGTAAAGGTCGTTGGAACTCACGTTGAGGTCCAGAATATACGTGGAAACGAGAAGATCAAATGCGTGAGAAGTATCCGCATCTCTTTGCCAATGCTGCCAACCCTGGTGGTCAAAACTAAATTTCGGGACAAAATTTCTCTAACCGGAGGAGGATGTGACAACTCATACATTCCAGGTATACATTAATATTATAATTACGTGCAAATAACTGTGATTCTATGTGCATTGGACCTAATTTGTCCCAAATTAGGTAAACTTACATGCGAACATAGATAATTTAGGTCCGAGAACATTTGCCCGTAGTGGAAATCACCTTAAGTTCCGCGACTATTCATGATGGAACTTCAATAACAAGAATTTCATAAATATTGTTTTGTGGAATACTAAATATAAAATGATTATTTTATATTTTTCAAAACATTACGTTTATGTCGAAACGTATTTCAAAATGAAACGTTCATTCGAACGGCAAATCATTAAAATCAAACAACGTTTTGTATTCACAAAACATGGTTCTAACTCCAAACTATATTTCCTTTTTCGTCCAAATAAATATTTAAACGTGTCGCCAAAATTTAAAACAACAAACGCTCGTGTCGAGCGAAAATATTGTTCAAGTTCCTAATACATCGACCATGTATAATCAAACAATCGAGACTTGTGACATATCCCGTCCATTCAAAAATTAATTGTAACGATTATTATTTTTATTAGTTTTTATACTATCTGTTTTTCGAGCCAAAAACCAACTTTTCATTCGTTTGTCGTTTCGACCCAAACGAAATATCATTGGACTCGTTGGATCAATCCGGACTTAACCCGACCCGACCCGAGACCCGGTTCAGCCCAATGAGCCCAGTGGGCCTACCGGCCCAGTTACTTATTTCTCTCTCTTTTCTTTTCCTTGTTGCCTAACCCGTCGGCCCGCAACCCCCCATGGCCCACTTTCTTTTCTTCTCAACTTGTAGGCCCAGCCCGGCCCGAGCCACCTTTTCTCCACTTCTTTTTCCCGATTGGGCCTAAGCCCGACCGGCTCTTCCTTCTTTCTCTTCTCCCTTTGGCCCGATTCCCCCTTTTCTTTCTCCCTTTTCCTTTCCGGTTTCTTCCTCCCTTCCTCCATTCGGTTCTAACCAAAACCTCCTAATTCCTCATTAGACTTTTGTTACAATCCTCATATGACTAATACACTCTTGAGGCTAGATTCCCTCCTACTTGTATACAAGGTATTGAATATTTTGGTTGGCCAAGTACACAACAAGCTCAAGGACCCTTGGTTAAACCCATTACCCACTTACACATTAGACAACTTTGTCTCCCATGTCCTCTCCCTCTTGAGCCGGTTCTAACCCCCACAAACACACACACTTGATTCATTTCTAACCCACAAGAGATCAAGTGATTCAAACCATCCCCTCCCCTTTTCTTTCTTAGACTCAAGCCACCCCCAAAACTGACCCCAATCGGTTCATTTAAAACCATAACCCAAGCCCCACTTGACCACCTCTTATATCACTTAACTCACCTTATTCTAACACTTTCATTTCAAGAACAAACAAACATTTTTCTCTCTTTCTCGTCTCTCTCTCTCTCTTGGGCCTCCATAAACCGCCACCATTCCACCATCATTCACCCAACATTCCAACACATTCTAAGCTTCTAATCACCTCTCTTAACAAGGTAAACCATCCACCATTCGTATTTCATCATTATTCTTTCATTCTTTCTTCCTAATCTATCCTTTCCTTGTACTAATTTCTTGATTCTTTAATCATGTTCATGATCTCTCTTTCATTCTTTCATCACCTTCATTCCAAAATCAAGATCAAGGGTGGGTTTGGAGCATAATCGTAAGCTTAATCAACACCCATCAAAGTCATTTACCAATCCGATTTTAAATTTAAGTGAAGAAGTCTTACCTTCTTTTGAATTTTCTACACTTATTATCCATATTATGTCACAAATCATGTTCATGATACAAGTCTTGATGTTATTGTTTGATGATTCACAAGCAATCCTTGTTGTTAGTAAAATTTCGTACACTTTGATGGAACTAGGATATGATGTGCTTATGATTTTTGGAAAAATCTAAAAATAATACTTATGTTTATGTTTAAAGTCTTATGTTTGGTGATAAAATTTAGAGATCATAACATAATGTGAGTTCATGATGTTCTAATGTGTTTAAATTGATGAAAAGTCATGACATAAAACTTGGAAATTTGATTTTGTGAAAATGGAAATGGATTTTTATAAAATAAGAACAATTTAGTTTTTTATGAAATTAAGTGAAAATTCCCAGAACAAGCTTTATGACCATCTAGGACTTGTAAGATATCATTTAGGGCTGCCAAAACTGATTTTTAAACTTACAAAGTGATCCGGGAAGTTAAACATTCAAAAACGGAATAATCGGAAACCGTAACACGACATTTCGACAAAAATATATAACATATTTTTTTAGAAAGAATGAGTTCTGGTACAGAACATAAAACATGCTCATTTACATGTAAAAATGGTTCACAAAGTTCAAAAGTGGAAAAACATGTTTTAGAAGCAAACTGGACTAAAACTGTAACTTTTGATAACAAGAAAACGTCAAATTTTGCAAGTTAAACTTCCAACGGTACAATTGGCAACTTAAAACCCTAAATCACATTGATACAACTCTAATAACAAAACCTATGTATTAAGGAAACTTAAAACGTTATAAAACGATTCAAATCGGTCAAACCGGTGAAACCGGCTAACTACCGGACGAACCGACACTTAATTTTATCAACATATAAGTTCATATACTTTTGGAAACATTTCTTCATACAAATAAACATATTTTCAAGTGTCAAAATTCTTTTCGTAAAACACGACAAATACCGTATATTGACGCGCGGTATAACACGCGCGTTGAACCTTTATTAATAAAAGACTTTATTTATTATTTTAAGGATTTCAAACCCTTACAAATATTTAATAAATTAAATATTGATATTTTCAACACGCTTTATGAAAAATAATGTATATTATTCAATATATATTTTTCTAACGCGAAAATTCTGTCATTATTTATTTATTCAAATAAATAATAAATTCCAACAACTTTAATATTATTTATTAGTCAATAAATAATATCCTAGGATTTCCATCACTGTCATCGGGTAATAACAGTCGAGACTTAACCTAGAATATTCGGGTGACGTATTCACTAACCGAAATAGCCAAACCCTAATACGTCATAAAATTATCTTGTAGATGTTTGCTAGGCTAAGTTCAACCTTTCATATATGTCAGTCCATCTCCAAACAAGTGAGTCTTCACGGCCCCTTTTTACATTTTTGTTTTCTAAACTTGGGGGAGAATTCAATGAATGCCTTTCAATTTCATTTTGCCTGATATTATGATATCTGTAAGACGTACGGATTGCATGTTCTTTTCATTTCCCCAATCTGTGTATTCATGTTGATTCATGTTATACATAAATTCCCACTATTAAATGAATTCAATTAGTTCATTTGAAACGATATCTTGTGAATAGATCTATTTGGGTTAACGACCCTGTCCTAACATGGTCGCTACAGTAATGACTCCACGGTTGTAGTTTCGGGGTACATTAGTTATTCTGGTTATTCGGTGTTCTTGGGGAAGAACATCAGGAGTGGGTAAATAGTTAGTTTTGAATTCAAAGTTCATGCTAGATCTTTACAACAACAGTGTCAAACAAACTAATATCACGACAGGCCAAAGATTTTCAATCAGTTCAAGTGTCATATAAACTTGTGAGCTCACCAAAGATTTTGTTGACTTTTTAAATTCTTGAATTCTCAGGTGATTAGAGACTGAAACTCCATGTTTTTCTGTTCCGATCCTGCTTGTCATATCATGTTCTGCCTGCTGTGTGTCCTGCATTTCATTTTGAAGATTTAGACGCATTACGCCTTAGGGTAGTTATGTCTATAAATCTCATGACATTGTCTTTTGAAAACTTATCATGTAACCACTACCACTTTTCCGCTGCCATGGCTTTATATATTTAAATAAACGTTTGAGACTTACATTTTCGAAAGACAAATGGGTAATTAAATGTTCATTTAGATGTCAATCATTCGTAACCATGACCATGATGCCAAATCAGTCACATGCCCACGTTCAGCCATTCTCGAGGTCTGACAGACGTGATATGAGAGCCATGGTTATAGTGAATTAGGATGCGTCGGTCTGCACCTAGTCTATAACCTAAGCTCTGCATCATTCATTTTTGTGTTTGCGTTCATGCATTGCCTTGTATATGTGCTAATTTTGCAAATCGTTGTGCTTTTCTTATAAGATAATTGCCTCATACATATTATTATATATTATTCTTATAACTTGAAATTGTCACAACATGGCAAACAAGGAGACTATCGTGATACCTTCCGACTCCGAGCCGGAGCCAGACTATGTACCATCTTCGCATGACTACATGCCAGATCGCCAGAGTACACGCCGACTTCACCCGTCCTTGAGACAGCCCCCGTGCCGAAGCACTCGACATACCTTTCTTCACCTAGAGGCATTTGGGATCCCCTTACTTCAGACGATTAGTTCTACGAGGACGACCCCGAGGAGACTATCCCTGCTACCTTCTACCCTCATGTTGCTATGATGTCGGTTCCTGACCCCATTATCTCCATTCCTGACCCTCCCGTGTCTCTCTCTCCTACACGTGTTCTTGACCCTTCGTCTTCTACCCCCGCACCGTCCCATCGCCTTTATTGTCTTGCTCCAGGTGGTCATAGGTTGAAACATACACCTAGGATAATCTGTCATTCGCACCCGTCTGATGACTTCTGCACCTGTTGATGAGCCTGCCCCCAAAAAGGTTGCGTGTTTCAGAGCCACCTGTTCTTCCTTTTGTCCATGAGGTAGGAGAGTCATCTGCCTCAGCTGCTCATACCGCTCCCATATATGATGGTGTTCTTTTCCTTCTACCTGACCTCCTTTCCATCCATTATCGTCTGTCTGGGCATGATGATACCATTCGTTGTGTCATTGCTGAGCTTCATTCATTGTTGTCTTATCACACCATTCAGACCCTAGGGACACGTCTGTCTTCCATTGAGGATCATGTTGTTGCTTCTGGTTTTTCTATGGATTCCCTACACGCAAACCTCACAGATGTTTCTAACTCGACCACTACCATGATGCTGACTATGGAGATGTTCGAGATATGCATGCAGGCTATGGAGGATACGATGTCGATGTTCCAGACGTTCATGGCTACGCTCAGTCAGGTTGCTGGTCTGTTCTTCATGCCACCACTACCACCATTTCCGAGAGGCCCACACTAGTGGTACCACCTAGTGATGCATTCGTATCATGTTTAATGAATGTATGAAAACTATGATGTAATTTGGAAAGCGGAGTTGCGCCTCCAACTTTTGAGACAATTATGGTATGTTCATACTAGAATTGTAGTATTTGTCATGATGGATGTTTTCGGATATTAATTAACTATGGTTGTATTACTTTTGTTGTAGCTTCTCATGGATGTTATGGTTGTTAAGGTTGTTATACATGTAGATATGTAGACTGTATATTGTCATATATTGTCTAATTATACTACTTGTTTATATTCGTGAATTGAGAATATCATGTATGGACGCTGAGGACGCCCGCGAGTCAACCGAGCTGATTTACCTCCACCCGCACCAATAAACGCTGAACAAGTTGAAGCCTTAATCGCCCAACGTATTGCTGATGCCATCGCTGCTAATGAAGCTAATCACGCCACTGGAGGCCAGCCTGAAGGTGCTCCTGGTGGTAAGACCTTCGATAAATGTTGGAAATCTGAAAATAAATTCCCCCGAATTGTTTTCAAGGTTATGTCTAATGTTTCAGGTGCCCGTGAATGTACCTATAAGGACTTCATGAATTGCAAACCTATCAATTTCAAGGGTACCGAAGGTGCTGTTGGTCTTATTCGTTTGTTCGAAAAGACTGAATCTATATTCCACATCAGTAACTGTCCCGGCCATTCTAAGGTCAAATTTGTTGCTTGCACATTCATTGATGGTGCTCTCTCATGGTGGAATTCGCATGCCGAAACTCTCGGAACTGACCAAGCACACGCTATTCCTTAGGAAGAACTGTAACAACTACTAAGAGATGAATACTGTCTACGAGAAGAACTTCAACGTTTAGAAGTTGAATTCTGGGGACTCACCATGAATAGGTCTGATATTGCTGGATACACCAAGAGATTCCATGAACTTGCTCATCTTTGTTCCTCAATGGTGACTCCACCATACAAGAAAATTGAACGTTACATTTGGGGTTTAACACCCAACATCTCAAAGAAATGTGATGTCTTCCAAGCCAACCAATCTGCAAGCCGTCGTTCGTTTCGCACACATCTGACCTGCCAGGCTGCACGCCAAGGTGCTTCCTTTGCCAGGAAGGTTCTTGATCATCCCAAACATGGTGTTGATGTCTGTTCTCCGTCTTCTTCATCTAGGAATCTGATTTGGTTACCCCCCTTCCAAGTTTTTATTCCCGGTAATTAATTAAAATCATAGGTGGCTCGTGATACCACTGTTGGGTTATATAACAATTTATCGATTTAAACACGAGTACGCAGCGGATATTTTTCCTATGAATTAATCTAACTAACCGGATAGATAATGTGTACCTTTTTAGCTCGGCAAGAGAAGATCTTCTAGGATTTGAAGTAAATCCCTCTACGATCGCACACACGACACACCGATGTACGTATGCTAGTACTTGATCACAAACTCCTCTTGTGAAGATGGCTTGGTCGAACCACACAAGAAATCGAAACCCCTAGGGTTCTTTCTTGTTTGCCGAAAATTAGAGAGAGAATAGAGAGAGTGATTAGGGTTTGCACTTTATCAGATAAAAGCAGCAACTAAACCTTAAACCCATAAGGTTTATTTATAGGGTTTAGGAACTTGATGAACAAGTTAGGGATTGGGATAGGGCTTCACGAAATTTCGGCTCTAAGGCCTATCCCAAGCCTTTTCCTAATTGTAATCAAATTACAACTCTCTCTAATTTACAACTAACACCCCTGTTAACAATTAACCGTTAGTTTTTTTTAACAATTCCTCGTTAAATGTTTGTGATAAATATTAATTAACTAATTAATTAATACAAATACATTAGTGTCGAGACGTGTAACCCCGTAGGCTTAAATACTTTCCGGACATACGCTTATTAATACGTGATCATATCCCTACAGCTCCCACTTGAGCTCATAATAATAAAGGTAATAACATTGGTTAGCGTCTAGCAACACGCCAATGCTCCCGGAAATATTTAAGTACAGTTTCCCAAAGTGTATTTAAATGGTACAGTCATTTACTATCCCTTTGTTACCGATACCGTTGTTAAATATGAATATGGATCAAGTCATTTCATACTTTAACGATTTTGTTTCTCATTCCATAACTAATTAAAGATTACCAAATTCAAAATCGAGACACATCTGGATTTCATTTGGGCATGGCCATGCAGACATCTTAATTAGTCCCAATGAGGGGCCCAGTGGTATCTGCTTCAACTTTAAGCTGAAGGAACAAATCCTCTTGACTACACGTGTCCAGTCACATACTTCACTACACTTACTAAAAATAGCCCTTTTGTACTACCTTATTCAGGATAGTTAGAACTATATCAAGTAGGTGCAATCCATATATGCATGCCCTGCTTGTATCTCAAGTCTAAGGATAAGCAAAGCAACCATTTACGAATTTCACTCAATGACGACGATCCATAAAGTGACAATTCGCTAGTGGGGTTGTCCGATATGCATCCTATGAATACCATGTGAGTTTGGTGGGACCATCCATTATATATTCCAAGAATATTACCAATCACTCAGATTTGTCTTAGTTTAACTATATTCCCATATAGTAAATTGACAATGGACAATTTAGAATACTTGACAAGTACTCAAGGATTAAACATGAAAATATAGGACACAATTTACTATTAAATGAAATCAAACATATCAAGTACTTTATTTCATTATATAAATAGAAATTGCTTAACATCCCTCGGCATGCCTTTCAAGCTTCGGCCTCGACAAAGCTTTTGTGAAAGGATCAGCTAAGTTAATATCTGTGTGAACTTTGAGTAATCTGATTTCACCTAGTTCGATCTGCTCACGAACATAGTGATATCTCCTGGCATAGTGTCTGGTGCCCTTCTGAACTCCAGGTTCTTTGGCAATGATTAATGCACCAGTATTATCACAGTACATATCAATAGGCAAGTTACTTGTAGGGATCACGTCAGGCCCACAAATAAACTTCCTTATCCAGACTGCCTCCATTGCAGCTTCCGAAGCAATAATGTACTCAGACTCTGTTGCAGACATAGCAACTGTGGTTTGTTTCTTTCTTTTCCAATCCACAGCGCCTCCATTCAGAACGAAGACGTACCCAGACTGAGACTTCGTGTCATCTCTATCAGTCTGAAATCCAGCATCACAGTATGCGGTCACTTTGAGCTCTTGATCTGGATTTCCCCCATATACCAAAAACAAATCTCTAATAGCCCGTAGGTACTTGAGAATGGTCTTAACAGCAGTCCAGTGACTTTCACCTGGATTCTGTTGAAATCGGCTAACGATATTTTGCGCAAACGCTATATCAGGTCTAGTGCATCTTACCGCATACATTATAGAGCCTACAGCCGAAGCATAAGGGACTCTCTGCATACGCTTCACCTCATCAGGTGTAGAAGCACCTTGTTTGACCGATAGACCAAGTCCTTCCTGCATAGGTACTATACCACGCTTGGAATTCTCCATCTTGAATCGCTTCAAGATCTTATCAATATAAGCACTTTGACTTAGTCCAATCAATCGCTTAGTTCTATCTCTATAGATCTTGATTCCAAGAATGAATGCTGCTTCTCCCAAGTATTTCATGGCAAAACACTTTCGAAGATGGGATTTTACATCTTGCAACATTGGAATATGTTTTCCTATTATCAATATGTCATCTACTTATAAGACAAGGAAAGTAACATTACTCCCACTAGCTTTGCGATATACACATGGCTCATCGGGATTCTGAACTAAACCAAACTTTTTGATTTCTTCATCAAACCGTTATTCCAACTCCTCGATGCTTGCTTTAGTCCATAAATGGACCTTTGAAGCTTGCATACTTGGTTGGGATGTTTTGGATCAATGAACCCTTCAGGTTGATCCATATAGACTTCTTCATCCAAGTAACCATTTAAGAAAGCAGTCTTAACATCCATTTGCCATATCTCAAAGTCATAGTACGCTGTTATGGCTAAGAGAATCCTAATAGCTCTAATGTCAGCTACTGGTGAAAAGGTCTCATCATAGTCAACGCCAAAACGTTGAGTATAACCTTTCGCCACGAAACGAGCTTTATAGGTGTGTACATTTCCATCCATGTCGGCCTTCTTCTTGAAGATCCATTTACTCCCAACGGTCTTCGCGTTAGGAGGAAGATCAACCAAGTTCCAAACTTGATTATCTTTCATGGATTTCATTTCCACGTTCGAAGCTTCAAGCCATTTGTCAGATTCCGGATCATATAATGCAGCTTTGAAGTTCGGAGGCTCATTGAGATCTCCTGATACGTTATCCTCAGATTCGACTAGACCAATCCATCTATCCGGATTACGTACGACCCTTTCGGATCTACGAAGTGGAATCGCAACATCATCGACTTGAGGTTCATCACTTTGAACATTGCCCCCCCCCCCCCCCAGTTGATGATTGCTAGTTGTTTCAGAAGGTGACTCATCTTCTAGTAGTTCTACAAGTCTCCCACTGTTCTCTTGAGCTATAAAATTCTTTTCAAAGAATTCAGCATATCGAGCAACACGAACAGTATTTTCGGAAGGATTGTAAAAGTAGTAACCCATTGTTTCCTTTGGGTATCCACGAAGATGCACTTAGTAGTCCTGGGTTGTAGTTTGTCAGGCGTATCACGCTTCACAAGTGCCTCACATCCCCAGACTCTTTAGTAAGACAACACAGGGACTTCTCCATGCCACAATTGATGCGGTGTCTTTTCAACCTTCTTGGTTGGAACCATATTTAGAACGCGTACAGTGGTTTCTAGAGGAAAATCCCAAAATGATATTGGGAGAGTTGTAAGGTTCATCATCGACCTCACCATTTCTAGTAGGGTTCGATTCCTCCTCTCAGAGACTCCATTATGCTGAGGATTGTAAGGAGGAGTAAGCTGTAGGACAATTCCACACGCTTTAAGATAATCCTTAAACTCTTGGCTTAAGTATTCTCCACCACGATCCGATCGAAGGATCTTGATGGTCTTTCCGAGTTGATTTTCTACTTCGTTCTTGAACTCTTTGAATGTTTCAAACACTTCATGTTTATGTTTAAGCAAGTAAACATAACCATAACGACTGAAATCATCCGTGAAAGTCACAAAGTAGCTAGCACCTTTTCTTGACACATGTCTAAATGGGCCACAAACATCAGTATGAATGAGTCCAAGTAGTTCTTTAGCCCTTTACGGCTTGTTCGGAAAGGGTTTTCTTGTCATCTTTCCTGAGGTACAGGAAACGCATTTATCAAATGATTCATCATTTGATTGTAAGATCCCTTCACGTTGAAGTCTTTCAATGCAGTTTTTGCCAACATGGGCAAGACGACAGTGCCAAAGATAGGTAGAGTCCAAACTAGTTTTGGCTCGTTTGCTAATATTGTACATTGAATTATTTGAAACACAACCACGCATATCAATTTCATAAATGCCATCACAAGGAACAACATCAAAATAATGAACATTATTTTTAGAAACTGAAATACCGATATTATTAAATGCATTAATAAATCCTTGGTTTTTCAACAAAGAAACTGAAATTACACCTCTAGTAATAGAAGGTGCATAATGACAATTGTCTAATACAATGAATAACCCAGAAGGCAGATTAAATGATATTCTACTATAGCTTCCACAGCTGCTGGCAAACCATTTCCCACGAACAACTGCAAAGCTCCAGGCTTCAGTTTCCTCCTCTTTCTAAGACCCTGTAACGAATTACAGATGTGAGTTCCACAGCCAGTGTCATACACCCATGAATCACACTTAGAAAAGGAAAATAATTCAATTGTGAAGATACCTGAAGTACTAGTCCCACTAGTATCAACTCAGCTAGATAGGTAGGACAGTTCCTCTTCTAGTGTCCAACTTCACCACAATGGTGACAGATCTGGTCTTTAGCCGGATGCTCTTTTGCGGCCAGAGGGGTTTGCTTGGTTTTAGGAACAAGCGCAACTGCCTTGCCTTTTCCCTTACCATCATTCTTGCCCTTCGCCTTTTGCGGTCATTTAGCCTTTTGGATCTTTCCACCTTTGATCATAAGAACTTGGGGTGTTTCAGTGGCCTTTTTAGGAATCGTTTTTTCATACTCGACAAGCATAGCATGAAGCTCAGGTATAGTTTTAGTCATACTATGCATGTTGTAGTTGCGCACAAAACCCTCAAAATCCTTCATAAGAGATTTGAGGATCATGCCAACTGCCACAGCCTGATTATACCCATAATTGAGCGATTCCAATTTATCAAAGTAGCTCTTAATCTTAATCACGTGACTACTGACCGATTTACCAGTTTCAAGCTTCAAGTCGTGGAGTTCCACAACTAGGTCGAACAATTCAACACCAGCTTGTTTTTCATACATCTTCTTTAGCTCTTTGATCATATCACAAGGTGTATGAAATTCGTATTGCTTCTGAAGAACGGGAGTCATACTCGAGATCATCATGCAAGCAACCTCATCGTATCTGCTATACTCTGCATTGTAAACGCTTTCTCTTGATCAGAAGCATTAGCAGCTGGCTCGATCGGCCAATGATTTTCAAGGACATCGGTCCTCCGTTCAACTCTAAGGACAATCCTCAGTTGACGGTACCAGTCATTGAAGTTAGATCCATTCAGCTTTTCTCTTTCAAACATTTGACGAAAAGCATGACCAACATTGTTTTGAGGAGGGTTTGTTGCCATCTACAAAACAGATTAAGTTCAAAAATCAGTATTTTCGATAATCTTTTCCTTAATAAATTTAATTACCCAATGTTTAAACACTTTAAACAATTAAGTTTATTAAGGCTAGGATCCAATTGACATGCCATCATTTCATCAGTTGATCTGCTAGAAATGATGCACTCAAAAGGTAAGTGACGATCAATGATTGTACCCAAGTACAATTCCTAGATTTCATGGGACCTACAAATAATACTTGTGAATCTTGCACCAAGTAATTTGTAGTCATGTTTCATCCCATCTTTTGCCACGGGCCAAGGATCTCACCGCTTAGCTCGCTTTAAGTCGTCCAACTAAGAACGCACAAATTGTCCACCATTGTGTACCAATGAGTGGGAATTTGCCATGTAAATGCCATTTTACCATTGTGTACCAATGAGTAAGATGACACCCACAAGTGTCCTTTCCAAGGTGGATGGCAAAGACTTAAGTTTGGTTTGGGTCAAAACAATTTTGATGTGTGATCAAAAAGTGTTATGTGTGAAGGTTCATGCACACCTTCACCACATAATGTGTTTATAAAATTCTTAGTTTGTCTTCCAAATCAAAAGAGCTCGGTAGCTCCATTTGCAACACACAAAGAAGCGTAGGGGTGAGGTTTGCACTTTTGCAATTTAAAACCTACCCACTTTAGGGAAGCATGGCGACCCGACTTATACCTCTCTTAGAGTGTGTTCAAATGGGTGAGCCGGTGTTTCTTTTGAGTTTTAGGACACAGATTTTATTTTATAAACAAATCATATTTCAATAGATATTTAAGCAAATTTCGATTTTCATAAAACAAATTTGCAATAAAACCTTTTATTATGTCACAATTATCACAAATAATCACATAATTTTAGGGTTTCTAATTATCTAACATAATTTTAATTTTAATCCTCTTTGATATAAGTAATAACCATAAACGATTTGCATGAAACTTCATAGTTTTTACTTCTTTTTAACATTTTAAAATTAAAGGTACAACATGTTGATTATCAAATAACAAAAACTTGGGTTCTTAATTTTAGCACAAGAATCGAATTTCAGACCTAAAATTAGGGTTTCCGATTCGGCTAGAGGTTTTCGATCCATTATATAGTTTTCGATCGGAATCAGGGTTTCCGATCGAGAATAGCACTTTTCGATTAGGGTTTTCGATCGGAAAACAAGGGTTTCCGATCGTACAAGGGTTTCTGATCGGAGCAACAAGGGTTTCCGATCGGAACAAGGGTTTCCGATCGGGACAAGGGTTTCCGATTGGAAAACAAGGGTTTCCGATCGGGTCGAGAAGCAGTTTTCGATCAGGAACTTTTCGATCGGGTCGAAAAGTCGTTTTCCATCGAATTTTTGAGTTTTTTCGATTTTACCAATTTGCGAAACCATTTTCCAATTGTAAAACACGATTTTTAAATGGATCGAAAGGCTAGAATCTGATTTGGTTACCCCCCTTCCAAGTTTTTATTCCCGGTAATTAATTAAAATCATAGGTGGCTCGTGATACCACTGTTGGGTTATATAACAATTTATCGATTTAAACACGAGTACGCAGCGGATATTTTTCCTATGAATTAATCTAACTAACCGGATAGATAATTGACGAGAGTTGTGAAATTATACATAAAAGCTGAATTTGATATCTTAGTGATCAAAGATGGGATTGATTAATGACCCATAAGTTACTTGTTAGTTGAAACACTAAATATGTATATAAGGTGTCTGATAAAATGCTTGAATGAAGATGGAGACTTGTTTAGGGTGAATTCACCAAATTGATTTGGTGATATTAATGAGAATTGTATGGGTTATGACTATGAAATGATAAATCTAAACAATGATGCAATTGTAGGTGAAGCATGAGGGAGCTCGGGCCATCAACATGAAGGAAAAGCTAAGCCTAAAGGTAACACGTAGATGGATTATCTGATTGATGAAGGAATTGTGATATGAATTAGTAATAGTTGGTACGATAGCAATTGAATTGATAGGGATGGAAATAAGGAATTGGTCATATTACATGATTAAATTTGGGTTGTATTAGTTAATGACCCGTTTGGGTTAAGCTGAAAATGCGAGGTGCTCCAAAAGTAAGAACTTGGACATGATTGAGGAACCATGAGATTCATGATCCTAAAATGCACCTACGGATGGAAAGGAGCATTGGTCCAAGTGTACTTGTGCCAAAGGGAAGGACTGAAAGTGAGGGAATAATGTGTGGAAGCAAGTTAAACTTGCAATTTTGTGACTGGGTGTTAACGGGTCAATGGGTTGGAAAATTTGGTGGGATCAATCTTTCTAAATTGTTAATTCCAAATGTCGTTTTGGCAATGTTGGAAGTCATGGGAATTGGTTGTTAAACAGCAGGAGTGATAAGTTAGGATTTGAGTTGGATGAAGGGTGGTCAGAAGTGGAAGTGGCAACATTGACTAAGTATAGAAATTCTGAAAATATTGAGTGCTGGAAATATCGATTTAGACGATACGCCTGTTTCAAATGAATGAAACACGTGATACGGTTGGGGAAACAGGCGCTACGCCTATTTCAAATTAATGAAATAGGCGATACGCCTAAAACACATTTTCGAATAATTTATTGTCTTTGTCTATTTAGACATAGAATGTAGTTAAAGTTCATTGGTGCTATCGTTTACTAACGTGTTACTGGTAAATGATGGCAAGTAAGAAATAATAGAGGAGCCGAGTCAAGATCAAGCCAAGAATTTAAGAACCAAACACAATCTTTTGAGAAAAATAGGAAATGTTTTGTCCATAGAATGATGTGATGTCTTAAAGCCCACTCTGACATAAAATATGTATTAAGTAGTTAAACTTGACATGTACACTTGTCATGATGTCTTTCGATTTTTGTTATTTAACAATGAAATTTTAGACACGTATTTACCATGTCTAAAATCTAAAAATATGGAATGGGGAACATGTAATTGCGTTCATGTTTTGATATATATATTTTTTTTTTGAACGGCATATTTTTGTTCTCCAATAATTTCTCTCTATTGTCAAGATTTGAACCTTGGTCTCCATCAAAGAGACTTTGTCTAACCCTTGTGTGCCGTTTTGGTCGCCAATGACTTGTTTTATATTCCCTGGCTTATAAAGGTTGGAAAGCATAAGGCTACTACTATATGAAACAAATTTACTACAATAATATACTATTAATCATGTACTTCAGATGTAATGCGCCAACGGACACGACTAGTTATTATCAAGAAGCAATCGCAAAGCTTGGTGGTTGTTGGTGAGCGAGTTTTTTTTTGGCTTCTATTGGAAATGAAATTAGACAGGGGATGAAATCACACTGAATACCGCCTTTGAAATCGAAACAAAATTAATCCAGTTTTCTTCATCCATCCTAACTTCCATCTTCATCTTTCTCGACGGCCTCAGGAGACCCAAGACCAAGGAGGGGATTTGGAAATAGTTTTCAACCAGCAATTGACGCCTCTCGGTCATTACCTAATTAGCTGTGTCATTGCCCCAAGCGCAAAGATTTCATCTCCAAAATATATTCCTCATACTTTTCTTCTCTTTCTCCATCGTAGCCTCAGTCTCCATCTTCAAAATATGACAAAATATGGAGATCTTCAAAAATATATTGATTTTACATTAATGGTCTCCATCCTCGAAATATAGAGATCTTCAGAATAATTGATTTTATCATATGAATCACATATCCAAGGGGTTGCATTAAGTTCGTAACACTTGACCATGGGATTTGTTATGCAATGCTATTGTCTATAAATTCAATGTGTAAACTTCTGTGGGCAATATTTTAGAGGAAATTTACAATGATACAACAAAACATGAGATTCTACTGGCAATTGGTATACTCCCCAACAAATGGTAAGGTTTACTTCCTGCAGAACACGACTATTTGTTGAAACTGCCAAATAATAATCACAAACTTCGTATATATAGCAATCTAAGGAAAATAATGCAAGAATGAGGTGAAAGAATACAATTACAACATGAAAATGTAACAAACAGTTGGATAAGAAAATATAAGTCAGCAGCATTAGGTCCAAGGATCATCCCAGCCATTAGGACCCCCACTCTTCACAAAACCCATTATCACTTCAACAGCCTCACCAACTCTATTAGATAGAGAATGGTTTCCCCATTCTATCTCAACTTTCTCTGCTCCACCCAATGCCCTACACAGTCTGCAGTTACAACAATATAGTTCAGATCAACCACCACTTGTAGAAGTATGAGGTGGCGATTTGTTGGTAAATCAGAGATCGAACAGCGGAAATCAACAGGAATCGAACAACAATTTGACTACAACATAAACGAATTTCTTGATTGTGATTGTACGTACATGTGTTCTGTCGATGGGTATATAAACCCTACAATCGACGTAACTGATTTTAATCAGTTATAGACTTTAGGTTTTGACATACAGACCCCTATACTATTTACAATAACACACTGACCCCAAACTTGACTTTGCATATTTACAGGACTGACCCTTATAACTTTTAACTACTAATATATTTAGTTTAATATCCAATACTCCCCCTTAAACTAAATATAGTTTAAACGAGGTCTTCAACTTCCTTCATTATCCGATCACAGCAACAGTAATCCTTCATCCTCGTACTCGATCAAGTTTGCTTCTTCTTTCTCTTCTTTCCACTTTGGACATTCATGCTTAAAATGTCCAAGTTCATTGCACTTGAAGCATCTCACATGATCTTTGTTCTCGCGGACTTGATTACCACCTTTGTTCTTCCAAGACTTCCACCTTTTATGTTGGCCACGTTCTGACTTTTCTTGACTTGAATTCTCATGACCACACTTCTCACATTTGTGTCCCTTATCCTTCTGCTTTCCTTCTTCTTTGGAGAACAAGAGTTTGTATTGCTGATCTTCCTCCTTGACTGGCTTCTTAGTCCGTTCTTCAAAAGCCTTTAATCTTCCCACAGCTTCTTGAAACGGCATCGTCTTGATATCAATAAACTGTTCAATTGCAGCAACTATATTCATGAACCTTTCTGGTACTGAACCCAACAGTTTCTGAACCAATCTTTTGTCTTCCATAGTATGCCCCATACTACTTGCTTGTGATGCAATCTCACTAATCTTCCCGGCATAGACATCAAGTGACTCGTTATCTTTCATCTTTAAACGTTCAAATCCTGACTCGAGCGTTTGAACACGCGCCTCCTTGACTCTATCCACTCCAACATGTCGAACCTTCAGCGCATCCCAAATTTCTTTCGCCGATGTAAGGTTAGCAATTTGCAATACCATGTTTTCTGGAATTGCTTGATAGAGCATTGCAATTGCCGTGTTGTTCTTCTTTTGATCGACTTCAGTTCCTGGGGATGGCTCGACTGCTTCCCATATTCCATGGATGTTAAAGATTGCCCTAATCTTTACAGCCCAAATTGTATAATTTGTAGAGTTAAGAACCGGGCACTGAAATGTCATTGACGCCCCTCCGTCCTTTACTGCTACAACTTCCTTGCCCTTGGATGAATCGTCACCCATTTTCCCTTTTCTTTTCCTTCTTCCAATCTTAACCTGATTGAATCTTTTCTTTCTACACGGGTTTCAACCAACCACTGATCCTTAACAGTACACGGGTTTGTTCTAAACCAACCGTTCTTCACAATACACGGGTTACTTCCAAACCAATTGTTCTAAACGGTACACGGGTTTCCTTCCTAACCAACTGTTTTTACCCAGAATAGTACACGGGTTCTTCCTAAACCAACTATTCTAATGACAATACACGGGTTTTCAAAAATCAATTGTTTTCTACCGACCGCAATACACGGGTTTTCCAAAAAACCAATTGCTCAACCACAATACACGGGTTTTTCCAAAACCAATTGCTTCTACCAAAAACAATACACGAACTTTTAAAAAACCAATTGTTTAAACCAAGAATAGTACACGGGTTTCTCCGGTTGCCAAACAAATAAAAAACCAATTGTTTCTAATGACAACGGTACACTGGTTTTTCCGACCACAACATGAATCAAACCAACCGTTTCAATCTACCAAGAAACAATACACGGGTTTCACCGATCTACTAACAAACCAAAACCAACTATTCTTAAACCTTAACCTTAATCCTAATTGTTACTACCCTTAACAATTCAAAACAAAAAATACTACCCATTGAATTTCATGAACAAATTAGAATGATTCCACTAAAAACCCATAAATAATTTTAAAATCCTAAAGAAGATTGTTAAATTACTTATCTGGATATGAATATGAGTCTTCTGCAATTCAGTATCCTACTTTCCATTTGGAATTCAATTTGATATCCACAATCCACGTTCACTTTATCCACCGCCACCGACTTCAAAAAAACATCATCCTTTGGTATACACCAAATTAGTTAAATGGATTTTCACGGACTTCAATTCATAAGCCACCGCCTTCTTTCAATGTATCTTTAATAATCACCGCTTCCGATGATCGAATAAGCAAACTCAAACAACGAAACGAACGATCAAGAATAAGCAAACTCAAACAACGAAACGAACGATCAATAATTGCAACACAGACTTCGATCGAAGGACCGCTTCTTCTTCCAAACCTTGATCGATTGACCGCTCTGATACCAAATGTTTGTAAATCAGAGATCGAACAGCGGAAATCAACAGGAATCGAACAACAATTTGACTACAACATAAACGAATTTCTTGATTGTGATTGTACGTACATGTGTTCTGTCGATGGGTATATAAACCCTACAATCGACGTAACTGATTTTAATCAGTTATAGACTTTAGGTTTTGACATACAGACCCCTATACTATTTACAATAACACACTGACCCCAAACTTGACTTTGCATATGTACAGGACTGACCCTTATAACTTTTAACTACTAATATATATAGTTTAATATCCAATAC
>JBCNJP010000008.1:35934976-35994976 GCA_039602395.1 Deinandra increscens subsp. villosa | reverse complement strand
GTCGGAGGCGGCTGCTATGTTGTGCCGGATCCAAAAAGTCATGTACGGGAATATCGTGGCCTCTAGATTGAAGAATGTTGTTTTCATACGTCTAGGGTTTGCTATTCAAAAGGGGCTGGCGGCGCAGCTTGTTGTCCGCCTTTCCTGCGTAATGACTTGAGTCTTGTATGTTGCTTTTCGTTTTTAATGAAAAATATAAGAGTATTTAGGTGTAGGGACAAAAAAAAAAGTTAGCAAAATATAAGAGTGGCTGAGTAGGATTGGTACACATCGTATAATGTATATATGATTTAATATATGAAGGACAAATATCGAAGATCTTGATAAGATAACATTCTCAAGTTAGCAAAATATAAGAGTAGGATTGGTCATTACATAAAACAGTAAATGGTCTGGTAGAGGAGCCAATCAGGTTTTTGGTTCCTCTAGATTTTTCCAATGTTTTAAAAACCGGATTAACCCGGCCTGTTCAACTGGTTCAATCGAGAGCCGGTGGGTCTTTCGGTTCGATTATAACCGGTTTTTAGCAATATTGGATCAGAAAGTGAACCGCCGGGTTTTCCGGTTCAACCGGGTAAAAACCCGGAACCGGATTAAACCGGGTTTTTTTTTTGTTTTTTCTAATATTATTTTTTAATTTCTTTACTTTTTTATTTTAAGTTAATCTAAAGAAAAGGCAGGAAATGCGTTACAAAAAAGTATGGTTACGTTCACGGTTCACGTTCCACTGGAAACCAAAAAGGCACTACAAAAAACCCCATAATCCACGAACTTGGGGGAACGATCGACGAACTTGGGGTACAATCGACGAACTTGGATGGGATTCTTGAAGTGATCGGCTAGAAATCGAAGTTATTAACCAGAGTACAATCGACGAACTTGGGGTATTGTAATTTGTATTGATGTTATTATGGATGACTGTAATTTGTTTTAGACTTTATTGAAGATTCTTTTATACTTGTTGTGATTGAAAATTCATAATATGTATATTGTAAATTTACAGGTTTGAGTAGTCAATCCGGTTGGACCGTCAGGGTCAACCGGGTTCAACCGGTTAAACCGTTTTTTGAACAAGACCGGTCCGGTTTTAAAACATTGGATTTTTCACGTAAATTTTTAACCCGAACCCCGACCTTAATGCGGTTGTTTGGGTTCGGGTTCCATCTTAATCAGGTTCAGGTTCTTTGGGTTTCATCATAATCAGGTTTGATGTAATTTGGGTCGGGTTTTATACTTGGATTTGAGTAAAGAAACACATATCACACATATATATATTAACGACACACACATATACATATACAATCTCATATATCACACATACATACATAATAATTATTTAAAGTTTTATTTGGGTTTTTTTTAATCGGGTTTTTCATGTAAGTAATTAATTATATTGTAGTGCAAGGCGTCATGAAATCGATACATTTTCGTGTTTCTTCTTTATTTCTATCTATAAAACAAACATGCCTAAATTTCACTTATACGTACGGATTAAACTTCACCCGTCAGTTTAGAATTTCCGAATTACACGGCGGGACTTTTAACCGCCTCACAGACACAAAACCCTCGTGACTCCAATACAAATACAACTCCATTCATTCATCCATAAATCGCTTCTTTCTTTTCTTTCTCTCAAATCCATCCTGCAATCGATCGATCATGAAGAATTTGTTAAAAAATCCTTTCACTCGTAAAACTACTACAAAGAGCAACGGTGGAGAAGAAGATAAGCTTTCTCATGTCAACAGCAGGTTTTCAACAAATTCGACGTTAACGGCGACGGTAAGATCTCGCCGTCGGAGCTCGGATCGATTATCGGCAGCCTGAGTCACCGGCCATCGGAACAGGAGTTGGAGAACATGATCACGGAACTGGACGGCGACGGCGACGGATTCATCGATCTGAACGAGTTCATCGAGTTGAACACGAAGTGGATCGGTTACTCGGAGCTGTTGGAGAATCTGAAAGGTGCGTTTTCTGTTTTTGACGCCGATAAAAACGGGTGGATTACGGTGGATGAGTTGAGAAGTTTGGGGGAGGAATTTAGTACCGGTGATTGCCGGAAGATGATCGCCGGCGTGGATCGGGACGGCGACGGGAGGATTAGTTTTGAGGAGTTCAAGGTGATGATGATGAATGGGATAATTGAAGGTCAAAACCAGTCAAACTGAATTGAATTTTTTGAGATTTTTTATTAATTACGTATTGTGAAACTTTTGGGAACAAATTATTTAGGGTGAGGATAAATGTACCAAGATAGTTTGATAAATATACCAACTTTAGTCAAAAAGCATTTAATTATGAGGTAATGATTACATTTTTCTTAAAACTTTCATTTCTCACTCTAATTTTTATTGGATAAATGCTTTTTTAATTTTAATTTTTACAAAAGGGTTTTTATAAATATTATCTATTTTTTTTAATAGCAAGTTATTGAAAAACCCTAGCAAGTTTCTTTTTATCATATTTTTTTACAAAATATTTTTTTAATTAAAAATTAACTACTTTTTTAACAGCAATTTATTAAAAAACTCTTTATATTATAACTTTTTATAAAAGACTCGTTCACAATATTATCTAATTCTTTTGCTAATGTTTTCTTTTTACAATATTAATGCTAACTTTTTACAAAAGACTTTTTACAATATTATCTATTCTTTTTACAATATTAATGGAAACCAAATTAAGAACTAAAATTTTGACAAAAAGCTAAAATGCTAAATGGACATAAACTAATATGAACCAAAATTCGACAGAGGCAATCGCATATTTTGATATTGAGATGGTAATCTTTTCCCATCATCACGATAGATTTAAAATAGTAAAATATATAAAAAGAAATAAATATAGAAAAAGTAAGAGAGAAGACAGTAAAGTAATTAAAAATAAAAAAACATTAAAAATACCAATTTTAATAAATAAGTTTTCAAATACACTATAATAGTAAATAAAATTAAAAATTACACTCTTTTGGTTTAAGTTTCTAAATAAGTTTATAAATAGAGGGGTTTTAATGCTTCATTAATTAATTATAAATTATAAATGATTAGTTTAGTATTTAATCTATATAGAGTAGGGTGTAATGTAAATAACAACACCCAATCACATTTTGTTGATACTAAAAACAATAACAAAAAAGTAAAAAGTAGTTGACCTCTTGGTATATTTAACAATACCCATTATTTACTAAATTCAAAAAGAACAAAATTAAATATAAACCCTTCTTTTTATCTTCTTTTGCCTTGTTCAACAAGCTAGCTAATGTTTGTTACTCTGTTATCATTTTAAATTTTTGTTATGGTTCAAAAAGATAAAGATGATTTAATTTTATAAAACTGAAAAAAAAAACAAAAAAATAGTGAAAAGCGAAGAGATGAGTTTCTGTTTTTTTGTTCGAGCTTACTTTATGTGGTCTCAAAGTTGGTCGATCGTATCTCAATCGACAATCTAAAAGGTTTGATTTTGACAGTTTGGCACTTTGGCTAATCAGAAAATATAAACTTAATATCAGAGAATCAAGAATCGAAATTTAATAGTTGTAGATTACTTCTCATAGTAGATTTGGTTAGTTATGTTTCATAAATACAATATTTATTATATACATTCATACTATATTAATATAATGTATATTAATAATTATATACTAGTAGGGTACCCGCGCGTTGCAGCGGGCGATAGTTTATAGTGCATTATTTGTAATCTGTTAACACGTTTGGTGGCGACGATAATTTACAATGCGATAATCGATATTCGGTTATGTTGGCGTGATTTTAATTTATAATGTGGTAATGCGCATTCGACAGCGACGGTAATTTACAAGTCTCATTATATAGGGTGCGACTTGCGCGGTTAATTCTACAACCTGCGCATTTGGTTCTACAACCCTTTCCCTCACGTGAAACATCGAGCTTACTTTCACCCAAACCATCAACTTCGAACTTACTTTCTTGCCACACTACTTCCGTTGATAATCTTAATGACCAAGTTGACAATTGACATCCTGCAACTTTAATGCATTTGTTACATCAATAAGGAAAGTTGGACCTATCATCATTTATGAATTAAATTATGAAAAATAAACCATAATTTGACCTTGTCCTTTTTGATCCATTTGTCTAACTCACAGGTACAAAGATTATTAAATTTTACATATATAAATCCCATGATCTTAAAGCTAATGTAGAATAGGCTTTTTTAAATTCTACAAATAGCAATTATCCAGAAATCGATACCTGTAAGAGACTTGCGGCGACAAGAATTTGGTAAAACAAATGCGTAAATTTTGTAAACCTAATCTTGGTTGAAATGGGTCAGCCACCTACAAAACACACAATGACATTTTTTTAAGTTACCCTGCACATAAATATTGCACAATATATGTACAATACTCTTTTAACTTTTAAGTAAACCAATATAAAGGAGCATACAAATGCTACAGTATTATGTAATTAGCTTTAATCATGTCTAAATAGAAAAGATAAAGCTCATGAATAAGTGTCCTCTGCGATTGTGACCTAAACTTGGAAGGAAATAGATACACGTTCAACCACCTCATGGAAATGATTCAATGCATCTTACTTTATAATGCAAAGAGTTTCCATTTGAAAAAAAAAATCATGTCATATATGCATTCTTCTTTGTAAGGAAGATCATAGCACGTTAGGTGACCTTATTCTTTTATTTTGTAATTATCCAAATAAGCAGCTTGGTCCTAGAAGTCAAACTTCCAAACCAATGGCCGTATATATTTGGGTAATAATTACCATTCTGGGCTCTTCATTATGAAATAAATTTTGAAACTCCTATAAACCTTATGTAAAAAGAATCACAAAGACCCTTTTTTACCTGAGGAGACCATTTTAGTTCCACGCATAACCCTCTCTTCATTAAGCTAAAAAATTAAGCAAGGAGCAAATCAGTATTTTGTAATAAAAGCATGAATGAGGAAGACTAATTCATGATTCCAGCAAACAAAGAAACATAAACAAAAAGTGAAACTTACACAACCTTTCCATAATATACATCGCTGCTTATTAAAATTGTTTATCTTCTTAAGGCAACTACAAACCACTTATCCAAAAGAACCATAAAGATCTTATTCCACTCACAGTTACTCATATAAGCAGTTTAGATAAGCAAATGCAAACATCTTAAACCTTAACAAGACCAACAAACACACCTCAAACCTCTCTGAAGTTGTATGTAAAGTAAATCAAGCTAAACAAATAGACAAAAAAAAAACAAACCAACAGTAATTAGTGAGATTAGTTTAATGAAATTTAGAATTCATTATTATCAGGAAGAAAACTGAACTGGCAGTGACCATATGCTTATCATTTTCCAGGTCTATATAATCCTGTCAGTAGATAATTAACTTGGTGAAAATTTTAAAATAATAGTTATAGTTGCAGGCAAGCGCATACATGAAATTAATATTCATGTACTGAAAAGGTTTATAAAGTAAAACTGATGAAATAAATTGTAAGTTCAAAATAATACTGGTTTACAAACTAAGTAGTCATAATTTCATCATCTTCAGAGAGTCAAATATATATAAACAGTGGATTCTTTTTATTTAGCCATAAACAGGCCAACAAATGTGGAATTAAAAATCAAAATGGGTCGGAAACGCCTTACATCAAAATTTATACATATAAGTTTGAGGATGACATAAACAATTAAGCAAGTTGAGCACCACCAGAATTTAAAAAACATATGGATTAATATTATCCGGTTCAAAGACACGGACTAAAAATGTGATTTTCCTTGGAGGCAGAGATTTTGTAAAACTAAAAAAATCATATCAAAAACTCCTATTTTACTCTTCCAATCATGAAATGTGTGAATATTTATTAAATTGTATTCATGAGGGGGACCCTTTACATGAAGTCATTGTGCAACTCATTATGGTTATGAAAACTCATTATGGTTATGAAATAGGAGTAAACATACACACCTATATTGACATGGGTGAAACAACCTAAAATACGGTGAATTAATATTAAGCAAACCAAGATGCAGAACTTAAACGAAATTGACTTTTGGAAACCATTGATCAACCAAGATTCCTGTTTTAAACCTGACAAACATTGATTAGTTACCATGACCAGACCTGTATGGACATCAAATTTCGGCAACAAAACAATACATCTAAGATTATAAAAAGAGAGTAAGGCGTTACCGGACTCAGTAAGAGGTTATCAAACAACCCCTAAAAGTGGCTTTGAACATCAAATAGTGGCAACAAATGAGGAAACCATACCTGGAATGAAATTTGAACGAATATGAGATCAACATCCTTAAGAAGCCAATTTCAAACACTGAACACCCAAAACCCTACAAAATTAAACACTGTATATACCATTAAATAAGCTCATGAAAATACAATAAAAATACCTCCAACGATCATTTGAACTGTTATGCCACTACCGCTTTTGTAAGCAGAATTTAGCACTAACAACTATATGGGTAATATTCATCATAACATCCTTAAAAAACATTCCAAGGCTTAGATTTTGAGCCGATTGTTTAACCCATGGTAACTGAAATCCTAAAGATACATTCCTGGATTTAAATTTGACATAAAAAGCATACATCAGTGGATTTAGATTTGACATAAAAAAGTTTGAACATAAATTCATTTTAAAATCAAATACAAATAGATTGTTTTTATACAATCAAATCTGAAATTGAAAGCAATACTAAACAAGTCTTGACTGAAGATTCTCATATGTTACTCTTTTAGACAACTAAAACTGAATTAGAAAGAACATATAGATATAACTACAGGGGCCACTTTTCTGTGTTCTCAAATCGTAAAAAATCATACAAATTATGATACCAAATATCACATTGATCAATATGTAAAGTATACACACCATAAAAGAACACAATATCTACCAAAATTACCATTACTACATATCATAAGAAACTTCGTAAATGGCTGCAAGAAATCCCTTTTACAAAAAACACAAATCAGATATCAAGCAAAACTCACTTTATTTTGGATAGAGAAATTAATGAAATTGGTATCATCCAAAACTCTATAAGGAGGTCCCAAAGAAGTGTCGTATGTGAAGAAGAAATCAAAGAAAGCATAAGTTCTGCAAATAACAAATCAAAAAGTTCAAGTCATGAGACATACAAACATGAAGATGTCGGACGTTCGATAGAGTAAAACTTACATGTTTCTAGGGAGATACTCGTTCCTTGGATCCTTTTTATTAGGGTTTAAAACCTCTTCTTTATGCCTTAAAAAAAGTAAGCGATGAGATGATTAGGACAGATTCATGCGATATAAACATTGAGAAATTAAAGAGGAGTGGATTTCAAACCCTAAAATGAGAAGATTTATATTTCTCCGTTGAAAAGAAAAGAGGAGTGGATTTCAAATTTCTTTCAAAGGCCGCTGAAAGAGTAGGAGAGTTAGCGGTCCAATTAAATTGAAAAGCAGGAGGCGTGAGATACTTGTGATGCTCAAACGTGATAATCGAAGGGATAGGCAGATAGATTGCCCAACTAAGAGGAGAGACACTATGGAGATACGTGTTATTCGAGAACAGAAGGAGCATCCATCGAGACTAAAGTTGCTGAACGTCTGTGAGACCAAAATACCCTCGTGCTTTATGCTTCTAAATGGTGAAGGAAGGTTTAAATGTGAGGCTTGCAACACTTGTACATGCTGCATCTTTTATTGTAAGCGTCTTAAAATTAAGCATTTTAATGACGAAAATACCCTAGGGGACCAATATGCATTATATATAGTAATAGATATTACAAAATGTAAAGTTTTTTGTGAGGGAATATACTGTGCAGTTGTAGGCCAATCACATTTTACCATCATATTTCTTTTTACGCGTGGAGTTTGTCTCCTACAACACTTTCTCTGTTGCACGAGTTTTATCATGTACACGCGTTCTCTCTCTCTTCCACCAGTATCATCATCAAGCCGTCCCTTTCTCTCAGATTTGATTACGATCTCAAGCGCTGTCTCTCTCTCCACTCTCCACTCTCCACCTTCGCTACAGTGACACCGGTCTGAAGCCCTTTCTCTCCGCCATTTTCTATCTACAGTCTCGCCGTCGATTTTCTGGTGATGAAGAAACCTAAGAAGAAGCCACGCATCACGCGTCAGTGCCTCATGTTGAAGTAGCAACATCAATTGGTACCATGCTCAGCTCAAGTTGTTCTAAGGATACTAATGTGACTCACCTACTGATATGTTGAGATACACACATGCACGTGAACTTTATTTCATTTTACTTTTGGTTTTATTTATTTACATTTCCCACGTTTGTTTGACTAAGTTGTTGGTTGTTTCTAACTTTCCGTACGATAAGGTAGGGTAGAAGATAGGGTCAAGGTTGTTAGTCATGGACCGTTGGGTCTTTGGTAGTATTTATATTTTTCTGCATTGTACTTGTTTTTCATTCAAGAGTTATTCAATAAACAGAAAGCTTTTCAAGCATATCTCTGAGTTCCTCTCCATTAAAACACAGCTGTGAGTTCTTGAGTGTTGTGTGTGTCACCACTTAATTCATCAAGTGGTATCAGAGCCAGGTTGATCAAGATGTCCGAATTGCAGTTAATCGGTGGTGTGAAGAAGCTCAACAATCAAAACTACAAAGTTTGGGCTACATACTTGTCTTCATACTTGCAAGGACAAGATCTGTGGGAAGTGGTGCAGGGAAACGACACCGTGCCGCCGAGAGAGACCCCAGACGGCTTGTTGAGAAAATGGCGGATTAAGGCTGGAAAAGCTTTGTTTATTTTGAAGACTACGGTAGAGGAAGAGCTCCTTGAACACATCAAGGATGCCACGAGTCCGAAGATGGCATGGGACACTCTAGCCGAAGTGTTATCGAAGAAGAATGATGCTCGTCTTCAACTTCTTGAAAATGAATTGTTAAGTATTACTCAAAAGGAATTGACAATTCCTCAATACTTTAACATGGTCAAGACACTATGTCGGGAGATCGGTGATTTAGATCAACAATCGGTGATAAGTGAGGCCCGCATGAAAAGGATTATCATTCACGGGTTAAAACCCGAGTACCGGAGTTTTGTTGCGGCTGTACAAGGTTGGCCTGCACAACCTTCATTGAGTGAATTTGAAAACTTGTTGGCTAGTCAAGAAGCTTTAGCCAAACAAATGGGGTCTTTAAGTGTTGGCTCTACATCACAAAGTCAGTCACCAAAAGTTGTTGAGGAGGCTTTGTATGCAGAAAGGAAGAAAGACAAGTTTAGACAAAGTTGGCATCAAAAAGGTCAGTACAAAAGCCGTGACAAGTACAAGGGTAATGGTCAAAGTGAAAAGAATACTCCTGGGTCAGAACGTGAAGGCAAGGGAAAAGGTACTCAACCAAATGCTATAATTGTGGTCGTAGGGGGCATTTGGCACGAGACTGTCGTTCTAAATCTACCGAAGAAGGCAACGTAGCGGCCGTACAAACTGAGGAGAGTTGGGATGCCGAAGCATTTATGGCTCAAACTGAAGAGGTGGTTAACTTGGTAGCAAATACAGATCGTCAAAAGAACATGCTAGAAGACTGGATCGTGGACTCGGGATGTTCTAATCATATGACAGGGGATAAAGCTAGACTTCAGAATCCTACCTCCTACGGTGGTAGTCGGGTAGTAGTGATTGCCGATAATTCTAAACTTTCCATTGCTCACATAGGCAATGTCGGTTTTCCATCGGAGAATAGCAAACAAGAATTGGTTTTGAAAGGTGTGTACCATGTCCCTGGAATGAAAAAGAATTTGCTATCTGTTCCACAACTCACCGAAGATGGTCATTACGTACTGTTTGGCCCAAATGATGTTAAGATTTTCAAGAGTTTCGAAACCAAATCAATTCCAATTCTTCAAGGGCAGAAGACGAACACCGTGTATGTTTTGAATGCGGAGTCAGCGTATGTTGGAAAGACCAAGCGCAATCAAACAGCTGATCTGTGGCACCAACGATTAGGTCATGTGGGATACGAAAAATTGGGCCTAATGATGGAGAAAAGCCTTGTAACAGGGCTGCCAAACTTGGAAGTCAATAAAGGCATTATTTGTGGAGGATGCCAATTTGGTAAAGCTACTCAGTTGCCTTTTAAAAGATCAGATTTTCATTCTTCTGCTCCTCTAGAACTTGTCCACTCTGATGTCTTTGGTCCCGTAAAACAACCATCGATGCAAGGTATGAGATATATGGTTACCTTTATTGATGATCACTCTCGGTTTGTTTAGACTTATTTTATGAAAGAAAAGTCAGAAGTGTTCTCGAAGTACAAGGAGTTCGAGCTAGATGCAGAAACAATGACGGGGTGTACCGTCAAGTGCCTGCGTTCTGATAATGGAGGAGAGTACTTGGATGCTGAGTTCAGTGCATACTTGAAAACAGAAGCGGGTCAAGCGACAATTAACGTGCTCTAATACACCGCAACAGAACGGGGTCTCGGAGAGGAAGAATAGGCATCTAGGGGAGGTCCCGAGAAGCCTTATTCATGACAAAAACTTACCGGGCCGTTTCTGGGCAGAGGCGATGAGAACTGCGGGTTATGTGATCAACAGATTACCATCACAAAACCTCAAATATGTCTCTCCACTCGAGAAGCTGACCGGAATGAAACCAAATGTAAGTCATTTTCGAGTTTTCGGTTGCGTTTATTATGTCTTTGTTCCGAGTCATCTCCGTCATAAGATGGAGAAGAAGGCCGTTCGGTGAATTTTTGTAGGTTATGATCCGGAAAGAAAAGGTTGGCGATGTTGTGAGCCTAACAGTGGGAAGATATATGTGTCGCGAAATGTAATTTTTGATGAAAACTCATCGTGGTGGTCCGAAGATAACAAGACGTTGCCGGATAAGATTGAATTAAAGGATGAACTTGAGTCGTCCAAAGTCATTCTTAATCTTGCTGATGATGAACTAGAGATTGAAGAACCTGATGCACAGGTCTCAAATGATGCTGAAAACAGTGAACCGTCTCCGGGTTCTACTCCTGTTCCTAGAAGGTCGCAACGGGTACGTAAACCTAATCAAAAATATGCTAATATGGCTATTGTGGAAGATGTTTTATGTGAACCAGTAACTTATGAAGAGGCATGTATGAAGCAAGAATGGATTTCAGCAATGAAAGAGGAGATCAATGCACTGACTAGTAACCAAACATGGGAACTTATTCCCAAACCAAGTGATGCAACAGTCGTCTCATGCAAGTGGGTTTATAAGTTGAAGCATAAGCCTGATGGTTCAATTCAAAGGTACAAGGCACGGTTAGTAGCTCGGGGTTTCTCACAAACATACGGTGTGGACTATGAAGTCACGTTCAGTCCAGTGGCGAAGTTGACTACTATACGGGGATTATTAGCCGTAGCGGTGAGCAAACGGTGGAAGTTATGGAAAATGGACGTCAACAACGCATTTCTATATGGTGATCTCGACCATGTCATCTTCATGGACCAACCTTTGGGGTTCATAGATCAAGATCACCCGGAGTATGTTTGTAAGTTAAAGAAGGCAATTTATGGATTAAAGCAATCCCCGAGAGCATGGTTTGGCAAAATTGGAGAGTTCCTTGAACAAAATGGGTTCATATTATCCACTACTGATTCTAGTTTGTTTGTTAAAAAGATTGGGAATCAAGTTGTGGTGTTGTTGGTTTATGTTGATGATTTGATTATTACGGGTGATGATGAAGAGGAGATCGCTCAACTCAAAAGTAATTTGTGTATGAGATTCAAAATCAAAGACCTTGGCAAGTTAACACATTTCCTTGGGTTGGAATTGACGTATGTGAAGAATGGGTTCTTACTACATCAACAAAAATATGCTACTGATATAGCAAAAAGATTTGGTATGTCTTCAAGTAAAAATGCAAGTACCCCAACGGAATTAGGCACCAAGTTGTACGTGGAACAAGGGAAGGAAGTCGACGACCCATCGGAGTATAGGCGAATTGTGGGGAGTTTAATTTATCTAACACTAACAAGACCCGATATCTAGTTTATTGTTGGTGTTTTAAGCATGTTTATGCAGTGCCCAAGGAAGCCTCATCTTATTGTTATTCGTCGGGTCTTGCGTTATGTGAAAGGTACCGCATCTCAAGGAATATGGTTCAAGAGGGAGCATGAACCGAAGTTAGTTGGGTATTGCGACGCAGATTATGCTGGCGATTTAAATGAAAGAAGGTCTACGTCTGGGTATGTTTTCAAATACGGGTCGAGCCCGATTTCATGGTGTAGCAAACGGCAACCGACCGTGTCACTTTCTACTACAGAAGTGGAGTATCGTGCAGCCGTTGTTGCTGCACAGGAGTGCGTTTGGCTAGTCCGTGTTGAAGGATTTGAATCAGCATGTTGATTATCCAGTTACGATGTTTTGTGACAACAATTCGGCAATCAAACTTGCAGAAAATCCCGTGTTCCATGCTCGTACTAAGCATATAGAAATCCATTATCATTTCATCCGCGAGAAAGTACTAAATGGTGAAATAAAGATGGTATGGATCGATACTAAAGAGCAGCTCGCAGACTTGTTTACAAAAAGTCTTAGCTATCCCAAACTGGTTAAGTTGTGCAATGAAATGGGAGTTGGAGAATCTGATGTTGAGAGGGAGTGTTGAAGTAGCAACATCAATTGGTACCATGCGCAGCTCAAGTTGTACCAAGGATACTAATGTGACTCACCTACTGATATGTTGAGATACACACATGCACGTGAACTTTATTTCATTTTACTTTTGGTTTTATTTATTTACATTTCCCACGTTTGTTTGACTAAGTTGTTGGTTGTTTCTAACTTTCCGTACGATAAGGTAGGGTAGAAGATAGGGTCAAGGTTGTTAGTCATGGACCGTTGGGTCTTTGGTAGTATTTATATTTTTCTGCATTGTACTTGTTTTTCATTCAAGAGTTATTCAATAAACAGAAAGCTTTTCAAGCATATCTCTGAGTTCGTCTCCATTAAAACACAGCTGTGAGTTCTTGAGTGTTGTGTGTGTCACCACTTAATGCATCACCTCAATCGTCGAAGAACACCACGGTGGCTAGCACAAGTCAGTGGTGATGCTTCTGTCACCACCATCTCTCCTTCATCGGAGCGCAAGCGTCGTCAACGGTGGCGTGCCGACGGTGATACTTTATGGATTCGTACAAAACAACACCTTCGCAACCTCTGGTGCGCCATTTCTTCTATTTATTTTCGATTGAGTCTTTTTCTGTGTTCTTTGGGCCAAATATGTTTTAGATATTCCTGTTGGTGTGCCCCCGACGTTTTCTAATAACCTATTTTCACGTGGTATCTAATTTTGGTGATCTTGAACAATTGGACTAGAATGTTGTGTGCGTGACTTTGAAACTGTGAATCATACAAATTTGTTTGACTTTGTGAATGACATTTCATCTTCATTTATATGTTTTGTAATTCAGCTTTAATTCACCTAAAAGTTTATTGTTTTGTGTGGTGTGTTTTTGGTAATGGAGATTGAGTCTGCTTAATACTGATATGTATGATTTATTTGATTCAGCCTAATATATATCTATGCATAGCTTTTATGGTATTTCAGGTTTATTTACCATTGATTTTGAGTCCAGGTCTGTGTTTGTTTGTTCTAAACACATTAGGTTTTTTTTATGATTTCAAATACAGTGCAGAATTGATGGTGTTTTTTGATTTGCTTGATTATTTCAAATATGGGTTTTGTTTTTTGTAAACACATACCTGTATTTTGCTTTCCTGCACAAGTCCCACGATTTGGTGGTGTTGTTATGATATGCTGGCTTACTATCTCAGGCTCCTTCAGTTGATCTTCTCTATTTAATTTGAATCTGTTAACTTATGGCTGCCACAGAGAAAGAGGGATTAGGAGACTGAGAATAAAAACCTAAATAAAACATCATTGGAGTCATCTGTGGTGAAAGTGCGGTGAAGGTCTTCAAGGGTAAGTATTTGAATATGTTATTTTGTTTCTTGACTGGCTGAGTTACATGACATGCGACTGTTTAGGCCAATGACAGAATTTTTGTTTATCCGTTGGTAATTTGTCGTTATAACCCGGTTGGTGATGAGTTTGTGTTCCGTGAGTGACTTTCTCATTAAACTTTACACGTACCTTAAAAACACTGGCTCAACCATTCCAATGTTATATACTGCTGCTAACTACAACCTACAATTAAACTACAACATAACATTAGCACCCATTTCTTTCCAAACAAATTTGCATATTTGTAATAGTAGAAACTCAACAACCCATCAAAACTTAACCATGGAGACTATGCATTAATCTTTAGCTGCCATGATCACTTTTTGTTAATTATAGAATCGATAGAAGGATGATTTAAGAATATCAACTTAATTTCAAGAACTTTGTACACTGCCACTCAATTAGCAGAAAATTAAAAACAGTAACTAAATCAACAAAGAGTTTGGTAACTAGCATTTAAGTTTGATCGATAACCTATTTGGTTTACATTCAAATATCCGAGAGTCATATTTATCCTTAGCTTTAATTTAAATGTATGAATAAATGTGGATTTTTTGGTTCCTCTATAGTTTAGCTACAGTAGAAAGAAGCAAATTATAATACTTTTTGTATTTTTATTTTCTCAATGTTGGTTTTGCAGGGGGATTGTGAGTAGATCCATGTGGTGATGCTTAGGGGAATTCTTAGTAGATTTCTGAGAACTTCAGGTAGATTTAAATTTGATGTTTTATTGGTTTTATAGTTCCATAATAAACATACCATTTACGAAACATAAATTTAGCATAAGTATCGGGTAAGGACTACATATAAGGTATGTTACCTGCCTTTGCCATTTTAAACTAGACCCAAGTTATGATTATTTTCATTGCATTAACTTAACTGCAGTAGCTTGGATCTTACATAAGATCAAGGTAAATCTTAACAAGGTATGCATTTGAATGAATTTGCACTCCATAGAAACTGGTTTGTTGTAATATCTAACTGGGTTTTACCTTTCTTTCTTTTTTATGTAGGGATGCTTTCTTTCCCCTAATGGGTTTTCCTTTACCCTCTCAATTTAATTAGAAAATGGTTTCCCATAAATTATTTCCATTTTAATTCCCTGAAGCTAAAATTGTTCTTAGATGTGATTATATGCTATAAAGTGTTTTTTCTGGCCAGATCTAAGTGTTTTGAACATGTTTGGTTGCAGAAAAGTGAGGATGCACATGATGAATATAAGATAGTGGTTAACAATCCTAATCAGCTATTTTAACATGTTTGGTTGCAAAGAAGTGAGGATAGGTCCATCCGTACAGGTTCATACACCCACTGGTGAGTTACAATAATAGAATCACAATGTATGATCATGAATAGAAGTTTAGTGATTATCATTATGTTTGGTCATACACCTTTTTATTACTCTTACAAAAATGTAGGGCCAACTCACTTATACTATGAGAAAAATGAGGATGTTTTTAAAGGTCTTTAATGTTAATTTTTAGAGTGACACCCATGGAAGAAAGAAGTCTAGAACGTCTCTTAGAAAATAATGTTTTTTTTTAAACTAATTTTGATAAACATACATGTTTTTGTTATTGGTATCTTAAGAAAATGAGTCATTAAAAAAACTGAACTGGATTGGTTTTCAATTGTAAAGAGTAAATTGGTCTCATTAGGGTGATTGTAATACCCACCCCGAGCTAGCTCGGGAGAGGGTTTGGGAGGCTCGGGATCGCGGGAACACCATGACGGAGTTCTCGGGAGAGGTGCGCGGGAGAGGTGCTCGGGGCTGGGGCACCGAGAGAAGAGAGCTCGGGAGAGAGGTAAAAAGTGTGGGTCCCCCTACTTTTTAAAGAGTTTGGGGTCTTGGGATGCTCGGGAACACCATGACGGGTAAAAAGTGTGGCTCGGGGAGGTTGCTCGGGATGCTTGGGGTCGCGGGGTCGCGGGGTGGGTATTACCATTACCCTTATAATTATGACAATTTGTGACTAAGCTTTGAGTGAGTTATCTAAGTAAAGTTTTTTTTCTTTAGCCCAACTTATACATTCTGATTTGGGTAATCTTTCATCTTTTTCATCAGTTTGACTTTGCTAAAAGATGTTTGCAAGATTTATTTAGAAAACTGCTTTGCTAAACTTGAGTCACATAGTTTAAGCATTTTGTCGTTTTTGTTACGATTTTTACATACATTTTTAGTTGGATTTTGATCACTTATGTATTAGTGCAGGTTTCTATTAGCGGATATTATTTTAGTATTGATTTGATTTATTATTATCCGTTTATTATTGTTATCTTTTCCTAAATTAGTGGGGTTAGGAATATTATTTATTTGGAACTTTGTATTCTCTTTTGCAATCAATGAAATTATCAAAGATTTCATGTAATCAGAGCATTTTTTTCTCCTAAACCCTAGCCTCCCTCAAATCGGACGACGCCATGGTTGAGACCGCCGGCGACAAACCGTCCTCCTCCAATGCTTCCGATCATAAGCCCCTTCATCCGGCCTTCACGGCTTCCAATATTCATCTACGCATCCGAACCCTAGATGGCAAGAAAACCTCTTACACAAACTGGGTGAAACTCTTCAAAAATCACCTAAAAATTTACAAGCTTTTGCACCACATCGATGAGACACCTGCTCCTGCCGCCGACGATCCGACCTTCGAAACCTGGGCTGAGTTAGATGCCCTGGTTCTCCAGTGGATCTACGGAACGATTTCCGATGATCTCCTTCCTCGGGTCATCGCGGATGACACCATCGCGAGAAAAGCCTGGGTCCAACTCCAAGATATCAACCACAACAACAAACACGCCCGTGCGGCGACCTACGAGCAACAATTCTCCAACCTCCGCCTAGCCTCCCGTGTCAACTTTAATGATTATTGCCAGAAATTAAAAGACTTGGCCACGCAACTTGGTGACATTGACCAGCCCGTCTCCGAAAGTCGGCTTGTCATCCAGATGGTTCGTGGCCTACCCGCCGAGTATGACACGGTCGGGGCCATTATCAACCAACAATGCCCTAAATGGGATGAAGCGAGGGGCATGGTGGAGGCCGAACAACAGCGCCAAGCCGCCAGGTCCGAACCTTCTCGTGATACGGCCCTCACAACGTCTCAATCCTCGCCCCCCCCCGGAACTACCAAGACCCGAACGGACGTTCGCCTTACCCTAACGGATATCGGGGCAACAATTATGACCCCGTCAAAGCGGCGCGCGGACGGGGACGCGGCGGAACAGGGGGACGGCCGTCCGGGAACACCAGTCGTGGAGGCAGCCGAGCAACTGTAATGGCGGTGCTGGTTACCAGCCTGCGTCACCTGCTGGCCTTTTGGGTCCCTATCCCAACAACACTCTTGGGCCTAGAGGTGGCTCCTTCCAACAGGCTATCACCGGCCCAACTTCATACCCTCAATGGACACCGCCACCCAGCCCATTTCCCACAAACCCGGTCCAGTTTACTCCTCATCAGGCCCACATGATTTTACATAACCAACCGAGTTCTGTGGCTCCTCCCGGTTATACTTTCGTCCCGCAGCAGCAGACCGGTCTCAGTGCCCTCTCTCCGCACGACATAGGTACCGCCATGACTTCCTTGAACATTCACTCCGGCGACCAAGGACAATGGATTATGGATTCGGGCGCCTCCTCGCACATTACCTCGGACCCAGGTAACATTAAAGTTTATAGTTCTTTACCTGTAAATCCTATTTTTGTTGGCAATGGTACGATTTTGCCCATTAGTGGTTCTGGACAAGGCTTTTACCATACTCCTAATAAAACCTATCACCTTAACCACCTGGTCCACGCCCCAAATGTTATAAAAAATCTCATTTCTGTTCGTAAATTTACAACTGATAACCAAGTTTCAATTGAGTTTGACCCTTCTGGTTTTTCTTTGAAGGACCTCAAGGATGGGCGACTGCTTTCCCGCCACAATAGCAGTGGAGACTTGTACCCGATCACTCCAACCGGTACTTCTCTCGTCGCCGCTTCCGCTCCAGCTCCATGGCATAGTCGTCTCGGCCATCCGGGATCGAACGTGCTTCACTATCTTAGTCGTTTCTTTTCGTTTAAAAATAATGAGAATGTTGATTCCTTCGTTTGTAAGTCGTGTCAGGTGTCAAACAGTAAACGTTTGCCGTTTCATGATTCTATTTCTCAGACTTTTAATGCATTTGATATTATACACTGTGATTTGTGGACCTCTCCCATTATCAGTAATTCTGGTTATAAGTATTATATGGTTCTAATTGACAACTTCACCAACTTCGTTTGGGTTTATCCGTTACGATATAAATCTGAAACCTTTCAAAACTTTGCCAAATTCCACAAATTTGTTCAAACTCAATTCCAACGACACATCAAAACTTTTCAATGCGATTTGGGGGGCGAATTTGACAACAACGAATTCAAACAATTCGCAAATACCCATGGCCTTGTTTTTCGTTTTTCCTGCCCTCAAACTTCTCAACAAAATGGGAAGTCTGAGCGTATGATTCGGCGGCTAAACGACATCGTTCGTGCGTTATTACATCACGCACACCTCCCATCCAAATTTTGGGTCGAGGCTCTCCATGCCGCCTCGTACCTCCACAACATCCTTCCCACAAAGAAGCTCAACTACTATACCCCTGCCTTTGCTCTTTACCGTCGCCACCCGACCTACGATCACTTACGTGTGTTCGGGTGTGCGTGCTACCCAAACCTCTCGGCCACCCAACAAAACAAACTTACCCCTCGATCTCTTCAATGTGTTTTCCTCGGCTATCCTCCTGATTTTCGAGGTTATAGGTGCTACGACCCCCAGACCGGTCGTGTCTACTTATCTTGTAACACCCCAATATTTCCGTCTAGGTAATTACGTATCTTATTATATTTACCTATGTGTTTTTATTATGAATATGTGTTAGGAAATAATGTTATATGAATAAACACATGCTTATATGATAAAAATGATGAACGGATTTAGAAATGATAAAACATGAATAATTACATGTTTTAATTGAAGATATATGTGCAAATACGTGCTTAAATAGTAAACGAATGAATCATAAGTGTCCCGACACTTAGAAGTTATTGAAAATATATCTTGAAATGATTTCCTAACATGAAATGATAAGTATACTAAAGTATGAGGGGCTAAAACATAATTTTACAATAGTAAATAAATAGATATATATAAGTATATATATATTACCGAACGTATCCCGGGCCTTAGAAACCCTAGAAAATATTAGAAATATGTTCCCTAATGTTTTGGGGCATAAAATAACAAAACTATCAAAGTTTAAGGGCCTAGAATGCAATTAATAGAACTAGAAGGACTAAAAATGTAAAATACAAAAATCTGCCCAGGAACACACTGGATCGCGTATCGCGAGCCACTGCCACCATACCTGCGCGATACGCGAGGTACTCACCTGCAGCAGAAACGTATTTGGCTCGTTTTTGAGCCACGTCTCTTTACTTGGCCGCCAAAATTCGACTTCTACGCGTCAGATTTGAAAGGTTAGTCACCATATACACCTGGAGGGCATCAAGACGAAGCCAACCACTATAGATAGTCGATCGAACATCCATTCTAACTCACCAATTTCTCATTTCTTTCACCTAAAAACCCTAGTTCGTCCCAGCCCCTTCTTGATCAAAATTCTCCCAAACGACGAAGAGTTTTAAGCTGAGATTCTGCAGTTCTTCATTTGTTGGTAAGATCTAAAATAACCTCTTTCAGTTTTTGATAATATTGCCTCTAAGTATGATTTTTAAAACTAATTAGGGTTCTTAAGCTTGTTTTGTCAAAATCGGGTGATTGGGTGGGAATTAGGGTCTGAATTTTTGTAGGTAATCCTAATTTAATGTGTTTTAAGAAAGCCCTAAGTTTATTTCACAATTGGAAAAGGTTTGGTAAAGGTTTTGTTAACGGATCAAAATTAGGGTAATTTACTCCGATGCTTCTTATTTAGGTTTAGGTTGTGTGTTGATGCAACGAGGTAAGGTAATTGCCTACGCGTCACGACAACTAAAACCTAATGAGACAAACTATCCAACTCACGATCTAGAGTTGGCAGCCGTCGTGTTTGCTCTCAAAATATGGAGGCATTATTTGTACGGAGTAAAATGCACCATCTACACTGATCATAAGAGCCTAAAGTACTTCTTCGAGCAGAAGGATCTTAATATGAGGCAGCGTAGCTGGTTAGAATTAATCAAGGATTACGACTGTGAGATTATGTATCATCCAGGAAAAGCAAACGTTGTTGCAGACGCTTTAAGCAGAAAGGATGAACATCCACCTCTTCGAACATTGTCGTATAGATTAATTGTTACTCCTGATTTCCTTCTCCAACTTCGTAACGAGCAGCATGAAGCCCTCAAGGAAGAAAACATCAAGAAGGAAAGAATGGTCGGCCATGCTGAAAGCTTAGAAGAAAACGAGTACGGAGTGAAGATTCGATTCGGTAGAATGTGGGTACCACTCACTGGTGGATTTCGCGCCAAGATAATGGACGAAGCACACAAATCACGTTACTCAATCCATCCAGGTTCCACGAAAATGTACCACGATCTGAAGAAAGACTACTGTTGGCCAGGAATGAAGTTCAACGTCATGCAGTACGTCAATAGATGTTTAACCTGCGCGAAGGTTAAAGCCGAACATCAAAAACCATACGGGAAGTTACAACCTTTGGAACTTCCAGAATGGAAATGGGAACATATTACCATGGATTTCATAACCAAGCTACCAAAAACAGCTAAAGGTCATGACACCATTTGGGTGATAGTGGATAGATTAACAAAGAGTGCTCACTTCTTACCCATTCACGAAAAGCATTCTTCAGAAATGTTAGCCAAAATCTTTATTAAAGAAATCATCGCACGCCACGGAGTTCCAGTGACTATCGTCTCAGATAGAGACACTCGATTCACTTCGCGTTTCTGGAAGAAATTCCATGAGAATATGGGTGCGAGATTGCACATTAGCACGGCATATCATCCTCAGACAGACGGCCAGAGCGAAAGAACGATTCAAACTCTAGAGGATATGCTACGTGCTTGTATTATCGACTTCGGAGGAAGCTGGGATGATCACTTACCATTAGCAGAGTTCTCCTACAACAACAGTTATCATTCGAGTATAGGTATGCCGCCTTACGAGATGTTGTATGGTAGGAGATGCAGAACTCCTGTATGTTGGGGTGAAGTCGGCCAGCGAGAGATAGGAAGCAAAGAAACAATCGAGAATATGGCTCATGATCTCGACATAATCAAAGCACGACTGAAGGCTGCACAGGATCGACAGAAGTCCTACGCTGATAAAAGAAGAAGGCCAATCGAATTCCATGTTGGAGACTATGTTCTGTTGAAAGTTTATCCATGGAAGAACATTATTCGTTTTCGCAAGAGGGGTAAGCTAGGTCCGAGATATGTTGGACCTTTCAAAATCTCCAAACGTGTTGGAGAAGTCGCTTATCGTTTAGATCTGCCCGAGGAATTGTCTGGAATCCACCCAACATTCCATGTATCACATTTAAGAAAATGTGTGGCGGATGAGTCAGAAATTGTGCCGCTAGAGGAAATAGAAGTAAACGACAAATTATCCTATATAGAGCGACCAGTTGCTATTTTAGATCGCAGTGAGAGGAAACTTCGAAATAAAGTAGTTCCTATCGTTAGAGTGCAGTGGATGCACAGGAAAGGTTCTGAGTCAACCTGGGAAAGGGAAGATGAAATGAGAGAGTCTCATCCCGAGTTATTCTCGAGTTGAGCAAGTTTCGAGGACGAAACCCTTTTAAGGGGGAGAGAGTTGTAACACCCCAATATTTCCGTCTAGGTAATTACGTATCTTATTATATTTACCTATGTGTTTTTATTATGAATATGTGTTAGGAAATAATGTTATATGAATAAACACATGCTTATATGATAAAAATGATGAACGGATTTAGAAATGATAAAACATGAATAATTACATGTTTTAATTGAAGATATATGTGCAAATACGTGCTTAAATAGTAAACGAATGAATCATAAGTGTCCCGACACTTAGAAGTTATTGAAAATATATCTTGAAATGATTTCCTAACATGAAATGATAAGTATACTAAAGTATGAGGGGCTAAAACATAATTTTACAATAGTAAATAAATAGATATATATAAGTATATATATATTACCGAACGTATCCCGGGCCTTAGAAACCCTAGAAAATATTAGAAATATGTTCCCTAATGTTTTGGGGCATAAAATAGCAAAACTATCAAAGTTTAAGGGCCTAGAATGCAATTAATAGAACTAGAAGGACTAAAAATGTAAAATACAAAAATCTGCCCAGGAACACACTGGCTCGCGTATCGCGAGCCACTTCCACCATACCTGCGCGATACGCGAGGTACTCACCTGCAGCAGAAACGTATTTGGCTCGTTTTTGAGCCACGTCTCTTTACTTGGCCGCCAAAATTCGACTTCTACGCGTCAGATTTGAAAGGTTAGTCACCATATACACCTGGAGGGCATCAAGACGAATCCAACCACTATAGATAGTCGATCGAACATCCATTCTAACTCACCAATTTCTCATTTCTTTCACCTAAAAACCCTAGTTCGTCCCAGCCCCTTCTTGATCAAAATTCTCCCAAACGACGAAGAGTTTTAAGCTGAGATTCTGCAGTTCTTCATTTGTTGGTAAGATCTAAAATAACCTCTTTCAGTTTTTGATAATATTGCCTCTAAGTATGATTTTTAAAACTATGCTAAAATTAGGGTTCTTAAGCTTGTTTTGTCAAAATCGGGTGATCGGGTGGGAATTAGGGTCTGAATTTTTGTAGGTAATCCTAATATAATGTGTTTTAAGAAAGCCTTAAGTTTATTTCACAATTGGAAAAGGTTTGGTAAAGGTTTTGTTAACGGAATAAAATTAGGGTAATTTACTCCGATGCTTCTTATTTAGGTTTAGGTTGTGTGTTGATGCAACGAGGTAAGGTAATTGCCTACGCGTCACGACAACTAAAACCTAATGAGACAAACTATCCAACTCACGATCTAGAGTTGGCAGCCGTCGTGTTTGCTCTCAAAATATGGAGGCATTATTTGTACGGAGTAAAATGCACCATCTACACTGATCATAAGAGCCTAAAGTACTTCTTCGAGCAGAAGGATCTTAATATGAGGCAGCGTAGCTGGTTAGAATTAATCAAGGATTACGACTGTGAGATTATGTATCATCCAGGAAAAGCAAACGTTGTTGCAGACGCTTTAAGCAGAAAGGATGAACATCCACCTCTTCGAACATTGTCGTATAGATTAATTGTTACTCCTGATTTCCTTCTCCAACTTCGTAACGAGCAGCATGAAGCCCTCAAGGAAGAAAACATCAAGAAGGAAAGAATGGTCGGCCAGGCTGAAAGCTTAGAAGAAAACGAGTACGGAGTGAAGATTCGATTCGGTAGAATGTGGGTACCACTCACTGGTGGATTTCGCGCCAAGATAATGGACGAAGCACACAAATCACGTTACTCAATCCATCCAGGTTCCACGAAAATGTACCACGATCTGAAGAAAGACTACTGTTGGCCAGGAATGAAGTTCAACGTCATGCAGTACGTCAATAGATGTTTAACCTGCGCGAAGGTTAAAGCCGAACATCAAAAACCATACGGGAAGTTACAACCTTTGGAACTTCCAGAATGGAAATGGGAACATATTACCATGGATTTCATAACCAAGCTACCAAAAACAGCTAAAGGTCATGACACCATTTGGGTGATAGTGGATAGATTAACAAAGAGTGCTCACTTCTTACCCATTCACGAAAAGCATTCTTCAGAAATGTTAGCCAAAATCTTTATTAAAGAAATCATCGCACGCCACGGAGTTCCAGTGACTATCGTCTCAGATAGAGACACTCGATTCACTTCGCGTTTCTGGAAGAAATTCCATGAGAATATGGGTGCGAGATTGCACATTAGCACGGCATATCATCCTCAGACAGACGGCCAGAGCGAAAGAACGATTCAAACTCTAGAGGATATGCTACGTGCTTGTATTATCGACTTCGGAGGAAGCTGGGATGATCACTTACCATTAGCAGAGTTCTCCTACAACAACAGTTATCATTCGAGTATAGGTATGCCGCCTTACGAGATGTTGTATGGTAGGAGATGCAGAACTCCTGTATGTTGGGGTGAAGTCGGCCAGCGAGAGATAGGAAGCAAAGAAACAATCGAGAATATGGCTCATGATCTCGACATAATCAAAGCACGACTGAAGGCTGCACAGGATCGACAGAAGTCCTACGCTGATAAAAGAAGAAGGCCAATCGAATTCCATGTTGGAGACTATGTTCTGTTGAAAGTTTATCCATGGAAGAACATTATTCGTTTTCGCAAGAGGGGTAAGCTAGGTCCGAGATATGTTGGACCTTTCAAAATCTCCAAACGTGTTGGAGAAGTCGCTTATCGTTTAGATCTGCCCGAGGAATTGTCTGGAATCCACCCAACATTCCATGTATCACATTTAAGAAAATGTGTGGCGGATGAGTCAGAAATTGTGCCGCTAGAGGAAATAGAAGTAAACGACAAATTATCCTATATAGAGCGACCAGTTGCTATTTTAGATCGCAGTGAGAGGAAACTTCGAAATAAAGTAGTTCCTATCGTTAGAGTGCAGTGGATGCACAGGAAAGGTTCTGAGTCAACCTGGGAAAGGGAAGATGAAATGAGAGAGTCTCATCCCGAGTTATTCTCGAGTTGAGCAAGTTTCGAGGACGAAACCCTTTTAAGGGGGAGAGAGTTGTAACACCCCAATATTTCCGTCTAGGTAATTACGTATCTTATTATATTTACCTATGTGTTTTTATTATGAATATGTGTTAGGAAATAATGTTATATGAATAAACACATGCTTATATGATAAAAATGATGAACGGATTTAGAAATGATAAAACATGAATAATTACATGTTTTAATTGAAGATATATGTGCAAATACGTGCTTAAATAGTAAACGAATGAATCATAAGTGTCCCGACACTTAGAAGTTATTGAAAATATATCTTGAAATGATTTCCTAACATGAAATGATAAGTATACTAAAGTATGAGGGGCTAAAACATAATTTTACAATAGTAAATAAATAGATATATATAAGTATATATATATTACCGAACGTATCCCGGGCCTTAGAAACCCTAGAAAATATTAGAAATATGTTCCCTAATGTTTTGGGGCATAAAATAGCAAAACTATCAAAGTTTAAGGGCCTAGAATGCAATTAATAGAACTAGAAGGACTAAAAATGTAAAATACAAAAATCTGCCCAGGAACACACTGGCTCGCGTATCGCGAGCCACTTCCACCATACCTGCGCGATACGCGAGGTACTCACCTGCAGCAGAAACGTATTTGGCTCGTTTTTGAGCCACGTCTCTTTACTTGGCCGCCAAAATTCGACTTCTACGCGTCAGATTTGAAAGGTTAGTCACCATATACACCTGGAGGGCATCAAGACGAATCCAACCACTATAGATAGTCGATCGAACATCCATTCTAACTCACCAATTTCTCATTTCTTTCACCTAAAAACCCTAGTTCGTCCCAGCCCCTTCTTGATCAAAATTCTCCCAAACGACGAAGAGTTTTAAGCTGAGATTCTGCAGTTCTTCATTTGTTGGTAAGATCTAAAATAACCTCTTTCAGTTTTTGATAATATTGCCTCTAAGTATGATTTTTAAAACTATGCTAAAATTAGGGTTCTTAAGCTTGTTTTGTCAAAATCGGGTGATCGGGTGGGAATTAGGGTCTGAATTTTTGTAGGTAATCCTAATATAATGTGTTTTAAGAAAGCCTTAAGTTTATTTCACAATTGGAAAAGGTTTGGTAAAGGTTTTGTTAACGGAATAAAATTAGGGTAATTTACTCCGATGCTTCTTATTTAGGTTTAGGTTGTGTGTTGATGCAACGAGGTAAGGTAATTGCCTACGCGTCACGACAACTAAAACCTAATGAGACAAACTATCCAACTCACGATCTAGAGTTGGCAGCCGTCGTGTTTGCTCTCAAAATATGGAGGCATTATTTGTACGGAGTAAAATGCACCATCTACACTGATCATAAGAGCCTAAAGTACTTCTTCGAGCAGAAGGATCTTAATATGAGGCAGCGTAGCTGGTTAGAATTAATCAAGGATTACGACTGTGAGATTATGTATCATCCAGGAAAAGCAAACGTTGTTGCAGACGCTTTAAGCAGAAAGGATGAACATCCACCTCTTCGAACATTGTCGTATAGATTAATTGTTACTCCTGATTTCCTTCTCCAACTTCGTAACGAGCAGCATGAAGCCCTCAAGGAAGAAAACATCAAGAAGGAAAGAATGGTCGGCCATGCTGAAAGCTTAGAAGAAAACGAGTACGGAGTGAAGATTCGATTCGGTAGAATGTGGGTACCACTCACTGGTGGATTTCGCGCCAAGATAATGGACGAAGCACACAAATCACGTTACTCAATCCATCCAGGTTCCACGAAAATGTACCACGATCTGAAGAAAGACTACTGTTGGCCAGGAATGAAGTTCAACGTCATGCAGTACGTCAATAGATGTTTAACCTGCGCGAAGGTTAAAGCCGAACATCAAAAACCATACGGGAAGTTACAACCTTTGGAACTTCCAGAATGGAAATGGGAACATATTACCATGGATTTCATAACCAAGCTACCAAAAACAGCTAAAGGTCATGACACCATTTGGGTGATAGTGGATAGATTAACAAAGAGTGCTCACTTCTTACCCATTCACGAAAAGCATTCTTCAGAAATGTTAGCCAAAATCTTTATTAAAGAAATCATCGCACGCCACGGAGTTCCAGTGACTATCGTCTCAGATAGAGACACTCGATTCACTTCGCGTTTCTGGAAGAAATTCCATGAGAATATGGGTGCGAGATTGCACATTAGCACGTCATATCATCCTCAGACAGACGGCCAGAGCGAAAGAACGATTCAAACTCTAGAGGATATGCTACGTGCTTGTATTATCGACTTCGGAGGAAGCTGGGATGATCACTTACCATTAGCAGAGTTCTCCTACAACAACAGTTATCATTCGAGTATAGGTATGCCGCCTTACGAGATGTTGTATGGTAGGAGATGCAGAACTCCTGTATGTTGGGGTGAAGTCGGCCAGCGAGAGATAGGAAGCAAAGAAACAATCGAGAATATGGCTCATGATCTCGACATAATCAAAGCACGACTGAAGGCTGCACAGGATCGACAGAAGTCCTACGCTGATAAAAGAAGAAGGCCAATCGAATTCCATGTTGGAGACTATGTTCTGTTGAAAGTTTATCCATGGAAGAACATTATTCGTTTTCGCAAGAGGGGTAAGCTAGGTCCGAGATATGTTGGACCTTTCAAAATCTCCAAACGTGTTGGAGAAGTCGCTTATCGTTTAGATCTGCCCGAGGAATTGTCTGGAATCCACCCAACATTCCATGTATCACATTTAAGAAAATGTGTGGCGGATGAGTCAGAAATTGTGCCGCTAGAGGAAATAGAAGTAAACGACAAATTATCCTATATAGAGCGACCAGTTGCTATTTTAGATCGCAGTGAGAGGAAACTTCGAAATAAAGTAGTTCCTATCGTTAGAGTGCAGTGGATGCACAGGAAAGGTTCTGAGTCAACCTGGGAAAGGGAAGATGAAATGAGAGAGTCTCATCCCGAGTTATTCTCGAGTTGAGCAAGTTTCGAGGACGAAACCCTTTTAAGGGGGAGAGAGTTGTAACACCCCAATATTTCCGTCTAGGTAATTACGTATCTTATTATATTTACCTATGTGTTTTTATTATGAATATGTGTTAGGAAATAATGTTATATGAATAAACACATGCTTATATGATAAAAATGATGAACGGATTTAGAAATGATAAAACATGAATAATTACATGTTTTAATTGAAGATATATGTGCAAATACGTGCTTAAATAGTAAACGAATGAATCATAAGTGTCCCGACACTTAGAAGTTATTGAAAATATATCTTGAAATGATTTCCTAACATGAAATGATAAGTATACTAAAGTATGAGGGGCTAAAACATAATTTTACAATAGTAAATAAATAGATATATATAAGTATATATATATTACCGAACGTATCCCGGGCCTTAGAAACCCTAGAAAATATTAGAAATATGTTCCCTAATGTTTTGGGGCATAAAATAGCAAAACTATCAAAGTTTAAGGGCCTAGAATGCAATTAATAGAACTAGAAGGACTAAAAATGTAAAATACAAAAATCTGCCCAGGAACACACTGGCTCGCGTATCGCGAGCCACTTCCACCATACCTGCGCGATACGCGAGGTACTCACCTGCAGCAGAAACGTATTTGGCTCGTTTTTGAGCCACGTCTCTTTACTTGGCCGCCAAAATTCGACTTCTACGCGTCAGATTTGAAAGGTTAGTCACCATATACACCTGGAGGGCATCAAGACGAAGCCAACCACTATAAATAGTCGATCTAACATCCATTCTAACTCACCAATTTCTCATTTCTTTCACCTAAAAACCCTAGTTCGTCCCAGCCCCTTCTTGATCAAAATTCTCCCAAACGACGAAGAGTTTTAAGCTGAGATTCTGCAGTTCTTCATTTGTTGGTAAGATCTAAAATAACCTCTTTCAGTTTTTGATAATATTGCCTCTAAGTATGATTTTTAAAACTATGCTAAAATTAGGGTTCTTAAGCTTGTTTTGTCAAAATCGGGTGATCGGGTGGGAATTAGGGTCTGAATTTTTGTAGGTAATCCTAATTTAATGTGTTTTAAGAAATCCCTAAGTTTATTTCACAATTGGAAAAGGTTTGGTAAAGGTTTTGTTAACGGATCAAAATTAGGGTTTTCATAACGTTGTTCTGCCCAAATTGACTAAACCATGTTGAAATAAGCTTCGGTCCTTTGAAGGATATTATAAAATGTTATAATGAACAATACCCTAAGTTGGTTTTGAATAAAAATGAGTTTTGATAATAAAACGAGAATTTCACGAAATTAGGGTTTCTAAATAAGATTATTTAATATAAAATAATCCGAAGGGTATGGGGGCTTGATTTTTGGTATGATAACATGTTTTCATATAATATAAGAATATATGAAATTAAATTGGATAAATAATGAAGTATTTAAAATACCGAGTTAATCGGATATTAGAAGTTCGTGCGGTCCGGAAGGGTAGGCACCTGTACACTGGGGTTTCCTGGCATAGCGGGGGTGTCGCCATCCCGTCTGGGCAATGGCACCCCAACACTGGGCGACCCCGGAGTGAGTGTCTACTTATAGGAATGCGCGTCTTTATAATTATCACACAAAAGAAGATAATATGCCTTCAGGGGCATTTTGGTCATTTTGACCCTTAAAAGTATATGAACTTAATAATATACATTATTAAGTAGATAAGGTGTTAATATAAACATAAAAAGTGTTTATTATATAAAACCTTGCGTTAACATCATACAATACGCAACTAGGTTTAAATCGGAAAGCGTAAAGGAGGTTCTGACTGATTTAATTGGCTTAAGAGAACAAGGTGAGTTCTATGAGCCCACTTTTAAATGTTTTAAATGTTTTAATGTTTTCGGGCTGATATACATGCAACGATATATATATTCAACTGTTTACTTGAAAAGTATTTGAGATGCCTTACTTGTTTTGTGTTGATACACATACATGAAAATGTTATAATGCCTATAACTGTTTTAAATTGTTATTACCTGTGATAAACCATTTTCGGGAAGGTTATAATAAACGGGTAATAAAGAATTTAAACTTTTAAAGAAAAGTTTAAAAAGAGGAAAATGAGTTTTTGAGGATAAAGGAAATGATCCTTGGGGTTATTTTAAAGAAGTTTTAATCTAAGCACAGATTGTCTGGTAAGAGGGGGGTTGTACAATCCAAGCAGTGGAAATGAAGCCACTGGGGTAACGACGGTTACTCAAGAGGTCGGGAGGCGACGGCCAACCGAAAGGACTAAGCGTAGTCCCAGAGGATAGACAATGTTTAGTAAAAAGAGGTTTTGCTTGTAATGTTTCGTATGACTTTATTATACGTAATGATTATTTGCACAGAGAATGGGTCCCGGAGGCCCAAGGTATTTTAGAGTATTAAATGATTTTAATACTGATGAGTTAAACGTTTTGGTATAATCCTGTTATGCTTTATACTTGTTAAATGTTTAAAAAGAAGGGGCCGATAGGCCCAAATGTTTGAAATAACCTTTCGAGGTTAAGGCAACGTTTTAATACTTAGAACTCACCAGCGTAAGCTGACTTTTTAAAGCATGTATATTAGGTGAGGTTAAAGATCCAAGCATTAAGGGAAAGGCTCATGTTTGAGCGGAAAGGATGGGCAAGCTATTAGGAGAAGGCTATACGGGCATGCTGGCATAAGTAACGTATATAGATGCATATCTAAATAATCGTTATCTTTCGTAGTTATAGATAACCGTTGTAGAAATTTTATCTTACTTGTACTTGGCATTATAAAAAAATAAAAGTTTTTAATTTCCGCTGCTTTTGTTATCTCTGTTATACCTTGCGTTCATGAGTAAATCCGACATGTGACCCCTTCTAGAGCCAAGTCTGGAAGTGGGCGTCACATATCTCGTCATGTTGTCTTTGACGAAAACACTTTTCCCTTCTCCAACCCTCCTCCTCTGACCACCTACGATTTTCTCACCGATGAGAGCACCGACACCCCACTTTCCTCGTTCACCTTTCCTACACCTCCTACCCAGCCTTCCGGCCCAATCCAAACACCTCCTGCGGCCCAATCTCCTACATCCCCTCAGCCCGCCCAAACCGATACCACCCAATCCCCTCCATCCCCTCAGCCCGCGTCCCCTCAGCCCACCGCCCAGGCCCAACATTCGCCCAACCCCCACGTTACCCAACACCCAGAACCCCCGCCATCAAATTCCCACCCCATGGCCACCCGTGGAAAATCGGGAATCCATAAACCCAACCCTCGGTATCTTTTTTCCGCCACCAACATTTCACCATTGCCCACCTCTCATGTAAAAGCCTTGGACGACCCTAATTGGCGTCGTGCTATGAACGACGAATTTAGTGCTTTGCAGGTAAATGACACATGGGAGCTTGCTCCTCGCCCTGTTGACAGACCAGTCATCAGATCGATGTGGTTATTTCGGCATAAGTTCAATGCCGACGGCTCGTTAGATAGGTACAAAGCCAGACTGGTCTGCAATGGCAAGTCACAAACGGTTGGTGTCGATTGCATGGATACTTTCAGCCCCGTTATTAAACCAAGCACCATCCGCACTATGCTATCCCTGGCCATATCCAAGTCATGGCCACTCCATCAAGTTGATAACGCTTTTCTCCATGGCACACTTGAGGAAACAGTTTACATGCAACAACCGCCTGGGTTCATTAACGAACAGCTCCCTAATCATGTGTGCCGCCTCAAGAAGTCCCTATATGGCCTAAAACAAGCACCCAGGGCCTGGTACTCCAGATTTTCCTCATTTATCATGTCCATGGGGTTTACTCGAAGCCAATGTGATACCTCATTATTTATCTACTCGCATGGGGACCAGGTTGCTTATTTGCTTGTTTATGTTGATGATATTGTTTTGACTGCTAGCACTAGTCATCTTTTATCGCAGGTCATCCGTCGGCTTTCCAGTGAGTTCGCCATGACCGATTTGGGGCCGCTTCATCATTTTCTAGGGATTCGTGTGTCCCGCGAAGCGAACTCCCTCTTCCTGGACCAATCACAATATGCCAGAGATATTTTGCATCGTGCCAACATGTCAACCTGCAAACCCTGTCATACCCCGGTGGATACAAACTCGAAATTAAGTGCTCATGAGGGTGACTTTATTTCTGACGGGACGTTATACCGTAGCTTGGCCGGGGCTCTTCAGTATCTCACCATCACCCGTCCTGATCTGACTTATGCTGTACAACAGATCTGCCTCTTCATGCACGCTCCACGGGAACCTCATATGTTGTTTCTGAAACGGGTTATTCGTTATGTTCATGGCACGATTGGTTATGGGCTTCGGATTACTGCTTCATCTGATCATTCTCTAGTGGCGTACTCGGATGCTGATTGGGGCGGTTGCCCTGACACACGCCGCTCCACCTCAGGTTACTGTGTCTTTATGGGTCCTAATCTTCTTTCTTGGTCTTCCAAAAGGCAGCCTACCATCTCCCGATCCAGTGCCGAGGCAGAGTATAGGGGGGTCGCTAATGCGGTTGCCGAAGCAACTTGGGTCCGTAACTTGTTACTTGAATTAAAGGTTCCGGTCCGCCAGGCGACGATTGTCTACTGTGATAATGTTTCTGCAGTGTATTTATCTGGGAACCCGGTGCAACACCAGCGTACGAAGCATGTGGAAATGGATATCCATTTTGTACGGGAGAAAGTTCAAATTGGCCACTTACGAGTTCTTCATATTCCATCGCCATATCAGTATGCCGACATCTTCACAAAGGGGCTTCCGCGGTATCTATTTGACTCGTTTAGATCCAGCCTGAACGTCTCGAATTCTCCTCGTTCCGACTGAGGGGGACTATTAGCGGATATTATTTTAGTATTGATTTGATTTATTATTATCCGTTTATTATTGTTATCTTTTCCTAAATTAGTGGGGTTAGGAATATTATTTATTTGGAACTTTGTATTCTGTTTTGCAATCAATGAAATTATCAAAGCTTTCAGTTTCATGTGTACATGGAAACGTATTTGCTAAGGTTTAGTTTGTTTATTTTGGTTACTATGTTTGTTACTCTCATTTTTTTATAGTTCCTTATTCAACTTTTTTTGTGTTGTTGTCAGTATGGTCATTTTTAATGGCACAATTGCAGCAGCTATAGGAAGAACCTGCAGTGAACTGGTCCTGAATCATGGCAACAAGCCGGAGGTAATTCCTGGTGCTTCAAGAAATTACACGTTGATGATAAGAAACAATCTTTTTGTTTAGCTCTCGTGCTTACAAATCTCAGTGTTTGTCTTAACATTTGGATACTGAGTGTTTGGTGCACCTGTTTCTGTCAATCTTCCTTTTTTTTTTCCAGTTCTCATGGTTAGAAAAGGAGCATCCAATACTTAGTTGGTGGCCCGCCGCAACGCGCGGGCGGGTCACCAACTAGTGTATATTAATCACAACTTTTAAAGTACATTGAACAATTCTTTACAAAAAATAATAAAATAGGTCCTTGAAGTATTAAAATTACGGAATAGGTCTCTCTGGTTTGCATGTCAGTAACATTTGAGGTCCTCCAATGTTACAGACATGCAAACCATAGGGACCTCTTCCGTAATTTCAATACTTCAAAGACCTCTTTCATTATTCTTGTAAACCACAAAGACCTCTGGTGTAATTATGTTTCTTTTGCTTTTCTTTTATAACTTTTAAAATGTGACGTTATAAAGTTTTGCGTATTATATTGCGAACGTTTTATTTTTGTCGACGTTTTGATGAAAATTTTATTCAAACCCGATATGTGACTAACAATGTACAAGTAATATTAGCATAAATTTACAATCCGTCTAGTTGAATTCATATTTTGTTAAAAAACATGTACACGTACTAGCCCACTGTCCAGCGAACTAGACAAGCAACGAATCTCTAGTTCGTTACCAGTTCATTGGCAGTTCACAAGCTAGTTCATTTGATATCAAACTCATAATCCTCTTAACTCTATCAACTAACATGTTCTAGCTAGATACATTACACAAAACGTCAACCCATACAGATTATGCTCTAACAATCACTTTCAACCCTTAAGTAATAGTGATGTTAGCCTAACAACATCCTAGACCTATATGATTTTAATTCCCAAATATCGGATTTAACTAAAAAATTACATGAAAGATAGATTGCCTTGATCATAAATACTTAGTGATGTAGTAGAAGATGAATATTAAAGAAGTCCTTTCATTTCTAAAAGCATGTCTACTCAATTTTCCTTGTGACAGTAGATACACTGATGTGAATATTTCTACTTTCATAAATATGTTGTAGCTCCTATTACACAATGTGAAAACAGAAGAAGATGATAAGATAGTTTCATTTACCTAACATTTCTCATTTATCAGATGTTACGACAAATAATGATGAAACCTACAAAATGGAAACATCCACCATTTGAATGCTTGACATGTCTTAGAATTCTAGGGTAAAATTGACGCAATTTGAATATTAGTTAATCTGGGATTCGCGAAGTTGCAAGGTATATTGTTTTTTCCATGACTGATTTGGGCGAACTTCATCATTTCCTCGGCATATCGGTTAAACGAGATCAATGTGGTTTCTTCCTTAGCCAAGCTCAGTATGCTCGGGACATTTTGCAGCGTGCCTCAATGTCCACTTGCAAACCATGCGCCACACCGGTAGATACTAATGCCAGGTTAAGTGCTAATTGAAGCTGGTAAACCCATAATCACTCGATCAAACAAAACAATTGAGAGAAAGGAAATTGTAATTGATATTAAGAACTCTAACAAACCGATTACAAGCTAATCATATATACTTAACTAATTCTAACGGTAATATAAAACTAATTACAAAAATTACAAACTAACCCCCTGAACTTTAGTTGGAATTACAAATGTTGCCAAAACTTAACAAACTCCCCCCTAATTCCAACAAATGATAACCCAACATTAGCATCATGTAATAGAGGTCCAATCGACTTATTTACACTAATGTGTTGAGCTCCCATTCATAATGGAATCACCGAGAGTTCACAAACACATCTGCAACTCATTTGAATTCCTTTACACCAAGCAGATTCCTCAATTCTACAAACCTTCCTTTGGGAACAGCCTTGGTAAACACATCTGCTTTCTGCAGTTCACTTCTTACAAACTCCACTATGATTTGCCCTTCTTCAATGCACTCCCTTATGTAGTGATACCTAAGGTTGATGTGCTTTGACCTCCCATGAAAAACAGGGTTTTTCATAAGAGTTATTGCTGACTTGTTGTCCACAAACAGCTTCACACTTCCTTGAGAAACTCCTGTAATTTCTTCTAACAGTCCCTTCAACCAAACTGCCTGGCAAACTACTGAGGTAGCAGCTATAAACTGTCACACCCTGAACTTTCGGATACGGAGGCGTGTGACGTCATGGATCATAGTCGTGGATACACAGAACGATCTCTATCAGATTAATATACGTTTGAAAAACCGAGTATGTCATCAAAGTTGCAGCGGAAAAATATGTTAAGACGGCATTATTTTACAATACTGAAATAGAAATTGTTTCAGAAATGTTAAGATAGGAAACATGATAAATAGTTAAGTCTTGAAATTTCTTCGACCAAGGATTTAAAAGGCAAGTGTTTCATGAGTTATTTCATGATGATGAATGAGACTATGACTCCATAATGCAGGCCCTAAGGTTTGATGTCCCATTTGCATACGGTCTGACTTGGTTACCTGAGAAATACATGAGTTTGAAAAGGTCAACATAATGTTGGTGAGTTCACAGGTTTGGATTCTACAAAATGCATTTGTAAAACAGTTGATGATATACATGATATTATAAAGGTTACTCGTTGTTGCATTGATCTACTTGTTCCTTGATTTCAAACACTAACAGATTTACCCATCAATGGTAACTTCCCCTAAGAAATACCAATGGCAAAGAATAACTGACATGTACCCCCAGACTGGTTACCGGTGAGTCAGAACTGGAGCGACCAGTTAGGGCAGGGTTGTCAACCCAAATAGATCTATTCACTAGTCATCGTTTCGTTATGGAACTAATTGAAATCAATTGATGATGGGATTTGTAGCAATATGTTATTAGCAAATTACTATGAAGGGGTATGAAAGAACAGATAATCAATAGCGTAACAGTAATACCATAATATCAAGTAAAAAGATTTGTTTGATCATGATTTCTCCCCCAAAAATATAAAACAGTTTATAAAGGAAAGGGGCCGTGAAACTCACTTGATCAAGGTGATGATGAAAGCTATATCGCGTTGGACGTAGCAAGTAAACAGTGTCCTAATAATAATTAATAAGACAGTTTAAGGTACTGTTTCGGTTGGATAATGTTCAGTTACCCAAATGATCATGGTCGAGTCTTGACATAACATTCCCGTTTGTATTGATTGGAAAGCCCGTTTAGAATATTTAGGTTAATGAATATATTTATAGTTGAATAAATATATAACTTGTAAGAAATAATTATAAATAATTATTTAAAGTTATGAGAATATATATTCAGATCAAGTTTTGAACATCGAGACAAATAATAAGGTATTTTATTATTTGAAGTTCACGTAATATATTTAATTCCGATTTTACAATTATAGACAAATAATTATATATAAGTCATAGAAATATTTATGCAAATAAATATATATAACTTGTAGAAATGATATACGCTTCAATATTCTCAAGATTCTAGAAAAATATAAGTCTTTATATTTTTAGAAATTTAGTCGTTGGCTTCGCCGCTATACGATACAAGTATCTGACAAATGATCATTATGATAATTAATATTTAACTCCGTAAATATTATTATGTTTATGTTATCTCAAATAGTTTTCTAAATTATATTTAGAAAATATAAGAATGAGATATCGGATGTGTTTTTAACACTTTCATAAAAATATATTTGTAATAATATACAAGTTTCACGTTGAGTAAGTTCAAAATATAACTCCGTATATTTTTAGGTCCAACGTCTGGAATTTATATATTATATTATATATATATATATATATATATATATATATATAGTATTCCGTTAAGTAATACGATATAAAAAAAACTAATATTTAAGTTCTTAACTATTACAGGGTTGTAATAACTTTAAATAAATATTTCAAGTTATTAAAGAGAATGAGTTCTAAAATATGAGCACTTAGTTATTAAGTATGAGTCCATGCGCCCGGTATTTAGAAATATATATATGTTTTATAAAAAGAAACACATTTTATAACAACATATCCAATAATATATTTCTTATATTTTATGTCCAAACTTTATCCGTTCATATATTTATAGTCCAATGTGTCACTTTGACGGTCCCCGAGTCAGTTTTTATACCGCTTGGTCTATAATATTTTTAGTCCTTACAACGATTGTCAAATATATATTGTGACATAAGTGCTTAAATATTTATGTTAGTTTAATATTTATGACGGTTTGTTCATTTATATATATTTAGTGGGTGGAGTGTCAAGACTCGTTTTGGGGTGATTATAAATATCAAAATGAACAACGAAAATTATTAAATTGAGAAGTTTAGACTTTTACCTCTAGCACTAGGCTAGGTGATGAACCGAAAGAGGCGAGAATATCTCCGTAGACCCGATCGAAAAATATCGAGTTTTAAATGTTTGACCCGAAAGGTAAAGCGACCTTTTGCGGGCTAGTTTTCGGTGGTTTACGGTGATCGGTAGGGGCAACCGTTGAGGCCGTTTAGGAGGTGGCCGGGTGGGCTAGTTGTTGGTGCTGAAATGGTGGTGTTGCGGTGGTCCGATGGTGGCGTAACGATGGTGTAAAGGTGGCCCAGAGGCTGTTTTGGGACTTAATTGAATGGCACTAAACAAAATGAAATGGGTTTTCTGTGTTCTGCGATCTCATCAAGAAAGAATAAAACTCTTTGTTTTATTAGAATCTGTGCATGGGACAAACAAAGAAAATATGAGGAGGGATTTTATATAATGGTGAGTGCATGCATGTGTTTGATCAGCAACAAAACGGAGACGAGTTCGGACAGTGGTGGTGGTGGTGAACCGATGGCTCAGCGGTGGCGGACAGGAGGGATGGCGACGGGGCTGTGGCGGCGGAGGGGTGGTTGGGGAGCGCCGGTCATCGAGGTGGTGGCGGTGGTAGAGTGTAGCAGTGGCGTCGGATGGTGGTGGTTGATGATGATGGTGATCGCGATGGTGGTGGTGGAGCTGTGGCGACAGGGGGTCGCCGGTGTCGAGGGCGATGGTGGTGGGCTGCGTCAGCCCAGAGAAGAAGATAGGGAGAGGTGTGGTTGCTCTTGTGATGTGGTGGGTATTTAAAGGAGGAGGTGGAGTGTAGGATTAGATGATAGGTGATGGTGGGTTGAGTATGGAGGAAGATGAAGTGAATGGGATTTTAAACATGTGCTCAATTGTAAATAAAAATCTGGTGATTTTTAACCAATGTTGGGTTAGGAAAACTAACCATAGTTTAGGTGGTGTTAATTTTTATAAAAGTTAACACTTTTCCTAATTATTTTATAAAGTCTACCATTATAAATGTAGTGTCTCCATAAAATAATCACTACAAAGTTGGTGGAGACCTTTAATGGGTCAAAAATGTGGAGAACGGATGTCGGGCCGGTACAGTTCGTGTCAGGCCGGTATCCGAGGCTTTCTCCGATTTTCACGCGGTTCATTTCTTTATTTACTAAAATTAGTCAGGAATATTATCTTTAAGCTTAAAAGTGTCGGGTGACCCGTTGGGCTTTATTTTTGGGCTCGGTTCGTTTATTTCGCGGTGTTGGGCCGGACTGGGCCTAAATTGTCATACGGACGAATCACACCGAATCGTTCTGGCGTTTTGATCAGGACGGGTTTCTAAATTAATTACGAGACTCTTATATTGATAAACAATTTTTGTTTTAGTCGTAATTTAATTATTTAGAAGTTTCATCTTTTATTTATTTTATTTGCTCGCATACCGCGTCCAGAAAATAAATAATTTATTTAAATTGTTTTGAGCTCAAATATTTTTCATAGTCAAAACTAACTAAAGTTTTAAATGAAATATTCGCTTAAAGTGTTCGTCGGGTGTCGGTATGATGTCCTACGACACCGTTTTTAAGAAAAAAAATATAAAAGTTATTTTATATTTTTTTTTTCTTATTATTAAAATTTCCACCAATCACATGGTTGAATTTCCTTTTTGTTGCGGGTATGTTTTTCCATTACAAACGTGGGAATTGTCAAGGTTGGACGTTTACGTGCATAGTGTTTACTAATACTATTATTAAATCAAGTCATGCACATGTATATACGTATATATATACGGTTAAAGTATAAGTTTGACCTTGGATTTTTAACGGGTTGTCACATTCTCCCCTTATTGGAAGAATTTCGTCCCGAAATTTAGCTAATGCCGATTGATGGCTCTGCATCGGTGGACAATTTTAAAGCTAATTTCGTCTGGTCTGATTCTCGCTTACCCAGATGATATTTTTGTCATTGACAAGGATGTCAACGATCCATATCGTTGGGAGTGCGATTGTGATTATACATTTGGATCTCGTGATCCTTGATTGTTACGAATCTCGAACGAAGTGGAGTTGATAGAACATCCACGATAGTTTGTCAACAAGATCAGTGTTAGACACATAGATGAAAGCGGTTTTTAGTTTGAAAGGTCTGGGCAGTCATGATTGCTCATGTATGGGCTTTACCAGGATTTTCATGTAGTTCAGATTACAATTATGTGTGCACCCACAATTGTGATTTGCCTTACATGACCAGCCTAGGCTTTGCTCATACTTGAGTTTTCAGTTCTCGTTGGAATATGCAATGTGTTGAGACAAAATGGTTTATGGAAAAGTTTAGATTGATTAGCTATCGGACGGATCTTCCTTGATTCCTAGGAGTTCTAATGATAATAATGATTGGAATGCGGTTTGGCTCCAGTCTGTTGGTTCTGGACAGGATAGGGTTTGTAGGCCACTGGTCTAATCCGTTCTAGGATTTTCCGAGGGACCAATGTAACAAGGATTAAGCATTTCTTGCTTTCCAGGCCTACCAACCTCTGTCTGAGAAAGAATTCATTATAAGGTTTTGAACCCTCTTATAGATTCTAGGGGCTCGCGTCGAGCGTTAACATAGGTTCTCTTGGTGATTACCTATGGCTTTCGAAAGGTTTGGAAATTAGGAAGGCCGTTTTAGTGTTTCATGAACTATCTCTGGACCAGTCAGTTTGCTGTTACCGGCTTCGGTCCAGCAAAGGGGCGGATGACACTTTCTTCCATATGAGGCTTCGAAAGGGTGTAGCTTGAATACTCGAGCTCTAACTATTGTTATATGAAAGCTTGGCGAGTGGGAAAAGGGTTGTCTCAACCATTACCTAGGTTTGAATTTTCCATTCTCTTTGATCATGAGCAAAACTCCTTTATACTTTCATACATCTTGTTGGATCCCTGGTAACTAGAATATCTAGTCTTGTGCGCTTTATTTAAGATCAACCATTCCCAGGTCCAACACTCTATGTCAATCCACAAGGATTAGGTTTCATTTGGTTTCCTTACCAATTGCCTTTTGATTCCATGAAATCATTCTTCTTGTTTGAGTTCTTCCTCTAGAGCTTCAAGTTGAGCATCACGAACTTGCGACGTGATACTAGTATGAATGGTCATGCCTAGTGCTTGAACTCGAAGAGGCTTAACGCACTCCTTTCTACTCGATGCATCCACTACAATGTTATATTTGCCAAGATGGTAACGATTCTCGCAATCGTAGTCATTGAGTAGCTCAATCCATTGGCATTTTCTCTTAATCAACTCTTTCTGATTGAAGATATGTCAGTGACTCTTATGGTTAGTGAATACGATACATTTCGTTCCATACAAGTAGTATTTCCAAATCTTTAGAACTAACACAACCATTTTAAGCTCTAGATCGTGGGTTGTATAATTCTTCTCATGATTCTCCAGTTGTCGAGAAGCATAGGCGATTACTTTCTCTCGTTGCATTAGCAAGCATCCCAAACCTTGATGCGAAGCATCACTACAAAATCTTTGATTCCGTTAGGTAAGGATAGGATCGGCGCGTTGCAAAGTTTTGCTTCAACAACTGGAAGGCTCCTTCATTCTTGGCATCCCAAATAAATTCTTAACTTTCTTAGTTTAAAGTGATCGGAGGCTAGGCTATCTTTGAGAAGTTCTTAATGAATTGGTGATAATAGCCAGCGAGACCTAAGAATTATTGAATCTCTGATGGAGTCGTGGGAGTACTCCAATTCTTGACAGCTTCATCTTTAGATAGATCAACGTGAATACCTTAATTGTTGATCACATGACCCAAGAACTGAATCTTGCGAATCTAAAAGTTGCATTTGGAACATTTCGCGCACAATTCTTCTTTCTTCAGCAATTCCAGGATAAGTCTCAGATGTTGTTCGTGTTCTTTCTTACTACGAGAGTAGATTACAATGTAATTGATGAACACGATAACAAATTTATCCAAATAAGGTTTGCACACGTGGTTCATTAGGTCCATGAACACTATTAGTGTGTTAGTCAAACCGAATGGCAGAACGAGGAACTCGTAATGGCCATAGCGTGTTCTGAACGCTCTCTTGAAATGTCTTCATCTCTAACTTGGAAGTAATGGTAGCCTGATCACAGATCGGTCTTGGAGCAGTAAGCTTGTACCTTGAAGTTGATCGAGTAAATCGTCGATCCTCGGGAGTGGATAGCAATTCTTCTCCGTTAGCTCGTTTAACTCTCTGTAGTCGATATACATCCGAAGTGTTCCATCTTTATTCTTTACGAACAACATAGGAGCACTCCAAGGAGAGTGACTTGGCCTGATAAAACCTTTATCCAACAACTCTTGTAGTTGATTGGGTAGCCCTTGCACCTCGGACGGTGCAAGATGGTAAGGGGATCTGGCAACGGGGGCGGCTCCAAGTGTTAAGTTAATGTGAAATTCTTCTTGCCGAGGCGGTGGCAAGTCAAGTAAGTCTTTAGGAAAGACTTCCAGGAATTCACAGACAGTTGTAACGTCTTCAATATGTTTCTCTTTTGGCTTCTTCTCCGTGACATAAGCCAGAATGGCATGACATCCTTTGCGAGGGGACTTCCGAGTCTTCATGCAAGATATGATACTGAGTCGGGCTTCACTCCTTTCGCCTTGCACATTAAATGTGTCGCCGTTTTTGAGTGGCATTCTGACTGTCTTCTCGTGACAAACGATCTTTGCTTGGTTCCTAGATAACCAATCCATTCTAACGACAAACATCAGAACTTCCAAGTTTGACAGATATTAGATCAATGTCGAACGTATGCTCCAAAAGTTTAATCGAGCATCCTTTACAAACTTCTCTAGTTTCTATCACCATTAGCTAACTCTATGGTAAACTTAGTGTCTAAGGCAACATAGGCGATTTCATGTAATGACTAAAATCGGTAGATACGAAGTTTCTATCGGCACTAGTATAGAAGCATAATGGTTATTGAGTAGAAACTTACCCGTCACTGTGTTAGGGTCACAGCGGGTATTACCAGCATTGATGACAAATGCTCTTCCTTTTTCCTGGTAGGGAGTCTGGTTCTTTAGCTTGGGGCAATCTCGCGCGATGTGCTCCTTGGCTTTGCAATAGCTGTCCCCACAATCCAGGGAGTGGTGAAGGTTGCACACGTAACATAAAGGTAGGTTACTGGAGTAACCAGTCTTTCTTGACTCGTGAACAGGTGTAGTGGCATCATAGACCTTCATTGGCTCCGGATTCTTCTCGGGCTTCCAAAAAGCACACTTTCTCTTGTTATCCTGATTCCTTGCTTGGTAAGGGGGCAACAATGACATCTGCAGGTTTAGCTTCAGGATTCTTCTTGGCAAAAGTCACACCTTGACATGTGGCTTGATAAACTAGACTATGTGCCAGGGGCACAACACTCTAAAAAAAAGCGGTCGGTTTGATGCCAGAATATTTCCTTGAATATGGGGTGCAAGACCCCGGATGTACCTTCTTGTACAGGGGAGTGACCATGGTTTGAACAAAGATGAGCAAGTTCACGAAATCGCTTGGTGTAGCCGGAGATATTGGCACCATTCATAGTCAACTCTAGAACTCAGCTTCTGACCTCTGAAGCTCTTCCCTTGGGCAATATCCGTGACATGAAAACTGCTTGAGTTCATTCTAAGTCATGACGTAGGCTAAGTCGATTACTATGGAGTCGGCGTGGGATTTCTACCATGCGAGCGCACATTTGGTGAATGTGCAGGTAGTGTACTTAGCCATGTATCCTTTGGGGCAGTTGTTTATGGGAAATACTGAATCCATCTGATTAGTCCAATGGCACCTTTCGTGCCTTTGACGCTTATAATGTCAGTATCTATTTGACAATGGATCTCACCCAATACACGAATGCTAGTGCGAAACTACAAGTATACATGATCATTCAGCAAGTAATATTCTATGTGTCGTATAAGTTTGCTAAGAACAATCTATAAGTCTGCTAGAAATATCTTGTGAAGTCCGCTAACATCCAAGTTTGCTAAGCATTGCTGAAGTTCGCTAGGGAGGAGATAAAGTTTGCTAAGGATAAGTTCAAGTCCGCTAAGAGGAAATTAAGTTCGCTAAGAGCTTTCTGAAGTCTGCTAAGATGAAAAACAAGTTCGCTAAGAGTGAAGTACAAGTTTGCTAACTTTTGCTCTTAGAGGATTTTAGACCAAAATCTTCGAAATTATCGAGTCTTCCTATCCTAAGGGGTTCTTCAAGGAGATCTTCATCAGAAATGCTCAATGGTGAAGAGTTTAAGTTTACACAACCAAAAGGATAGATTTTACAGATAGGCTTGCATCTCATGAAGTCCTTGTAGGAGCAGTAAAGAGCACTACGCGGTGATCTACTTTGACGCCTATCGTTGGTACGATATGCCTTGCTAGCAGCTACGTTTCTGACGACTCTTTGGGCGATCCTTGCCTCGATTTTGGAGGCAGTCATTACGAGAGGGTAGAGATGTTTCGGGTTTGGCGTTTCGGAGACATGTTTTCTCTAAAGGTTCTCAAATGGCGGTGTAAGGAGAATTTGACTATATATATTAAGTCATGATAATACTAATAGCATTAATATAAATATTAGAAGTCTAATAAGTATATATATGTAACATGAGACATCATGTTAGTATGACAAGTAAATATATATTGAACGTGAGACGGTATGTTATTACGATAAATAAATGTATACCTAGCATGAGACAACATGTTAGCATGAATAGTGAATGTATACCTAACATGAGACAACATGTTAGTATGATAGGTAGATGTGTCTCTAACATGAGACAACATGTTAGTATGATGGCCTTGTATGCAAATGGCACTCGTAGAGCGGGCTATAGTCCAGGTTTACTACATGATGCAACCTAGTTCACTATAACCACGGCTCTGATACCAATCTGTCACACCCTGAACTTTCGGATACGGAGGCGTGTGACGTCATGGATCATAGTCGTGGATACACAGAACGATCTCTATCAGATTAATATACGTTTGAAAAACCGAGTATGTCATCAAAGTTGCAGCGGAAAAATATGTTAAGACGGCATTATTTTACAATACTGAAATAGAAATTGTTTCAGAAATGTTAAGATAGGAAACATGATAAATAGTTAAGTCTTGAAATTTCTTCGACCAAGGATTTAAAAGGCAAGTGTTTCATGAGTTATTTCATGATGATGAATGAGACTATGACTCCATAATGCAGGCCCTAAGGTTTGATGTCCCATTTGCATACGGTCTGACTTGGTTACCTGAGAAATACATGAGTTTGAAAAGGTCAACATAATGTTGGTGAGTTCACAGGTTTGGATTCTACAAAATGCATTTGTAAAACAGTTGATGATATACATGATATTATAAAGGTTACTCGTTGTTGCATTGATCTACTTGTTCCTTGATTTCAAACACTAACAGATTTACCCATCAATGGTAACTTCCCCTAAGAAATACCAATGGCAAAGAATAACTGACATGTACCCCCAGACTGGTTACCGGTGAGTCAGAACTGGAGCGACCAGTTAGGGCAGGGTTGTCAACCCAAATAGATCTATTCACTAGTCATCGTTTCGTTATGGAACTAATTGAAATCAATTGATGATGGGATTTGTAGCAATATGTTATTAGCAAATTACTATGAAGGGGTATGAAAGAACAGATAATCAATAGCGTAACAGTAATACCATAATATCAAGTAAAAAGATTTGTTTGATCATGATTTCTCCCCCAAAAATATAAAACAGTTTATAAAGGAAAGGGGCCGTGAAACTCACTTGATCAAGGTGATGATGAAAGCTATATCGCGTTGGACGTAGCAAGTAAACAGTGTCCTAATAATAATTAATAAGACAGTTTAAGGTACTGTTTCGGTTGGATAATGTTCAGTTACCCAAATGATCATGGTCGAGTCTTGACATAACATTCCCGTTTGTATTGATTGGAAAGCCCGTTTAGAATATTTAGGTTAATGAATATATTTATAGTTGAATAAATATATAACTTGTAAGAAATAATTATAAATAATTATTTAAAGTTATGAGAATATATATTCAGATCAAGTTTTGAACATCGAGACAAATAATAAGGTATTTTATTATTTGAAGTTCACGTAATATATTTAATTCCGATTTTACAATTATAGACAAATAATTATATATAAGTCATAGAAATATTTATGCAAATAAATATATATAACTTGTAGAAATGATATACGCTTCAATATTCTCAAGATTCTAGAAAAATATAAGTCTTTATATTTTTAGAAATTTAGTCGTTGGCTTCGCCGCTATACGATACAAGTATCTGACAAATGATCATTATGATAATTAATATTTAACTCCGTAAATATTATTATGTTTATGTTATCTCAAATAGTTTTCTAAATTATATTTAGAAAATATAAGAATGAGATATCGGATGTGTTTTTAACACTTTCATAAAAATATATTTGTAATAATATACAAGTTTCACGTTGAGTAAGTTCAAAATATAACTCCGTATATTTTTAGGTCCAACGTCTGGAATTTATATATTATATATTATATATATATATATATATATATATATATATATATATATAAGTATTCCGTTAAGTAATACGATATAAAAAAAAACTAATATTTAAGTTCTTAACTATTACAGGGTTGTAATAACTTTAAATAAATATTTCAAGTTATTAAAGAGAATGAGTTCTAAAATATGAGCACTTAGTTATTAAGTATGAGTCCATGCGCCCGGTATTTAGAAATATATATATGTTTTATAAAAAGAAACACATTTTATAACAACATATCCAATAATATATTTCTTATATTTTATGTCCAAACTTTATCCGTTCATATATTTATAGTCCAATGTGTCACTTTGACGGTCCCCGAGTCAGTTTTTATACCGCTTGGTCTATAATATTTTTAGTCCTTACAACGATTGTCAAATATATATTGTGACATAAGTGCTTAAATATTTATGTTAGTTTAATATTTATGACGGTTTGTTCATTTATATATATTTAGTGGGTGGAGTGTCAAGACTCGTTTTGGGGTGATTATAAATATCAAAATGAACAACGAAAATTATTAAATTGAGAAGTTTAGACTTTTACCTCTAGCACTAGGCTAGGTGATGAACCGAAAGAGGCGAGAATATCTCCGTAGACCCGATCGAAAAATATCGAGTTTTAAATGTTTGACCCGAAAGGTAAAGCGACCTTTTGCGGGCTAGTTTTCGGTGGTTTACGGTGATCGGTAGGGGCAACCGTTTAGGAGGTGGCCGGGTGGGCTAGTTGTTGGTGCTGAAATGGTGGTGTTGCGGTGGTCCGATGGTGGCGTAACGATGGTGTAAAGGTGGCCCAGAGGCTGTTTTGGGACTTAATTGAATGGCACTAAACAAAATGAAATGGGTTTTCTGTGTTCTGCGATCTCATCAAGAAAGAATAAAACTCTTTGTTTTATTAGAATCTGTGCATGGGACAAACAAAGAAAATATGAGGAGGGATTTTATATAATGGTGAGTGCATGCATGTGTTTGATCAGCAACAAAACGGAGACGAGTTCGGACAGTGGTGGTGGTGGTGAACCGATGGCTCAGCGGTGGCGGACAGGAGGGATGGCGACGGGGCTGTGGCGGCGGAGGGGTGGTTGGGGAGCGCCGGTCATCGAGGTGGTGGCGGTGGTAGAGTGTAGCAGTGGCGTCGGATGGTGGTGGTTGATGATGATGGTGATCGCGATGGTGGTGGTGGAGCTGTGGCGACAGGGGGTCGCCGGTGTCGAGGGCGATGGTGGTGGGCTGCGTTAGCCGAGAGAAGAAGATAGGGAGAGGTGTGGTTGCTCTTGTGATGTGGTGGGTATTTAAAGGAGGAGGTGGAGTGTAGGATTAGATGATAGGTGATGGTGGGTTGAGTATGGAGGAAGATGAAGTGAATGGGATTTTAAACATGTGCTCAATTGTAAATAAAAATCTGGTGATTTTTAACCAATGTTGGGTTAGGAAAACTAACCATAGTTTAGGTGGTGTTAATTTTTATAAAAGTTAACACTTTTCCTAATTATTTTATAAAGTCTACCATTATAAATGTAGTGTCTCCATAAAATAATCACTACAAAGTTGGTGGAGACCTTTAATGGGTCAAAAATGTGGAGAACGGATGTCGGGCCGGTACAGTTCGTGTCAGGCCGGTATCCGAGGCTTTCTCCGATTTTCACGCGGTTCATTTCTTTATTTACTAAAATTAGTCAGGAATATTATCTTTAAGCTTAAAAGTGTCGGGTGACCCGTTGGGCTTTATTTTTGGGCTCGGTTCGTTTATTTCGCGGTGTTGGGCCGGACTGGGCCTAAATTGTCATACGGACGAATCACACCGAATCGTTCTGGCGTTTTGATCAGGACGGGTTTCTAAATTAATTACGAGACTCTTATATTGATAAACAATTTTTGTTTTAGTCGTAATTTAATTATTTAGAAGTTTCATCTTTTATTTATTTTATTTGCTCGCATACCGCGTCCAGAAAATAAATAATTTATTTAAATTGTTTTGAGCTCAAATATTTTTCATAGTCAAAACTAACTAAAGTTTTAAATGAAATATTCGCTTAAAGTGTTCGTCGGGTGTCGGTATGATGTCCTACGACACCGTTTTTAAGAAAAAAAATATAAAAGTTATTTTATATTTTATTTTTTTTCTTATTATTAAAATTTCCACCAATCACATGGTTGAATTTCCTTTTTGTTGCGGGTATGTTTTTCCATTACAAACGTGGGAATTGTCAAGGTTGGACGTTTACGTGCATAGTGTTTACTAATACTATTATTAAATCAAGTCATGCACATGTATATACGTATATATATACGGTTAAAGTATAAGTTTGACCTTGGATTTTTAACGGGTTGTCACATAAACTCAGCCTCACAACTTGAGAGAGCTATTGATTTCTGCTTAGAAGAATACCAGGAAATTGCTGACCCATTAAAGAAAAAGATGTTGCCTGATGTACTTTTACCATCTTCAGGATCCATCAGATGGTTACTATCACTGAAACCTTCCAAGTTTTGCAGCCTTTCTTTCTTGTACATCAAACCAAAATTCAAAGTACCTTTAACATACCTGATGATGTGTTTTACTGCTTTCAAATGAGCCTCTTTAGGCTCTTGCATGAACCTACTAACATACCCCACAGCAAAACTAATATCAGGCCTAGTTTGTGTAAGATACCTTAAAGAACCTACTAACTTTCTATAGTTGGTTGCATCCACAACCTCACCACCCTCTTCCTTTTGCAACCTTAAACCTGGTTCCATAGGTATGGCACTCTCATTACACTCTTCCAAACCTGCTAATTTGACAATCTTAGAAGCATAAGAAGTCTGTTTCAGAACTATTCCATCATCCCTTTAAAGAACTTCTAACCCAAGATAATAACTCAAAGTCCCTAAGTCTGTCATTTCGAACTGTGTTTCCATTTCTTTCTTAAACAAATCTATCTCCCTTTGATCACTGCCAGTAACAAGGAGACCATCTACATAAACACCCAACACCAAACTTGACTTATTCTTCCTCCTATAGTAAACAGCCTGCTCATGCTTACACCTCACAAGTCCTAAGTCTCTTAGTACCTTGTTCAATTTAGTATTTCAGGCTCTAGGAGCCTGCTTGAGCCCATACAAAGCCCTTTCAAGCTTATACACTTTATCCTCAGATCCCTTCCTAATATAACCTTCAGGTTGTTTTACATAACTGTTTCACTTAACTCCCCATTTAAGAAAGCTGTCTTAACATCAAGATGACAAATTCTCCAACCCATTCTAGCAACATAAGCTATCATCATCCTAATAGTTTCTATCCTAGCCACAGGAGCAAATACCTCCTCAAAATCAACTCCAAACTGTTGAACACAACCTTTGGCTACTAATCTTGCCTTATGTTTAGTAATCTTACCATTCTCTTCTCTTTTTATCTTAAACACCCACTTCAATCCTATTGGATTACAACCTTGTGGTAAATCAGTTAATACCCAAGTATGATTTCTTTCTATGGAGCTAATTTCTTCCTTCATAGCCTTCTTCCAATCATAACTCCTAATTGCTTCTCTAAAAGTAACAGGCTCCTCCTCTTGAGTCAACAACAACTCCACTAACTCAAGTTCCTCCTATCTTTGTTGAGTTTGTCTTAGCCTATTATCTAACACAAAATCCCTCAATCTCACAGGCACTGCAGTCCTCCTACTAGTTCTCCTAACACTTCCTTCTTCCTGAGGTTCATGCTCTACATGAGAACTCCCTGCACCATCTTCCTGTCCTACAACATCAAAATCTTCTGCAGCTTCAAACTCTTGTGCATCAGGAAAACTACCTTGCTCTCCTGCAGTAGGATCTACTTGGTCATCAACTATTGGATCAGTTTCTATAGGAACATCAACATAAAAATCTTCCCATTCAGGGCTACTAGCTTCCCGCACTTCATCTTCTCTGGTTACAGTACCTAGCCTCCAGTCCCAAAATTTACCTTCATCAAACACTACATCCCTGCTTATCACTATCTTTCCACTCTGAACATCCAGCATCCTACTTGCCTTAGATCCTTCCTCTACACCCAAATACACCATAGCTTTACTCCTATCATCAAGTTTCTGAACTCCTACTTGTGTATTCTTAACATAACCTATACATCCAAACACTCTCAGATAACTCAAAATATGCTTTCTTCCTTTTACTATAGCATAAGGTGTGTCATCTCCTAATATTCTAGTAGGCAACCTATTCATCACATAAACTGAGTGCCTAACACCCTCTGCCCACAATTCCTTTGGTAAATTTGCTGCCTTCATAAAACTCCTAGTCATATTAAGGACAGACCTATTTCTCCTTTCTACAATCCCATTCTGCTGGGGAGTATAAGGAGCTGTAAGCAACATGGTAATCCCATTTTGTTCACAGTACTCTCTAAACTCATGAGAAGTGAACTCACCACATCTATCTGACCTCAAGGCTCTTACTCTCAAATTCAACTTAAGTTCAATACTGTTTTTGAAAGACTTAAAGATGCTAAATGCTTGATCCTTAGTCTTTAACATAAACACCCACATAAACCTTGAACAATCATCAACAATGAGCATGAAATACCTATTTCCTGCCTTAGTTGCAGGGGTGATGGGACCACACAAATCAACTGAAACTAGTTCTAGTGGTGTCTTAACTCTATAAGTTGACATAGGGAAACTTTTTCTAGACTGTTTTCCAACTAAGCAGGCCTCACACAGTTGTATTGGTTGAGACAAACTAGGTACTCCTACCACAAGCTCCTTCTTAGCAACCTGTTCCAATGTTTTGAACCCAATGTGACCAAGCCTGCCATGCCACAGCCAAGCTTGATCATCCAATGAGGTCTTAAAACACATAGGCACTCCTGTTTTAAGTTCTATCTTATACAACCTATTGGGTGATCTCTTTACCTTCATCAATAGAGATCCATTTCTCTCATATAACCACAATTGATCATCCTTCATCCTAACTTCACACCCTACTTCTGTAGCTTGACCCAAACTCAAAATGCTACTCCTAAGACTTGGTATGAAATATACATTTGTCAACAACTTCTGCTCCTTATTCTTACCTTCTAAGATCACAGAACCTTTCCCTTCAATCCTAATCCTAGAACCATCACCAAATGACACATTTCCTACAATATTCTTGTCTAATGTGGCAAAATGTGAGAAATTCCCTGTCATATGGTTAGATGCCCCATTGTCTAAGTACCAAATCTCTTTACCATTTTCTTCTGATTCATACTTAGAGGGAAACACTTTGTGTTCATTCAGAAACACAAACTCTCTTTCACTATCTTCCTTAGATACCATCAACAATGTGGGTTCATCTTCATCTACCATTTGTGTAAGATTGATCTCAGGATCCTTAGGCTCTATCTTATGACAATCACTGGCATAATGACCAAATTTATCACACTTGAAACACCTTATCTTACTTTTATCCTTCTTGGTCTTAATGGAGTTTTTCTGTCCTTTACTATTCTTATAGCCATCCTTTGCCTTAGTGAACAACCTATTTCCCTCCTTACTAGACTTAGAAGTTCCTGTGTTTCTATCCCCTTTCTTGTTCTTAAAACTTAGCCTCTTTATGCCTAGATTGCCACTCAGTGTAAGAAAGCAGTAATTGATCATCTTTTGTGGTACTATTCTTCAATTTTGATTTCATTCCAGTTCTCTCTTCAAATGCTTTTAGCCTACCTATAGCCTCTTGCAGTAATATTGTATCTAAATCTACAAACCGCTCAATAGAAGCTACTATATGTATAAACCTTTCAGGGACAGAATCAAGAAGTATTCTTACCAATGTTGAGTCTTCAATTGTAGAACCCAAACTAGCAAACTGGCTTGACAAGGCAATCAATCTTGCAGCAAATTCATCTATGTTTTCAGATTCCCTCATCTTCAGTGCCTCATACTCACTCTTGAGTGTTTGAAGCCTAGCCTTCTTTACCTTGTTAACTCCAACATACCGAGTCTTGATGGAATTCCAGACATCCTTTGCCGATTCCATACTTGCCACTTGCAAAACAAGTCCTCCGGTAGTGATTGGTACATGTAGGCGATTGCGGCATTATTCTTCTTAGAATCCACCTCGGCTCCTTCCTCCGGTTGAACAGTCTCCCACAAACCATGGACGTTAAAAATTGCCTTCATCTTGACCGCCCACACTGTGTAATTTGATTGTGTCAACAACGGGCACTGAAGGGGAATTGTTGCATACTCTTTGACTAATCGATTTGCACCCTGTCCAACTCCAGCACCGTCCGCCATTCTTGGACCTAGATTTCGTTGTGGAGATGGAATTTGAGACCTACGCGGCGAGTTTGATCTTCGCGGCAAGTTTGATCTTCGCGGCGACACCAGGAGACGATGAATCTTCGATAACGGTGAAGAGGATCAGCGATCCCCTTTCTCAATTTGAGATTAATCGAGAAAACTGATCAACGATCGATCGATGACGAAATTGAGCTCCTCCCTGATGCTCTGATACCAATTGAAGTTGGTAAACCCAGAATCACCCGATCAAACAAAACAATTGAGAGAAAGGAAATTGGAATTGATATTAAGAACTCTAACTAATTCTAACGGTAATATAAAACTAATTACAAAAATTACAAACTAACCCCCTGAACTTTAGTTGGAATTACAAATGTTGCCAAAACTTAACACTAATGATAGACCTTTACTCTCAGATGGCACTCTATATCGCAGTGTTGCAGGGGGACTTCAATACCTTACGTTCACTCGTCCAGATATTTCATACGCAGTTCAGCAGGTATGCCTTTTCATGCACGCACCGCGTGAGTCTCATTTTCAATTCATGAAAAGGATACTTCGGTACGTTCAAGGCACTTTGGACTATGGTTTACAGCTTCGGCCTTCGACATCATCCTCACTTACAGCTTACTCTGATGCTGATTGGGGGTGGTTGTCCGGATTCTCGTCGATCGACATCTGGTTATTGTGTCTTTATGGGGGGTAGCTTATTGTCGTGGTCGTCAAAACGACAAAACACGGTGTCGCGATTGATCGGCGTCGAAGGTACCGATCAAAGATAGAAGAATTGTGATCCTATTTACCTTATTAGATAGGGTAAGCAGGGTATCGAACCACGAAGAGTTTGTGGTTGGTGATGTTGTCCAATTGATTGTATTACTACTAGATTAAAAACTACGAAGTGAAAAAAAATTGATTCTTTGGTTTGATTTGAATTTTGAAAAGACTAAAACTAGAAATTGCTTAAAAATGTAAATTTGAATTGAAATTAGGTTTTGGAAACTTATGAAGAGAATATGATCCTCTCCGGGTTCAAGCTTGTGAAATCTGGCTTGTACTTGATTGATTACTAAGAAGTCCTTAAGAGGGACTGTGCGAAGGTTTAATCTTGTGAAAATGTGAGGACTAACTTAATTGGTCAGAACGTGCACATCAACAAATCCATTCATAGTTAAAGGCTATGACGTGTGAATTCTTTACAAGGAGAAAACCAGACTTGTCTTACCAACTAAAACAATCCTAGTATGTAAAGAACCAAGAAACAATCCATAAATCAAAAGCTCTACACCCGGAGAGAATCACGGGTGGATTAGCTACTCATATTCATGACTAAAACAAGATAACTAACCGAGTTCAATAATCAAAACATGAAAAACTGCTAATCTGGATGCGTTCTTGGTGCAAAATTCGCCCCCAAAGTAGTCAAAAACGGCTGGAGAAGAATCCCAAATCGTAACCCTAATATTTGCTTAAATACCAAGTTTAGAATACTAAAAGAATAGAATTTCCGCTGGGAGGACCGCAAATTGCGGTGTAGAGGAAGCAATTTGCGTCCCCCTTACTTTAGCCCCTGATCTCCGTCGTGCCTTGCGCTGGATACTTCAGTCAGGCCACAAATTGTGTCCCTGGACCACAATTTGCGTCCTTGGACAAATTTCTTCAGTTTCTTCTGCTTTCTTCTCTAAGATTTATCCCCCTTCATCGTAGCTATCATAAATCGACAAGTATCCTTCCATTAAGCTCCAAACACCTGAAATCAATGATATACACAAAGTAACTATATTCTAGATGATAAATCATATAAAAATATAGAATTAATCACATTTAAACACAATCAACCACTCACTCATCAGCGATCGAGTGCCGAGGCTGAATATAGAGCGGTTGCTAATGCCGTTGCAGAAGTAAGTTGGCTACGAAATCTACTACTTGAACTGCATGTCCCTCTACGCACTGCTACACTGGTTTATTGTGATAATGTGTGTGCCGTATATCTTTCCGGTAATCCGGTTCACTATCAGCGGACCAAACATGTGGAAACAGATATTCACTTCGTTCGAGAACAGGTTCGCATTGGCAGTATTCGTGTTTTACATGTACCCTCGGAACTCCAATATGCTGATATAATCACAAAGGGTCTTCCTCGTCAGTTGTTTGAAACGTTTAGATCCAGTTTGAGTGTTCGGTCTACCCACTCTCAAACTGCGGGGGCATATTAGAGGACATCGTATTTATATACGTCATTATATTTTATGTATTGTTAGAGGGTGACAACTATAATTATCTCTAGTATATATAGGATGCTTGTATTATCAATTAGGCTAAGTGTAATCATAAAGCCCCTCCCTAGGGCGTTTTGCGCATGTGGCGGATGACGTGGCAAGGGGCTTTATGGGCTTAAGTGGTGTAGTCATGAAGCCCCATGAAGCCCCTCCCAATCATTGCTCCATCATTATTTTTTAATTTAAAATAAAGTAAATTATATTAAAAACCATTTTATTTAATAAAATAACACATTAAATATAAAAAAAACAAGATAAAATAAAATGTAACACTTGTCCCACTTTGAGATTGTTGTTTATATGTAGAAAATATAAGTGTGAATTGAGATTGTTGTTGAGAGTGTAGAAAAAATAAATGTGAATGAAATTGTTGTTATCCCACATTGTTGTGTAGACAAATAAAAGTGTAGCTTAAATATGTAAGAATCCAACTAAAATTAAAATCTTGTGGTATGTTTTACTCTGGCTACTACCCTCGCGCAGGGGGGGTGCAAAAAATGGCAATTTGGTTCGAAAAATTTGAGCTCATGCCCGTGCGACCTGCGGACACGAATGCAGCTCGAAAACTTTGGGTCCGTGCGAGCTCGGTTTTTGGATTTCTTATATTTAGTTTTTTTTGTTTAATATGTGTTTGTTTTTAGTTTTTTTTTTTTATTTTTTGTATGAAATAAATGAGAAAAAAAGAAAAAAAAAAGGCAGAAAACGCCACCTTCCCTCCCTCCTTCGGCGCTTTGTGGGCAACGCCCTGGGCTTCAAAATGACCCATAGCGCCCCAGGGGGTGGAGACCCGGGCGATATGGGGGCGTTTTAGGGCGAAAAAGCCCCTTCAAACCGCCCATTACGATCAGTGTTAGGGTGAGAAATTCAATTACTTTTACCGAGAACACGTGTAAATACTCAAGAATGTTTGCAATGTACGCGTAGCAAATAAAGAAAATGAAAAGGGCAATACGTATGAAAAATAAAAAGCAGTGGCCAAAACAAAATAAAAAAAAGTGGCCAAAACACAGAAAGTAAAAACTTTACTTTCTCTTTTCTATGCCTAATCTATATCTATACTATATAATATTTTTTTTGAACGGCAAATTTGGATCACTGACGGAGCATTACCCACCCACCCGATCATCTCCAATTCCCATCAGGAGAAAACTCACCATAGGTGAAAAAACCCTCTGGCCCAGCCTGTAACCCCTATTTATTTATTTTTGTTACAAATGAGACTTGAACCCAAGACCTCCTCTTTATAATGTCTTGGGTACCTCCCCCTAGCTAATTGGGCTAGGGATCATTGGTATCTATACTATCTATCTATCTATACTATATAATAAACAAAAAGTTTTGTTATACTTTAATTAGAAAAAAAGACACTTGTCATCACCATAAAATTTTGGATTAAACAAAAATTTTTAATAAATAGTTATCCAAATACTAAATTTCCATATTGGGGTTTATTTAGTTTAAACTATTAGTAAGTAATTATCCAATAAGTAATTATTCAAATACAAAAATTTTATATTAAGGTTAATAATTATCCAAATACTAAATTTTATATTAAGGTTAATATTTCATTGCATATATATTATATTTTATTAAAATAATATATTTTATTACATATACTTAAATATTTTAATATATATAATGCTTATAATACTTTATTCATAATAATATTTTAATTCGATATTATAATGTAATATAAAATATTTTATTCTATTTAATTTTATAATATTTTTTACTTTAATTAAATATAAATTCGAATTTACCAAAGTATTTCATTTCAATATAATAAACAAAATCCTTATTTGCCGTGACTAGATTTCTTTTTTTATTAACTGCAAACATCCAGTAACCCGGGGGTCTCATCATGGCAAATGATGTTACCCACAACACGTTACAACCGTAGTCCGTGCGAGTAACCAAGACCCTCTGTGTTGCACATCCATCTCATAGGAAACCCAACGCCCAAATGTCTACTGTCGTAAAACCCCTGACCCAACTATAATTATTGAGAAACTTTTACGTAGTTATAAAAATACATAATTGGCATAGATAATGATTGTATTTATAGTTTTTTTTTTAAAAACTCAGCCGTGTAATACACGAAGATAAAAAAAACTAATGTAATATATATAAATAAATAGGTGGAAAAAAAAAGAATTGTATTTTTTTCTATATTTATTGAAATTGAAATTTTATTAGTAAATAATAAAGATCCTAAGTAAACCCTAGGTGGAGGAGGAGGAGATGATCAGGCGCCATCGCCATTAACCTGGCTTCCAAATAGATAGATTTGCGATCGACGGACGGCACCGCCCTTGTCCAGATCCCTCGAGTTCCTGCACAATTCCTCCGCCTCCGTCCTTTCCCTCCGCCCCTCACCCCCCTCCTCCACCCTCGCACCTCCTTCTCCCTCCGGCTCCTCCTCCCTCCGCCTCCTTCTCCCTCCGCCTCCGCCTCCTCCCCCCGCCTCCTTTTTCTCCTTCTTCCTCCGCCACCGTCCTTCCCTCCGCCCCTCACCCCCCTCCTCCACCCTCGCACCTGCCGCCGCCCACCCTCCTCTTCTCTCTCTGCCGCCGCCACCCTCCTTTCCTCTCTCTCCCCCAGCCTCTCCGCCGCTACCGCCCTCCACCCTCCGCCGCCTCATCCGCCCTCCTCCCCCCTCGCGGCCCCCTGCTTCCTCCCCCATCGGGCCGCCGGACCAGTTTGAACTGGTCCGCGAGCCCGCTGCTCCGCCGGCCTTTTCTGATCCGCCAGCTTGTGGTCCGCCGGTGGTATTCTGGTCCGCCGGCCTTTTCTGACCCGCCAGATTGTGGTCCGCCGGTGGTATTCTGGTCCGCCGGTGGTATTCTGGTCCGCCAGTGGGTTCTGGTCCGCCCCTTCGGGTCCACCGGTGGTCTGGTCCGCTGGAAAGTGGCCTGCCGGATTGTGGTCCGCCTGCTTTTGGTCCTCCGGCGGCCCTGCCCGGGCACGCCGTTTTCGGTCCGGCCCTGGTTCACCTTCTCCGACCTTCTCCGGCCTCCCTTCCCGCTCCCACCCGGGATGTAGATTTCTGCCTACTGTCTCCCGGCCTTGCCAACCTCCGGCTGGCATACCGGTGGGTGCGACTTTAGCACCTCGTTTGTTCGTGCCCTGCTCCTGCTCGGTTGCGGGATCCCGGTTCCTTTTCCTTTCCTTTTTTTTTCTTCCTTTTCCTTTCCTTTCCCTCTCCTTGCCTTTTTCCTTTCCCTTTCCCCTTCATGGGGTCCGTGTCGGCCCTTGGCTCGGGTGGTGTCCGCTGCCCTCTTCGCTCCCTTCACTGTTGCCCTGACGGGGATGTCGGAGCCAAGGGTTTCTCCCGCCTCGTCGCTCACCTCAAAACCCTTCACCTCTCTTCTGAGGATCGCCGGATTTCTGTGCGAGGGGCCTTGGCTTCTGACCTCGATTTGTTTCTGGCCTTCGACGGGGCCTTAAAATGCCATGGAGTGTGGTTGTGTGGGAGGTGCATGAGGATCCATGCCTTGAGCCGTGGGTGCCACCACCCAGACGGCATCGTCCGGTTCGTTACCCCGGATGGGGGTGAGGGTACCCATATCGTCGGGATCTCGACGCCCCAAACTCCTGCCGAGTTGGGCTCCCCCACGTCCTCCTTCCTGCTGGATGTGGCGCTCCTTGATCGTGTTTTCAGGGCCCGCTGCACTACCGTTAAGAGCATCCCGCACAGCTGTCGCATGGCTTTCTCCCAAGCCCTTAAAAATGCTCTCCTCGGGGTGGTGGCTCGGCCTGATTCTGTGGCTGCTTGGGTGCGCCTTCTTCTCCTCCCGCGGTGTACGCTGCAACTTTTTAAACCCCAGAGCCGGCAGGAATGCCGCTCTGGGAATCGGAAGGCTCTCCAGTGTCGCTCCATCTTAACTTCTTTATCCACCTGGGCTGGGGATGATGGGGTCGAGCAGCTGGTTGGTCGTCTCCTTGACCTTTCCGGGGAGGGGCGTGTGGCCGTTAAAGATAAAGGTGACCAGGCCGCCCCTAATGTTAGGAGGTGTCTCCGGAAGGTCGCGGATGGCCATTTCACGGCTGCTGTGAAGGTGCTATCCTCTTCTGGGGTCGCGCCGTTTAACGCTGAAACTTTTCACGCTTTGGTGGCCAAGCACCCGTCTCGTCCGGGCCCCTCCTTGCCTAATGACCCTTTTGCTGAGCCCGCGCTGGTTGTTACCGCTGAGGGGGTCCTCGACGGCATTAAATCGTTTCCTAAAGGGACTTCTTGTGGTAGGGATGGGTTGAGAGCTCAGCATTTTCTGGACAGTCTCTGCGGGGAAGGGTCTGCCACTGCCAACGACCTTTTGGGTGCTATGGCTTCTGTCGTTAACTTGTGGTTGGGGGGGAGGTGCCCGGTCAGCCTTGCGGAGTTCGTTGCCTCGGCCCCCCTCACCCCGCTTTTAAAGCCTGACAATGGTATTCGGCCTATTGCGGTGGGCACTATATGGCGCCGTCTGGTTTCGAAAATCGCTATGAGAGGGGTTGCTAAGGACATGACCCAATATCTCCATGACTTCCAGTTTGGGGTTGGTGTCCCCAGTGGGGCCGAGGCTGTCCTGCATAGCGTCAACCGTCTCCTAGAGGCCCGGCATACCGATGGGTCCCTTGCCATGCTCACCGTCGATTTCTCTAACGCCTTTAACCTTGTCGACCGTTCGTCCTTACTCCGCGAGGTTCGGTTGAGGTTCCCGGCTATCTCGCCTTGGGTGGACTTCATATTCGGGCAGCCGGCCCGGTTGTACGTGGGGGATGATCATATTTGGGCCACCACGGGGGTTCAGCAGGGTGACCCGTTGGGCCCACTCCTGTTTGCCCTTGTTCTTCACCCCCTTGTCCACCACATCCGGGACTCTTGCCGCCTCCTTCTGCATGCTTGGTATCTCGATGATGGCACGATCATTGGGGATGTTGAAGAGGTCTCCAGGGCTCTCGAAATCATCAAAGTTTTGGGTCCTCCGCTCGGGCTGGACCTTAATATTAAGAAGACCGAACTTTTCTGGCCAAGTTGTGATGGTAGGAAGGCTCTTCCGGGGCTTTTCCCTGTTGGCATCAGCAGGCCGACCTTAGGGGTGAAACTCTTAGGTGGAGCGGTCAGCAACGATGGGGGATTTATTCAAGGTTTGGCCTTGAGGAGGGCCAATACTGCTGCTGATCTTATGCGCCTCCTCCCCAAACTGGGTGATCCTCAATGTGCCCTCCTCCTGCTCCGTTCGTGTATGGGTATCGCCAAACTTTCCTTTGGCCTCAGAACCTGCCCTCCTTCTCATGTGGCTCAGGCAGCAACGGCCTTTGACAACAACCTACGCGCGGCTATTGAAGATATTGTCGTGTGTGGTGGGCCTTTCTTTGGGGACCTCCAATGGCGGGTTGCCTCCTTACCCATCAAGATGGGGGGGCTTGGGGTCTACTCGGCTGTTGAGGCCTCCTCCTACGCTTTCGTGGCCTCGAGAGTCCAGTCTTGGGAGCTCCAGGACCATATCCTTCGGGAGTGTGGGGGGTGCCCTATGGACTCGGCTTTCACGGGCGCGTTGGCTGACCTCCGTGGCCTTATTCCGGGCTTTGATCTTAGCGGTTTCTCTAACAAGGACACCGCCCCACCCAAAGCCCAACATGTTTTGGCGAATGTCCTGTTTGGTAAAGCCGTGGGAGACATGGAAGCTGAATTCGGGATGTCAGCCAGGGA
>JBCNJP010000008.1:35851898-35934476 GCA_039602395.1 Deinandra increscens subsp. villosa | reverse complement strand
CAAAAGAAGATATCAGACTTAAATGTTGAGGTTTTGGATCTTAAAAGACAGTTGAATAATCTGACGAATTCACATTCATTCACCAGCTACTTGTGCAATGATGAGAATTTCAAGAAAGTATTTGGAAGCAAATAACACAATGAAATTCCACACCCAGTTATTTAATCTGATCCTTTAGCTGATCTTAAATGGAGATTATTTTGAATTTGCTAAGTCAAAAGGTGAGAATACACCTGTTAAATTTGTGTCTGGTGGTCCTAGATTAGATAATGGATCAATTTTTGTTGGAAACATGGCTGAGCAAGATGAAAATAAGTTTTATGAAGGAAAGGTTGTTACAGACTTGGTTGAGACTAACAATTTAAAGGGAGTTAAAGCTTCGTTTAATTAAGCTGCTAAATCTGGAAATGTTAGTTCTCAAGTTGATTTATCAAAGCTACCATGTTACAAACAGTCTGGTTTGGGTAGTGAGAACAAGAAATTTGAGAAGAAAGACAAGAAGAACATGCCCAATAAAGCTCCAAAAGAAAAGAAAGATACAAATCTTGATCAAATTTATCATTTGGCTTAGGTTTTCATGTCTACAATGGAAAAAGGATTCGGGAGTCAACAATCGAAGAAAGATTTGAAGAAGAAGATTTTCTCAAATTCGTCTCAAGCTGGTCAAAGACATTATGGATGGTCTTCTTCATCTGGTTCAAATCCTACTCCTCGAAGTCCTACTTCCAAATGGGTGCATGCTAATAGGTTTCAAGTTTTTGATGATTATTCTGATAGTTATGAGTCTGATGAAAGATGTCATGAATTTCAGGGCAAACCAAAATTTAAACGATCAATATCGTTTGTGCTATCAATGTCGCCGAAAGGGACACATGACACAGGATTATCCTAAAACTGTCAAAAGAACATTTGCTGATAAATCTGCCACATTTATTGATGAATCAGGTAGAATGTTTACTAAGTCAACATCTTCCAAAACTAAATAAAAAACGAAACAGTTTTTCAATTTTGGTTCTAGTAGTGATGGTTCATCAACTAGAGATGACTCATTAAAAACAGAAAAACCTAAAATGCAGTGGCGACCTAAAGTGGTCAACACGGCTGCTTGAATACTAATCATTTAAAATCCAGCGGAAGGCACTGGTCGACCGGAAGCTGTGTGCTTCGGGCCATTTGAATACTAATCATTTAAAATCCAGTGTGAAGGTTTCTTCAAGAAGACCTGTCGGTGAGTATGAAGTTCAAGCTTCAAGCAGTTACTGATAGTGGAGTCTCCTACGTAACTTAAATTGAATGATTCATCTTACAAAAACTGACAGTTTTCGGAAAAGCTAAAAACTGAAAGGTATCGGTATAGGTTGGTCAATTTTCTTTCTTTTACATTTTGTTTGTAGTTTAGGGAGAGAAAATTGAAAAACCAAAAATAGTGGCTTTGTGTTTTTGTTAAAATGAAAAATCCAAAATAGAGTTTTCATTTTAAGGGGGAGAAAATGGAAAAATAAAAAACATTGAAAAACAGAAAATACAAAAACATTGAAAATGAGAAAGTGTATCCAACATAATTGGGAAATGATGATACATTGGCTTACGTGTCTGCCTCATAGATAAACTAGATAAAAAAGCCATAAGATCATTGCTCGATGTGCTTGGTAGGCTCGGCGTTAAATCAGGAAGTATTCAAATGTGATATACACTAAATACTAATGCTTGACAAAGTGGACAACATCTTGAAGCATATCTCGAGATATTAAAAAGATGTGTGAAAAATAAAATGAGAAGTCACTGTGTATACATGTGTTCATTTTGCAAAGATTTAAACTTGTTTGATTTTCTTTATTTTGTCAAACGATCGGACTTTCTCTGTGTGTCCACAAGACCGACCTGATTGTTGTTCGTTTGACGTTCTGCTTTATTTTCTTTGGTGTTTCGTATAACTCATCGGACATTCTCTGTGTGTACGGGAGTACCGACCTGATTGTTGTTGGGTTATACAATTTCAACTTGTTTTTATTTTTTTATTTTGTTAAATCCGAGGTCTTATCTGCGTATCGAAAGATCGACCTTAAGGTAGACGATTTAACGTTCTTATTTCTTTTTGCATGGAGCACAGTTGACGATATCATAAATTCAATCATTATGTGATAAATTACAAATGAAATCACAAAGTGTGATAAGCAAATGCATATTTGAGTATGTCTGATAGTGTGGGGTACACTGGTCAAAACAATCTAATCAATACAATAACATATCTAGATGTTATGAGTTTGATTGTGCCTGAGTTTAAGATGGACAAATTATACCAGCAATCGACATGACTTGTGTACTGAAGTAATTGAAATTGAAGTTTAGTTCAGCATGTTATGTTCAATATGATCCCAGGTTGTGATCTTTCTTGCAAAAGATAAAAATAGTGTCTGATTCTATATTGCATTTATGTATCATATATGCTAAATTTCCAAAAAGATTTTAGCCGTGTTTTCGCATAAATTTAGAAAAGTCAAAAAGATTTTCAGTATGTTATAATTTAAAGTTTCAAAAAGTCAAAAAGATTTTGTTTCTTATTTGTTTTTGACCGATCGATACAAGATACAAAAACATGTTTTCAAAACTATATCTTGGATTCTCGAAGAGAAATTTTGCACCAAGATTAAATTAGTTTTTCATAAAAGAAAAGAAAGCCGCGTTTCTGTCTTCTGAAATTACAGGTTCTGTGTGATAAGACTCAAGCATTGTGAAAGGGGGAGTATGAAGTATCTTCACAAGAGGATCTTGAAGTTCAAAGATTGTTCAAGGATGACACCTGTAATCAAATACACACGTGGCAATAATAGGGGTTAGTCAAATAAAATAGACCAGGATACTTGGATTGGCAGGATTCCCATATTACAATAGGATTCTTGAGTCATCTGAGCTTCCCGAAAATATACCCCTAACAATTGCCCCTGAATCTCGGCTGTTGTAAATTAAGCAATTTCTGGTACGCGATTCGTTATTTACTGGGAATCTCGTATTTGGTCATCGTATGTCAATTTCAAATAATTTTGAGTCTAATAATCAATAATCATGTCGTGATTCATCACAAAATTAATTGAGTCGAGAAATGTTGGTGAATTGCCCAAAATCGATACGTACGCCAAAACCAACCAAAATCGGATTATTTGACCGTATGTGTGCATTTATATGATTTTCATGGCATATTTGTATTCATTTCGAGTGGATTAAATGTGGTTAACATGATGGGATGAAGAAATGGGAAATTTGGGTGAAAACGGGACTCGAAAACATCAAAAAACGAAGAAACTAGAGCGAAAATGGAAAAATCGGTAAGACTTTGGTTCGGGTGTGCTCCGAGCGTACGGCTATGGAACAAAACCATGTCCAAGTGATACACTTGAGCAGCTTTTTCCAGCAAAAACCGTAATAAAGTCCCTACAAAGCCATCTTAATCCTCCAACCCAAAGAATATCTCATCTAGTCGTCAAAGTCATCATCGGGTCTATTTTCCTAATTCCGTGATGTCATTCTTTCAATCATGTCTCCCCATCAGGTGAGTATTCATAGTCCCTCTTTCTGTTAAATATTTTGGTGTGCAACATGTACCGTATTCAAAACTTATACTCGATATACTCAACTAAAAAACTACATGCGAACTCTATGTGCTATGTGTGTTCTTGTATGTTAAACTAGTGTCGATTATTGATGTCGTTACTCATACTCATACTCATAGTCATATTCACGTGTCATTAACTATAAAAATTCGGGGTTACGGTAGTAGATATGTTAGCTTGATAAGCCCTCTTGGTCTGCCTTGGATTGGGCGCTGGGTGATTGGAAGCCTTATTGTCAGGGTTGGCTCATGCATACTTCTTTGCTCTATTTCATATCAAGTTTATTATAATTGATTACAATTAACTCATGTATCGCATTCTTTAAACTTCTTATGTACGCTAAACCTATGTTTACTCACCAACTATTCGTAGTTGACCTTTATTTTATACATGTTGCAAGTTTTGCTGTTTGATGTTATTGATCACTTCGATGAAACTTTAGGAGGCATGTGGACTTTGCGAGACCTAAATTAAACAAGTTAATTTTTATTATTTGATGCGTTGTTTTTGGATTATCATGTATTTCTCTAATGCTATGAAATATGTTGATTAAGAATATCGGAACATTAAATTATTATTGTGTGCATCTGGACAATCGGCGCGCCCTGACATATTCCGTTGTTAGTCAGTATGTGACAGATTGGTATCAGAGCCACGTCTAGGGATTTTGGTTATTAGAACTGGCTTGACCTAGACTTATACCTTAGGTGTCTTGCATGAGTGCCTCATGCATAGTATTCCTATATAATTTATATGTGTAATAATTGCATCTTAATCATGCATGTTTTAATTATTGTCGGACATCACACTATTACACGAATCACTTCAGGCTTCCTAGCCCCCTTCTTTAGTTATGGTGCCTTACGTACCATCTAGGAAATTGAATTCCAATTTTATGATCTCGTCAGAAATGGGGCCTTTGTGATTGACGTGTAGTAACTGGAAGGGCGGAAGCACCGGTAGTCGGGGTCTCTGACTAAGAAAAGCGTTGCGTACAAATTCGAATTGACGGACCCGGACGCTCAACTAGGACGCCCCGATGAGAGTGGCGAAACCTATTAGGCCAAAGCATGTCACTCCCTGGGATCTTAGTCTAATCAGTCACAGTTGTAGTTTCCTACTCGGGAAATGAGGGCTAGTCCGTATGTTTTTCATTTCAAAAAATCATTTGATTTTATGGTTTACACGCCATTATGAACATTTTCAATAATCTATGGCAATCTAAGTCACACCACCTCACGGTCACACAAGTTTTACACTCAATCATTTGTGTCCTAAATGGATTTTCAACCTAATTTCTTGTTTTATGTGACAACTGCCAAATTCCCGGGTTAACACCGTTAACTATTTCCATTAGTCTCGTTAACAAACTCGGTTATACTTTTCGTGTCGTGTTAGTGTCACGTGTATTTACGTGACCGAGCCTGTCCGCGGTCACTATTTGATTGGTTGCATTATGTGAAATAAATAATCACAATATAAATAAATTAAATTAATTTATTATGTGCCACTATGTGTTATTTGAATGTTTATATAAAAATATATATTTAATTGCTAATTAAATTTAGTAATTTATTTCATGACTTTATGTGTTGATTGAAATCGTCATTTCTTGAAAAATCACGTTTTAGGACGCGAACTAAATTCTATATACGTGTTTCCCGATTACGTATTACGTGTTAAATATGTTGTAAACACATGGAAATAATTTTCTAGTCTTTTATTTACCAAGTTTTGGTTTAAATCCCAATTATTACTTGTTTTTGGTCATTTGCACTTAAAATGGGAGGGACTAGATGTGTAATTCTCCTTAACAAAAAATGCAGCCAAAACCCCCTCCTTCCCTCATTGTCACGCATTCTTCTTCCTTCCCTCTCCTTCTCATGGTTCTTACACACACACACACTCCCTCCCAAATTCGTGAAAGACACCTTCAAGCAAGCAAGATTTTGGGTTTCTAAGCTCATTCAAGCTTCAAGAAAGCTAGGGGAAGCTCCAATTTCACCTCATCATCACCATCCATCCCTCTTCTCTTATACTTGTAAGCCCTAGAAAATTTTAAGTTGAAATTTCTTGAATGCATGTATTAATCTTGTGTTTATGTGTTATTTGGTGTGTATAATTACTCATGAAACATGTTTTATGTTGAGAGAAGTCAAATGTTAATTTGGGGCTGAACATGAGTTGGTATAGGGGCTGTGTTTATGAGGCAAAATCTGCCATAAGGTGTTCTTGATGAATGTTTGGGTAGTTAAGCATGAATTTTAGGTGTATGTCGCATTCTAAGACCTCCGGTTGGTCACTGAAAAAGCTGCTGCAAGTTTGGTGTACAGGGCTGTCAAATTTCAGCAATAGTAAACTTGTGCTATTTTGTTGGGCATGATTCTCGGGTATTATCGAAGGGGTTTGGATGAAAATGATGGTTATATATTAAAACTATGATCTAGAAGTTTGGTAAACAAACTACAAGTTTTGATCAAGTTATGAATTTTTCAAGGACACTTTCACTGTTTTTTCCAAACCGCTACAAAGCTGATTTCTAGCCAACTTCAAACCCGCATAACTTACTCGATAATTAACCTCTTGAGCTAATTCTTTTAAACATGTTTAGAATGTTGGGAAGTGTATGCCTGCAAAATTTTTGAAACTAACTCCAAGTGTTGAGCAAATTATGCATATCTACATATGGTGTGTTAGGTAGTTTTAATCTGAACTTTTCATTTGTGCATTTAGCCTTGGAAATGTGCATCTATGTTCTCCTACCTGTTTAGGACTTGTATTAAGGTTTTAGGACCAAGTTGAATGCATGATAAAATAATTGGTTATTGTTAAGGAATTTGTCCCTGCACAACTCTAATTTGGTTAGACCGTATTCATTAAAATAGGTCGTTCATAACCAACTTTTAAAGACAAGTGTTGTGTACCAATGCAACCTAAGGTGAGTTTCACTTACTTCATTTAACACACAACTGAACAACTAGTTGCATCCGGTGGAGGGTGACAACACAACGGTAAAGGTATTTTGTATGTTAAAGTAATTATCCGCTATATATTACATGTTTCACTGAAATGCCTTTTAATTACAAAAAGTCCTTACATTCTCAGGCCATTAATAATGAATAGCGAGGTAATGTTGAATAGTACTACTCAGGATTGACACCCCCGCTCAACGGTGCACAGGATGCACCCTCGCGACTGGCGGTCGGACTCAGAACAATGTTAGCCTAAAACTACCTTGATCAGGAAAGACACGGGGAAGGCAAATCGTACAAGCTAATACATGTGTCGCATAGTCAGTTTTGGTTACGAACTTTCAGGTGAACATAAGCATAGGCTAGCTACATAACAATATGGATATTACTTGTAACTTACACTTTTAACTTACGAATTGGTCTTTCAATATTCATATACATTCTTGGTCTACACGGTGAAGTGTAGACTACTTAGTGAACTCACCAGCTTTGGCTGACACTTGATTTTTGAATGCTTTTCAGGTCGCTAGGAGGATCTTGGAGGCACGGGCGTTGGCAATACTCCTTTTTTTAAAATCTTTTGGGAAATGTATTTCAAATACTTTCATTACTTACTTTTGCAAAACAACAACCTTGTAGACTTTTAAATGCTTCCGCTGAATTGCAATTTAAACTCTGTTTTGTTAAATGCATTATATAATTGTTTTATCTCTCATTAATGTCTTAGTTGTAACTAAAGACTTGGATCCTGGTCTGGATCACATCCCACACGGTTATACTCCATTAGTGGAAATTGTGGGTGTGACATTTTATGAGTCGGTGATTTTGTGATTTTCTCTTATGATTCTCGGTATTCTATGATTTATTATATTCAGTCACGTCGTGATACTCGAATTCGAGTGTCCTATATGATATCTCTCACTCTCGTGATTCCGGATCAAACATTCACCCTGTTGTACCCTTTGTTACATGATTTCTCCCTTTTCACATTTTCTCAGCATGAGTCGCGGCAATCGTCACCACAAGTGTGACAATCCGCATTTTTAGGTCTTTTTCCCGACTCTAACTGAACGTAAGCTGAAATAAATGTTGTGTGAACATTTATGTGTTCACTTTGTTGATTTTAGCAAATTAGGATTTTGTGTAACCAACCATTATACGAGCATACATTTAATTCTAGACGTTTGATATTTTATGATTTTATGTAGATCATACATTACGATTTCAGGTGAGCATTGTGTCATTTTATGTGACAATAAAACCCATGAATTTATGTGATAGATTTATATGTATATATATATATATATTCTATGTTTATTTGTGAGCTCAATTATATAAATCATTGATTTATAGTGATGATTGCATGTAACTAAAGGATCTAATAACAAGTTACTATTTATAATTTTATGTGATTTGAACACGTAAATATAGGTTTAAAATCTATGATTTTATGTGGGTAAATTCACGCTTTTATGTGAACTTTGGGTATTTATATATATAAATTATTATCATGATTTTATGTGACAACGAGATTTATATTTCTTATAGACGTTACACGATTTATATATTTTTTATGTTCCTCGTATATTCGTCGTTAATAAAATTTCCGGTTAACTACGTTAGCTTTCAGAAAACTTGAAGGGTTAAACTTGTTAATCCCCAAACTCTTTTTATTAAGCAACCTTAACACTAGGGGTTAACCTTGCAATTTTTACAAACATTGTGGATCTATGTAATGTGGTTGAGGGGCCATTGCTGTCAATTGATGAAAGTGGATTGGATGAAATTCATGATAGTCACGATGCTTCCTTTCCGGTAACCTACAATCATTAAATCGAATTCAAGCCATCGGTTATGGCTTGATCCAATTGATCATCCAGCCTCCTTCAATCATTTTTACTCGACCCTCATTCCTTTTCTCCCATTTCTTTTCTGCCGGACGCAAACCACCACCGCCGGAGAAGTTCCTTTCCGGCCAACTAGGCTATCATTTGACGTCCCTTGGTGATCGCAAAGACAGTAGCAACTGGCAGAGCAACATAATTTGTCCTGGTTTTGTGTTTAGGTTCGGGATTGCGTTCGGGTTTCGGCTCGTTTCGGCATCAAGACTCCTCGGTCTTTCATCTTTGGTTCAAAGTAATAGTTCCCCTCTGTTAGTCGCACATTTTCTGACATGTTTCATGATTTTCTTTTGGTTTTCCGTCGATTGGGAAAAAGCTCCGGCGAGCCTAGGGTTCGGGTGAAGAAGATGACACCCGACCTGTAATCCATATGTATTAAGTTTTCTGTTATAAACTCAGTTCTCATCTTAGTCTGGTTGGTTTGGGCGCTAGGGTGACAGGCAAGGAACGCGAGTTCGAAACCCGGCCCATGCGTTTTTTTTGTTTATGTTCTTTTCCTCATAAAATCTGGTTCTGGTCTCCATTTTCATATAAAGTAATTTCTGTTCAATACATTAACGGATCGAAGAGTTGTCCCAGTGGTCTCAGCTTTTGTGAATCGAGTGGAGGGTCGCGGGTTCGAACCCGGGCAACCTTCGCATTTTTTATTTTATTTTTGTTTGGTGTTAAGGCTTTTGACCACCTAAAAATTTATTAAAATAAATTCCTTGCAATGTTTGGAAACCCATAAACCATAAAATGGTTTAGAAAAATTACAAGTATCGTTTTAACTAGAAACATAAAATACTCGGTTTGGATTTATAATTTAATATAAATTGTAGTTTTCTTTATCATTTCAAGATAATATTCATATAATTGTAATTTAACATATTAATATATATATAAATATATATATATATATATATATATATGTGTGTATGTATATGTTTATATCTCATTGAAAACTCGTTATTCTCGTTTTGTACCAACTAAGCATTTTTCGAACGGCTTATATATATATATATATATATATATATATATATATATATATATGGCATTGATATATATACATATATTTTGAAATCTTGAACTTAGAAAATATATATAATGATATATATTGTATTTTCTCGCGTTATTTCGATAATCGCTCGAATTTGGCAAACATGTCATCCTCAACTTGTTTTGGATTCCAAGATAAATCTTTTTTTCGTTTACATTAGACTTAGTCGTTTTGTTTGAACCCACACTTATACTTGTATGCTCGTTAGGTGATTGATAGCTTTCGCAAGACCCGTTCTTGCTATTTGCTGTATTATTTATCTGGAATCTTGCTGTGCAACTTAAGGTGAGTTTCACGGCCCCATTTTACTATTTTAAATCCTGTTGGGGGAGATTAACATGCATGAGTTACACAACTGAGATAATTAGACTTTTATATATCACACGATTACTGATTACTGAGGCACACTAGACAACAAAGTCCTTCTCATGGTATCGCTAGTATATGGTGATGATAGCGGGAGGTGTAATGTAGTACTACTGGGTTTGACAAACCCCACCCGGGTCAGTCGCGCTGACACGATTGGATATCGAACGGGTGTTATATTCGTCCTCAACGTAACAAGGAAAACTATAAATAACTGTCAGCTTCGGTGACCATCATGTGCAAAGTTTCATGTATATAGCCTAGTTAGCTATCTGATATATATTAGTGATTATGCTCACACAACTTGTACTATTTTGAGAATATTAAACCTGAGTTCACCAATCTTTGTGTTGACACTTTTTAGCATGTTATTTCCTGGTTGCGGATATTCGAGTATCACGAGTACACATGCATGAGTCTTCGAAACACTTTTAGTGTCTTTGGACAAGTCATGTCACCGTGGGTGATGATATTTTACTTATATTTTTTTATTTGTATTTACGCTTTCGCATTTGGAAAACTCTGAATTTATATTTTAATGAACTATGAAACGTTTTAATTAATTATTGGTCGTTTGGTGTAACTAATGGACTGTGATCCTGGTTTGTCACGCTCCCTGCAGTGGTATTCCGAGTGTGGATTTTTGGGGGTGTGAAGTGTCAGGTGGCCCAGGAGATTGCTTGGCAGGTGGCAGTTACTCTCTCTATAGCCTAACCCAGCAAGCCCTTAATGCTAACTCTATTATCAATGTTACCGTTACTAAACTCGGTCGGTATTTCAAACGCCGTAAGGCGTGTAATCTTTCTAAGTGCAAAGGATCTGGGAACCCTACCCACCTTCCATGTTGGAAATGCATGAATTGTGGCCTTCTCGGTCATCACGTGGGTATCTGACGCCGATCCTGCCCTCCCATGAGCACTTGTCGCCAGTCAAATCGTGTTCAATCTCAAATGTTTCAACCCGTGTTAACAATTCATGTTCGGATCTCTGCCCTTCACCAGACTGTTTTGTCTCCAACCTTGCTTTCTATTTTTATGTTACCCTGATCGCGTTCTTCTCGCGCATCCCTGTTAGCCACTGTTAACGCCCCCGTCAACGGCAATGCTGAGCGTGGAACCTATGCTGGAGCTTTCAACTCGAATGTTGTTTGATGAATCTAATGGTAATGCCTTGTGATCGTTTGAAATCATTGACATTTTATGTAGCCCATTCCCTTATTTATGATGAAGTTTGAAACCTTACCCTTCTATGTTAATTATGCATTTATGTGCCCAGTTATGTGTTGTCTCTTTTGGATTGTGACTTGTTTGTTCCTTGTATCATCTTTATCGTTGTGTGTACGTTGAGTGAATTTTAGGTACGTGTGTCGGGGAGTCTACTCGTTTAGGAATTTACGAGTTTACAAGTCCATATGTTTACGAAATTACATGTGTATGAGTTTATGACTTTATGACCTCTCGAGTAGATAACCTTATACACGTACCGGTATCAAATTTATTCGTTTAAAGTTAATCTTCATAATCATTGAGTTATGTTTGCCTTGCGACCTAAATCGTTGATTTTCTTGCTTCGGCATTGTTCGTCGTTAGCACCTCTAGACCCTGTTTCTCCTCATCTTGGTATACCCTCGAAATTTTGTTTAAGTTATCATCAAGAAATCATTGTGCTTTAAGAAAATCATTCATATCTCGCTCGGACACTCAAGTCCCGACAATCCTCGATGATAAACCAGTTTGTGGACTCAAGCCCACAAATACTTGCGTATGGAACGCATGCATCTAAGGCCCAAAATTGTGTAAGTTCATCATAATGAAAAGGGGAATCGAAGACATCCGAAGATACATCGGGTCTTCTTCCCGTTCACCAAATCGAGTATCGCATCGTCCTTATGCTAGTGCGACTGCAATTTCCAGTCACCTTATCGTCCTTGGCCCTTGAGAACCATTTCACCTCCGGGCGATCGCTTCTCTCCTGTAGGTTTTATCTTGCCTATTCATGTGTCTCGATTTTCATTCATGTCAAGACCTTCCTTTCAAATACGCGGTAGTGTCTGGTTCTGAGTTCAATGTTTCAGCTGACACTTCGCGGCCCTGTTCCGAATTCGGATCACCCTCATTGATGATATACGAATTTGATCATTTCTCATCCTTTATTCCTATCACGGGGAAGTTCATTTGTATTCACCCAATGGACTCTGGGGTTCCTCGCTATTTATATTCGTAAATTCGGCTCTTGATTAACTTAATAGCTTTTTTCTGAAAGCGATTCTTGCCATTTCATCCCGAGAAATCCGACCCGTTTTGAAATCTCACGATTTGCCGAGTTGTGAATTATTAAGTACCAGGAGAAATTCCGGATATTTTAAGCCCAAATAACGATTTTAAATGATTTATAATCTTTTTTCAAAACAAAATATTGAATTACAATCAATTGGATTCAAATTAGATTCCTCAAATTGAAAATAAAGCAATTTCTGGTTTTTACGTGATTTCGGTACGCGATTCATCGTTTACCGGGAATCTCGCATTTGGTCATAGTATGTCAATTTAAACATAATTATGATTATAATAATCAATTATCATGTTGGAGTCATCACACACTTAATCGAGTCTAGAAACGTTGGTGATTGCCAAAAATCGAGACGTACGTTAAAACTGACCAAAATCGCATTATTTGATCCTATGTGGGTATTTATATGAGTTTCATGGAATATTTGTATTCATTTTGAGTGTATTAAATGTGGTTAACATGATGGGATGAAGAAATGGGAAATTTGGGTGAAAACAAGACTCGAAAACATCAAAAAATGAAGAAATTGGAGCAAAAAATAGAGAAGTCGGTAAGATTTTGGTTCAGTGGTGCTCCAAGTGTATGGCTTGGAGCAAAACCATGTCAAAGTGATACGCTTGGGCAGATTTTTCCAGAAAAAACCCTAATAAATTCCCTATAAAGCCATCTTAATCCTCCATGCCCCCTATTTGGTGTGTGTTGAGGTGTTCATAAAATATGGATTTTCAAACCTTTTTAGCAGCTTTAAGCTTTTAAATTTATAATATATGATTTACTTGACAACTACCATTTCACCACATTACACGGGCATGTATACCTATTGTGGGCAGTATAGTAGTGGTAAGTTGAATCGGGGTCGCAGTATAGTAGTGGTAAGTTAAATCGGGGTCGCAGTATAATAGTGGTAAGTTGAATCGGGGTCGATCAGGACACAATGGAAAGTGAGAGCTCCCAATACTCAATCTTAACCAACGTTTAACCAAACTCTATCTTTGATTTTTAGAATATATATATATATATATATATATATATATATATATAAATGGGTTTTTGGACTTAAGCATTCGCAGTCAATATTGATTGGAATAATCATACAAGTAATTTATAGACAAATTGTTTATTTATAACTTTGGGTTAAGATTGTCTATTAGCAAGCAACTAGACCACCTCTCAGCCTTAAATTTAGTATCACTACTCTCCCAGGTGATCGTCCACGAGGAGTACGAACCCTGGGGAACTGTGCTGCCAATAGACAAATATAGTGGTATAATGCCACTTACTTACGAGGTCCCTCAAATCGGCCGACTTACCGTACTCGACACACCGTCATGAACCAGCAGGGGAACAACCCTGCGTGCCGGATTACTTTATTGAGAAAATTATCTTTTTAAGGGACAAAGGTCCATTTCTTCCATGCACCGCTCTCGCGCATGCACGTCCGGCGTGACCAGAGCCAAGTTCACAAATACGTACCATCTCGGCTTCCGTGAAGTGAAAAAATATTGCCAACCCCCATTCCCAACCAAATACTTTCAGCCCGCACTTGCGTGACAGCCTAGTTTTCTTACATAGGCATAAGGACCTCGAACGTATCATGTAGCATGGGGCGCGAGTCACCTCTCGGATCATGTATAGTCACCCGACAGGATGTCACAGGTCCCCTTTGGGAATTTTGACTCCCCAAATGGTCTGTGATACGTAGAGCACGTTTGGTTCAGAAAATAAGTAATAAACTTTCAATAAAAATGGTTTTTACAAAGTCATTAGACACACCTTAAACAAACTTTATAAAGACAACTTGGAAACTTGTTAAAGGTTTATTATTTCCAATCAAGTGTAAGAATTTATAACTTAAAGATTTTCCAGTAAGAAGAAGAAGATTTCATAGACAAAATTCTTTCAATTACTTAGACTGGTTAAAGTTCTTACAGACTTTGACATATATAAAGACATGAAAACGCCAAGTGGCTCGACTAACTAATCTAAAAGTGGGAGAAAGAGAGAAGAATTGACCGGTTTGTGAGATGGGTGGAGGTTAGCTTTTGTAGGCGATTTCTAGACTTTGGCACGGGCCGTGCTTAGTTTGGCAGGGGCCATGCTTTGTTTGGCAGGGGCCGTGCTTAGTTTGGCACGGGCCGTGCGTAGTTTGGCACGGACTGTGCTTAGTTTGACACAGTCGTGCCATGTCAGACGGTTGATCCGATATCTTCTATCTTCAGGGGCACGTGCTGTGTGTGTCAGATAACGGATCGTGCCATGTCAGGAAGCTTCACACGCGGTGTGCTGATCAGAGACACAGGGTGTGCTGTCTCAGCGGGGAGATTCTATAGATTCAGGTCGGGCATGGGCCGTGCTTGGCTAAGCACGGGCCGTGCTAAAGTCATAAGTTCCCAAAACTTGCAATTTTCTTCAATTTTCTACTAGATTATGCTCCTTTTGGTATTTTGGCTTCAGAAAATTTGAAAAACTAAAAAGAAAACAAAATAGCTTTGTTTTGATGTTAGTAGCTAGGTTTATCCCGAAATGTGGGAATATTTTAGTATAAAAATATGTATAAATGTGTGTACATCACCATTTCACCCTAAATCACTCCCAAACGACCAAAAACGGCTAAGATCTCCCAAGTCCTCCAATTTTGAAGATTCCAAGCTCAAGATTGGTGCCTAGCCTAGATTGGTGTCAATTTTCCCTTCTCGGTATGTAAATTCAAAACCATGAATCCACCACCTTGAAACTTTCTTCCTTCTCCATCAAGATCTAAACTTTATGTGGTTTAGGGTTTGGATCTATGTTATAATTGATGCATGATGATAGATCTATGTGTTAATTGTTCAAAGTTGGCAACTTTATTATGTTTTAGGACTAGATCTACATGTTGCACGATGTTTATGTCTAGATCTATGGATTCCATGTTCAAAGTTTGTGACTTTATTATGTTTCATCACTAGATCTACATGTTGCATGATGACTATGTCTTGATCTATGGAATCCATGCCAAAGTTTACAATTTTATGATGAGATGAGGTTAGATCTATGATTTACATGATTACTATGTTATAGATCTAGGGTTTTGATCATCAAGTTTGGATTTTGTATGCTATAAAATGATTGGATCTACACCATGCATGATCTTTTGGGCTAGAACTATGAACATGATTATCAAGTTGTGATTTTTATGTTGTGAAATGTTGAGATCTATGTCATACATGCTTATTAGGGTTAGATCCATAAAATATCATTATCAAGATGTGACATTCATGTTATGAAATGTTGAGATCTATTTCATACATGCTTCCTAGGAATAGATCTAGTCATTTCATAATCAAAATTAGATCTTTATGTGTAGATCCATGTCATGCATGCTCTGAATGATTAGATCTAGGTAATTTTTGTATCTTGATGATAGCCTAGGATAAATCATGATCTTGCATGAATGATGTGATATCATATGCATGGTAGAATAACTTTGACTATTGTTTGACCCTATTTGACTTCATGGAATGTATGTGCATTCGTAGGGCTTTAAGATTATGTCAATAGCTTTAGGGATTGACCCATCTATCATAACGTACGTATAGTTTCATCAAATCACCATAGAGTTGTCGAATCGGTTAAGTCGTCAATTTAAAGTATGTATTTATTTATTTATTTATTTATTTATTTATTTATTTATTCTATCTCATCTAGTCGTCAAGGTCATCATCGGGTTTATTTTCCTCAGTTCGTGATGTTATTTTTTCAATTGTGTCTCTGCATCAGGTGAGTATACATAGGCCCTTTTTCTTTTAAATGTTTTGGGGTGCAACATGTACCGTATTCAAAACTCATATTCGATATACTTTACTTAAATACTACTGCGAACTCTATGTGCTATGTATGTTCTTGTATGTTAATCTAATGTGGATTATTGTTGTGGTTGGACTCATACTCATACTCGCGTGACATTAACTATAAAAAGCCAGAGTTACGGTTATAGATTGGAAGCCTTATTGTCAGGGTTGGCGCATGCGTACTTACTTGCTCTATTTCATATCAAGTATATTATACTCGATTACACTTAACTCATGGATCGCATGCTTTACATGTTGCAGGTTTTGCTGTTTGATGTTATTGATCGCTTCGATTACACTTTAGAATGCATGTGGACTTAATGAGACCTAAATTAAACAAGTTAATTTGTATTTGATGCGTTGTTATTGGATTATCATGTATTACTCTAATGTCATGGAATAGGTTGATTAAGAATATCACAATATTTAATTAGTGTTGTGTGCATCTGGAGAATGATCGTGTCCCGACATATTTCATCAATGGTTGGGGTGTGACACTTACGGCATTACGTGCCACAGGGATGGTGATAGCTACAAATGGTGCATAAAGGATTTGGACCCTTATAGTTAGTACTGGCGATAATAGTATTAGTTGAAGCCACAACATTCACGGTAACAGCAGGGGTAACCAATGCATAGGTTTGAGTGGCCCTTTTCCTCTTATTATTGTTGAGCTCATTTTTGCTTGAACTTCACCCATGGTCATCCTTGCCTTTACTGGTTTCCTTTTTCAGCACCCCAGTCTTGACCATTTCAGCAGTCAGAGTTCCAGCCAACTTGATGGTAGCTGACAAAGTTGTAAGGTTCGCAGACATCATTACTATACACATTGTTTCAGGGAGTGCATCGATGTAGCAGTCGTTTAAAGTTTGTTCAGGAGTCACTAAGTGAGGGACAGACAAAAAGTGTTCTTGGAACTGAGCTGTAAAACTAAGATGATCAGTTCCCTTCATGGTGAGACCCTGAATTCGGCCTCTAACTACGTCATTTCTCACGTTGGACAATACTCTTTAGTTAACAAAGTCTTAAACGCATCCCAAGTCCAAACATGCAGAACCTCGCGAGTCTTGGCTCTTATTTGTGTATTCCACCAAGTTAGAGCCCCTTTCTTGAAGGTACTTGACGCCTACTTGACCCATTGAGCTTCGGTGCAGTTGCACATGTTTAGCGTAGTTTCGGTTTTCTTGAACCATTAGAGGAAACAAGTCGCCCCTTCAGTTCAAGCGAATTCAGTGGGCTTGGAGGCCACAAACAGTTTTTAGGAGCTTTTGATCCCTCCAGGGTTGGAACCATTCCCATTATTATTTTTGCTAGTTATAGTTCGAGTTTGAATAGTTTCACTGAGCTGGTTAACCATATTGGGGAGCAGAGTAGCCATTTGCTGAGAGATGATGGTTAATGTGCGCGATATATATGTGGATTCCCTACAAGAATGACCTTTCAATTTATAACCTAACTCACCTTTCTACGCATGCATATAGGAAAGCGGACCTATCGTATGGCGGTATTAAAGAATGACTCAGGCTCGACCTAAGGAAGTAACGGTGTAATCAAAACTAACCTAGTAAACATCATTAAGACTCTGTCATAATTCTTAATGACTAGAAGCAAATATGATTGTAGAATAGAAATTATGACAAATCAAATACGAGAAAGTAGATATCATCTAAGACTGATTAATCTCTAGCATTTCCTAGACCTGACATTGCATTACCTCAACTTAAGTATCTAACCGATACAAAATCGCTAGAGATTGAATCTGCAATTAAAACCACAACCAAAGCAAAGTATCCACGAATTAATGACTTAGCTATAAGACATCAAACACATGACCTAAGACCTAGGATCATAGACCAATCTTATTCTGAATATTCATGATAGACTAACAATTTATGACCAAACCACATACCATCACATATGCAAAATTCCTAGTCACTTCACTAATCCTTTTAATCCAAGACATGGAAGCTAAGGTTCATGACTAACTATAGAGACATAATTCAACCGAAATGGACTATTAAATCTGCATTATCACCAATTCCTATCTAGGCTCGCTAGAGTTCTTAAACACATATTGAAATTTCTAGATAACAACTAAGAAATAGTATCAATCTGAAAAGCAGAATACATCTACACTACCAATCAAACCGAATACCATTAGGAAAGGATCAAACACAATAAACCATAACACACTTCTGATATGCAATAGGAATCATAACTGTTATACTAAAATCATTGTGTCATGCGATAAACCAAAGTCAAATCATAGGTAATATCTGAAATAGATAACATCATCTTAGATGATATCAAGAGGATTAGCCTCCCATTGCTACTTAACTAACTATTACAACAGAAATATAAGAAAATGACATTGTAGATACAAACCGAGGAGGAAGAATGGTGGAATCTTTGATCAGAACACCCTCTTGATTGGATTAGCACCTTGTAACACCTTCTCTGGCTACAATACTTGGCTTGAGAACCGAAAATACGTCTGGAAATAAGTCTGTAGTCGTACACTGGCGTTAGAGCTTCAAACGAATGAGAATGAGATGTATTTATAGTCTTCACTAGGGTTTTGGAAATGAGTCGTAACGGGTCGTTAGCGCCGCCAGAAATCTACAAATTAGGGTTTCTGGTAAACATCCTGTAGTGGCCCATTCTCTGGAAACAAGTCGTGACGTGCAGAATAACTCAAAGTTTCGAATCTTTGTCATTTTCACCCCAAAACCTTCTAGAATCAGCATTTATCACTTTGGCCCCCTCTATTTACCTGTTTAAGACATTTCATAGCAAACAAGGGTAAAACTGACCAAAATAATGCATAAACTACCAACAAATGAGGGTGTTTAACTACTAAATAGATGTGTAGTTTTGAACACATCAAACATCTCCCCACCTAGACTTTGCTCATCCCTGAACAAACCTTCAACTACAGGAATACATTTCCTAACAAAGCTTTGAGCGAAGTAATGGTTGATGGTTACAACTCTAAACGATTAAAGGCATAACTAGTCACATGTGTTTGCTTTCTCAGAGTATAGACCAAACAAAACAGTTTTAAAGTTGAAAATCATAAACAACAAACACTGGACTTCTGTCCTTAGGAATATTCCTTAACAATTAACCAGACTATCTCACAATGTACACTCCACTCAGGCTTTATAGATGGATAACTAGCAAATAATGTACTAGCATTAATAGTGCTCTCAATCTGCACATATGGACTTTACTTACCATAGGCTTGACAAGCTATCAAAATTCAACTAACATACAATACTTGTCACACCCCCAAAATACCACTAACGGAGTTTATACCGTTAAGGGGCGTGACTAGACCAGGATCCACAACCAAAGTTACAAATACTAAACGAATCAGGGTTAGTTCAAACACAAATTATAAAATCAAAGTCTTCAATTACATACGCAGCGGAAAAATTAATTGTCTTTAGCACTAACCACGTGCTTCACATAAATATTGTTTTAAATTCCCAATTAGTTCAGTTCAAAATAAAGGTCTTCACGTGCCATGCCAACCCGCTCCAGATACTCTTTAGCGATCTGCAAAAGTTTAAACCACGCAAGTGTCAACCTAACGGTTGGTGAGTTCACAGTGGGCTTGTCATGCATTGGCCCGGTATCATAATCATAATTCATGTCAATTTGTACTTACAAAGTATTTGTTTGTGAAAAGCAATGCTCGTAATTAATTCTTAGTTTATAAATGTTTTGTCCGTGACCACGTCATCGGGTATGTACTAGTTCCGTAAAGTTAAAGGACTCAACCGATATCGCGGGTAGCTAATCCGTTGTTCCATGCTCTAAGGAAGTTTGTACCAAAGCTGACTAATTTTGTGGGGGCCGAGCCATCCCGTACGGTGCGGACCAAGTCATCGCGTTTTCTGCCTCCCCCGTGTCCTCTCGGGACCACGGTCAAATAGGCTGATATTGTACCTCCGTGCACTCCCCGTGCCACGGGGCGGAGTTTGTCAAACTCCAGTAGATCTACCCAACATCCCCTCGCTTTACAATTAATGGCACAATTTTAGTTGAGGACTTTTAAGTTATAAGGCATCCTTAGAAAACATGTGATATCATATGGTTTAGACTTTAACCTACACTAGCCATATTAAAACAGTTTTCGTTTCAGAAATCGTTTATTCAGAATACACAAGTGTTCCCATAAAACACTTCAGTTTATCAAGTGGGTGCCAAGCATCCCGTATTCTCATATTTATCAGTGAGGTGCCTAGCACTCTCGAGTTCAATCAGCATTGTTTTCGTTAAGTTATTCGGTGTGGCCCAACGGACTCACGGTATGCGGGTTAGTGACACTCACCTTTGGTTGCACTGCTACACTTCTAGAATCCAAGTATTGTTGTTTATCGAGGACCTAGAACACGTTTAGGTCTTAAGTATTAGTTTCGTGTCTAACCTTTACTTAACGTCACTATGGCCCATAACATAGCATGTTGCAACTATGACTCGACATACCGACACACGACACCAATGGTTGATCATAAACAAGGGTTCATATAACTCAGATATCAAGCATGTTTCATCATGGCATAATCATGTAAGTCATGGCATAACACTTAAGCAAATTTCACGAGTTTGGTTATTAGGTCAGGTCTTAGTTTCGCTAGCATAGTTTCGCTAGGCAGTTTCGCTAGGTGCACGGACAGCACTTTCGCTAGGCTATGTCCGGTGACACAGTTTCGCTAGGCTAGTTTCGCCCGAAACTGCTGACGCAGTTTCGCTAGCCTAGTTTCGCAGGGAAACTGGTTTGAACTTTCGTTCAGGTATTTCGCTCGGCAGATTCGCTCGAGCTGGTCTGGTCAGGTTTCCCGGCGACACTATAGTTTCGCTGGTCAGTGTCGCTGGAAGGAGATGTAATTTCGCTACTTAGTTTCGCCCAAAGAACCACAGTTTCGCTGGTCGTGAAAAACATACGGATTTGACTAAAAATCAACCTAACAGCTTCTGATCATACATGCAATTCATTATTTAGCATCTATGGGCATTTACTAACATAAATCAAGCAACTTTAACACGTTTAACATGCATTTTGATCATCAAATCTCTAAAATAGGTTCAAAACCCTAAAATGAGCTATCATGCACAAATCTCTAACATGGATGGATTTCACTCGTAAAGTTAACAACTTTAGTACAGATCTAGCATTCCTAAACGACATACTAGCAGATCAAGCAGTTACATAAGGATTTGAGCATGCTTTAAGAAGAAAACATTTAGAAAGGCATAAAACATAGACTTTGGGACTTACGGTTGATCCTAGAATCGATAGAGGAGAAGAGATGATGGTCTAGAGGCTGAGATCTTGGTCTCTTGATGGTATTCTCGGCTGACCAGGTTCCAGAGAGTATGTGTGTGTGTTTGTTGTGTGGTTGAGCAAATGAGGCTACTAGGGTTCATTAAGTTTATTTATATCAGAGGCTAGTTTCGCTGGCAGTTTCGCTGGCTGGCGAAACTGGCTCTGATCTCGTGTTATCGGATTGTCTTGGCTAACTACCGGGCGACATTATAGTTTCGCCCAGTAGTTTCGCTGGAGACCAAAGAGGGCAAGTTTTCACATAATCAAGTATTTACAATAAATCATGCTATTCACAATAGTAAGTCATGTATTTACATCACATTGCACATAGAGATAATTAATGATAAACACATAACACATATGGACGGGTTCGGTGATCAACCAAAGGTCGTGGACGTATTCGGCCTAGTTATGTATTAGCTACTTATAACGTAACTAACGGGTTTGTCTAACGGAAGTTAACCTTGAAATTCTCGGGTGTCACATCATTCCCCTGAAATTGGAATTTTCGTCCCGAAAATTATTCTTGTGCCGTAGCGTTCGCAGCATCAGCTGTCGTCGTTGCTATCGTCGCTGGGGGAAAGAAAGTAAAAAGTTTTAGGGTTGTCACATCCTCCTCCCGTTAAGGAATTTTGGTCCCCAAAATTAAATCATACCTTGAGTTTCGAACAAGTGAGGATACTTTTTCTTCATTTGATCCTCTCGCTCCCAAGTATATTCAGGTCCACGCCTTGAGTTCCATCGCACTTTGACGATCGGAATCTTGCTACGTTTGAGAGCTTTTTCTTCGCGTCCCATGATTTCTACCGGTTGCTCGATGAATCTCAGATGTTCATCGATTTCCAATTCCTCCAGAGGGATTATTTCGATGTCTTCAGATAGACATTTCTTTAGGTTGGAAACGTGAAACACGTTATGAACTCCATCGAGTTCAGCAGGGAGTTGCAATCGATAGGCCACCGGGCCTACTTCCCCAATTATTTCAAACGGACCGATGTAGCGAGGATTTAACTTCCCACGCTTCCCGAAGCGTACCACTCCCTTCCAGGGAGATACCTTCAGCAATACTTTGTCACCCACCTCGAACTTCAGAGGTTTTCGGCGTTTGTCGGCATAGCTCTTTTGTCGATCACGCGCTGCAGCTAGCCGTTGTCTGATTTGAATAATCCGTTCGGTCATATCGTGGATAACGTCCGGTCCAGTGAGCCCTTTCTCACCTGTTTCAGCCCAACACACGGGCGATCTACATTTCCTGCCATACAGTGCTTCAAAAGGTGCAGCACCTATACTTGAATGATAACTATTGTTGTAAGAGAACTCCACCAGTGGAAGGTGAGTCTCCCAATCTTTTCCAAAATCCAGAACACAAGCTCGGAGCATATCTTCTAAGGTTTGAATCGTTCGTTCCGTCTGACCATCGGTCTGCGGGTGATAAGCTGTACTCATGTCTAGTCGGGTTCCCAATGCTTCCTGCATTGATTGCCATAACCGGGAAGTGAATCGAGGATCTCGATCAGAAATTATAGTCTTAGGCACACCGTGAAGCTTCACAATTCGGTCAATGTACAGCTTTGTCAACTTATCCATATTATCACTTTCCTTCATTGGAATGAAATGTGCAGATTTGGTTAACCGATCGATGATAACCCAAATCGCATCCGGTTGATTTGATCGATGAGGTAATCCCGTTACAAAATCCATTGAGATATCCTCCCATTTCCATTCTGGGATCTTTGGTTGTTGTAGTAAACCAGAAGGCTTTTGGTATTCAATCTTGACCCTTGAACATGTTAAACACTTAGCCACATATCGAGCAATGTCGGCTTTCATATTCGGCCACCAATAAAGATTCTTCAAGTCCTGATACATTTTATCCGATCCAGGGTGCACCGAGTATCTTGACTTGTGAGCCTCGTCCATCACGAGCTCACGGAGATTTCCAAACATTGGAACCCAGATTCTGTCATTGTAATACGTGAGTCCATCGGACTTAACTTCAGAATGGCCATCTACACCACGTAGTGCTTCAGCTACGAAGTTCTCTGCTTTCAAAGCTTCTCGTTGGCAGTCACGGATTCGATCCGGTAATCCTGAATGTATTGTAAGTTGAAGCGCTCGTACCCGACGAGGCTTTTCGTATTCTTTTCTGCTCAGGGCATCGGCCACAACGTTGGCTTTTCCAGGATGATACTTAATAGCCAAATCATAATCATTCAGTAACTCGACCCACCGTCGTTGTCGCATGTTGAGGTCTTTCTGATCGAAGATGTGCTGTAGACTTTTATGATCGGTGAATATCGTGCACTTTGTTCCATATAAGTAGTGTCTCCAAATCTTAAGTGCATGAACAACGGCTCCCATTTCCAAATCATGCGTTGTATAATTCTTTTCAGTATCCTTTAGTTGCCTGGACCCATAGGCAATTACTTTATCTCGTTGCATCAACACGCAACCGAGTCCTTGAATCGATGCATCGCAGTAAACCACAAAGTCGTCTATTCCATCGGGTAACGCAAGAATTGGAGCCGAACATAACATATCCTTGAGCGTTTGGAATGCGCGCTCTTCCTTTTCACCCCATCTGTATTGCACTCCTTTGTGCGTTAAAGCCGTTAAGGGTTGGGCCAGTTGAGAGAAACCTTTAATAAACCTTCGATAATATCCGGCAAGCCCTAAAAACTGTCGGATCTCTGTTGGCGCTCTTGGGGTAGACCAGTTCTTAATTGCTTCCACTTTGGCTGGATCTACATGGATTCCTTCCTCATTAACAATGTGTCCAAGAAACTGGACTTCGCGGATCCAAAAATCGCATTTCGAAAACTTAGCATAAAGCTGTTCCTTGCGGAGCAATTCCAATATAAGTCGCAGATGCTCCTCGTGTTCTTCTTTTGACTTGGAGTAGATCAAAATATCGTCGATGAAGACTATTACAAACTTGTCGAGGTACGGCTTGCACACTCGATTCATTAGATCCATAAATACAGCAGGTGCATTGGTTAGCCCAAACGGCATAACCAGGAACTCGTAGTGACCATACCGAGTTCTAAAAGCAGTCTTGGGTACATCCTCATCACGAACGCGAAGCTGGTGATATCCAGACCGTAGATCAATCTTTGAAAAGTAGCTTGAGCCCTGCAGTTGATCGAAGAGATCGTCGATTCGAGGAAGTGGATACCGATTCTTGATCGTAACTTTGTTAAGCTCTCGGTAGTCAATGCACATGCGGAACGTTCCATCCTTCTTCTTAACAAACAGTACCGGAGCTCCCCATGGAGACGAACTTGGACGAATAAACCCCTTGTCGAGTAGCTCTTGTAGTTGCGCGGAGAGTTCGTTGAGTTCGCTTACAGCCAAACGGTACGGAGCGCGTGCAATTGGAGCGGCACCTGGAGCCAAATCAATCCCAAACTCAACTTGTCTAAATGGAGGCAGACCAGGCAGATCTTCAGGAAATACGTCTTGAAAGTCACGAACTATCGGGTAATCATCCATTTTGCGCTCGGGATGTGTCGTGTCAGTGACGTTTGCAAGAATCGCGAAGTGACCCTTGCGGAGACATTTCTGAGTCTTAAGGAATGAAATAATGCCGGTGACTGTACCACCTTTCTCACCTTGAACCGTTAACACTTTGCCGTCTTCGAGTGGAATACGAACCACTTTTTCCTTACATAAAATTTCAGCCCGATTTTCGGATAACCAATCCATTCCTACTATGACGTCGAAACTACCAATTGGGAAAGGCATAAGATCAATTCCTAGGGTATGGCCAGCTAGTTCTAACTTACAGTCCTTAACTATCCGGGTTGTATCATGAAGTTTACCATTAGCTAGCTCTACCACATATTTAGCATCTAAGTCGATTGGTTTAGCGTTAATCAATTTAGCAAATTTAGTGGAAATAAAGCTTTTCTCAGCACCAGAATCAAATAAAACAGTAGCAAAGAAACCGTTCAGAATAAATTTACCGTTGATCACGTTGGCATCATTGCGAGCTTCACCCTGGCCCATGACGAAAGCTCGGCCTCTGCCATTTCCACCATTCCCGTTTCCACCATTACCATTGCCATTCCCATTACCATTTCCTCCACCGTTACCATTCCCACCGTTATTTCCCTGGTTGCCATTACCCTGTCTTCTTAACTGAGGGCAGTCTCTTTTAATGTGGCCTTGAGCACCACACTCAAAGCAGCCACGGGCTCCCCCATTGTTGTTGTTGTTCTGATTCTGACCGTTGTTCCCATTGCCCCGATTATTCCCATAGTTGTTGTTGTTGTTGTTCCTTCTGGGGCGGTTTTGTTGCTCGGGCAAAGTCGCCCAACAGTCTTTTGCCTCGTGGCCTCCCTTGCCACACCTTTCACAGTTCATATTCTTCCTGCAGTTTCCAGCATGATGCCTTCCACATCTGTTACACAGAGGCAGGTTACCCCTGTAGTTGCCTTGACCATTTCCGCCCTGGCGGTAGTTGCTGCTGTTGTTCCCTGATCTCTTGCTTTGACCCTGGGAGTTGAAAGACCTCCCCGTACTGTTACCCACACTTTGAACATTCATCGAGTTTTCCGGAGCTTCATCTTCGGCCTTTCTTTTGCCACTCAAGGCAGTCTTTTCAGTAGCTTTTGCAGGTAGAGTACCTTTCTCGACCTCTTGATCAGTCAGTTTATGAGCCAGACGAATGGCTTGCTGCACGTTTGCGGGGTTGCTGGCAGTTACCAGTCCCTTGATTTGAGGCGCGAGGCCTTCCAGGTAACGCTCGACGCGTTTGAATTCAGCATCAACCATTGAGGGGCACAAAACCTCATATTCGTGATATCGTGCAGTGTATTGCTCAATCTCAGACCCAGACATCTTCAGGTTCAGGAATTCACCCTCAAGCTTCTTCACTTGATCACGTGGACAGTATTCTTCCATGATCAGATCCTTGAATGCTGCCCACTGCATGTTATCAGCTGCTTCTAGCCCAACCATTTGAATCTCAGCGTTCCACCAGGAGAGGGCAGCTCCTTCAAAAGTACCAGTAGCGAATTTCACTCTGCTTTCAGCGGGACAGTTACACATGGAGAAGACCTTCTCGGACTTCTCAATCCATCGGAGGAGTCCTACAGCTCCTTCTTCGCCGGAAAACATCATCGGCTTACAGTCCATGAAGGACTTGAACGTGCAGTGGTGTTGGTTTCCTGATGCATAAATAGTTCGGATTTTAAATTTAAACAGGTCATGATATAATTGCTTTGTGCCTTAACCGGCATAATAGTTACCCTGTGCGGCATATGCAGCTTGGACGGCTGCCACCGCGGCTTGCACATGCTCAGCAATCATCGCTTGCAGCTGTGCAGGCGTCATGTGAATACCACCTCTTCCGTTTCCTCTTCCAGACATCTTGCTGAACAGTTTAAAGTAGCCAGTGTTCAGTCACAGTTATATCTTATACATATCCCATAATATGTATATTAGCCAGTTCCCGTTATCCCACTATTAGTCCAGAAAATTTTGTGCAATATCGAGGCGTCATCGGAGAACGTCGTAAATGCTATCGTCGAAGGTCGGCTTCCCATAAAGTCACCGTCGGCGTAGTCGTCGTAGTAGAAATCAGGACGTAGCGTGTAGCATCGTTTCGTTGTCGCTTTCCCCAGAGTAGTGTGCGTACTTGCGGTCGCATTTCGTATTCGTGTGTGAAAATTTCCTAAGGTCCTTCCGTTAGACTACTTAGACACGGTCTATACATATATATTTATATATATATATATATACATACGTATTAAGCCTTTACTTACACAGCAGAGCGAGTATCCCAGGTTGGCACGTAAAAATTTTGTCTTTGGGAATTTGTTTATTCGTTTTGTAACCAAGGTTTTCAAGTTGCAGTTTCCAAATCGTTTTCAAAAATGATTCCAGTTCTCTGCAACTTATGGCTCTGATACCAATCTGTCACACCCCCAAAATACCACTAACGGAGTTTATACCGTTAAGGGGCGCGACTAGACCAGGATCCACAACCATAGTTACAAATACTAAACGAATCAGGGTTAGTTCAAACACAAATTATAAAATCAAAGTCTTCAATTACATACGCAGCGGAAAAATTAATTGTCTTTAGCACTAACCACGTGCTTTACATAAATATTGTTTTAAATTCCCAAGTTAGTTCAGTTCAAAATAAAGGTCTTCACGTGCCATGCCAACCCGCTCCGGATACTCCTTAGCGATCTGCAAAAGTTTAAACCACGCAAGTGTCAACCTAACGGTTGGTGAGTTCACAGTGGGCTTGTCATGCATTGGCCCGGTCTCATAATCATAATTCATGTCAATATGTACTTACAAAGTATTTATTTGTGAAAAGCAATGCTCGTAATTAATTCTCAGTTTATAAATGTTTTGTCCGTGACCACGTCATCGGGTATGTACTAGTTCCGTAAAGTTAAAGGACTCAACCGATATCGCGGGTAGCTAATCCGTTGTTCCATGCTCTAAGGAAGTTTGTACCAAAGCTGACTAATTTTGTGGGGGCCGAGCCATCCCGTACGGTGCGGACCAAGTCATCGCGTTTTCTGCCTCCCCCGTGTCCTCTCGGGACCACGGTCAAATAGGCTGATATTGTACCTCCGTGCACTCCCCGTGCCACGGGGCGGAGTTTGTCAAACTCCAGTAGATCTACCCAACATCCCCTCGCTTTACAATTAATGGCACAATTTTAGTTGAGGACTTTTAAGTTATAAGGCATCCTTAGAAAACATGTGATATCATATGGTTTAGACTTTAACCTACACTAGCCATATTAAAACAGTTTTCGTTTCAGAAATCGTTTATTCAGAATTCACAAGTGTTCCCATAAAACACTTCAGTTTATCAAGTGGGTGCCAAGCATCCCGTATTCTCATATTTATCAGTGAGGTGCCTAGCACTCTCGAGTTCAATCAGCATTGTTTTCGTTAAGTTATTCGGTGTGGCCCAACGGACTCACGGTATGCGGGTTAGTGACACTCACCTTTGGTTGCACTGCTACACTTCTAGAATCCAAGTATTGTTGTTTATCGAGGACCTAGAACACGTTTAGGTCTTAAGTATTAGTTTCGTGTCTAACCTTTACTTAACGTCACTATGGCCCATAACATAGCACGTTGCAACTATGACTCGACATACCGACACACGACACCAATGGTTGATCATAAACAAGGGTTCATATAACTCAGATATCAAGCATGTTTCATCATGGCATAATCATGTAAGTCATGGCATAACACTTAAGCAAATTTCACAAGTTTGGTTATTAGGTCAGGTCTTAGTTTCGCTAGCATAGTTTCGCTAGGCAGTTTCGCTAGGTGCACGGGCAGCACTTTCGCTAGGCTATGCCCGGTGACACAGTTTCGCTAGGCTAGTTTCGCCCGAAACTGCTGACGCAGTTTCGCTAGCCTAGTTTCGCAGGGAAACTGGTTTGAACTTTCGTTCAGGTATTTCGCTCGGCAGATTCGCTCGAGCTGGTCTGGTCAGGTTTCCCGGCGACACTATAGTTTCGCTGGTCAGTGTCGCTGGAAGGAGATGTAATTTCGCTACTTAGTTTCGCCCAAAGAACCACAGTTTCGCTGGTCGTGAAAAACATACGGATTTGACTAAAAATCAACCTAACAGCTTCTGATCATACATGCAATTCATTATTTAGCATCTATGGGCATTTACTAACATAAATCAAGCAACTTTAACACGTTTAACATGCATTTTGATCATCAAATCTCTAAAATAGGTTCAAAACCCTAAAATGAGCTATCATGCACAAATCTCTAACATGGATGGATTTCACTCGTAAAGTTAACAACTTTAGTACAGATCTAGCATTCCTAAACGACATACTAGCAGATCAAGCAGTTACATAAGGATTTGAGCATGCTTTAAGAAGAAAACATTTAGAAAGGCATAAAACATAGACTTTGGGACTTACGGTTGATCCTAGAATCGATAGAGGAGAAGAGATGATGGTCTAGAGGCTGAGATCTTGGTCTCTTGATGGTATTCTCGGCTGACCAGGTTCCAGAGAGTATGTGTGTGTGTTTGTTGTGTGGTTGAGCAAATGAGGCTACTAGGGTTCATTAAGTTTATTTATATCAGAGGCTAGTTTCGCTGGCAGTTTCGCTGGCTGGCGAAACTGGCTCTGATCTCGTGTTATCGGATTGTCTTGGCTAACTACCGGGCGACATTATAGTTTCGCCCAGTAGTTTCGCTGGAGACCAAAGAGGGCAAGTTTTCACATAATCAAGTATTTACAATAAATCATGCTATTCACAATAGTAAGTCATGTATTTACATCACATTGCACATAGAGATAATTAATGATAAACACATAACACATATGGACGGGTTCGGTGATCAACCAAAGGTCGTGGACGTATTCGGCCTAGTTATGTATTAGCTACTTATAACGTAACTAACGGGTTTGTCTAACGGAAGTTAACCTTGAAATTCTCGGGTGTCACAATACTAACTTACAAATCAAGAGGACTTGGATAAGGTTGTAATTGGTTAAGGGAATGGAATTGGATAGAAGAAAGGGCATAAAATTGGGTGCAAAAGATCTGGCATCTATAAATACATACATATCTCTAACTAAGAAACTTATTTCTATTGAAGAAGAATATTTAAACTCATAGATACTTTTCTTATTCAAACATAAGCATAACATTTTGTTTACTATAGCATCGGAAAAACATATCTTTTAGACATTTATTCAAACTTTCATCGGGATTATTCAACTAGAATACTAAACTAGATAGTTCTCCCGAAAACAAAGAGTATACACTGAAAAATAGGTTAAAGGCTATGGGTGAAATGGGGTTATCAACTGAAAAGGGTAATAAGGCTCATCAGAGGTAAAATAAGGGTAACTTGGGTGATTGATAAAGAATCAAGATGAGAATAACTTGAAGGTTAAAAAAATGTTATCCTAGGGTTTTGCCTCTATCATCTTTGCTTGTTTTGCAAGGTGCAGTCTCATAATGTATACAAGTGTCAAGTTCTAGAAGTAGGTCACATGTGGCACACTCTAATGTTACTCAATAAATAAAACCTAAGCTCCCTGTGAGTGGAAGCTTGTTAAGGCTCAAAAACTCTCACTTACAAAAACGAAATGGAAAAAGGGCTTAAGTTTGGTTGATTATCTAGGCTTCCTTCCTCATACACGCACACTGGAATTGTTATCTAAGTTTTAAAAGTCTAGTCATTTCTAATGAACAATTTAGGACTTGGCCATGCATAAGGGTCTAAAACACATGCCTACATTTGTATTAGTGATAGACGGAAGGTGGAAAAGGTATGTTTCAGTCCAGCATACATAGTTATGAAGTTACTCGAAATTTACTAAGTCAGCTGATAGCTTAATTTTTAGCAGTGACTAATAGTTTAGCTTACAAAAAAAATTAATTTTTTTACTATTTTAACTATTTTGACCATTAAAACATGCAAACTATAGGCGAGTCTCCCATCCCCTCACTTAAAATCATACATTGTCCTCAATGTACTTGGAACACTACAAAACATAAGATATAAGGAAAGAGAAAAGACGAGTCTGAAATCTAGCGGAACATAGATGCTGACTTTCTTCATTAACCCTATTACTGACATCCTCATCCATAAGAGTGTCAGTTCTTCTACCTTGCATTGCTTGTTATTTACAAGACTAAAAAACACATCATACGCAAAATAAAAATAAAACGAATTATGATGTGTTGCAAACACATCCTCATTTCCCATGTATTTTGTACATTAATTGAGTCGGTTTTCATTCTAATTTGAGTCATTTTATGTGTTTCTGGTCAATTGTGTTTTATAGAGTTTTTATTGTGTTTTTATAGGTATTTGGTTAAATCCCGAGGTCATAAAAGAAGAGGAGAAGATTGAGCGAGAGAAAAATGACTAAGTGCTGAACAAGAGGAAGTAGGTGTATCACCTATTGAATCCGGAGCCCCAAGCAATACACTTGGGGGGGGGGGGATAGTCAACGGAAGTCAAGAGGCGGTGCCCGACTATTTTGTCGGCATATGAAGCCACGCGCGTATTGCCTACCACCACTCCACCTCTATACGCTTGGAGGGTATTTTCCCGCAAAACTTGCAACTTCGATATAAATTCGAAACTAGGGTTTCTATTCAGCATTCTTTGACTTCCAGAGGAACAAGGGGTGATTTTAGACGACCTTTGGAGAGGAGAAGCAGCTGGGATCAATGGGAGAAGCTGATTATTGTTTGATTGTGTAAACGTAGACATCATTTCTGTTCAAGATCATCACTTTCTATGTGTTCTTGACTTAAACATGCTAGGCTAAGCACATAGTGCCGCCTAGACCATTAGAGATGAATAATTGACATTTTGTGATTTTACTTGGCTTGTGATAACTTGATTGATGATTGAAATTCTTTAAATCCCATTAGTTATTGCAATTGAATGCATATGAGTATGTGAATTAGGGTTATGATTAATATTCTAAACTTGTTCAATCTACTGATGTCTTTCGGTTTGGGTTGGGTAATCGGTTAGTGTGACTGTGTGTTTGCTAGTTGATATGGTTAGCTATTTCAGTTAGTCATATTATATATTATTGATTATTGTCTTGATTCTCATGTGCTACTTTTCCTATAAATCCGGGAGGTGATAGGAATATCGGGAAGTCAGGTTGGTTAATTACTTAGGATCAAGTTGTCCCAAAAGTAAATTCCCTATGTTAGTTAGTTAGCTTTCTATTATGTATCAATTGTGATAGTTAGTGGTAGCTCTTGCTAGCCTAAGGTGCCCGAGATTGTTTCGGTGGTGGTTATGTTTAGTTGAAGTGGGAAGTACTCAAAAGGTGAACCCTTGTACGAGCGTTAGAGTTGTTAGTTAGGATCAATCCGAGAGGTGACCTAACCGCCATTAGAGTTGTCATAGCCAGGTAAAGTTATGAGTGTTGATTAGGATTCTAGGTCTAGGTGGTGCCTTTCTCAGTATTTGATTTTCTCTTTAGTTCTCCCTACTTTGGTTGTTAGTCTATTAAGTTAGTTAAGTAAGTTAAATTTAGTTACATCTTAATTCACAAAACCAAAATACTCAGTTTTCCATTCATAGAGTCCTAAGCTAGAGTCTTCTCTCATAATGTCCTTAGGATTCGATATCCGGTCTTCTGTAGCTATACTGCCACCGAGGTACACTTGCCTTAGGTTCGGTTAATTTCATTAGTTCAGTAAATTTAGGTGTGTCTAGGTCTAGGTTAACGTCTAGGTTAAATTAGTTATTTTTAGGTATCATTCCGAACACATCAAATTTCTGGCGCCGTTGCCGGGGACACTTGGCAATAGCAAGATCAACTCAAGTCGTGATTAGCAAATTTGATTTTTGTTATTCTTCGTGTCTAGTGTTTTTAGTCTTTTCGGTTTCCGTGTCTAGTGTTTTAAGTACTTTTATTTTCAGGTCTAGAATTTTATTAGGTTTTACTTTTAGTATTTATTTTTCTTCATTTTATGTCACACACCCGTTCACGAGGTCCACCTGAGCTTACACCTTATTCTGATCCTAAGCGTGACATTTATGAACGGTTTCGCTAGCTTTAAGCCGAACTTGAAACTTTCATCTTTTCTGCTACCCATACTCAACCATCCGCGTCTTCTCCGATCACTCGAGACACTTCTCCAGTCCCGTTTCCTGATCTTACCATGGTCGCGAGACTCACTGTTCACGAGCAAGCCAGTGCCGGAGGTGACAACACTCGGTTTGCCATTTCTTACACCACAGTTGCCAACACCGCTAATTAGCAAGTTCCATCTGACATCATAAATGCACTTACTAATTCCATTCAATTTAACGGGCGTGAAGATGAAGACGCACCGGCCCACTTATCACGTTTCGTGCGTATCTGTAACACATTCGGCCTCACGGGAGTGTTGAATGATGTTATTTATCTACGTTTGTTCCCGTTTTCACTCGCTTCTCGAGCCGCCGTTTGGCTCGAGACATTACCTCGTATTTCAATCGCCTCCCAGGCTGAATTGAACAAAAATTCCTGAAGAAATATCATCCTCCAGCTAAGGCTTCGCGTACTCGGGAGGAAATCCACTATTTTTTCATGGATCCCGACGAGCCTTACTCTATAGCGTACGATCATTTCAATACCCTTCTCAGCAAATGTCCGCAACACGGATTGACAGAATGGGTGATAATCGAAAAATTCTACATTGGTGTGACTTACGCTGTGCAGAAGGAGTTCAAAATATCGGCTGGAGGACATGCGAGGGAGAAGCTCACTATATATGAATGCAAGAACTTATTTGAGAGCTTTGCAAATGCCAAGCAGCAAACACCCAGAGATCGGAGAGCTACGCCAGCCCCAACTAGATCTTTAGTTCCGTCAACACCTACCCGGGGTGTTCATCACATTGTCTCTGAGACCATGACATTTCAGGAAATCGAAAAACTGCACAAGAAGATTGATGAAATTCAACCCCACATATCTGCTAAATTTGAGTTGTGTCAAAGCGCTCATGACACTCGTGACTACCACCTCGCCTCTGCTGAGTAGGTGGAGTACATTGGTAACCGACCCCAGTTCGGTAATTCTTTCCGGTCCGGGTGGAGGAGTAGCCAAAATTCGGGATGGAGGGATAGAGTTAATGTAACACCCCATTTTACGTATGCCAAATGCGTATAGTGGTAGTGGATATCCGGAGGGGATTTGGTGTAGAAATTACACATTTGAGATGCGCTATATGATATAACGGGGTGTGCAAAGACGGCACGAAGAAACGTTATGTAACGAAGAAGATGGGGGAAACCGGAGATTCGGTTTAACGAGGATATTCGACCCGAAATTGAAGAAGATATCAATGGATGAACCCTTCTGGGATATGATAGAGGATTGAAAATGATGATCATGGGCAAAAATGGAATTGAAATCCGAGTTGTAACGAAGCGAGAAAGTCTAAAATAGTGATTTGGGCACGGTTATGGTATTATCGTAACTAACACATATACGTTGTCAAAACTGACATTAAGATCAGTAAGGGATAAGTAAAGTGACAGGTATTGGTATATACTTGGTTACAAGGGAGACTGTGACGATCGGTGCGAGAAACGATGAATTCGATAATCGTCACGATTACGCGATATTAGGCAAGATCGAATCCTTTATCCATTTTAGATGGTTTTAATGACCCGATTGATGGGTTAGTTCTTGCTTCAAATTTTACTAAGAATTACGGCCGAGAAGTTGTATTCGATTCATGAAGCATTCGCGTTCGCAACGCCGGTCGAACACGTGTCAAATACCGCGAATTAAATCGAAAATTAATCGGATTATGCTATATCTGACAAAATAAATATTCTGCGAATATTTATGAGGTCTACGAATTATTTCAGTTACGAGGGAATGATCGTTGATGAAAGACACAACGTTAAATTTATTAACGTTTCATTTAACACGGTATATGACTGATCATTTGGATGTGGACCACTTATTTTATCCCAAGTATATAAGGGTTATTAAAAACCCATTTCTTCATTTGTGTATATGCAGCCAAACACTCCTTGCCCCAATTCTCTCTTTCTTGGTCCGACAGGAACAAGAGCCGTAGCTACGGCGAACTAGCGGCGACTTCGGCCGGCTTCTAGCCTTGGCCGGTGACGGTCTTCCTCCACCTGCATGTTTCGGTCGTCTCTTCCTCTCCCTGTTATGCGACCTCAGCCCTGTTTCCTCTTCATTTCTCTGCTACAGTGAAGGAGAAACCCGATTACGGTTCTAGCGAGGCTAAACCAGGGGCAGCGTGAGGTAGAGACGGCTCGGGTTTGGTCCGATGGTGTTTCTTTTGGGTGAACAACAGCTTTGTTTCTTTTGGGTGAATAGTAGCTGTCGGCGAAGATATCGAGCCATACGCCAACCACAACAGCGAATCTGGCGACCCAATCGCGATTATGGCGACCCTAGTCGCGATTCCGGCCAGGATAACCTTTGATTTAGGTAGGTTGTGACTAATTTTGGGTATTCCTTCCATTTTCTGGTTAGAACTTATGTTGAACACCCGATTTCTTGTTGCATGTTATAGATTTTGATGAAGATGATGCTTGATGGGTTATTAGATGATGAAATGGTATTCGGATGGTGTTTGGGCGACGGTATGGTGGCTGTGGCAGCAGAAGGCCGCCAGAAAGCTGGTGTGGGTGTTGATTAGTGGCTTGGTTTTGGGTTAATGAAGCTCTAAAATGGTTATGGGTCTGCTTGGTTGATCTTGAGTCTCAGGGTCAAACCTGGTAAATACTGGTCAAACGATTCGCGTTGGTCAACACAATTAAAACTGAAAATGCACAGCGGATTATTATTCGTGGCGAAAAACTGAATGGAATGGATTACTCGTGGGTCAAAATCCGTGATGTTAATTGTCGGTGAATGGGTCCTACACGTTAACCGAACGAGAGGTATATCGCTTATTCGTTATGATAATATTATTAGACCCATATGAGATACTTTTATGGACCAAATAATATGACAAACACCCACAAACCTGAACATAAATATTATCTAAACGGTTAAAGAGATCAAGGTTCATATATATATATATATATATATATATATATATATATATATATATAGTGAAAAGTTCATTGTAGACACCTTCATAAGTGTAGACAGGTAGACACCTTTTTTTTACCATTAGATCTCTTGATCTAATGGTTATGATTAATTTGTTTTTTCTTTTATTTTTTTTCTCATTGTTCAGAAAATTTCACATGTGAAAACACATGTGAAATAAAGTAATTTCACATGTGAAATAGGGTGTCTACCTGTCTACACTTATGGGGGTGTCTACAATGAACCTCACCCTATATATATATATATATATATATATATATATATATATATATATATATATATATATATATATAAAACTGAGTTGATATGCATTTTGCTCACAAATTGTATACTGTCAAAGATCGATACGACCGTATTACAGCCAAATGGAATACAACCGTCTCGCGGGCATATGTTTTTGAAGATCGGTCGTCTGAGCGAATACAACCGTATTAGACAGAAGTGATACGACCGTATTAAAGAAATGACAGTTTTATGGAAGCAACTAAGAATGAGATTTTAACCCGTTTAAGTCGGATTTGGTCCATAGGTTATGTTAGAAGCTAATCAGCATTTTAACCTAGCTAGGACATCTTGTTATAGGATATCGGGTTAAGTGACGAATTATCTGATTTGGATAGCTGTCAAGATAGATATATGGTGCAAAGCTAAGGTGAGTTCTAAGAGCCCACTTTTGAATATTTTATAGTTTTGGGCTGATATGCATGCTAGTAAATGTTATATTTAACTCTTTTATGAAAGCCTTATACCTGTGAAATATTTATGCTTATAAGAAATTATGATTTAACGGGTATGGATGGATTATGGGAAGTGAATGGTTAAGTGTTACCACACTACGGTGTGGAGGTTAATAAATGGTTAAGAAAGAATGAATTTGACACGTAGTTTTAGACACGGTTACATCATGTAATATTTATGAATGAATGAGAATGTTTTAACATGCTGAACAAAACTGAACAAAAGGTGTTATGTTGAGTCGAAACTAAATAAGGGCATGTTAAAATGAGTAAAGAGTCAGAGTCACACTTCCCGGAAGGGAAGTATATCCCCGCACGGGATAGTGAGAAGTTCCGGTAGGAACACCTTGCCCAGTGAGCGAAAGGTTAGGTGACGACCGGTCTGGCAGAGGAGTCGCTCTCCTGGAAGAAGTCCTTTAAGAATGTTATGGGACGGTTAAGGGTAAATCACTTATGCGTTAAGTGATGAATGGTAATGGTTTAACGAGTCAATGATGAACGCATGTCTATAATGAATGTATGTGTTATGTGAATGTGCAAAGAGGTTTTAGTTGAAAGAAAACTGAGAACTCGCCAGCGTAAGCTGGCCTTTAAGCACGCATATCAGGTTATGAATTAGCTCTTAGCAGAAGGAGAAAAGAGAATGTTTTATGCAGGGCATGGAGGCAGGCTATCAAGAGTACATTGAAGGCTGACATATAGTAGATGTTGACCATGGTGGTATAGTTTTATCCTGTCTTATAGACAATTGATTTAGTTATGAAAGTTTTAATTTCTGATGCTAATTGTAATCTCTGTCATGATCATGTGCTTATGAGTAAATCCGGTGATGTGACGTCCTCCGGACCGACTCCGGGATCAGCAGAAAATGTTGCTTGTTAAAATTGATAAATTTTTATTGTAACAGCCCAGACCTGTCGTAACCAAGATATTGTCCGCTTTGGCGGCCGACATGCCCACAGGCATCCGCCGCTCACGGGTTTAAAACGCGTCTTGGTATGGGAGGTATCCACACCCTTATAAAGCAGTGCTTAGTTCTCCTCCCCACCAATGTGGGATGTTACAATCCTCCCGCCTTAGGGGACCAGCGTCCTCGCTGACACACTGGCCGACGACGGGCTCTGATATCATCTGTAATAGCCTAGACCCGTCGTAACCAAGATATTGTCTGCTTTGGCGGCCGGCATGCCCACATGCATCCGCCCCTCACGGATTTAAAACGCGTCTTGGTAGGGGAGGTATCCACACCCTTATAAAGCAGTGCTTAGTTCTCCTCCCCAATAATGTAGGATGTTACATTTATTCCCTATTGATTTTGTGGTAGTTGATATTGATTATGATGCTAGATGCCCTCTCATTCTAGGTAGGCCTTTCCTTAGGACTACTAGAGATTTAGTTGATGTTTTTTGGGGTACAGTTACTTTGAGGGTCGATGAGGAGAGTGTCGCATTTAAGGTTGGTAAATCGGGTGATAATAGCAACGAATCAGTGTATTTCCTATATTCATTTATATCTTGCATGGATCTAATAGTGGTTAGTAACAGGCTAGAGGATGAAGTTATAGTAAAGGATAACTGTGGGGAAGATCCCAGGGAGTAGATGATTTGGTTGAAATAGTTGAATTAGATGACCCATAGGAGAACCCGATGAGGTGGATGAGTGCGAAGATAAAGGTGAGGTGGTGATTAAGAGTGAAATAGAAGTTGTGGTAGTTGAGAGTGAAAGTAGAAAAGCGACACTTGAGGATTTAGTTGAATCGAATGGTGATTAGTATTTAGTCCAAGTGTGTGGAGGTTTGTGGAGGTTACTTGTGAAAATGACCCAGAAATGAGCTTTTTAGGAAAGATTAGATTTCTTCTGGGTCGCCTTTAAGCATTGGAAAGTTGGTAGATGGGTAGATAGGAGAATAGTTGTGAAGCGTGAAATGAGAAACTAGGCAATTACCAATCATTTGATTGTGAAATATGTGTAATCTAAACCTCCGGATAGTAGATTCGGAGGTTGTTTGGTGATTAGGAGCTGAAATGATCAAGTGCCTAGGTTGTATAAGTTTTATAGCTTGTTTTTTTTTATTTTGCATTTTCGCATTTTCGTTTTTCGGTTTGTTTTTTTCGGTGTTTGTAGGAAATTCGAGAGTTCAAGATGATGAAGTTGTGTTTGGAGATTCCTAGGTATGTTTTGAGGGTATTTGTGCAAGTTGGTAGAAATAAATTTGGTCATAATGGAGTTTTGGACAAAAGAGAGAAAAAAATTTGAGCCAAAATCGACTTTGATCCCTGGAAATTTCGTGTTAGGTGTATCGCCTAGGATAAAAATTTGCTCCAGGCGATACGCGTGGAACGGAGTCTTTTGGCCGGCTATTTGATGATCTGGGCGTATCGCTTAGATCTTACATACCTTTAGGCGATACGCCTAGAGAGGCCGAACAGGAAAAATATTAATTTTTAATTTTTATTCTTGGTCACCAATTTTGTTGCGTGCCGGTTGCATATCATATCTTTAATTGCTTAAATTTTCAGGTAAACACCATTTCCAATTTATTTTTATTTTTTTCATCAGTCCTTATTTTCATATTCTTTCGTGATTAACGTGTTTTTGTCGAGTCTCATGTGTTGTTTGTGGTTGTAGGTTTGCTGATATTCACGCCTTGATGTTTATGAAGATTCAATGGAGGGCCTGAGAATCAAACTCGCATTTAATTATCCAAATCAATTTCAAGGGAGCTTGTTCCTATTTATCTTTTTATTTTCTTTTGTATTTTTATTTTTCCTGTTACTGTGCCTTAATTTTTTTTTATTCTCATCTCACATTGGGGACAATGTGTCGTTTAAGTGTGGGGATGAAAAGTCTTGCGTCTTATTTTTATTTTTAGTGTGATTTTTGAAAATAAAAATTGAAAAATTAAAAATTGTTCTTGATTTATATTGCATATAATGGGAAATGATAGTATAATCATGGTTCAGTTTTCTAATTAAATGTGCTTAATTGCTACATAGTGTTACTTAATTAGTAGAAGTATATAGCTAGTTTCAATGTATTGGTAGGCCCCGCCGAACTTAAAGATTAAATATCCTTATTTGTCGGTTATGAAAAAAATAATCTTTAATTAATAAATCAGGATGCTTTAGAACGGTCCCGCCTTAATTTGATCGATGTAACTGAAACAGTCTAAATATATATATATATATATATAAGGGTAAGGATCATGTAAAAAACACATCTTTTTACGAAAACCTAAAATACTAATACTAAAACACTTGTAACTTTTTCATATGTTCATAGTTTAAAAAAACATTGAACCAAAAACCTTAGAATTACGAGTTCTTTAATTCTGAAAAAATTTAAAAAAAACTTTAGCGTCGCGTCGTTTTTTTATTAGTGCACATATGCACTAATAACAAAACTCATACATATAGTACGCGTTAATGTTTTTATTTCGAAAAAATCGCACAAAATACATTATAATTTACTTAGCTTTTCGTGGTTTTTTATTAGTGCACATGTGCACTAATAAAAAAACACTTTATACGCTTCGTATACATTAATATTTTAAAAAAGATTGCACCATAAATCTTATAATTGTGTTATCTTTAACTATGAAAATAGATTTAACGTTTTAATTTTTTTTGGATTTTATGCTACACATGTGCACTATAACAAATAGTTATAGTGCATATGTAGAATTATCATTAGTTCTATAAATATTTTAGTGTTTTTAAATGTTTTTAACTCAAACAATATATTTTTGCATGACAATTCTCTTTGTGTAGTACTAATAAAAATGGTGCACATGTGCACTAATAATTTTTCTTAAATATCATTTTCTTTTCTAGAATCAAAGATAATGAAATTTTAAGATTTTTTGATGCAACTTTTTTAGAAAAATATTAACGTGTGTAAAAGTTATGAAGGTTTAAGTGTTAGTTTTTAGGTTTTCGCAAAAAAAATCACAGGATCCTTACCCTATATATATATATAATATATATATATATATATATATATATTTGTCTCTTAAATATTAGCACACTTCTATCTGTTTACGAAAGTAAATTCGATATTGGTGGCGCTTGCTATTCCATGTTCCATTTTCATTAATTTTTAAGCTTTTTGGTTGTTAATAGATACCAAAGCCTATGTGTTTCCCTTCGGGATTGCGACTTGAAGGATACGTCTCTAGGTTAGGTAATGAGTTGATGCTTACATGCTACCCATTGGGATCACGACTTGGTGGATGCATCCATGGGCAGAAATTCTAAATTTTGAAAAAACAATTGCTCAAGTTAGTCCATTTGTTCATTATTCCATTATTTTTTTAGACCTATATATATTTAAATACTATGATAGGAGAACCCGGCTTAAACCTGGGCCTTGATATCTTGAGATGGTATTAGGGTAAAGTTGTGATTTTTAAGAGTATGATCCATTAGGCTGAATGATAACACCAATACATATATACTAATTGATGCATTTGGGGCTAAGGTCAGTGGATGGGTTTAATCGGACTGAAATACCGATAATCGAGCTAGGCTATGTGTAATTAAAAATGGATTTGATAATTTATTTATAAGTTCGAGATTGTTCCCTGGTTCTAATTCCATTTGCGGTATTTTTCGAGGATGAAAAAAGGTTAAGTGTGGGGATGTTTGATGTGTTGCAAACACATCATCATTTCCCCTGTATTTTGTACATTAATTGAGTTGGTTTTCATTCTAATTTGAGTCAATTTATGTGTTTTTAGTCAATTGTGGTTTATAGAGTTTTTATTGTGTTTTTATAGGTATTTGATTAAATCCTGAGGTCACAAAAGAAGAGGAGCAGATTGAACGAGAGAAAAAAGACTAATTGCTGAACAAGAGGAAGTAGGCGTATCGCCTACTGAATGAGGAGCCCCAAGTGATACGCTTGGGGAGGATAGTCAACGGAAGTCAAGACGCGGTGCCCGACTATTTTGTCAGCATATGAGGCCATGTGCGTATCGCCTCCTACCACTCCACCTCCAAGCGATACGCTTAGAGGGGTATTTTCCCGTAAAACTTGCAAATTCGATATAAACTCGAATCTAGGGTTTCTATTCGGCATTCTTTGTCTTCCAGAGGAACAAGGGGCGATTTTGGACGACTTTTGGAGAGGAGAAGCAGCTGGGATCAAGGGCAGAAGCTGAAGATCAAGCATTCAACTACAAATCGTGTGTCAGGTCTACGTTTTACCTTTGATTCTTGTTTGATTGTGTAAACGTATACATTATTTTTGTTCAAGATTATTATTTTCTATGTGTTCTTGGCTTAAACATGCTAGGCTAAGCACATAGTGCCGCCTAGACCATTATAGATGAATAATTGACATTTTATGATTTTACTTCGCTTGTGATAACTTGATTGATGATTGCAATTCTTTGAATCCCACTAGTTATTGCAATTCAATGCGTATGAATTAGGGTTATGATTAATATTCTAAACTTGTTCAATCTACTGATGTCTTCCGGTTTGTGTTGGGTAATCGGTTAGTGTGACTGTGTGTTTGCTAGTTGATATGGTTAGCTATTTCAGTTAGTGATAGTATAGATTATTGATTATTGCCTTGATTCTCATGTGCTGCTTTTCCTTGAAATCCGGGAGGTAATAGGATATCGAGAAATCGGGTTGGTTAATTACTTAGGATCAAATTGTCCCAAAAGAAAATTCCCTTGGTTAGTTAGTTAGCTTGCTACTCCGTGTCAATTGTGATAGTTAGTTGTAGCTTCTGCTAGCCTAAGGTGCCTGAGATTGTTTTAGAGGTGGTTAGGTTTAGTTGAAGTGGGAAGTACTCAAAAGTTGAACCCTTTTCCGAGCGTTAGTGTTGTTAGTTAGGAACAATCCGGGAGGTGACCTAACCGCCATCAGAGTTTTCATAGCCGAGTAAAGTTGTGAGTGTTGATTAGGATTCTAGGTCTAGGTGGTGCCTTTCTCAGTATTTGATTTTCTCCTAAGTTCTCCCTACTTTCGGTTTTTGGTCTATTAAGTTAGTTAATTTTAGTTAAATCTCAACTTTCACAAAACCAAAATACTCTGTTTTCCATTCATAGAGTCCTAGGCTAGAGTCTTGTCTCATAGTGTCCTTAGGGTTCGATATCCGGTCTTTTGTAGCTATACTGCCGCCGATAGGTACACTTTCTGTAGGTTCGGTTTAGTTCCATTAGTTTCGATAAAATTAGGTGTGTCTAGATCTAGGTTTAGGTCTACGTTAAATTACTAATTTTTAGGTGTCATTCCGAACACATCAAATTACCCAAAGTAAAAGTAAAAATAAAAACAGTCCTTTTATTCAATCATATTTAATATCATGCCACATGTAGTAGATGTTCAAACAAAAAGTCTAAAGTACCAAGACTTGAAGTCTAAACAATCATATAGATAGATAGATAGATAGATAGATAGATAGATAGATAATAAAGCATAAAGACTTCATTTGCCATTAGGTGGGAAATCTTCTTCAGGTTCACTCTCAGACTCAGATGAATATGGATGATAGAGATTCTCCAAAGCTTCATTGAACAGAATTTTCTGATAGATAGGTGAAGGCTGAGTACCGGGAGCATTGGGAATGGACACCATAAGACTGTTGATATTATGCTTGATACTCCTCAAGTGCAAGGCGGCAACATCAAGCTTATCCTGGACTTCCAAAATGGTATTGGTCAACTTTCTATAGTTAGCAAATATATCCTTCTCCATCTTGTCCAAATGCCTGCACAAATTAACGAACGCAGGCAACACTTCAAAGATTTTATCCTTCCTTGCAAGTTTATCTTCTTTGTGCGGCCTTCCTCTACGTCTCTTGGAAGGACCAGCCTCGTTGTTGTAGCTCTTAACTGGTGTAGATTCATCTATTGGATGTTTCCCAGACATATTATATGCAAAAAACAGTGAATAGATAAAACTACAGATTGAATTTTTAGGTCGTAACGCCTCGTCACTGGCTAACGAGTCATTCTACCATTTTTGGTAAAGGACGCCTAACGAGCCGTTAAGGCTAATTACGCAAAAATTTTAATTTTCCAGAAAGTGACCAGTGACTTGCATGGCCAAGAAATTAGTTGTTGAAGCGTGAATTTGCGATGGGAACTTATTGCCATCCCCACACTTAATCATTTACAACGATCATAATTAAGAAATTGGAAAGATTAAATGTGATGATTGGATTATTAATGGATAGGAGAACATCAATGGGGTATAGAGACATTCAGCCCTCAAAGAAGAAAAGAAAAATTCATTGAGAAAACAACCGAACTGTACCTTTCTTGAACTTTTTGATGGACGATGAAAGAACTTCGAACTCTGCTCTGCAAGATGACCAAAATCATCCCTGGAATCAAAAATTCAACTTAAGGTTCGTGGGTAGGCATCTGAAGGGTTTCTCTTTATAATGAATATATAGGTCGGTAACGAGCCGTTATGTGATAACGAGTCGTTACGATGTATTTACCTAACGGGTCGTTACGAGGTAACAAACCGTTATGATGCCCGAAACTTAATTCTTAGCAAGGGCTACTTTCTTGCAATCTTAAGCAAATTTGATCATTCGAATTACGGAGGTGAGAAGAAAGACAGGTTCAAATGATAAGAATCAATTGAAACGATAGAAATCAAAAGAAACCCTAACAAATTTAGACACACGAAAAATGAAAATGAAAATGAATGCAAAAATAAAAAAAGAAAATACTGGGTTGCCTCCCAAGAAGCGCTAAGTTTATAGTAGGGTCTTCAGCCAGACCCACCTCTACCTAAACTTTTGGCAGGTAAGGGTTGGAGTTCACCTCCTCATCAGGGGGCTCAATTTTTGGATTGTTAACATCAAGGAATGGATTTTTCAATTCCGGATCAAGCGAGAGATGGATTTGAGTTGCTCGCTCATGAGTGATTCCTTGAGTTGTCAAAGTTAAACTTAAAGAGGGGAACGATTCCTTAGGAACTTCAGATTGCATGAAGTACACGAGTACCCTCTCGTCTTGAGTAGTCAACAACCTAAGATATTTCTTGATTGGCGTGACTATCACTTTTTCATCACCACTATGAAGGGTGATTTGTTTCATGTCCATATAACGCTCTTGCAGTTTCCAAGAACGGACGCCCTAAAATAAGAGGATAATCCTTCTTGGTCAGGACGTTGAGGACAATGAAATCAGTAACAAACTTAAGCTTTCCGACCTCAACTAGCACATTTCTAATGATGCCCTTAGATGGGACTTGAGATTGGTCTGCTAGTTGGATATTGAGGTTCACTGGCTTGGGTTGATTAAGTTTAATTTTCTCATAAATAGAGTATGGCATGATGCTAATACTCGAACCTAGATCTGCCAATGCATCTACTGATGGTGAAGAACCAATTTCGCAGGGAATGATAAAACTGCCCGGATCCTCTTCTTTGACCGATAGCTTATTTTCCTTAGAAGTTGTCTTGGTTGGAGTGACCAAGAGAGCATGATTTGAAGGGAAGAATTTAAGATAGGCATTTATTACGACAAAGGAATCGAAAGGGTGCCCTAAATCTTCTGCTTTAGATTTAAGGTTAAGAACAAGGTTAAGAAATTGATCATATTTTAGCTCATCTTCTATGCCGGTTTTGTTTTCATCGTAGTGCTCTTTCAGATACCCCTGTTGAAGTATGCGAGACCTATCACGAATTTGAATGCGACGCTTCTCGTTTGAGTCTTAATCTTCTTTAAATGTAGAGATCATGTTGACGTTGGCATTAGGATTTTCTTCAGTGTTGCTCGGTAGCTCCCCTTTATTTCTTTCAGATAAAAGATTGGCAATCTATCCTAAATGCCTTTCCATATGTTGGATACTGGCCTACTGATTTTAATTCCAGTGTCGTGCTTCATATCAGCATTGACTAGATTCTCGACTAGTCTTTCCAGTTTAGATGACTCGCCTTTATTGATATGAGGCGGACGATATGGCTGTTTAGATTGATTAGAATTGTTATAGCTTGAGTTTCACCAAGAACCACCAGATTGATTCCTATGGAGACGGACGACAACAAGAATTTTGGGGAGAATTAATCTGCTCAGTAAGAGTAGCGGAAAAAACTTGACATTTGTCTAAGGTATGTGTGCCACCGTAGGCATCACAACCATTAGACTTAGTAGAGAGACGATTCACTTGGCTTGTAAAAGCCTCAATTTTTGCTTGTATAGCAGTGACATCGTCAATGGCATGGACACCAGTTGCTTGGAATTAGATACTGGGCAACCTCTCAGGGGTTGCCAGTCATAGCTGGTGGCAGCTAGACTTCCTATTAGAGCCATGGCATATGCGGAAATCGTATTCAAAATTGATCCTCCCGATGAGGAATTAACATGCATATGAGTGACATTTCTCAACCCATTACAGAAATATTATACTTAGAGCCACTCATCCATATTATGATGAGGAATGTTCCAAGTAGCCCCTTGTACCTTTCACAGGCCTCATATAGGCCTTTCCCCTCGTCCTAAGAGAATGTAGTGATGTTGTTACGAAGATGAGTGGTTTTAGATAAGGGAAAGAACTTGACCAAGAATTTCTCAGCCAATTGGTCCTAAGTGGTGATGGAACCAGTTGGTAGAGTCTTTAGCCAAGTCTTGGCACTACTAGCCAATGTAAAAAGGAAAAGACGGAGTAGGACAGCCTCGTAGCTGACCCCGTCAAGTTTGAAGGTATCGCTCATTTCTATGAATGTGTCGATGTGCGTGTAAGGACACTTGTCCGCTAGACCATGAAATTAGGAGGCGTTTTGAAACATCTAGATAACACCATGCTTGATTTCGAATTGACCCGCTACCAGTAGGTCGGTGATGCCCGATTGGCCTCCCTTCAGCGCTGGTTTCACATAGTCTATGATTCTCTTTGGTGGTTGGTCTCCCATCCTTCTTGCTTGGTGAATGATGTGCTCGGGCTCTTGAAGAGGTTGGATTAGAATGGGTTTACTAGCACGAGTAGAAATAAAAGAAGAAGAATTTTTTTTAGTGTATTTGGATTTTTTAGATGTTTTGTTTTTTCTGAAGTTTTGGAAAATAAAAAGAAAGACTACAGGAAAAGAGAGATAAAAGAAAAATCCTAAGTAACCTAACTATAGGCAAGGATTGACGACTTGCTTCTCCAGCAACAGCGCCAAAAAGCCTTTGGTGTGTGCAATATATATATGGATTGCATGTAAGAATGACCTTGAAATTTATATTCTAACTCATCTTTTCTATGCATTCATATAGGAAAGCGGACCTATCATATGGGGGTATTAAAGAATGACTCATGCTCGACCTAAGGAAGCAACGGTGTAATCAAAACTAACCTAGTAAAAATCATTAAGAATCTGTCACAATTCTTAATGACTAGAAGCAACTATGATTGTAGAATAGAAATGATATGGGAAATCAAATACGAGAAAGTAGATATCATCTAAGACTGATCACTATCTAGCATTACCTAGACCTGACATTGACTTACCACAACTTAACTATCCAACCGATACAGAATCACTAGAGACTGAATCTGCAATTAAAACCACAACCACAACAATGTATCCACAGATTAATGACTTAGCTATAAGACATTGAATACATGACCTAAGACCTAGGATCATAGACAAATCATATTCTTGATAATCATGATAGACTAACAATTTATGACCAAACCACATACCATCACATATGTAAAATACCTAGTCACTTCACTAATCCTTTTAATTCAAGACATGGAAGCTAAGGTTCATGACTAACTATAGAGACATAATCCAAGCACAATGGACTATTGAATCTGCACTATCACCAATTCCAATCTAGGCTCGCTAGAGTTCCTAAACACATATTGAAATCGCTAGATAACAACTACGAAATAGCATCAATTATACAAGCAGAATACGTCTATACTACCAATCAAACCGAATACCGTTAGGAACGGATCAAACACAATAAAGCACAACATACTTCTGATATGTAAAAGGAATCATAATTGTTATACTAAAATCATTGTGTCATGCGATAAACCAAAGTCAAATCATAGGTAATAACTGAAATAGATCACATTATCTTAGACGATATCAAGAGGATTAGCCTCTCATCACTACTAAACTAACTATTAAATAGAAATATAAGAAAATGACATTGTAAATGCAAACCGAGGAGGAACAATGGTGGAATCTTCAATCAGTTCACCCTCTTGATTGGATTATCACCTTGTAACACGGTCTTTGAGGGATAAGTGGAACATACGGAGTCTAATGGCGTCATTAGAAGCTCTGTTGGCTTTGAAGGTCTTCGAGGAAGTTTGTGATGTGGTGATGAGGGTCTACATCGGGTAAACCATGGAAAGTAGTAGAATCTTGGAGCATTTGCTCCAGCTAGGGTTGAATTTCAAAGTAGGTATTTTTTTTTGAAAAACGATTATAAATCATTTAAAATCATTATTTGGGATTAAAATATCTTGAAATTCTTTCGGTATATAATAATTCATAAATCGGTAAATCGCGAGATTTCAAAACGGGTTGGATTTTTTAATCGGGTAAATTGCAAATGTTACAGTCTCCCCTACTTTAGGGAATTTCATCTCGAAATTAGAAGAGACCTACAAATTTTAAAGAAAAAGAGTAGTTAAAAGAGTTTTACCAATAACAAACACATTTTGACATTTAAAACCAACATAGAGACGACATAAGAGATTTCACCGAGGATAGGAATATATTCTCGATTATTGAACCAATTACATCGGCACCAAAACTTTACCCTATGTTAGAGCATTATCTTTGTGACGTGTGTGTATCACAGCTACCGAATCAAGCACCCCTAAGAAGTGGGGTCCAAGGGGCGGCAGCCCCTGGCGGGGTCCAAGGGGCGGAGCCCCTGGCTGGGGTCGTTCAAAAATTTTATTTTGAACAAAAGTGCTTCACTAAAAATGTATGAGAACTTCCCGAACTGAGTTTCACCAAAGTGATACAAAATGGTCCGAACTGTGAGTTCGGTTACACGAACTGATCCGAACTTGAATCCGAACTGATATGCGAAGTCACAACCAAACTGAATTTGAACTGAGATCCGAACTGACAGTTTGGTTGAGCGAATTGATGCGAACTGATCCGAACTCGCACTTCGGAGCGGTTATTTTCTGAACAGGTTGTTCTTGACCCGAACTGAAACGAACTGGACCTGATTTTCATGAAAAACGCACCTGATTCAAAATTTGATCGAATTTCACAACTTAGACACTTTTGCTAGGTAAATACACGACTCAGAAAGATTCTGTTGAGCAAAAACCGATCAGAAACTCAATGAATCACACCTAATCGATGGTTTAACATCTCAAAAATGAACAAAAATGATAGATTTGAACCATAGAAAGAGCCAACAGCTCTGATACCAAATGTAAAAGCGTTTTCGGATCGATTCAATGGTAGATAGAGATTGAGATGGAAGTTTTGTCCTTAACTGATGTCGAATGATTACATTAACCAAACGAGTATACATCAATAAAGCCCTGGGGTAGGTTAGACAACACCTCCCCTCAAACACATAGATCTGGACAAACCTAGCCAAAAACTTACGAATTACAAAGACCAAATCCTATTTATATGCTTGCTGATCTGCCCGAACTGGAGCTTACCCGAAGTCATCCGAACTGCCACTTCTTATGGTTACGAAGTGTGCGTTCACGTATCCCTTCGTGACTCACTTCGTGTCCAGTTTTCGACCCTGTAAACTTCAGTCTGTTTTGACAATTCGAACAGCAACGGACACGCAAGGTTCATGATCTAACAAACCAGCTCACAAGAAGCCAGTTGTTGGTAAACCTTTAAATATGATGATTGGTCAACATATTTTTCAAAAAGAAAACAAATTTTAAATCCGCTACATCAAACAGGTTTTATCATACAGATAAATTCATTGGTTATGGAGATGATTCAGGTTTTTATGTTCCTTCATTTGAAAAATATTTTCAAAAACCTTCAAAACCAAAGAAAACTAAACCTGTTATCCCAACAATTTATGATGATGGATCGACCGATCAATGTAATCATCGATGTTTTTATACTTGTCATCAAAAAGGACATTTTTCTTATAATTGCCCTGTGAATTTCAATAACTCATCATCATATGCCAAGGATACAAAGTTTGTTGATCTTGATGGCATAATTTTCAATGAACCAATGCCCAAGAGTAAAACTTTCTGGGAAAAGAAAGTTGTTTCTAAATCTCTGGGTAACAGTTCTGATTGTCATTCATCAGTCGAAAATGGTTCATTAGAAAATTCAAAAACAAAATTGGAATGGAGACCAAAGATTGTCTCCATAGCCAACACTAATTTTGTGGAAGACACTGGTCGACCCACAACTATGGAGGGGGGCCGGGGTTTAAAAGACTTAATATTTTCCAGTGCTTGCGGGTATTTCAAGAAGACCTGTTAGTGATTGTCCAATTGCTGACAGTGAAATACTTGTGGTTGATGTAAGTTAAATTGAATCGTTCCTATCTTTGAAACACTGATATTCAAGATATATATATATATATATATATATATATATTAATTTCAAAAATGTGTCAAGTGTTGATCGATCATTTTCATTTTTGTTATTCATTTTCTTTCGTGCATATTTTTAGCGGGGGGGAGGGGGGGGGGGGATTTGAAAATTTAAAAAATAGAGTTTGTTGAATTTTAGGGGGAGAAATTATGTTTATGGAAAATAAAAAAAATGAAAAATTGAGAAATTGATCCGACAAAAGCGAGAAATGATGGTACATCAGCATATACGTTTATCTTCCATGGATAGATTAAGTCTAAAGGTTGTAGGTACTTGCATAATCTGTAAATGTGCATGACTAATCTGATATCTACAAGTAAGATATAAACATAAAACTTGCCTGATGATCTTTGTTTATTTACTTCTTAATGAATGTTATGTGATGATTCTGACAAAAATAAAATAAGAGATATCCCGATGAATGCATGTTTTCATTTTGAGAGATTTAAACATGTTTGATTTTCTTTATTTTCTCAAACGATTGGACTTTCTCTCCGTATCGAAAGATCGACCTGATTGTTGTTCGTTTGAGGTTCTGCTTTATTTTCTTGGTGTTTCATATAATTCATCAGACTTTCTCTGCGTATACGAAAGTATCGACCTGATTGTTGTTGAATTATACAACTTCAACTTGTTTTGCTTTCTTATTTTCTCAAATATTTGGGTTTTCTCTGCGTGTCCACAAGACCGACCTGATTGCTATGTATTTGAGGTTCTGCTTTATTTTTGCATGACTCGTCAAGGATGATTAAATATCTAAGAAAATTGCTTCTATGTGATAAACATGATGATTTGCCGGTATTTGTGATAGAGTGGAGGCCGCGTTATCAGTGCATGATAATATTACATTTAGCATATCTGAAAACGATAAAAATGATTGGTTTGTGCTGAAATAAACATAAATGTTGTATTTGCGATTATCTTGGCTTGCATGCTGATTAAGGTCGAAATTGAAATATGCTAGATTCGTTATGTCTGATATGATCTCGCGTCGTGATCTTTCTCGCAAAATCAAAAATAGAGTCTGATTTTGTATTGCATTTTATATTTCATTTTAGAAAATTCAAAAAGATTTTTGGTGCGTTTTAGCATAAACTTTATAAAAGCCAAAAAAAGATTTTATTTCTTGTTTTTTCGATTGATCAACACAAGATACAAAAAACAAATTTTCAAAACATATATCTTAGTTCTCCAAAGGAGATTTTTGCCCAAGATTAACTTATGTTGGCTTGAAAATGGAAAACCGTGTTTCTGTCTTCTGAAATTGCAGGTAACAAGATTGATTCACAAGCATGGTGAAAGGGGGAGCTATTAAAATATATTTCACAAGTGGTTCAGTTGACACGGTCATGTTCCTGCCATGCCTACCCTACATCAACTAACCGCAGATTCAAAGTTTGATGATTTGATACAGCACACGTCAAGGGGGAGTTTGTTAGAGCATTTTCTGTGTGTCGTGTGTTGTATCTAGTTAGCTTTGTTAGTTGGTATAGTTATAATAGTTAAATCAAAGTTAGAGGGTAGTTTGTGTCATTTATTAATAGTTGAGGGGTTTGGATTTATCAAATGCATATATCATATGAATCTCATATTTGAGATTCATAAATCAACGATCTGAATCTGCTAAAGAAGGGAAGACCGAAACGAAGTGAAGCCCGAACTGGATCTCAGTATATATATGTGTGTTTCAGTTCGGAACAATAGAGCTCTCCATAACCGTTTTCTTGAATTCATTCTTCTATAGGAGAAATTTTTTATCTTGAATTTTAGAGATTTTTGTGTATTAGATCATGATTAGGTGTTAGATTTGAGTTCATATCTTGTAATCACGGATCAATTTGAGCTATAAACAGAGTTTATTTACTTGATTTGTGTTCTTCGTTTCGATTTTCTTTCGATCTATTTTTCACTCTACAAATCATTAGATCGGAATAATATGAGTTTACACTCGACCGTAAGGGTTATGTTAGGAATAGTGACATGGAAAAAGGATTGTGATATAACCAACCATCAGAGATATACCCACACACCCACACACCGTTCTTGGTCCGACTCCTAGTGCACCCTAAAGACATTATTGATGCTTATATATATGGTGTACCGCAACTAACCCACCACATGTTTAATACCTCTAGTGAGTACTGTTCGCCTTCGAAGAACATCCTATTCTACGCAACAAACTACAGATAATCGAGCTTAACCCAACAACTTAGGGCTACCAACAGAAGGTGAGCAATAGATCTAAGGAAAACACTACGGCCAACAAGGGACCAATTTAGAGACTAGCCAAAGATAGTCGGTCACCTTCTCCCCTACTTAAGGAGTGAGATTGGGGATCAGGAGACACTGGTGAGTAATGGGTGCAACATGGATTTCTTCAAAGTATCCCAATTTATAATACAACATAGATTCAAATAGATCGCCACAGAATAAACTAAAACCAACAATGATAATTATGATAAACAAAGATTTGGAGTTTAGACTTCTTATCCAAACAAAGCGTCAAGTTCAGGTGGAATAGATGGGCAGCGGCAGATATCCAGTTTACCTTACGAGACAAGATACCTGGACAGAATCCGAGTCGGCCCTCACTAAAACCTAAGACCTATACCCCACGATCAATATCGATCTCATGTTAAGCTATCATCACACACAATTGTTGGTAGCATCGCGTATGAGTCCCTGGTTTAGTAAGAGTAGAGTAATGATCAACACTCAAATTAACGATATAAAAATGAAAAATCCAAGTGATGAGCACAAATAGGTTTAAATCAATTGATACCAAAAGAAATCGAGTACCACAAATTGAACGGAAAACCACACATGGGATGCCATGAGCTGATTAGAACTCGTTTGGGTGTTACGCCTAGTGTGAACCGAACGGTACATTTCAGAACAACATGACTCTGGTGACCTGGAATAAACCGCGTGATTCGTGGTATATGTATCCGATGACATGAATTAGATAACATGATCCGAAATGCATGAATCCGATAACATGAGCCAAACTGTATGTCTTGAAATACATGTATTGATAGCTTGAACCGAACATCATTTTTGATATGCATGTACCGATAACATGAACCAAACATCATGTTTCAAAATACATGTATTGATAACATGAACCAAACAGCATGACTTGCAAATCATGTATCCGGAAATATGAACCGGATACCATGACTCAAAATACATAAATCCGATAACATGAATCAAATAGCATGACTCGAAATACATGAGTCCGATAACATGAATCAAGTAGCATGACTCGAAATACATGAGTCCAACAATGTTAATCGAATAACATGACTCGAAATACATGAACCCAATAACATGGACCGAATAACATAACTTCAAATGCAAGAATCCTGATAACATAAATCGATTAACATATCTTTGGAATACGAGAAACTTGCTAAAATAGATGGCATGAGATAAAGAATAACTCGAATAATAGCGATCACCGTTCACATCCACCTATAGTACCCTACAAATGCGACCATAGATTGAGATTTTGAAAGACATACACCAGGAAATAGATTAATGAATCAATAAGCGATTAAAAAAAGATAGAGTGAGGAAAGACTAAACCATAATTGAAAAACATCAAGGATATGCAACAAATTGGAGTAGAATCCAAGAATTGAATCCATGGAATGATAGATATCAAGTCCAAAATTAGAATCATGAGTTAATGGTAGAGTAACGCTGGACAATTCTGGAGATGGAATGGCAAGAATCGCTTTCATAAGCTGGCTATTGAGTTAATAAGAGCCGAATTTATGAATATAAATAGTGAGGAACGCCAGAGTCCATTGGCTGAATACAAATCCTCGCGATAGGAATAAAGGATGAGAAATAAGCAAATTCATATATCGTTAATGAGGGCGATCCGAATTCGGAACAGGGCCGGAAGTGTCGGCCGAAACATTGAATTCAGAACCAGACACTATCGTTTTTTGAAAGGAAGGTCTTGACATGAATGAAAGTCGAGACACATGAATGAGCAAGATAAATTCTATGGGAGAGAAGCAATCGCCCAGAGGCGGAATGGTTCTTGAGGATCAGAGACAATAAGGTGACTGTCAACTGGAGTCGCACTAGCATAAGGATGATGTGAAAGTTGATTTGGTGAACGGGAGGAAGACCCGATGTATCTTCGGATGTCTCCGATTCCCCTTTCATTATGATGAACTTCCATTATTTTGGACCTTAGATGCATGCGCTCTATACGCAAGTATTTATGGGCTTGAGCCCACAGACTGGTTTATCATCGAGGATTGTCGGGACCTGAGTGTCAAAGCGAGATATGAATGATTTTCTTAAAACACACTGATTTCTTGATGATAACTTAAAAAAAATTCGAGGGTACACTAAGATGAGGAGAAACATGGTCTAGAGGTGGTCATGACGGACAATGCCGAAGCAGGAAAATCGATGAGTTAGGTCGCAAGGCAGACATAAGTCAGTGATTATGAAGATTTAACTTTGAACGGATAGATTTGATACCGGTACGTGTATAAGGTTATCTACTCGATAGGTCGTAAAGTCATAAACTCATACACATGTAATCCCGTAATATATGGACTTGTAAACTCGTTAATTTCCAAATGAGTAGACTCCCCGACACACCTACCTAGAAGATACATGAGAAATATCAAAAAGAAGGCATTTCAAAGCGTTAACTTGAAATTTTTGACAAAATAGGAGGGTCATGTGTGTGTAGGTTCGTAACCCGCTAATGTGCCTACTTGTGTGCATGTATGCATGTAATCCCGTAATCCCTCAACTTGTAAACTCGTGAACCCACCAACAAGAATTCACTCAACGTACACACAATAATAAAGATGATACAGGGAACAAACGATTCACAATCCAAAAGTGACAACACATATCTGGGTACATAAATGCATAATTAAAACGGTAAGGTTTCAAACCTCATCATAAATAAGGCAAATGGCTACATAAAATGTCAATGATTTTAAACGATCCAAGTTGAAAGCTCCAGCATTGGTTCCACAGTCAGCATTGCTGTTGATGGGGGCATTAACGGTGGCTAACAAAGGATGCGCAAGAGGAATTCAATCAGGTTAACATAGAAATAGAAAGCAAGGGTGGAGATAAAAGCGGTCTGGTGAAGGGCAGAGATCCGAACAGGCATTGGTAACACGGATTGAAACATTTGAGACAGAACTTGATTTCACTGGTGACAGGTCCTCATGGGAGGGCCGGATCGACGACAGATACCCACTTGATGACCGAGAAGGACACAATTCATGCATTTCCAACATGGAAGGTGGGTAGGGTTCCTAAAGCCTTTGCACTTAGAAAGGTTGCACGCCTTATGGCGATTGAAATAGCGAGCGGGTTTAGCAACGGTAACATTGATAGTAGAGTTAGAATTGAGGGCTTGCTAGATTAGGCTATAGAGATGGTAACCGCCACTTGCCAAGCAATCTCCTAGGCCACCTGACAGTTGCGGTGACGATTAACGTGACTCATGCTGAGAAAATGAGATAGGGGAGCAATCATGAAACAAAGGGTACGGCATGGTGAATGTTCGATCCAGAATCACGAGAGTGATAGACATCATATAGGACACTCGAATTGGAGTATCACGACATGACAAATATAATAAATCATAGAATACCGAGCATCATAAGAGAAAATCACAAAATCACCGACACATAAAACGAGAAATTAGGTTGAAAATCCATTTAAAACACAAATGATTGAGTGTGAAACTCGTGTGACCGTGAGGTGTGTTCTGAGTGTGTTTCTCTCTCTACATTGTAACTCTTTGTGAAATCAATAAAGCAAAGCTTTATTTACTTCTCGTGTTACTCGTTTGTCTAAATCATGTGGTAGTAAGATTCGTTCCGTGGTTTTACAAGTGGTATCAGAGCATTTTGTTGCTCTACTGCTGCGATTTAGTCAATTTTCGAGATTCCTAGAGAGAGAAAGTTGGGTTTTGGTCGTTTTTCATTGATTTTTCTCAATTCTGAGTGATTCAAAGGTTAAAAATGATTTTTGAGTGCTCCTAGAGTGTTTTTGCATCACACTGATCTAAATTCCAGTCTCAATTGTCAGATTTATCAAAATTCAGTCGAATTGGCATGGTACACCGCTGGTACGACCGAAGAACACTTTGATACGTGGTTGGTACGCACGACATCTTCTTCGTGGTTCTGGTACGCTATATCTGGTCCGTAAGGCAATCTTCTTAGGTAGTACATGACGGTTACTCACTGGTAAGTTGGCAGTTACGCCGTACCAGTCTGTTCCGCTTCAAATTATGGTACGCAAGTTATTCTGGTCCGTTGGTGGTACGCCTAAGAAAGTTTGGTATGTGGTCGTTATTTGGTACGTTGAGATTGATCTGGGACGCTACTTATTCTTGTATGTCAGTGGTCCGCTGTTTTAGACTAGCCCGTTGATTTGATCTGCTACAATGGTGGTACATTTGTTATTTCTGATACGCTGAGAACAAGATTGGTACGCTGGCAGTATATTAAAAGTTTCATAACTTTTGCATCGTAAATCGCTACGAGAACCATAAGTACTCAAATCGATCGTCTCTATGAAATCTATATTGTTCGTTTAAAGTTGATCTTCAAACTCAGATTCTAAGATCTTCGTTTTTGTACTCGCGGTTTTTCAAAAGGTGTCTGATTTTCACGCATTGGCGGCTGTTCAATCTTCATTACAAAGTCTGATGAATTATGATCATGAAATTTGAACAAATCAGAAAGTTCCCAAATTGCTAAAATTGGAGGATTATCATAATTGGAAGCAACGGTTTGAAGCATATATCAATGCACTTGATGTTGATCTTTGGATACCAATTGAACAAGAATACAATTACGATAATGAAATTGGAACAAATCAGAAACTTCCCAAATTGCTAAAATTGGAGGATTATCATAATTGGAAGCAACGGTTTGAAGCATATATCAATGCACTTGATGTTGATCTTTGGATATAAATTGAACAAGAATACAAGTATCCTAAGAAAAATGGAGAACCGGTCATGCGAAGTGATCTTGATGAAGATGAGCGGAAAGCTTATGCACGAGAAAAGAAAACGTATGGAAATATCACTATGGCATTACCAAGAGAACTTTTGCATCAGTTTAAAACTTGCACAACTTCTAAAAATTTGTGGGATGCATTAAAAGATTGGTGTGCAGGAAACAATCAGTATAAGAAAAGTTGAAAGAAGGTTTTGTTAAAAGAATTCGACAACTTTCAGCATTGTGAAAAAGAAAGTATTTCAGACCTGGTTTCTAGATTTTCACATCTTGTTAGTGACTTGGAGAACTCAAAGTTACCAAAGATGATGATGATTTGAAAGAAAAGTTTTTGGAGGCATTGCCAAATAGCTGGGAGAATTATGTTTTGTTATTGACACATGATAATGACTTTTCTAAATGGTCGTTTCACAAATTAACTGGAAGTTGCAAGCTCGTGAGTTAGAAATGAGGGTGAAAAGATCTACACCTGCTCTCAATCAGAATCCAGAGTTGTATTATGGAGATGATATATACAGATCACAAAAGTCTTCAACATGTTTTTAGTCAAAAAGAGTTAAACATGAGACAGAGAAGGTGGATGGAATTAATCAATGATTATGATTGTGAAATCAAATACCATCCAGGCAAGGCAAATGTAGTAGCAGATGCCTTGAGTCGGAAGAATAGGATCAAACCAATTAGAGTAAAAGCATTAAGGATTAATGTTATGATCGATTGGAAAGATCAGATTAAAGAAGCTCAGATAGATGCATTAAAAGAAAAAAATATTAAAGCTGAAAGAATGTTAGGAAAACAAGGCTTGCTAACCAAAGGAACCGATGAAATCCTTAGGTTTGGTCAGAGGATTTGGATTCCTAAGTTGGGGGATATTCAGGGAAAGGTTTTGGATGAAGCCCATAAATCCAAGTATACGATGCACCCTGGAGCAAATAAGATGTACCAAAATATTAGGAACCAAGTTTGGTGGCCTAATATGAAGAGGTCAATTGCTCAGTACATTAAGAAATGTTTAACTTGTCTTCAAGTTAAAACTGAGCATCAAAAGCCTGGTGGTCTATTACAAAAGATAGAATTACCCATTTGGAAGTGGGATCAAGTAACAATGGATTTTGTTACAAAGTTGCCCAAGACTCGTAAAGGATATAATGCTATTTGGGTTCTAGTTGATAGACTAACCAAGACAGCACACTTTATCCCGATCAATGAAAGCTACCCAATTGAAACACTGGCACAGTTATATATCGAAAAGATTGTAAGTAAACATGGCATACCTTTATCTATTATCTCTGATAGGGATAGCCGATTTACTTCAAGATTTTGGGCGAGTTTTCAAAAGTCTCTTGGAACAAAGATCAATTTAAGTACCGCATATCACCCTCAGACTGATGGTCAGAGTGAACGTATAATTCAAACTCTAGAAGATATGTTACGGGCATGTATAATTGATTTTGGTGGTAGCTGGGACTGTCATTTACCTTTGATAGAATTTTCCTATAATAATAGTTACCATTCCAGTATTAAGGCAGCACCTTTTGAAGCCTTATATGGAAGGAGATGCAGAACTCCTATTTGTTGGACAGAAGTAGGAGAGAATCAGTTGACTAACACAGAAGTTATTCTGGAAACGACTAATAGAATCCAACAGATACGAGAGAAATTAAAAGCTGCCCAAGATCGACAGAAGAGTTATGCTGATCGAAGAAGGAGGCCCCTGGAGTTTCAGGTTGGAGACTTCGTGATGTTAAAAGTTTCACCTTGGAGAGGTGTTATTCGGTTTATCACACGTGGAAAGTTAAGTCCAAGATATATCGGGCCGTATAAAATCATCGCAAAGGTTGGATCTGTTGCTTATACGTTGGAATTACCAGAGAAGTTGGGAAACATTCACAATACATTTCATGTATCACATCTCCGTAAATGTTTAGCCGACCCAACTCAAGCAGTGCCTTTAGATGACATAGAAGTCAATGATAAGCTAAAGTTTTCTGAACAGCCAATAAAGATTCTCCAAACCCAGGAAAAGAAATTAAGAAAGAAGGTTATTCCACTAGTGTTGGTACAATGGAAAGGTCAGAAGGGACCAGAGCAAACGTGGGAATTAGCCGACGAAATGAAAACGAAATACCCTCACCTGTTTAAGTGATATCCAAATTTCGAGGACGAAATCCTTTTAAGGGGGGGAGTGTTGTAACACCCCAAAATCTAAAGGTAATAAATATATATGTCTTTATATATTTTTATGTGAAAATATGTGTCGTATATGTGTTTATGTGATTAACATGTTAAAATGTTAAGAAATGCGTATTTGAAGTTATAACAATAAACTATGCATAAGGTAAGTATTTATCGGGTTAGATTATTTAAAAAATAATAATAATAATAATAATAATAATAATATATGTTTATATGTTAAATATATGTTATATGAATGATTAGTCACCATGCTAGGTGTCAATTCTCATGATTAGTCACCATGCTAGGTGTCAATTCTCATGCTTAGTCACTAGGACACTTGTAAGAAGCATGTGAGACACTCTTGGCTATAAATAGACCATGGATCCATCCATTTTTCCTTGCTAATTCACCAAAAATCAACCTAAAACCTCTAAGAAACCTCAAGAACACCAAGAACACTCTAGCTTGCATTTTTGAAGATTCAAAGGGAGTTAGGAGCCCATCCTCTGGAATAGATCAACCTAAGGTATGTTTAACATTAGCCTTCAATTAGTTTCATGATACATAACACTTAGATATGCCTTTTAAGAATAATGCAAGATTAAGGTTCTTAAACATGTTTTGTTGAGATTGGGAGTTCTAGTGGGAATCATGGGTTGAAATTTGGTATGAAGCCTTAGAATAACATGTTTTAAGAAATCCTTAAGTTAATTTCATGTTTAAAGAAGGGTTGGTATGGTTTCACCATGTTGGTTATCAAGAACAAGTAAACCAAGAACAAGAACATAAACATTGGTGTTTTGATCATAGTAATTCCGCCTCCTGGTCGTGATAACGCCTATACGGTCGGTCATGATCTTCACCACACTAAAACAAAAATATGGGTGATATCTCATAGTAATCCTGCCTCCTGGTCGTGATAACGCCTATACGGTCGGTCATGAGAATCACTCATCAAGTGCATAAAGGCTTGGACAAGGGTAATGATATTTAACAAAAGAGCATGTTTTTATATATAATAAGTATATATAAGTTCAATTGTGATAATTAGTAAAATATACCTAGCTATTCGGGTACTTAGAAGTTCGTGCGGACCGGAAGGGTAAGCGCCTGTACACTGGGGTTTCTGGCATAGCGAGGGTGTCGCATAAATCCCAAATGGGACCTGGCATCCCTCACTGGGCGATCTCGGAGTGAGCGTTTACTTATAGGAATGCACGTCTTCATATTATAATTAGAAAAGTCATATTGACTATAAAAGACATTTTGGTCATTTTAACCTCTGAGAAAGTATAATCTTAGGATTATGGAACATAAAAGATGTTTATAATATAAAGCCTTTCATTAATACAACCCGATACACGATTAGGTTTGGATCAAGGCCTTTAGTGAAGATTCCGCCCGAGATTATTCAAGTAAAAGACAGAGGTGAGTCTTTCTCTCACTGGGCAATTACTTTTATGAAACGGGATGTGTTGTTCTGTATTAAATTGTATATTTGACTACCATTAGTATCTATAAATGTTGAGGCCTGAAGGGTTAGATACGATCTTGGAAGAGGGCCCATGTGACACGTACAAATAGGTAGTATGCATACAGATAGACCTAGTTGCCTGGACGATCATTCCCGGTCCTGATTCTGTGATCCCTGCCATGGATATACATGTTTATATGATGCCATAGTCAAAATTTAATTACATATGAACTGCTACGTTTATGAAACTCACCAGCATTATGCTGAGCCCCAAATGTTGTCTTTTTCTTTTGGACGCACATCTTAGGTACCATGTAGTAGCAGATAGCTAGACATGGATGGAACGAGGAAGAAGCTAGTATAGAAGTCTGAATTTTGGTTGGACGAAGACATAGACTTCTAGTTTCAAATAAGAACTTCAATGTTGTATTATCTTTGTACTTTGTAGATCCTACAACTTTTGTTATGAATAAAGTTAAAATACTTCCGCTGTAAACTTTGATTAGTGCCATGTGCTTTCTTTTATTCGATGCGTAACACTCCCTAGTGCTTATCCTGGGATGCGGGTGTTACACATTTGTTGTCTTAATACTGGTTGAATTGAGGCGCGTGGGTCCTCCTGTCCGAAAAGAACCGTTGACTCCATTTCTCTGATTTGATAGATTGAATTCGCGTGGGCCCTCCTCTCTAAAGGATATGTCGACAACATTATTGTTGTTGCTTGCTAACTGGTCCAAATAAAGGCACGTGGGCCCCGCCTTTTTCTCCTCTTCTTGTCACCAGCTTCACGAGGATCACATCTCTGGCCTCCATCTCAGCCGTAAAGCACTTAATTCTGTACCGTTGGATGACTTTTTATTCTCAAATCTGATTGGGTGATTTATTATCACAAAGATTGTGGTTCTTTTTGTGGGATTTAATTCCATTAATAATATTTTCAGCATTTTCGTTGAATGCGGGCATTTTCTAATAAGTCTTTTACGAGACAAACGGGATAACGCCGCAACGGAATTTCAGAAAATATTTTATTGGTCATGGTTTTATTCCGCCATATTTCGATCGGGTTTCTAGTTTTTGTTCACGTCAAGGCCACGTTAGCTAACGACCACTGACGGACTGGTTTCGCTTCTCGGTTAAGTATGTGACTTTTTCATTATGTCTCACTCCAAGTTGTTTAGCTGATGCAGCGCTGATGTCATCTAACCGAATTAACTGGAATCTCAGTTAAATATTGGAATATTCCGATAAATCTCTAACGAAAGGCCGTTACTTGAATAAAATTTACGGTCTTCTCAGATTCATTCCAAATTGCACCGTTTTAGTCAGAATTTTTCACGGAATATTTTTCCGAGCTCGATTTTCTTCCCCAAAATTACGAAGACTCCGGTTATGAATAAATTTCTCGTTTACGCTCGGGATCTCAGTTTTTTACCGATTTGACATTATTTTCGCTAGGGGTGTGCAGAAATAACCGAAATCCGAATAAACCGACAAACCAAATCGTATCCATATCCAAATAAACCAATCCGAATTATGAATTCGGTTTACGGTTCGGTTTTCAACCGTATCCGAATTGTGAATTCGGTTTATGGTTCGGTTATGGTTTTGAGTTTTGTTTTTATTTGGTTTATTTGGTTTATTCGGTTATCCGTTTAAAACCATATAAGATATATATATATATATATATATATATATATATATATTAAATATATTTATAACCATTACACCATTTAAGTTAAGCCCACTTATCCATAATCCAACTAAATACGACCCATATATCCATGGTTTCTTTTAGGGTAAAACAAGTCTACCGATAACTCTACCACTCACTCTACGTCTCTATTCCACGTTCCCACCCTAGTTCGTAAAGAGTAGTCATCGTCTTCTCCTCTTCCACTCTACAAAAAACAAGCGCCTACCTGCTACTTTGACCTACTGTTTTCGTTTGAAGCATAGGTATGTGAGTTCGATCGCTCGATTTATTCATACGAGTTGTAGGTATTTGGGTTGTAGGTATTTGGTTGTGGGTACTTTAGTTGTAGGTATTTGGTTGTGGGTACTTTGGTTCTAGGTATTTTGGTTAGAAGTATTTTGGTTGTATATCGGATTATGGTTTTAAACTCTAGGGATATGTTAAAATTGTTTGCTCTTTGTTTTTTATTAGCAAAAAAGTACGCAAAATATGTTATTTGGTGAATACGGCTTGAACGGTTTGAATACGATTAATTTGGTTCTCAACCGAAACCGAATCGTATTGAATATGGTTTATTCGATTCGGTTTGTGAGATTTTCAATACGGTTTGGTTTGGTTATGGTTATCATAAAAAAAAACTTCAAACCGAATAAACCGAATCGAATAAACCGTAAACCGAACCAATGAACACCCCTAATTTTCGCATCCAACCAAGTCACGCGGAACAAGTTCAGTATTTATGGATCATTCACTACTGTCAGCACCCGGCTTCCGGTTTTCGCAAGATTGTCCGATTTCAGGATTTTAGTACCGTTTTCTCTTCGGAACTGAGCGGAACGGTTCCACTCTCTGCATCTGATTTTCCGCTTCCGCATCGGATGTTTTCAGGGGGATCTAGAGAAAAGGGGGAACTTCTATGGATTTGGATTATCGGGTCGATTATCAGAAGTTGGAGCATTTTCAGTGATTGATTGGTTTATCTGATTCGATATGTTGCGATTTTTTCTCCAATGTTCAGCATTCTTAGTATTGTACCCGACCGTGTGAACCAAGTGAACTGCAGCACTTGGATCTCAACTGGAGCAACAAGAACAGAAGAAGCCTATTCAAAGGGGGAATCTTTACAACAGAAAGATTCCAGTTTATCAGTTATTCTTCGAAGATGTACGACAGAGCGGTTCTTCACCAGTATGACAGATTTGACAGCGTCAGTCAAAGGGGAATTGTTGGAACTTTTAATAAGTGTGACTGACGCCATCAAATCTACTCTCGAATAATTCGGTTAAATAATCCATTGTGATTTGATTCGGAGACGCGGGTTGTGATGCTCGAGGCTTGCAGGTTTGGACCGAAGACGTTTTCTTGAAAAGTCAACTGTTCGGGTCAACGGTCAACGTAAAAGTCAACGGAAGATCGGTTCGAGCGAGTCAAGCTTCATATTAATTAAATCAACTTTGATTTAATTAATAATTTATTTTAGTTGTTTATTTGTAATAAGCTCATTTTATTTTTTGTGTCTTGCTAGTTAGTGGGCTAGTGAGCACATGGACTCTCCTATATATAGGGTGAGTGTGCTCATTTGTAAGAGAGATGATTCTTAGAGTGAGTGAGCACCATTCTATAGAGAGAGAGTCACACATTGGGTTTGAGCTTAACCCAATGTGACCATGGGTTCCTATGACGAGTTTGTAATCATTCGGTTCGTGGTAATCATTCAGCAATAATCAATGAATCGTTTGATTTTATCATTTTTGTTATAGATTATCTTTTATTCTCATCATCCCGTCTCCTTCATCTCATCTTTTTTCTTGCTCAATGTCGAGTTTCTCGATGTGAAATCGGTCCTGACAAGTGTTGGAATCCTAGTGAGAGAAAATTTGGGTTTCTTTGGTTTTTCATTAATTTTTCTCAATTCCGAGTGTTTCTGGTGCTAAAACTGATTTCTGAACGTTCCTAGAGTGTTTTCGCACATCATTGTTGCAAATTCCAGTTCAAAAAGTCCAAAATCGAAAAATCAGTCGATTTCATGATGGTACGCTGCTGGTACGATGGTTAAAGATGTTGTTACGCCGGTTGAATATTCTGGTACACAATGAAATCTTCATAGAGTGTTTGGTACGATGAGTGTTGATACGGAAGACAATCTTCAATCGGTGGTACGCGACGGTTATTCACTGGTACGCGAGTCGTTACGCCTAACGACCAGTAACCTCCGTTTTGACCCCCAAAATCTGCTTTTAAGACCTTCGTTTCTGAGTTCGAAGTTTTGACGTTCGATTTTTAACTTCAAAATGAGCGATTTTCAAGCTTTTTCAGCTGTTCAAACTTCAATGCAAAATCTGTTGAACTATGATAATGAAATTAGAACAAATCAGAAAGTTTCCAAATTGTTAGGATTGGAAGATTATCACAACTGGAAACAACGTTTTGAATCATACATTAGTGCTCTTGATATTGATCTATGTATACCCATTGAACAAGGTTATAAATATCCTACGAAAAATGAAGAACCGGTCATGCGTAGTGATCTTGATGCTGATGAAAGGAAAGATTATGCTAGAGAAAAGAAAACATATGGGAATCTTACGATGGCATTACCGAGAGAACTCTTGCATCAATTTAAAATTTCCACGACATTCAAAACCTTGTGGGATGCATTAAAGGATAGTTGTGCAGGAAATGAACAGTATCAGAAAAGTCGGAAGAAAGTTCTGCTAAAGGAATTTGACAACTTTGAACACTGTGAAAAAGAAAGTATTTTAGACTTGGTTTCTAGGTTTTCACACCTTGTTAGTGAAAGAAAAAATTTTAGAAGCTTTACCGAATAGCTAGAAAAATTATGTTCTTTTATTGACACATGATAAGGATTATTCTGGATGGTCTTTTCACAAGTTAACAGGAAAGTTGTAAGCTCGTGAGTTAGAAATGAAGGTGAAAAGATCTACACCTGCTCTAAATCAGAATCCAGAATTTGATCATGGAGATAACTCAGCTACAGTGAATGCTAAATCAAAGTCACATTCTAGTTCAAGTTTGAATCCTGCTCCAATAACTTTGCTTGCTGGAACATATGATAATTGTGGTTCTTCTTCAGGCTGTAGTTTCATTATTCCTAATAGATTAACAAACAATTCTTTTCATGTTCAAACAGTAGAAGATTTAGCTGCATTATTCTTTGCTTTCATATCATCGTCTTCTCGATCAAATTTTAGCCTAATTGGTCAATCTGGTTTGTTTGCAAACGACTTAACTCAGATGGATGATGATCAGTTAAATAAATTAGATTTGGATTGGCAGTTTGCTATGCTAGTTCAACGAGGAAGAAGATTTATGAAGAAACATGGAAAATTCAAGGAGAAAAACTTGGTTTGGATAAGCCGAAGCTTAAATTTTACAAATGTTCCAAGCTAGGACATTTTGCTCGTGAATGTAATCAATCATCATCTGAACCGAGTACTTCGGATAAGAATGTTCACAATAAAGAAGCAAAAGCTATGATATCTCAAGATGAAGAAGGTTATGATTGGGATAAAGATTTTCCGGATGAATCTGTATTTGCATATTATTCTCAAACAAATGATGCTAGAATGGAAATTATGCCTGAATCTTATTTTACTAACGATTCACATATAGCATTGATGGCACATGTTTAACTTGAATCGAGTGAGTCTGGATCTGAAACAAGTGGATCTTGAAGTTCAAGATTGTTCAAGAATGATCCAGCCATGCGAGCTCTATTTCTGATAAGATTTCAAGTTGAAGATCAGATGCAGTGATGCTGAAGATTGAAGACTGAAGTTTAGTTGGATAGATAGATAGCTAGATACACTACACGTTAAGGGGGAGTTTGTTAGAGCATATTCCTATGCTACCTTGTGTCTTGTGTATTGTATCTAGATCAGAGTAGTTTGAGAGAGTCTTAAGGTGTATGTACCAATGGTACGTTGGTTGGTACGTTGGTTGGTACGCTGCACTTAATGATAAGTATAAATAGTCAATGTTAGAGAGAGCTCAGTTACTTCTGTCATTCTTATTCTCTTAACTGTGTGAAACTGAGTGTGTTCTATCTCTCTCTAGAATCCTTGTATTCTCTCTAAGTGAATCAATAAAGCAAAGCTTTATTTACTTTGTTGTTAATCGATTAACCGAATCATGCAGTAGTAAGATACGTCCAGATACTTACAGATAATGGGCTAAACATAATTGCTTTTGACATTCAACTATAACAAGTTTGACATGGAAAATTTATATATCAAACTTATAGAAAGAAAACTATACAGAGTGAAACTGGGAGCCTCTTAAAAGCACCTTCAAAAGAATCAAAATTTTCTACAAATTAGCATAATCCTGATTGATCTAGAAAAAGCAACTTGATCAGCATATGTACAAAATAAGAACACAAAAAAATAAAAAAATACCTTCACATGCCCATACCATCATATCAACTAATCAAAGGTTCAAATTGACTTTATTGATTTCAGATTGTGCAAACCATAATGTCAGCTTATGCAAACCACAATGCCCCTTGCAAAATTTATTTTCCATCCTGAAAAACAGACACATGGGATATATATATATATATATATATATATATATATATATATATATATATATATTATAAAGAACTCCAACCAAACATCGTTATCATATATTAAATCCATGTGCAAAAATATAAATAATATTTTAAAATATTATATAAATATGAAAAACATGACAGAAACTACATACACTTGTATCTCAATCATGTGCAATATCCATTGTGTTCCAACCTCCAAAAGCCAGCTTCCCACCAAAATAATTTTGTAATGTAAACCAACATCAACACAATATTTACAAGTACAGAATCTGCTACTTTCCCATTACTTTCATACTGGATCAACACATTGCAAGCTTATCAACCCATAAATTACAACCACAACATTGAAAATCTGTCACTTACTAGTCAATTCAACATATACAGAAGGTCAAACTGCACGAAATAAAAATGATGTTTAATTTACTTTTAATCCTGATTTTAGCAACCAATTTAAAATAGACGCGAAATAGAAACTGACTTGCAGTTTATTACTAATTTAAACAAACAGCCTTGTAATAACTTGATTTCACTAAATTCTAGATGTGACACGTGCTAGTCGCCACATCAAATGCAACATATATAGGCTTGTATAACCTTATAACACGTGATATTGTTAAACTATAGTCGGATGATGTTTAGAATGTATGACACATTCTTGTTATTCATGGGAAGATGACAATCTTTGTAAAAATAAGAAGAAATTGTCTTCAAAAATAGATTTAAACAATAGTTAAATGGTTAAATGTAAGTACCGGGTTTAGGAGCTCTTGCTTCAGTTCAGATGTTTTCTAATAAGGTGAAGAGAGGCTTGAAATTAAAAGAAAAAAAATCAAAACCAGATTAATACAGAAAGAAACCCAAAGAATTATAAAGTTCATACTATTATTGTTATTTCCATTGCTTCCACTACACATGTTGTTGAAGCGCGTTAATGTCCCACCGTTCCGAAAACTGTTATTCGCACTGATCTTTAAGGGTTCTGTTCAGCTTCAACCTGTTGTTAAAAGTCCACTTATCGCACTGCTACCACAACATCCAGATCAAACTTTGCAAAATAGTAACATCAGTGGCTTGTATTTTTATCCAACCTGAAAAGCCAAAACATACCACAACAGCCAGATCAAACCTTGCAAAATAGTAACATTAGTGGCTTGTATTTTTATCCAACCTGAAAACCCAAAACATATAAACCATGGGATATTGGTAAATGTAAATTAACACCTCATGTCACAAATCTGGTTGAATTTAAAAAGATTGTACTAATGCTATCACATGTGACTTTAGGTAAATATAAAGACAAAATATAGTTAATAATCTAGAAACTACAATACCCTAACTATCAACACGAATATATGATCATGAAAAAAAATAAGCAAAATAATAGATAATACAATACCCTAGCCAATTCCAGAGTTAAAACACTGAAATGTGTGATACACGGGGTAATGTAGAATAAACTTAACATAAACATAATAATTGTAAGTTCACTGAACGATCTTACAACTGCATGATTTGATCAATCACAATGAACACGATGTAAATAAAGCTTTGCTTTATTGATTTCACTAAGAGAGATTACAAGGAGTTCTAGAGAGAGACACAGACTGAATTACACATAGTTAAGATGACAGAAGTGATAGAAGTTTTAAACTCTCACTAACACAAAGTATTTATAGTGAGCAACTTACTGACCAGCGAACCAACCAGCACACCAAATGGTTCGCTGTTGCGGACGATCAGACTAGCCAAACGGTTCGGTGCCCATTGCTAAGTTGACACTAAGACTCATTAACATGCTATGATCTAGATACAATACACGAGACACTTTGTAGCATAGTATTATGCTCTAACAAACTCCCCCTTAACGTGTAGTGTATCTATATTAACTAAACTCCAGTCTTTAATCTTCAGCATTGCTGCATCCGATCTTCAACTTGAAATTTCTTGTCAGCAATAGAGCTTGCATGGCTGGATTAGAACTTGAATAATCTTTGAAGTTCAAGATCCACTTGTGAAAGATACTTCAAACTCCCATTTTCACCATGCTTGAGTCTTGTCACACAGCACCTGTAATTTCAGAAGACAGAAACTGAAATTGCTTGAGCGTGTGGATCTTCTACTTAGTCATAATGAAATTAATATAAACAAGTAAAACACAAAGAGTAAATACAAGTATGCTTTGTATCAACCACAGAGAACCACAAAGTACACTCAGAGAATATGACACCGAAGAGCTCCTTAATTCTATACAAGATGACGTACTTATACTAGCTAAACCACGTTGGTCCGAACCTCAGGTTCGGCCCAAGGTTCGGCCATGTCCGATCTCTAGGTTCGGCCTGATTTCGGACCTCAGCAATCTTGTGTGATTCGTCTTGTATTCGATACTTCATATGACGATTAGGACCATGTATCAACAAACTCCCCCTAGGCATGTGCAGTATCATCTCCTCTAATAAAACTTGTATCTTGTATCTTCAATCAAACTCTTCCTCGATCTTGACAATGAGTTCAATCTTGAATACTTGATATTGCATCGTGTGTAAACTCTTTATCAACAATCTTCAGAAGACTTGAAGTTGTAATGTTCTCTTTCCACTTAAAAACATGCCAACATAAATAATCTTGGCGCAAAAAGTCTCTTTGAGACTCCAAGATATTTTGTTTTTGAAATTAATTTTGTATTTCGTGTTGATCAACCGAAAACAAACAAGAAACAAAATCTTTTTGGCTTTTAGAAACTTTATATCAAAACACACTTAAAATATTTTTGGTATTTTTCTGATAAGAAAAGTAAAAGCATTACAGAATCAGACACTATTTTTGTCTTTTGTGAGAAAGATCACAACTTGGGATCATATTGGTCATAACATGCTGAACTACACTTCAATTTCGATTATTGAAGCACACAAACCATGCCGATTGCAGATATAATTTGTCCAACTTTAAACTCTGGCACAATCATACTCATAACATCTAGATATGTTAAGATATTGATTAGTTTTGCATTGACCAGTGTACCCCACACTATCAGACATACTCAGATATGCTTTTGCTTATCACATTTTGTGATTTCATTTGTGATTTTAATCACACAATGATTGTATCCATGATATAGTCAACTGTGTTCCATGCAAAAAGAAATAAGAATGTTAAATCGTCTACCTTAAGGTTGATCTTTCGATACGCAGATAAGGCCTCGGATTTAACAAAATAATAAAATAAAACAAGTTGAAGTTGTATAACTCAACAAAAATCAGGTCGGTACTCCCGTACACGCAGAGAAAGTCTGATGAGTTATACAAAACACCAAAGAAAATAATGCAGAACGTCAAACGAACAACGATCAGGTCGATCTTTCGGTAAGCAGAGAAAGTCCAATCGTTTGACAAAATAAAGAAAATCAAACAAGTTAAAATCTTTGCAAAATGAACACATGTATACACAGTGACTTCTTATTTTTCTTTTCACATATCTTTATCTTGATATATCATGAGATATGCAACAAGATGTTGTCCACTAGGTCAAGCATCAGATTTAGTATATATCACATTTGTATACTTTCTGATTTGCCGAGCCTACCTTGCACATCGATCAAATGGTCTTATGGCTGTTTCATCTACTTTATCCATGAGTCAGACACTGTCAGCCAATGTACCATCATTTCCCAAACATGTCAGATACAATTTCTCATTTTTTAATGTTTTTGGCTGTTTGCATTTTTTAATGTTTTTGTCTTTTCAAATTTCTCCCCCTAAAAATGACAACTCTATTTATAGATTTTCATTTTTACGAGTTGAAAAACAACACACTATTTTTGTATTTTTCCAAAAACAAACTCCCCCTCAGAATGAGATGGAGTGAAAACCAAGAAAAATTGATCAACCAACACAAATACTCTCAGTTTAGCATTTTGAAAAATAAAATTTGATTTTGAAATTCAAGTTAAATAAAACAGATATTTCACAATAAGTAATTTTTCAAACACCGATAGGTCTTCCTGAAACACCTGCTTGACACCAAATAAAACATTAGTCGCTCTGGGATCGACCCGATTCAACAGCGTTGGGTCACCCAGTGTCTTCCACATAGTCTTTGTCGGTCTTGGAAACAACTTTCGGTTTCCAGATTTGTAAAAGTTTGAATTTTTGATCGGAACCTGGATCAGATTCAACCGACGTACTCAGTTTAGACCAAGACGATTTACGAGTTGATCTAACCTTTGGAGACCATGGTTCATCAAAAATTGGACCTTGGTTATCCACATATTTTGCAGTTTTGTGGATATATGCAGTCGTCGAACAATCAGCAGCTAGATGTCCCGGTTGACGACATACATAACAAAGTCTTTCTCGAAAATTGTTTGAAAATTGTTTTGATTTTGAAAAACCGGATGAATGTTCAGAACTAAAATTATCAAAGAAACCATCAGAAGAATCATACCTAGGAGATGGACTCCTTGAAGATGACGATCTTCCAGAAGAATAAGAAAATTCTTTCTGAGATGGTGATTTCTTTGTAACCTTTGCTTTAGGAATCTTCTCAGCCTTCACTGGTTTCTTAGCTTGAATAGGTTCTTCCTTCACTTTGTAACCCAAACCTTTGTGTTTAGATCCTTGATTCTTTGAAGAAAATTTAGAAGAAGAACTTGAAGCTTCTCGTGACTTAGCTGCACTAGTGAATTTAGCTTTGATATCTTTCAGCTTGTTCTTCTCAATCAGCCCTTTTTCTTCTTCGGTTGCAGATGAAGAACTTGACACAACTTTATCAAAAACTTTTTCATTTTCCAACAGGCCAGATTTCGAAACAAACTTTGGAGCGACACCCAAAGGCTTCTCCTTCTTCTTAGAGTTAGACTTGTTCTTCTTGAGTGGAGTAGCAAATTTTGAATAATCATTTAATTCAGCTTTTGGATCAATTTGAGCAGAAGTAACTTCAATCAAATCCACTGGTTGAGGAACTGAGTGAACATCCTCCTTCTGAGAACTTTCTGAACTCTGATCCTGTTTATATAAGAAGTTTAACAATGTCGGAGACAAATTGCAATTCTTCACTTGTCTTTTTAGCTCTTAAATTTCCAATTTCAAATCATTAGTCTTTTGTTGAGCCTCAAACACCTCTTTCTGTGACTTGATAAATTTTTCATTTAGATCATCATATTCATAAGTTTGTAACTTTCGAATCTCACATTCTGCATATAATTCTTCAAGAACAGTTTCTCTCTTTTGCTTATAAATCTCAACATCCTTAGTCAAAACCTCATTTTTATCACGATAGAGAACATTCTCATCTTGAAGCATATAAATCTTATTTTGAAGCTTCTCAATAGTAACAGCAGTTTTAGCAATAAGAGCAGTAGCTTCCTCATACCTTTGCTGAACTGGATAACTATTCTCAAACAAATTCTCAAAATCTTGAGCTGCAACTAAAGCTTCAGCTTTAGCTTTTTCACATTCTTCAGCCAATTGAGACTTTTCCTTTAAAATATCTTCATGAACATGAACCAACTCATAATACTTCTTTTGAAAATCTTCTAACTCTTTCTTGAGCACCACAATCTCTTCAGTTGACATGTGACATCTTTGTTCAAAACCCGCAACCTCCTGAAGTAATTTTTTACATTTAAGACATTCAAAAGTGTCAACTTTTGAACTATCAGAAACTTTAGGCAAATCATCTTGAATCAAAGATGCACTCAAATACGAATCAGAATCGGTCAGAAAGCTGTCATCATCAGCATGACGAACAGTCAAAGCAACAGTAAATGGAACATGATTTTTTGTAACTTCTGAATCTGCATTCCATGCAAATTCATTTGAATGCACAAATGTATTGGTCCAATCATGAGCAAAAGTAACAGATTTCTTCTCAACCTTTTCAGCTTCATTTGATGGATGAAAAACTAAATGTGCATGTTGACCAGTCTTCAATTTACATTCTGCAGATCTTGGACATTCTCGAGCAAAATGACCATAAACGGAACACTTATAACATTTCACCTTTGACTTGTCCAAACCAATCTTCCCTTCCCGATTCAGTCTCTTCTTACCAGTTCTATTGAAAAATTTCTTTTTCCTTCGAACCAACGTAGCATACTGCCAATTTAGATCCATTTCCTCTAAATGATCATAATCAATCTAATCATAATCTTCATTTGCTAATTCAGCATTATTCACAGCACCAGTGATAACACCAAAATATGAAGATACTAATGCAGACATTAAAGCATTATAATCATCGATAGTTTGAACAGACAATGCACTTTGAGTTGAAGAACTAAGACTTGAAACAGTACAACCAGTAGAAGAATAACTTGGAATTTCAGATTTACCTGCAATTAATGCTGTAGGAGGTGCAGAACTAAGAATATTCGATTTCCCAGCATTCAAAGTTGAATCATTATTACATAATACACTGCAGGATTTTGAACTTGCTCAAGAAGTGACTTATTTACCGTTAACTCCATATCCCTTGCTTAAATTCGTTGAATCAGATCATTAAAGGAAATTTTTGAATAATCTTTATCATGAGAAACCATCATCACATAATTCTCCCATTTCTCTGGTAGGGCTTCCATGATCTTGTATTTCTTATCAGCTTCATCTTTTGTAAGATTCACCAATTTCATTTCACTCATTAAATGAGCAAATCGTGCAATCAAATTTGGAATCGATTCATTGTGATAATGTTTGAAACTATCAAATTCCTTCTTCAGCACCTTTTGGCGACTTTTCTTGTATTGGTCATTACCTTCACATCTCTTTTCTAAAGCATCCCACAAACTCTTTGTCGTAGTTACTTGAAAAATGATGTAATAATTATGTTGGCAATGCCATCGTTAAAGTACCATATGCTTTCTTCTCAGCTTGATACGCTTTCTTTTGTTCACCGGAAAGCTTCCTTTAAAGAATTGGTTCCCCATCTTCACCTTTAGGATAGACATATTGATCAGAATATGATAACCACATATCAATATCATTTTCCGAGACATATTCTTCAAACCGTGTAACCCAACTATGATAATCTTCCAATTTGAGCAATTTAGGAACTTTCTGACTTGTTCTGATTTTGTTATCATAATTGATCATCGATTGCATCATAGCTTGAACCGAATTTTGAATAGCTGCGAACGCTTGAAAATTGGACATTTTGAAAAATCTGATTACTGTTCACTCCGAACTACCTCCGAACTCTCGCCGAACTTCCTTCGAACCTGAGCTTCGCCGAACTCTCGCTGAACTTGACCTTCGGACGAAATAATAAAATCAACACCGAACTAGCTCCGAATGAAGACCGAACTCTCACCGAACTAGGAAATTGGCCGATCTCCGTCCGAACTTCGAGTTCGGAGTGGTTACACCGAACGTGTACGAACCTCAGATGAGACAAAGTTCACTCGACACTATTTTCTCGATTTTCAGTGTGTTTGACTGGAATTTTCGACAGAAATTCAAGCAAACTCGATAGAAACGAATTAGGAATGAATTTTTGACTTGAAGCACACTGGAGAAGATCAAACGAATTAAAAAATGATTGACATTTTAGTAAACACTAGAATTTTGAATCAAAACATTGAAAAACAGAGATTTCCGACTAGTAGAGCAAACCAAATGCTCTGATACCACTTGAAATTGCTTGAGCGTGTGGATCTTCTACTTAGTTGTAATGAAATCAATGTAAACAAGTAAAACACAAAGAGTAAATACAAATATGCTTTATATTAACCACAGAGAACCACAGAGTACACTCAGAGAATATGACACCGAAGAGCTCCTTAATTCTATACAAGACGACGTATTTATACTAGCTAAACCACGCTGGTCCGAACCTCAGGTTCGGCCCAAGGTTCGGCCATGTCCGATCTCCAGGTTCGGCCTGAGTTCGGACTTCAGCAATCTTGTGTGATTCGTCTTGTATTCGATACTTCACATGACGATCAAGACCATGTATCAACAGAAACGCGGCTTCCTTTTCTTTTATGAAACCTAATTTAATCATGGCGCAAAATTTCTCTTTGAGAATCCAAGATATAGATTTGAAATCATGATTTTGTATCATGTATCGATCGGTCGAAAGCAAATAAGAAACAAAATCTTTTTTTCTTTTTGAAACTTTAAATTAAAACACACCAAAAATCTTTTTGATTTTTCTAAATTTATGCTAAAACACACCTAAAATCTTTTTGGACTTTTCAGATATGTAACATAAATGCAATACAAAAATGAAATATTGAATCACACATTATTTTTGTCTTTTGCGAGAAAGATCACAACTTGGGATCATATATAACATAACATGCTGAACTACACTTCAATTTCAATTACTTCAGCACACAAGTCATGTTGATTACTGGTATAATTTGTCCAATTTAAACTCAGGCAGAATCATACTCATAACATCTGGATATGTTAAGTATTGATTAGATTTGCTTTGACCAGTTTACCCACACTATCAGACATACTCAGATTTGCTTTTATATATGTGACAATCCGTCTTTTTGGGTCTTTTCCTGATTTAAATAAACTTAAACTGTTATAAATGTTGTGTGAGTATTTATGTGATTTGACTTCTGTTGACCAAAGAAACTAGGGTTTGTGTAACTATCATCTATACGGGCAAACACTTGAGTCTAGACGTTTTAAAATTTATGATTTTATGTAAATCAAATTCTATGATTTCATGTGAACCGTTTGTCATTTTGTTTGAAAATTATACTTATGATTTTATGTGATATATATATGTATGTATATGCACATGTTATTGTATTATTTTATGTGACAATGTGTCGCGTAACTGGTTATGCTTTTACGATTAAATATCATTGGTTTCACATAAAGTTTTCTATCATTTAATGTGTTAGAATATATATATTTACGAAACTATATCTATGATTTTATGCGAGCGAAACAAAGGTTATATTTTATAAACGTCGCATGTTAATTACATTTTAACAAATACACGATTTAGTCGACGTCCAAGATTGTCTCCGTTAACTCTGTTAGAGTTCGTTAGATATTTATGAATCTCGAGGGACCGATATTTCTATTTCGTAAACTTGTAATGTATTTAATTAAACATAGGAACTAAGCCTGCAATTAACCAAAACTCCTTATTTTTTAAAAAGTGAGAGGGACTAAACTTGCCTTTTCCCTAAACTCGGTGTTCTTGGAACATCGGATGTAACCGCCGACGATATCCCTTCTCGTTCCGTAACCGTCACCGACCTTTAATCTGTAACCCTTCTCGTTCCACGGCTATTATGTGTTAACCTAAGCTTTCCAATCACTTGAGATCTCTCTCGCCTCCAAACCCTCTCCCTTGTGAACCCTGTCCTGCTCTCCGTGAACCACCGTAAGACAACCTCAAGGAACCGACACCGCTGCACCCATCTCTTGCCAGTGCCTCGGATCGGGTTATGTTGCACCTCTGCCATTACGGTACACCGACCTCCGATCCCCTAGAGCTTCTGTACGACACACTGTAGCAGCGCCGACGAAAATCAAGTCGGGTTCGAGCCGTCGTATGGGAACCTCCAACCATCGTCATCTTCATTAGCGAGTTTCTGTTTTAATTCCTACGTAAGGTATGCGAATTTCTATTCATTTCAAGTGTTCCTGATCATCATTTATCAAGCTTCTGTAAATTTCGTGTTCATCAATGGAGGGTCGGGCTTCATATTTATTTTTTGTCTTTAGATCTAAAAATAACACAACTATAAGATTTAGGGTGCAATTTATTATTAAAAATATTAATGTATACAACACGTATGAGGTTTTTTTGGTGTGATGCACATGTGCATCATTAAAAAATACAAAAAAAAATATAAAAAAATAACAGAAATATAAGATATATGGTGCGACTTAGAAAAAAATATATTAACTTATGCTAAAAGTATGAGTTTTTTTTTTGCTGCACATGTGCATCACACGAAAAAAACCGAAACGTTAAAATTTTTTTAAAAAATTTCCAGAATTAAAGATAACATAATTCTAAGACTTTTGGTTCAATTTTTTTTAAGAAATGTTAACGTATTAAGAAGTTATAGAGGTTTTAATATGTGTTTACGCATGATCCTCCCCCCCCCCCCCCCTATATATATATATATATGGGAACAAGATTTTATTGCGAAAACACGAAAATAAATATTAAAACCTCTATAACCTCCTCATACGCTAATATATTTTTTTAAAATTTTCACCAAAAGTCTTAAAATTATGTCACCTTTAATTTTGGGGAAAAAATTAAACATATAAAATTTCGTGATTTTACGTATTATTGCACATGTGCAATAATACGTATTAATTATATTACACGTGTGCAATATTAACAAAAAAACATTATTTTTTTTATTTTTTCAAGAATTAAAGATAACAGAATTATAAGATCTATGGTACAATTATTTATCAAAAATATTAACGTATGAAAAAGTTATAGAGGTTTTATTATTATTGCACATGTATAATAATAATTTTTTTATTGCACATGTGCAATAATAATAAAAATTAAAAACGTTGATTTTTTTTAATTTTCTCCTGAATTAAAGATAACAGAATTATAAGATTTATAATGCAATTTTTATAGAAAATTTTAACATATGAAAAAGTTATAAAGGTTTTATATTATTGCATATGTGCAATAATAATAATAAAAAAAATTATTTCACCTGTGCAATTGTTGATACATAGTCCTGATCGTCATGTGAAGTATTGAATACAAGATGGATCACACAAGATAGCTGAGGTCCGAACTCCCAGCGAACCTGGAGTTCGGACAGCTCCGAGCTTATGGCCGAACCTGAGGTTCGGCCAGTCGTATTTCAGCATGTATTAATAGTTCATCTTGTATAGAATAGAGTAAGCTTCCGTGTCATATTCTCTAAGTGTACTCTGTGGTTCTCTGTGGTTAATACGAAGCTCATTTGTATTTACTCTTTGTCTTTTACACGTTTACATTGATTTCATCACGACTAAGTAGAAGATCCGTACGCTCACACACTTTCAAGTGGTATCAGAGCATTAGGTTTGCTCTACTAGTCGGAAATCAGTGTTCTTCAGAGTTTTGAGTTCAAATTCACGTTTTTGCGAAAATATCAATCATTTTTTAGTTCGTTTGATCATTTCGAGTGTGTTTTTCGTCTAAAATCTGTTTCTAGATCGTTTTTATCGAGTTTGCTTGAATTCCTGTCGAAAATTCCAGTCAAAAACGTTGAAAATCGAGAGAATGAGGTCGAGAGAAATCTATCTCGTTTGAGGTTCGGACAAGCTCGGCATAACCGCTCCGAACTCGGGGTTCGGACGGAGCTCGGTCATTCTTTAAGTTCGGTGAGAGATCGGTCTAGGCTCGGACAGAGTTCGGTGGTCATTCGGAGCAAGTTCGGACTTATTTCTGTTTTGTTCGACCGAAGGTCAGGTTCAGAGGACGTTCGGTGTTGCTAAAGTTCGGACGACGTTCGGAGATAGTTCGGAGAAGGTTCGGACGAGGTTCGGAGTGAACAGTAATCAGTCTTTCGAAAATGTCCGATTTTCAAGCGTTTGCGGCTATTCAGAATTCGGTTCAAACTACGATGCAAACAATGATGAATTATGATAATGAAATTGGAACAAGTCAGAAAGTTCCCAAATTGTTAAAATTGGAAGATTATCATAGTTGGGTTAAACGATTTGAAGCGTTTGTCGATACGAATGACATTGATATGTGGTTAGCGTTCACTGAGCAATATGTTTATCCTAAAGATGAAACTGGTGAACCTATTCTTCAAAGAAAAATGTCTTCTGAACAAAAGAAAGCTTATCAAGCTGAGAAAAAGGCGTATGGAACGTTAACGATGGCATTGCCTAAAGAGTTCCTTCATCAATTTGCTGGTAACTACACATCAAAAAGTCTATGGGATGCATTGGAAAAACGTTGTGAAGGCAATGACCAATACAAGAAAAGTCGACAAAAGGTTTTGAAAAAAGAGTTTGATAGTTTTAAGCATTATCAAAATGAAACGATTCCCAACCTGATTGCAAGATTTGCTCATCTGATGAGTGAAATGCGTTTGGTGAATCTTACTAAAGAAGAGGTTGATATGAAAGAAAAGATTTTGGAAGCATTGCCTGAAAAATGGGAGAATTATGTAATGATGATTACTCATGATAAGGATTTTACAGGATTGTCTTTCAATGATTTGGTTCAAATAATTCAGGCTCGGGATATGGAATTAATGGTGAATAAATCACTTCCTACACAAATTCAGAATCCTGCAGTGTATCATGGTGAAAATGACTCTACAATGAATGCTGGGAAGTCTAATATTTTTAGTTCCGCTCCTCCTACAGCATTTCTGGCAGGTAAATCTGAAAATCCAAGTTATTCCTCTGCTGGTTGTAATGTGTCAATTCCAAGTTTTTCGACTCATAGTGCATTGTCTGTTCAAACTGTCGATGATTATAATGCATTGATGTCTGCATTAGTATCTTCATACTTTGGTGTTATCACTGGTTCTATGAGTAATGCTGAATTAGCAAATGAGGATTATGATCAGATTGATTATGATCATTTGGAGGAAATGGATCTCAATTGGCAATATGCTATGTTGGTTCGTCGAACAAAGAAGTTTTTCAATAGAACTGGTAAGAAGAGACTTAATCAGGAAGGAAAGATTGGATTGGACAAATCTAAGGTGAAATGTTATAAGTGTTCAGTTTATGGTCACTTTGCTCGAGAATGTCCAAGTTCTACAGAAAGTAAATTGAAAACTGGTCAGCATGCACATTTAGTTTTTCATCCATCCGATAAAGCTGAAAAGGTTGATCAGAAATCTGCTACTCTTGCTTATGATTGGACTAATACATTTATGCATCCAGATGGGTTTTCCTGGAATGCCGATTCAGAAGTTAAAAAGAATCATACTCCAATCTCAATTGCTTTAACTGTTCAACATGCTGATGATGAAAGTTTTTTAACAGAGTCTGATACTTCTTCTAGTATATCTTTGGTACAAGAAGAATTACCTAAAGTCTCTACAAGGTCAAAGGTTGAAGAGTTTGAATGTTTCAAATGTAAGAAATTGCTCCAGGAGATTGCAAGTTTTGAACAACGTTGCCAAATTTCAACTGAAGAGATTGTGGTGTTAAAGAAAGAGTTAGAGGATTTTCAAAAGAAATATTATGAGTTGGTTCATATCCATGAAGATATTTTGAAAGAAAAATCTCAATTGGCTGAAGAGTGTGAAAAAGCCAAAGCTGAAGCTTTAGATGCAACGCAAGATTTTGAGAATTTGTTTGAGAAGAGTTATCCGGTTCAGCAAAAATATGAAGAAGCTAGTGCTCTTATAGCTACAACTGTTGTTACTGTTGAAAAAATTGCAAAATAAGATTCAATGCTTCAAGATGAGAATGTCTTGTATAGAGACAAGAATGAAGTATTAACTAAAGATGTTGAGATCTATAAACAAAAGAGAGAGAGTGTTCTTCAAGAACTGTTTGCAGAGTGTGAGATCAGAAAGTTACAGACTTATGAATATGATGATCTTAATGCAAAGTTCATCAAGTCACAACATGTGACACCCGAGAATTTCAAGGTTAACTTCCGTTAGACAAATCCGTTAGTTACGTTATAAGTGTTAACTTAGTAACTAATGCTTAACTAGGCCGAATGCGTCCACGTCCTTTGGTTGATCACCGAACCCGCCCATATGTGCTATGTGTTCATTTATTGTTGTCATTATGTGCAATGTGATTTAAATGCATGATTTAATATTATGAATAGCATGACAATTTGTAAATCCTTGATTTCGTGAAAATTTGCCTAAGTTGTGCAGCTAGCGAAACTACCGGGCGAAACTGTAGTGTCGCCCGGTAGCCAGCTAAGCTAATCAGTTAAAACGTGACCAGAGCTAGTTTCGCCTGGCCAGCGAAACTGCCAGCGAAACTAGCCTCTGATATAAATAAACTTAATAAACCCTAGTTTCTCCATTTGCCTCATTTCATCACAAACACACACACACACTCCTCTCTGGAACCTGGTCAGCCGAGAAAGTCACCAAGATCTCAGCCTCTAGACCATCATCTCATCTCATCTATCGATTCTAGAATCAACCGTGAGTCCCAAAAACCTTTATTTGTGCCTTTTCTATATGTTTCTTCATAAAGCATGCCTAGATCTCTGTGATATGGTTAGATCTTCTGATATGTTGCTTAGGATTGCTAGAACTACCATAAAGTTGACAACTTTGCGTATGAAATCCAGCCATGATAGAGATTTATGCTATTTTAGCCATTTTAGGGTTTTATATGTATTTTGGGTGATTTGATGACAAAATGCATGTTTAAGGTGTTAAAGCTTGCTGATTTATGTTGGTAAATGCCTATGTATGCTAAATAATGAATTGCATGTAAGATCAGAAGCTGTTAGGTTGATTTTTAGGCAAATCCGTATGTTTTTCGCGACCAGCGAAACTGTGTGTTCTCTGGGCGAAATTGTCCAGCGAATTTACTTGTTCATTCAGCGACACTGTCGAGCGAAACTATAGTGTCGCTAGCGAAACTGACCCGACCAGCTCGAACGAAACTACCGAGCGAAATACCTGAACGAAAGTTCAAACCAGTTTCCCTGCGAAACTAGGCTAGCGAAACTGCGTCAGCAGTTTCGGGCGAAACTAGCCTGGCGAAACTGTGTCACCGGGCATTGCCTAGCGAAAGTGCTGCCCGTGCACCCAGCGAAACTGCCTAGCGAAACTGTGCTAGCGAAACTAAGACCTGACCTGAAAACCAAACTTGTGAAATTTGCTTAAGTGTTATGCCATGACTTACATGATTATGCCATGATGAAACATGCTTGATATCTGAATTATATGAACCCTTGTTTATGATCAACCATCGGTGTCGTGTGTCGGTATGTCGAGTCATAGTTACAACGTGCTATGTTATGGGCCATAGTGACGTTTAGTGAAGATTAGACGCGAAACTAATACTTTAGACCTAAACGTGTTCTAGGTCTTCGTTAAGCAAACATAACTTGGATACTTAGCAAGTGTAGCAGTGCAACCCAAGGTGAGTGTCACTAACCTGTTTACCGTGAGCCTGTTTGGGCCACACCGAATAACTTAACGAAAAGCAATGCTGAATAAACTCTAGAGTGCTAGGCACCTACCAATGAACAAGAGAACTCGGGAATGCTCGGCACCCACTTGATGAACTGAAGTGTTTTATGGGAAACACTTGTGGACTTAAACAAACTATTTCTGAAACAAAACTGAAAACGTTTTAATATGGCTAGTGTAGGTTAAAGTCTGAACCATATGATATCACATGTTTTCTAAGGATGCCTTATAACTTAAAAGTCCTCAACTAAATTGTGCCATTAATTGTAACGCGAGGGGATGTTGGGTAGATCTACTGGAGTTTGACAAACTCCGCCCCGTGCGCAAAATTGATGACACATCCCGAGCGC